>OU343219.1:42168004-42228004 GCA_910596185.1 Chrysanthemum makinoi
CATCATAAGAGTTTATAAGGTTTACGCCTACACATCACACACTACGTCACAACATTTTTTCACGACGATACTTTTTTTTCTCCTAAGTGGAAATGCCTTTTCATTACTACACTTCTAACTACTACCTTACGCCCGCCTCCACGCTCTACCTCTTACTAACAACGTGCATGGAGATTTTCCTGACAGATGATGCACACACACTTCTCGCAAGACCCCACAAACGAACTATGGTTAAAACGAACCACTTTAACTCCACCACTCGCGCCCTCCGTACCTACGTTTTGTTCGGATATTTGTTGAGCAGATAATACATAACCAGTTAAATGTTGCATGATGCGAGTTAACTATTACATTTACCATTTAGAGTTTCTTAGGCAGGTTATGCGCGACTAACTAAATTTTAATTACCAGCATGACTTTTTCTATGGTAGATTATATTAGCGGGTTTACAATACATTCTTCCTGTTTTCACGTCCCATCGACTTATCGCTTGTTACTTGGATCATTAAACCTTTATTTACTGGAATCATTGCAACCCCACTTCTTTGTTATAACCCCACCCTATCATGATTCCTCAGACGTTGAGATTGAAAATTGTCTTATCATCCTTGCGGTACACAACGTCACCTCTACTTCAAAACTGCGTACCTAATCGATGACCATGATAAATCTCTAGTAGTTCTAAGAACAACACACCTTCAACATATACAGTAATCCCCCGCTAACCATAAATAATAAACGACGACTAAATATTTTAAAACGTACCAGATCAACTTGCAACTCAAGCTCATATTTTTTCTGAAAACGCCCCTATTTTTTCCACTCATCTTTGAAATACCACGGTCTGTCCTACTGCCCTCTATGAAATAGTAAACTTCGTCTTTATCTACGCAGTAACCTCGCTTTCGAAATTTACCACCATTTCACGTCATGTTAACGAAAAGTCTACTATGGTGCCCTTAAAATAACCACAAATTCTTTTTGCAACTTTACTAATACTTTGTAATCAACGACCTTACTAAAGCCTTGCCAACTATTTTCTTATAATGGGATGAATCGATTCATTACCCTACTATTGTTTTATAAAACCAAACATTGCGATATACAACTTATACCACTATATTAACAAATTTTTTTGTTTCTACAAGTTATTTACGGTCTTAAACTAGTTTAAACCTTTAGGAATCTGGTGTTAGCCACTGTCGATTAAAAACATAAAACTTGGTACTCTTACCTCAACAAACCTATTTTTGCCTTTAACCGTACTAATATTTTACTACCACCTCTACTTGCTTGCACTACAAATATTCTACTATTTGCAAACAATAAATTGTGTCCTTATAAGCTATTTTACACATTATTTCACGAGTTTATCTACCACCTGATTGTTGTATTACCAAAATATCACAATTTAACCTATCGATTTCACTACTACCCTATAATAATAAATAAATGGTTTTTTTTCTATTACCTTATAAGTTGTTTTAACAATCACCTTACTAAGTGTTGCTTTAACACAAAACCGCAAACTACGATTTATCTTAATAGAAATATTTTCTTCTTACTCAATAAAGTGGTTTTACGAACCATTTCATAAACTTTACTGCAATTTCCTCATAAACTATTTACTCCTCTCGAAAAACTTTAAAGGATAACCGATGTTTTTTCTTTTGAAATAAACCAAATTTTGGATTGAAAATACGCGCTTATTTTAAAACAATAAATATTTTAATTGCTAAGGAATAAACTTCTTCCATCATCTACAAAAGTTAAGGTATTTCAAAAATTATTTGAAATTGCGAAACAACTTTTGAATTCACATAAAAACCTTCAACTTGGAACCCGATTCCATGTTGTCGCCTAAGACTTATTTAACAAGTTTTCATTACCAAAGCCTGAAATTTAGCAACTTTTGTTCCACAAGTCGTTTCACATCAAGTTTCTAGTAATCACGACCAAGAGCCATGTAACATCTTGGATGAGTATTGGATACCATCATAACTGTTGGCTTGAGTGAAAGAATTATCTCTAAAGGACATGTTGCCTACGCTGTGCGATTTAGACACTGTTGGGATAGACGACCTCCCATTGGTCGAAGAATCTCATATAACCAAGCCACGTTGTGCTCGGTACTTCATGTGGGATTCAAGTGGGAATACCCACTTGCTATCCTGAAACTATTCATGAATCTGCGAGAGATTATTTAAATCAAAAGCGAGAATGCAAACGCTCACGCATCACGAAAAGCTACGATGGATGAATGACCTAAATCTTTGAGATTCCATGACTGGAGACGAAGCTATGCTTAAAAATCTCATCATGGATTGTGTGATACGTTTAGTAAACGTGGAAAGTTTAATCTTCGTTGTGTTGATCCTTTTTAAGACTCTTGCTAGAGTTGAACCGGTGGCTTAGAGCCTCGAGCTACCATCCGAACTTAACTGTTCATGACGTCTTTATGTATGTAATCAGGGTAATGCCTCATTTGTGAAAACAATCATTATCCTTGCTAGAAGATATACATATCAAAGAGCGCCTAAGCATCTTGAGAAACCTATCGAAATCGTGAATCGCGAAGTCAAGCGACTTGGCAGAGTCGTTTCCTATCTTCTTGATCAATGAAACTTTAAGAAATGTCTCGAATTCACGTGGGAGCGCGAAGACACCATGCGTGTTAAGTACCGCACTCTTTGAAAATTCAACTCCACAACCACCGTAAACTAAAATTCCACGGACGGAATTCTCTTAAGGGGTTGGTACTTGTACACATGTGAAAAATTTCACTATCATTAATCTTCATATTAATAAACTAGATTGTTTATCAAAACTTATTTGAGCTAAATTGAGCATTTTAGCATGTACATTTCATTTTATTGCATAAAAATTTATGCAACTTCGAGTAGTCTTATTTAATCATGCCCGATAATTACTGATAACCGAAATCAGTCTCACAAGAAATTTTCTTGTCTTACGAGCCGCACGCGTACCGACACTAAATTAGTTATGGCTAAAGTGAAATAAATATTTCTACGAGTTAGAATTAATATCTTATTTTATTTTAATTGTTACCTTTATAAAAACATACCAAGAATTATATATTACACGTTAGTCAAAAACATCAAACCGGAACACCGTGACCACATTTAAGCTCAAACGGGACACAATATACATAACGAAAATTTGAGATCCTTTCTTTCTTTTTCTTCCTTGTAACCGAATATACCTACAAGATATTTACACATCTCTTCAAAATTTGCAAATGCATTGACTTTTGAAAAAAAAATGCTTGAGAAGTAAATATATTACACAACATATAACCAAGCACTATGACACTCTTTTTACTTCTTTTTGTCCTTGACTGCCGAACACACTCACACAAGTGCACCTATCTCTTCCAAAACCTTGCAAATGTATTAACCTTGAAACCTTGTTTGAAAAATAAACACAATAACCAACATATAACTAGACATTTGACTTTGGGAAACATGTTCCCCATGCACACAACTCATCTCATCTTCTTCTTGTCTTGTAGCAGCGCAGAATACCACCCAAAACCACAAACCCATTTGCTTGTTTCCTAAATACTCCCTAGATGCAAGTAAAATCAAGATTTCATGTATCCAAGCTAAACATAAACCCTTGGTCTTTAACCAAAGGCTCTCCTCTTTTTCTTCTTAAAAACCCACGAGCCATAAGCTCATCACATATTTCACCTACAAAATCTCATTCAAAAACCTCTAAGTGTATGCAAAGCTTAGCCTTGGAAGTTTGGATTTCTCTTGGGTTACTTAGCTCACGTCGACACACACATACTCTTCCACACCCGCTTCAAACTCATTAAACTTTCAAACACTCAAAAGAAAACTAAGGGTACTTGATATGAGCATAAAGGTTTAGAAGCAAGGTAGTCGGGTTCACTTTGTAAAGCATATCGGGTTTCTTTGGTTATCATTCTTGTCTACACGTATTCTCCACCACCATTCTTGGTGTCGTAAGTCCTTTCTCTTTTTCTTTTTCCGTATATAAGACGATGTAGTTTCTTAACTATTTAAAACACATCGAAGCATTGTCCGCACTTGTACACGACCTCATTATAACTAGCTACGTTGTCAAACCAACTACATTTCGAAACCAACAACATTTCGGAACACATTAATAAACTTGAATGGATAGAAACTCGTTTTGTTGTTAACCTATTTCGAAACTAACAATAAACGCAAATGTAAGACTTAGATTGTATCCTTGGTACACTCGACATCTTTGTTAAAAATCACCAAACAAGAGAAGAAGTCATGCATATGCATGCAAAACTTTCGAACTTGCTACTGTAAAGAAATACAAATCAAGCATGAAACAGTCGAACCAACCATTAAATAGAATAACGCTGTAAAACCTAACACAAAAGGGTCCTTGGCTCAGTTGGTGGAGCGCTGGCTTTGACTGGAGAGGTTGTGGGTTCGAACCGCCTCATGGCAGTTACCCCTTTTTTTTGTAATACTTGTAACTTTAGTTACTTGACAAATCCAGTCCCCCAACTTCGCACCTCTTATCATATTTCTCAAGATCTTTTATAAGTCTTATAAACTAATATAGATAGCTACGATTTCAACCCTCGACTATGAACCACTTAAACACATTTCTTAAAATCCTTATAAAATTTGAAACTTATATAAATCTTTACAACTTTGGTCCCTCCAAGATCTACACTTAACGCTTCCCATCCTAAAACTTCTAAAAGATAATAAATTTATATTTTCTACAAGTCTTCGTCACATAAATAAAATTGGTACATATTTCTATTTGACAACCACATTTGCATAAACTAGAAAATATTATACTTTTCTAAATATAATATTTTCCCGCAACTTAAATAAAATATATATTGTACATATATATATATATACTTTTCAAAACTAAACAAAATCAAATAAATATAAGTTGATTTATAAATATTTCCACTTTAATAAATATACTCGAGCCAACTCTTATACGAATGTTTCGTATACTGTCCCACTCACTTTTTTCAAGAGCCAAAGACTTATAAGCATTTCGAAACTTGTTTAAACTTAACCATTGCCAACACAAGCAACGATAAACTCAAACTCTTGAAAATACTTCAACCGTTTTCAATACATTAAATCATGGATAAAAACAATAAACTAAGACTTGCCATGCTAATTATAGGTCGGCGGTACCGCTCGTGCTCATACTACTTGACCTTACACTACTCGGATACCATTTGCAATGTGAGTTCATAACCCCACTTTTACTCTTTTAACTGTTTTATAAACTCCTTAGGGGAGAATACATGCTACTACCGCTTTTATGATCACAATTGCTTGAAAACTGTTTTCTGTTCTCTTGATATTATGACTCTGCCTAAGTTGTTTGCCAAAAGTCCCCTACATCATGAACCATTAATCACTTGCGAGTGAACGCAAATATCGTGAATAGTACTATGGGAATTGACGACCCCGACTCGGTTATCGGAAATAACCGGGGCACACTATATTTGGTATCTCTATGTAATTGGCTATTACATCTCAGAGGGGCAATTTTATTTACTTACACCAGTATTTAGGTGTATGCAGTTAGTTTGGTGTCATGAGCTTAGTGCAATAATATCAACTATCTTTTATGGGCGTATAACAACGTAGCCCATGGCTTATCTTAAACTTGAAAATCTTGTGATCAACTGCTTATTTACTAAACCTATGAATTCACTCAACCATTGTGTTGACTTTTTAGCATGTATTTTCAGGATGAAAAGGCGATAGCTAACTCTGGAGGCGCTTGGGCATTGGCATGGCATGGTCATAGATGACTCTGATTTATGAATGGGGACCAAACTTTGTTAATGGGCCATTTTCCTCAACAATTCAAACTTTGTAAACTTTGTTTTACTACAATAAATGAAATATTTTACGAAAAAACTTTATTTTTCACTTTGTGTCATGATCCAATTGAGTAGCATCCCAAAAACCTTTTCTTCCGCTGCAAACCATTTTTGGGGGTGTTACAGTAGTGGTGGAGGAAATCAACCCGTCGGCATTCATACTTGGCTCGAGCGTTTCGGTAAGCTCAAGCCTCTTTCTTTTAGCACTGCTGCTACTCCTAGTGAGTCCGAGGACTGGATCACTCATATTGAGAAGCTGTTTGAAGTACTGGGTTGTGGAGACGAGTTTAAGACCCGTTTGGCTACATTTAAGTTGGAGGGTGATGCTTTGAATTGGTGGAAGGCACTCAAAGAGGCAAGAGGAGGATATTCTTTTGCTATTACTTGTACTTGGACTGAGTTTCGGACTATCTTCTATAACCATTACTTCCCCGACGCTGAGCAGCAAAGGTATGAGAGGGATTATCAGGCAATCTACCAGTTTGATCATGAGAACTCCAATGAGTACATGGGTAGGTTTATGAGGCTGGTAAGTTTTGTGGGAAGGATTGCTGGAGATGGTAGGCGTCAAGCTAAGAACTTCAAGTGGGGACTGAAGAAGTGGGTGTTGGACCGACTGCTTAATATCGAGTATGAGGATGTGTCGGCCTGCAATGACGCAGCTCGTAACATTGAGATCTTTCATGAGGTTTCAGGTTCAAACAAGCGTAACCGTGATGGTGATCGGATTCAAGGTAGGACTCAAAGTAATGATTATAAGGGAAATTCTGGCAGGAGTTATGATTCGAGGGGTCAAGGGGATAGGAGTTTTGATCGCGGGTCATCAGGGAAGGAATGTGGACTCTAGGCGCCCTGAGGCGAGGAGTCAGGATAGCAGAGGTGCTGGCAAGAATGGAAATGATCGTCAGAATCAAGGTAACAACAACCAGCGTTACAACAGGGATCAGTCAGCTCGAGGATCATATCAAGGTCGTGCTTCAGGATCTTCTGGTCAGCAAAGGACAGCTGAGGTTTTGCCTCCCCCACCTCTATGTACTACTTGTGGAAAGGCTCATCCGGGGCCGTGTTTCAAGGCCACTGGTGGATGTTTCTCTTGTGGTTCCACTACTCACAAGATCAAGGATTGCCCTAAGAAGAACCCGGTGATTCCTGGAAATTACATCAAGCCGCCAACTACTGCTGGACGCGTTTATGCTACCACTCGGAATCAGGCGGAGCGCACTTCAGGTACCATTACGGGCACTCTTTTCATTGATGATTATTCTGTCTTCACTTTATTTGATACCGGTGCCACACACTCCATTATATCTGTCACATTTGCTAAGAAACTTAATATGAAGCCCAAACAATTAGCAAATCACTTATCAATTTCTACGCCTATGAAAAACCACATGATCATTGATTATAAATACGTTAAGTACCCTCTTCGTTTTGATGATCGTATTCGCTCTGCAAATCTGTATCCTCTCGATATGGTCGACTTTGATATCATTCTAGGCATGGATTGGTTGGCTTATCATAGAGCTTCCGTTGACTGCTATGCTAGAACTGTGATCTTTGGAGACGTAAAACATCCTGAATTCGTTTATTATGGTTCTCAACCCCTCAAATCTGTTAAGGTCATTTCTGCTATGAAGGCACGGACTATGATTTCTCATGGGTGCCAAGGTTTTCTGGAATCTGTTAAGGACACATCTTTGGAGAGTCCTAACATTGAAAATCTTTCTGTTGTTTGTGAATTCACCGACGTTTTTCTCGATGAACTTCCCGGTCTTCCCCCAGCTAGAGAAGTTGAGTTTAGAATTGAGTTAATTCCTGGTGCTGAACCGATTTCGAAGGCTCCGTACCGTATGGCACCTGTAGAACTGAAGGAATTGAAGGAGCAGCTGCAAGAGATGATAGAGAATGGATTTATTCGACCCAGTGTTTCTCCATGGGGTGCACCTGTTTTGTTTATGAAGAAGAAGGATGGAAGCATGCGTCTATGTATCGACTACCGTGAACTCAACCGTATTACCATTCGAAACCGTTATCCTCTGCCACGTATTGATGATTTGTTTGATCAACTGCAAGGAGCAAAGTTCTTTTCGAAGATTGATCTGAGATCTGGTTATCACCAGCTACGTGTGAGGGAGCAAGATATTCCTAAGACCGCGTTCGTCCAGATATGGTCATTATGAATTCCTCGTTATGCCTTTTGGTTTGACAAATGCGCCTGCTGTGTTTATGGACCTAATGAATCGTGTTTTCCATGAGTTCCTCGACAAGTTTGTTATTGTTTTCACCGACGACATTTTGGTTTACTCCAAGTCTGAAGAAGAGCATGAGAAACATCTCCGGATAGTTTTGGAGATTCTGAGGAAGAAGAAGTTGTACGCCAAATTTTCGAAGTGTGAGTTTTGGTTAAAACAAGTCGCTTTCCTTGGTCATATTGTATCTGCTGATGGTATCACCATGGATCTGTCTAAGGTTGAGGCTATCACTAAATGGCCAAGACCTACAACAGTGACTGAGGTTAGGAGTTTTCTAGGACTTGCTGGTTACTACCGACGTTTTGTTGAAGGTTTCTCTCGCTTAGCTCTACCCCTAACCTAACTGATGAGAAAAGGAGAAAAGTTTGTATAGACGGATGAACGAGAAGAGAGTTTTGAGGAGTTGAAACGGAGATTGGTGTCCGCTCCTATTTTGACTCTTCCATCTGGTTCTGGAGGATTTCAAATTTACAATGATGCATCTAAGAAAGGATTGGGTTGTGTTTTGATGCAACATGGAAAGGTAATAGCTTATGCTTCAAGGCAGCTAAAACCTTATGAGGAGAATTACCCAACTCATGACCTTGAGTTAGCTGCAGTGGTGTTCGCGTTGAAGATCTGGAGACATTACTTGTATGGAGAGACGTGTGATATTTTCACTGACCATAAGAGTCTCAAGTATATTTTCACTCAGAAAGAACTTAACATGAGACAAAGAAGATGGTTAGAACTTCTTAAGGATTATGACACCAACATTCAGTACCATCCCGGTAAGGCTAATGTAGTTGCTGACACACTTAGCCGGAAATCAGGCATTCTTGCAAGTATTGAGATTGAACCTAGGATTCTTCGTGACTTAGAGCGTTTGGATGTTGAGTTGTGCGTACGAGGTTTTGATGGATACTGGGCTAGTATGAAGGTGGAGTCGAACCTTATACTGCAAATTAAAGAAGCTCCGAAAGATGATGGTGAGCTGTGGGCCGTGGCGCAAAATGTTGAAGAAGGTAAGCAGACGGAGTTTAAGGTTGATGATAACGGAATTGAATGGTATGAAGATAGGCTTTGTGTTCCTAATGATCCGGTACTTCGCGAGAAAGTTATGACTGAAGCTCATAGTTCTCCTTTCACTATCCATCCTGGTTCTACCAAGATGTATAGGGATTTGAAACAGTACTTCTGGTGGAATGTCATGAAGCAAGATGTGGCGACGTTTGTATCGAAGTGTATGATTTGTCAGCAGGTTAAGATTGAGCACCAAAGGGCTAGTGGACTGTTACAGCCATTGGATATTCCAACATGGAAGTGGGATAAGATATCTATGGATTTTGTGACTGGGCTACCTCTTACTCGGAAGAAGCATGATGCGATTTGGGTAGTTGTTGATCGACTAACCAAATCTGCTCATTTCTTACCAATTAGAAAGGATTATGGTATTGGTAGATTGGCGGAAAGTTTTCAACAAGAGATCGTTAGGCTTCATGGTACTCCGGCATCTATTGTGTCTGACAGAGATCTGCGTTTTACTTCCCGTTTCTGGAAAGGTTTGCAAAAAGCTTGGGGTACTCGACTTAATTTCAGTACAGCATTTCATCCTCAAACGGATGGTCAGTCAGAGAGGACTATTCAGACCTTAGAGGACATGCTAAGGGCTTGTGCTTTAGAATGGACTGGCAGCTGGGATGAATATTTGTGTTTAGTAGAGTTTGCATACAACAACAGTTGGCATGCTAGCATTAAAGCAGCACCGTTTGAACTTCTTTATGGGAGAAAATGTAGATCACCTACTTGTTGGGATGAAGTAGGTGAACGTTTAATTGAAGGTCCGAAAATGATTGAGATCACTAATGAGAAAGTAGCTGGTGCTAGAGAAAAGTTGAAGGAGGCTAGGTCTCGTCAGAAAAGTTATGCCGACAAGCATCGTCGTGATTAAGAATTTCAGGTTGGAGATCGTGTATTTTTGAAAGTCTCGCCGTTTAGAGGTGTGAAACGTTTTGGAATCAAGGGCAAGCTCAGTCCTCGATTCATCGGTCCATTTGAAATTTTGGACCGTATAGGAGAAGTTTCGTATCGGTTAGCACTTTCGCCTCAGTTATCGCATGTTCATGATGTTTTCCATGTATCTCTCCTAAGGGGATACAACTATCATCCGTTACACGTTACTTCTTATCCGTTTGATCAAATTCAATCCGATATGTCTTTATCTGAAGAATCGGAAGCCATTTTAGAAAGACAAGAAAGAGTCATGAGAAATAAAGTCATTCCGTTCGTTAAGATTCTTTGGAAAAATCACCCAGAGCGTGAGGCTACTTGGGAAACCGAAGAGTCGATGCGAGCTAGTTATCCTCATTTCTTTGAATAGTTTGGTATGTTCTCATTTCGTTTTCGTTTCGTTTCATTTCAATTTTCGAGGACGAAAATTCTTCTTTTAGAGGGGAAGAGTTGTAAAACCTGAAAATATAAAACATGAATAAAGACTAAAATACCCTTGAAATCGAAATTTATAAAATACGTAAAAGACATTTATATTCATTCAACGAAATTAAAACTAACTTATCTATAATTAAAACTTAAAGAATATGTGTACGTGATCGACATTGTACGACGAAAGTTAAACGTCTCGCTAAAATATTGGGCCGTCAGTTGGGCCTTGTCTTTCGTTATTTGAGAACCCAAGAGGGGCGTGTTTGTTTGTTCGTTTGGGTCAAGAGCCGAGAGCCATATGGGCGTGGGTTTTGTTTGTTCGGTTGGACCCAAGCCGAAGCCCACAACCCTCAAGCCCTAACAAAATTAGTACCACCTATAAATACAAATACCTAAACACAATTTGGAACCCTAGTTTTGCAAGTTGGTATTTTCTTTGGCCTCTCCCTTTTCTTTTTTTTCTTTCTATTCGGCCCCATTGCTACTCTTGGTGTCGAGAGTTTGTTTCCAACAAGCTAGGGTATAAACATGTTCTTCTCGTCTTCCTTTGATACCCTAACGTTAATATATGTTGTATCATGTTTTGTTTTGGTCGAAGCTTATGTTTTTGTCGAACCTTATGAAACCGAGAACAACAAATATAAATCGGACCTTATAATAAATTAGAGAACATGTGTTGTAATGTGTATTGCGAATCGGATATTAAGTATGTCAAGCTATATATGAACCGAACCATATATATATAATTCGGCTAAAGTATAACATGTAAACGTGAATATGTAAGATACGTAGAAGAGTTAGGGTTTGCGTAAAACATATTAGCCGAAACCTATATACAATCCGAACCATGTGAGTGTTTGTGGAAGTGTGTTAAATGAGTAAAGGATAGGTAAAACCTAAACCCTAAGTGATGTGTGAACCGAACCCTAAATGGTTTGTGAACCGTGTACCATGCGCGTGTGTTTTGAGTCAAGTGAGCTTGTCGATGTGTAAACGTAGTACGTGTTCATATCTAGTCGAAGCTATTGTGCATGTGTGTGTAGATGTATATCTAATCCGGATAATAAATAACTTTTGTTGTCACATGAAATCATAGACGTGCATGGGTATAAAAGTTGACGTATAATATGTGTATAAGTAACGTATGGTTAAGTCATGAATGTGTTGAGTAAATAAACAACAGTAATGAGTCATTAAATGACGTAACATATAAAGTAAGTGCGCATTAATGTGATATTAAAAGATTGAGAAAACCCTAGAACATAAATGAGAGTTGATTAGGGTTTGAAGCTAATTATATTAATTCGTTATTTCATGTGTGAATTATGACTTTTAAACTATTTTCACATTTAACCCTAAACTTTAATAAATGACATAATGAACCTTAATCTACAATATTGGTTATAAAACACTTAAGTCTCATTTAATCATAAATCTCTAAAATATTAAGATCACTGAATACATTAAGTATGAACACCAAATATTAAAAGATCATTTCGACAATTATGGAATCATAAATAACATGTACGACCGTTAATGTGTATAGGTTCTGTGAAGAAGGAGTAATCCTTTGCTTTCCGTATTTTGCTTTTTGGTCATTCACTTTGGAATAAGGTACAGATATTCTGACCTTTTTAGTAAAGGTTCCTTATAACGTTTTTTTTCTTTTCGTTAGCTTTTATATTAGGGTTTCCTAAGCCTTTGCTATGAACCCCGTTCTGTTTGTTTGAGCTGTTGCTTATCTGAACTCTGATTTCTGAATTATGAAACATATGATTTTGAACTATATGATATGAAAACTCTGATTTTGGAAATATGATTAACCTTATGATAAAGTATGATATGTGTCAGTTTTGACATTCTGATTTGACCTAAGATAGTTTGACACCCGAGACAAATATTTCACTAGTCATGGGGGTTCCATGTCCGTGTTAGTGATGCACCTCTGACATGACTCTAGGGCAGTAGAGTGATGTTCTGCCACGTCCCTTATCCGTTATCTGTTATGAGCTCAAGTTATGTTATATGACCAATATCTGTCTGTGGGGCATATGGATGCATCCTAGATCTGTTATCTGTTATCTGTTATATGTTATCTGTTATCTGATGATTGATGCTGCGTGCATGCATGTCCTTCATAACTCTGGTAGGTCTCTCCTACAAATGTTGCCTTATGTGAATATGATTATGATCTGATATATGTTTCTGGGCTCGTGGTAGTTAACTATAAACTTTATTCGTTAATTCTGATTTATACTTTGAAAATGATTATGATTTTGCTATTTTTTGTTCATTATATTTTGTATTCGATATCGTTTCGTATTTGCTTTGCTTTTATATCTGTTCACTGACCTTTTGAAGCTCAGCCGCATTTCTTTTCTTCCGCGGCAGGTATCTAAGCAATGGAGCTGGGTTTTGCTTTGGGATGAGTGCATGAGTGGACTTATCTTAGAGACATTTAGCTTTGATCTTATGATGCCATTTAAGACTTTACTATTTCAGATTATTTCTTTTGGAGTTTATTTTCCATTGGGACCTATGTATTGAAGTCATGTTGACTTGATTTATTTCAGCATTTATGCTAAGACTTCTTTGGATATTTATGTTTGCTTTGATATGACACCATTATTTGTGATTCCTTTACCCTTGTCGGGTCGGGGCGTTACAGTCACTGAAGAAGTTAATGGTAAGGCCGTTGTTAAAGAAAAAGGTGATCCTATAATCAATGAAGAAATGGCTCTAAGAGGCAATGATCTCAAAGTCAGAAGTCTTTTACTAATGGCAATACTTGATGATCATCAACTCACCTTCAACAAACACAAAGATGCTCAAAGTTTGTTCAAAGCCATTGAAACCAGATTTGGTGGAGATTGATAATTCTTTTTCGTACATATATTTTGCGAATAAATACAAAGGTATGTATTTCCCGAGTCGTTTTCCCAACGAGGGATGAATAGAGTTTAACAACTCACGTCGCGTGATTCGGGATTCGAATGAGTAAAAAGGAATTATGGGGATTTCTAAACAATAAGGCAACCAATAATAAAGGAAAGCAAATAAAACTACTGGATCTATGATGAAAACAAGTAATTAAGACTAATTATGCAAATCTATACTAAAAACGCGAAAAACGTAATTTATGAAACGCGAATTAAATGCAACTACTCTAATTTTAACCCGTAAAAATGAACTACTATTTTTCTACAGCTAAAAATGAAATTTAAAACTTATTTGAAATTTAAAACTAATTTTTTTGGGTTTTTCTTGATTTATTTTGAATTAAAACTAATTTAAGACATTTAAAATAGACTTGAAATACTAAAAATTAGGAAAACAAGCAAGAAAATTACAAAACTATTTTTCAAAAATCTTGATTAACTAAAAAGAATTTTCAGAACTGGAATCACTTTTTTTTTTTTTTTTTTTTACTTTTTCTCAATTTATTATGAATTTAATACTATTAAAAACTAATTAAATTCCTAGAAAATACTAAAATAACTATGAAAAATCTGGAGAAATACTTTTATGACTTCTTGATTTTTATAAAACTAAGAAAATTGAAATTGTATTTTTCTGAACTTTTTCTGAATTATTTGGATTAAAAGCTAATTAAAAAGCCTAGAAAATGAAATTAAATGCAGAAAAATAGCAAAAGACCATGGAAAAATATGAAAACTTCCAGAAAATTATAAAATAATACTGAGAACTAGGGAAAATTAACAGAAACAACTTTGGAGTAGTGGAGATATGATTTAGGCGCACAACTGATGAAATAAGCACTATTGAAATAAGCTATAAGCTACAAAAAGCTACCACAGGCTCAAACTAACCTAAACTAAATAAAACTAAGCTAATGAAGCTGGAATGGATCAAATAAGCTCAGGCAAAAGGGGATTAAGCTCAAGATCAGTTTAAAACTTCTTAATGCCAAACGGCCCTAATGTACCAACTTTAAGCCCCTATTAAGCTAGCTTAGAAAAATCACAAAAATAAGAAAAAATGTCCTAAGAGTAGACAACCAACCAGAGAGCTAGCATCCCAAATCTCAGCTAAATTGGACTTAAAGTGAAGAAATTAAAAATCAAAACTATAAGGGTATTTGGGAAACTAGGGGTTGATGCAGTAGCAGGGCATTTCTTACCTAAAAAAGGAGCTGAAAAAGAGCTATTAAAAATTCCTAAAAATTCTACTAAAATAGAAACTTGAAAGACAACCAACTGAAGCTTTTGATCTCAAAATCTCAATTACTTTTGACCAAAAATGAGTTAGTGAAAAATCCAGAAAGTTTGTCTAAAAACCATTTTTTCTACTTTTGACTGATTTGACAAAATTTCATATGTTGACTTTTGTGAAATTGTAATGCTTCTAATCTGATGAAGATGTTAAAATAAGCTATATTAGGACTAAAATAAGCTAGTTTTATGCTATCTAAATCTATTTCTAATCTATTCTTCTGCTGTATCTATCTGAATAAAAATTAAGAACAGATTATATTGAAATTTGACTATCAGTGAATGAAATTTCAAATAAGTGACCTAAATGATTACTTCTAACCTAAATGAAACTTAAGCAATCAATCTTATCAATAAAACTAACCTCCATTACAGTTAACACCCTTAATCTAAACACTAACTTCCGAAACTGATGTGCCAATTTATACAAATAAAATGAGATCTAAGCTTGTTACTAATTCCAATTTAGATTCTAATTCTCAGATTACTCCTCTATGCATCAAATTGAACATCAATTTTAACTAGAACCTATCTAATCTATAAGCATATGAAAACAGTAACTATTGCAGAAACTAATGAACAACTATCAGTAAAGATATCAGACTAAAAACAGCTAATAAACTATTGAATTAAACTAAAATAAATGCATCTAAAGCTAATCTAACAATTATATAGATCTAGATCAGAATTGAGAAGAGAAATGGTACTCACAAAAGTCCTGTCACAATGACATGCTCAACAAATCAATGGAACAGTACTCTAAACCTTATATTACCCCAACTCAAATCCAAATCAACACAATCATCCCAAATCCAATACCATACCAGCAAATAAGAACCAGGAAAATCAAATTACTGCAAGTTGACTTTATTTGACTAGAGATTTGTTTGGAATGTAGAATCTGAGTAGTATAAGTACTAAAAAAGCATTTTGTTTAAATAAATTAGATTTATAAAGCTGAAAACAAAAACTCGAGATTATGAAAATTAATAACTAACAATTAATTTTATTAAAAATGAGAATTGAGTACAAAGAAAAATTTCAAATGCAGAATTTAAACTTTAAAATTAAGCTAAAAACTAATACAATAATCAGAAAATTACTACTATACTACTCCTACTCTACATACATAAGCTGTGAATCCATGGGGGTATTTATACTTGAGCTTGAACTTTGAGAAGAATCCAGAAGATGAGATGTGTGCTTTCTCATGAGTCATTTCAGCCCTTGGATCAGTCCCATCATAAATCAATCAACCTTGACCATTAGATCACATCTCACACGTTGCATTGGCCAATCAGAAAGCAGGAGAGGTTGTGGATTGCCAACCTGGCATTCTCCAACGTGTCAGGATGTGTCAGAATGTACGAAAGTACCCTTAATTGAAACGAATTGTACTAATTGGAACGTGGGGTGTATTTGGGATTTTAGGGTTCATGTGTTACTGGGTTAGGGTGAAATTGGGGAAAATGGATTTAGCGGGGTAATAAGTTAATAACATTTTACTTATTTTGACTGAAAGTTTGACCAAGGTAGTGAAGGTTCAAGTGAGTGTGACCAGGTTCAGTTATGTGAAAGGTTTCAAAATTGGCTAAATGTTTGACCGGTTGTGTAAGTGGCTTTGACCAGGCCTTAGATACTTGGGCTTAGGTGTAGTGGTAATGTTGGATAAGGAGTAATATTGGATCCATTTAGCATTTAAGGACCAAAAGTGTACAATCTGAATTTTCAAGGACTAATAGTGTAAATTCTGAAAATATGATCCAAGGACTAGACTTGCCATTCTCAAATAATCCAAGGACTGAATTTACCAATCGAAACTCAAGGGTACATTCTGCCAAATGATCAAACTTGAGGGACTGATTTTTCCATTTCTTAAAACTTGATCATATCTTTCACAAATCATCCTCTCAGCATGAAATTCTTCACAAATGCTCAATTTTGACCTTCCGGCTCAGCTTTAGCACTCTTTATCTCTCGTGCTCGGGTTTTTGTTAGATTTGGTTATCTTTTGTGTGTTTTGACATATCCGTACCTGCACAAGCATAAACTAAAGAAAACAACAAATATTAGCAATAAACGGCTCTTTCTTGGTTATTTTGGGTCTATTTTGATAATGAAAAGGTATGTGTTTTAGCACATACCAGAGATTCTGTCACCAAGAAAACTCGGAACACACTTTTGAAGCAAGAATTTGAAAACTTCACTCCTAGTGCAACTGAGTCTATTGACTCAGTTTATAATAGGCTTCAAAAACTTGTTAGTCAACTAGCAGTATTGGATGTGGAGCTCTCCAAGGAAGATGTCAACCTCAGGTTTGTTAGAAGTCTTCCATCACCAAAATGCGACACTCATATCATTGTATGGAAGAATAAGCCATATTTTGAAACCATGAAGTTGGATAATCTGTTCAATAACTTTAAGGTTATTGAACAAGACATGAAGAGAAAAGCAGCTGCATCTTCCAGTTCTAGGTCACAAACATAGCCTTTATGGCTCACCCTGTCACTAGCAATGATATGGATAATTTTGATGTTAGTACTCCTAGTACTATTGTTAATACTGATGGCTCTGTAACCACTGCAGCAGGCATCAATGAAGGTACAATTTATGCTTTCATAGCTTAACAGAGTCAAGGATCCTAGATCACTCATGATGATCTGAGACAAATCCATGAAGATGACATGGAAGAGATGGACATCAAGTGGAACATTTCCCTGATTAGTATGAGGGCAAAAAGGTTCATGAAGAAAACTGGAAGGTAGATTAAGATCAATGATGGAGACACTGCTGGGTTTGATAAGGGAAAAGTTGAATGCTACAACTGTGGCAAGCTTGGGCATTTTGCCAGAGAATGCAGAAGTCCTAGAAGCAAAGGGAGAAACAGTGATGCTGACAACTCCTCTTCAAAAGCAATGGTGGCTGTGGATAGTGCTGGATATGATTGGAGCTTCATGGCTGATGAAGAAGAAAGTCTAATCAATATGGCTTTGGTATCTGAGGTACTTAATTGTTCAGATACATGTATTCCATTAAACAAATATTTAGAGCTAAAAACCATGTTTGATAATGTGCCTGAAGAACTTGCTAAAACCTGTTACAACTTAGCAAATCATAAAAGAGGCTTAGCAGTTCTAGAAAAACAAATTGTGCACTATAAAGAAAATGAGTCAAAGTTAACTGAAACAACTGCTGTGCTTAATAGGGAAATATCTTTTAAAGACATCACCATAAATGTGTTAAAAGAAGAACTAGAGAAAGTCACTACTATTAAAGATAATCTAGAGCTAAGTGTTGAGCAACTTAAAGACTCACAACATTATAACTCTGAGAGAGTTGATAGATACCTAGAAAAAGCTCTTATTAGCAAAGCCAAATCAGGTATGGGGTATAAAACAACACCACCACCATTCAGAGGTATCCCTTAACCTCCTAGTATAGACCTTTCTCACACTGGCTTAGCAGAGTTTTAGGAACCCACATTTGTCAGAGGCCCTACAATCAAAAGTACTTTTCCTGAAAAGACTGATGAAGTGTTTGAAAGTGCTAGTGACACCTCCTTACCTGAGGTGTCTATAACTGAAAATAAAAAGGCTAGTATAGAGCCTAGTGAACCAAAGCAAGTCCAGGCTACTAAACCAG
The DNA here is from genome assembly GCA_910596185.1 of Chrysanthemum makinoi. NCBI lineage: Eukaryota > Viridiplantae > Streptophyta > Magnoliopsida > Asterales > Asteraceae > Chrysanthemum > Chrysanthemum makinoi. Next base: position 42,186,448 of record OU343219.1, read on the forward strand.
TAAGACCATTATAAAAACCTGTTAATAAGCCAGTTAAATATGCTAAGATGTATAGAAACAGGTCATCTAGTCCTAGAGGTAACAAGAGAAACTGGAACTAGTTAAAATCTGAGCAACTAGGAGATGAAATTGTCATGTATAATAAATCTTGCTTTGTGTGTGGTAGTTTCTCTCGTCTGCAGGCTCATTGCAAACACCCTATGAGACCCCAACCCATCATGACCCCTGTAGCAGTTCTTCTTAAAACTGGCATAAAACCTTTGAATAATGCAAGGCCAGTTAATACTGCTAGACCACAACCCAGAGTATTTGGTGAAAGACCCAAAAGAAACTTTTCAAAATCATCATCTTCTTCACCAAGGTCCTTTAAATCAGTACAAACCTTCAATTCTTATAATGAACAAATCATGTTTTACAAGAAAAAGGTTAATACTTATGAGCCAAGACTTAATACTGATAGGCCAAAAGTTAATACTTTTAAGCCTAAAATGAAACCCGCTAGCTCTAAAGTGAATGCTACAAAGGGAAACAAGGGCAATGTTGTTAAGCCCTCAGCTTGTTGGGTGAGGAAGACCACTCAACCCAACAGTGTATCAATTACTCTCAAGATATATGATTACATTGATGCACTAGGCAGATCCAAGTCAGTAATGGCTTGGGTCCCCAAAAGGAGCTAATTTCCTTTATTTTATGTGCAGGGACATTCCAACAATAATGATGATCTTGGCTATTCAGACAGTGGGTGTTCCAGGCACATGACTGGAAATCTATCCTATCTTTCAGACTTCACTGATTTGAATGGAGGATATGTTTCTTTTGGAGGAGGAATTGGTGGAAGAATTACTGGTAAAGGCACAATCAAGACTGGTAATTTGGACTTTGAAGATGTGTACTATGTGAAAGAACTCAAATACAACCTGTTCAGTGTGTCACAAATGTGTGACAAGAGGAATTTTGTTCTATTCACAGATACTGATTGCTTGGTTTTATCTCCTAACTTTAAGTTGCCTAGTGATGATCAGGTTCTACTTAAGTTTCCTAGGAAAAGCAATCTGTACAGTGTCAATATGAAGAACATAGTGCCCAAAGACAATCTTACATGTTTAGTTGCTACAGTTTCTTTGGATGAATCTATGTTATGGCATAGAAGGCTAGGTCATATGAACTTTAAGGTAATAAATCTTTTAGCTAAAAGTAACCTTGTAAGAGGTTTACCTTCAAAAAGATTTGAGAATAAATGGACATGTAGTGCTTGCCTCAAACGGAAGCAACATAGAGCCTCTTGTAAGCCCAAGGTTTTTAACTCTATCACCCAACCACTTCATATGTTGCACATGGACTTATTTGGCCCCACTAATGTTAGCAGCCTGAATTTTAAGAAGTATTGTTTGGTTGTGACTGATGATTCTAGCAGATTTACTTGGGTTTTCTTCATGAATACTAAGGATGAGACCAGTGAAATCCTTAAGTCTTACATAGCTGTAGTAGAGAACCTAGCTGATAAGAAACTAAAAATCATTAGATGTGATACTGGGACAGAGTTTAAAAACCAGGTGATGAATGATTTCTGTCAACTTAAGGGTATTAAAAGAGAATATAGTGTAGCTAGAACTCCCCACAAAATGGGGTTCTGAAACGAGAAATAGGACATTGATTGAGGCTGCTAGGACTATGTTAGCAAATTCCAAGTTACCCACGACATTTTGGGCTGAGGCAGTTAATAATGCTTGTTATGTTCAGAACAGGGTACTGATTGTAAAGCCTCATGGCAAGACTCCCTATGAGCTGTTTTTAGGTAGAAAGCCCACCCTAGACTTTCTTAAACCCTTTGGGTGTCATGTCTCTATTCTCAATACCATTGACCACTTAGGTAAGTTTGATGGAAAATCTGACAGTGGATATCTGATTGGCTACTCATTGAATAGTAAAGCCTTTAGGGTTTATAATTCTAGAACCAGAAGGATAGAGGAGAATCTGCACATAGAGTTTCTTGAGGACAAACCTAGTGTAGAGGGGCAAGGACCAACATGGATTTTTGATATTGATATACTAACATAATCTACGAACTATGTGCCTGTTTCTAAGGATTCTAACATGATTGCAGGTGAAAAGCAAGGTCTTGATGCAGATTCTGATGATGATGATGATTGCATCCTATTGCCCATTTGGAATGACAACTCAGGTGGAAGCACTTCTTCAGGGGAGGCAAACAAAGCTGATGATAAGCCTCCAAACACCAACGATTCTAATGCTGAAGGAGATGCAACCAATACAGATGAAATAGTGATTGAACCTCAAGTGTTCTGTACAACTGTGGTTAATACTGATAAGCCACAAGTTAGTACTAATGAGCCAGATTTTAGTACTGATGGTCCTCAGACTATTCCATCAGTTAATACAGAGGTTCCTGATCCCTTTGGTGAAGCTGATGAGATTGATATGACAAATATAGCTTCATCTTATGCTGTTCTGCTACACCACAGAAGAATCAATCAAGATCATCCATCAGAAAATATCATTGGAGATGTCAATGCTGAAAGAACTACAAGATCTAAATTTCAGCATAGTGAGACATGATTCTTCAGTGCCATCTATGAAGAAAGAAATCATGGTGCATCACAGACATGTCTCTTTAACTGTTTTGTTTCCCAAGCAGCACCAAAGAAAGTCTACAAAGCTCTTGAAGATGAATCCTAGGTAGAAGCAATACAGGAAGAACTTCTCCAGTTTAAACTTCAAAATGTATGGGTTCTGGTGGATCTTCATGATGGCAAGAGAGCTATTGGCACTAAATAGGTTTTCAGGAACAAGAAAGATGAAAGGGTGTAGTAATAAGGAACAAGGCTAGACTGGTAGCTCAGGGGTATACACAACAAGAAGGGATTGCTTATCAAAAGGTCTTTGCTCCACTGGCAAGGATTGAGGCTATCAGACTTTTCCTGGCCTATGCATCATATAAAGACTTCACCGTATACTAGATGGATGTGAAAAGTGCTTTCCTCTATGGGAAGATTGAGGAGGAGGTGTATGTCTGTCAACCTCCTGGGTTTGAAGATCCAACCTTTTCAAAGACAGTGTACAAAGTTCAAAAGGCACTCTATGGTCTGCATCAGGCCCCAAGAGCTTGGTATGAAACTTTAGCCAAGTATCTTTTGAGCAATGGCTTCAGAAGAGGGAAGATTGATCAGACTCTATTCATCAAGAATGTGAAGACTGATATCCTGTTGGTACAGATATATGTAGATGACATTATTTTTGGTTCAACCAAGCAGGATCTATGCAGAGAGTTTGAGAAGTTGATGCATGACAGGTTTCAGATGAGTTCTATGGGAGAACTCACCTTCTTTCTTGGGCTACAGGTCAAGCAGAAGACAGATGGCATATTTATCAGCCAAGATAAATATGTCAAGGAGATTTTGGTGAAGTTTGGCTATGAAAATACAAAGATTGCAAGCACTCCTATAGAGCATAATAAGCCACTACTTCCAGATGCTGATGGTGAAGAAGTTGATCAGCATCTCTACAGGTCCATGATTGGATCATTGATGTATTTGACTGCCTCCAGACCAGATATTATGTTTGCAGTGTGTGCATGTGCAAGATTTCAAGTCTCTCCAAAGCTTTCTCACTTGCATGCAGTTAAAATAATCTTTAGATATCTGAAAGGCAATGCTCAACTAGGCCTTTGGTATCCTAAGGACTCTCCCTTTGATATGGTAGCTTACTCTGTCAGTGATTATGCTGGGAAAAGTCTTGATAGGAAGTCAACCATAGGAAGATGTCAGTTTCTTGGTGATAGGTTGATTTCATGGCAGTGCAAGAAGCAGAGCATTGTGGCAAACTCTACAACTGAGGCTGAGTATGTAGCTGCTGCAAGTTGCTGTGGTCAAGTTCTCTGGATTCAGAATCAGATGCTTGATTATGGGTATAATTTCATGGGCACTGTCATTTATATTGATAACAACAGTACTATATGCATTATCAAAAATCTAGTTTTTCATTCTAAAACTAAGCATATAGAGATAAGACATCATTTTATAAGGGACTGTAATGAAAAGAAACCTATTCAGGTTGATAGGATTGATACTGAGTTCAATGTTACAAATCTCTTAACCAAAGCTTTTGATTTGGGAAGGTTTCAATACTTGGCCACAAGTATTGGGATGCTTCATCCATAATATGTCTTATCTCTCTCTATTTTGAAAAGTTTTATAAACTGGTGGTTAGTACTGATTGTTATCCAGTTAATATTGATTGTGTTAAGTTAATACGGATTGGCAAGAAAATGTCTTGGATTGTGTTTTCTTGGTTTTGGACTAACTTTTCAGGTATAACACAAGTAGTATGGATATTGTTTAGTGACTAGGTGTTACAGCACATGTGGTTCTCTTTCTTATGCTCATTCTGAAGCCACCACATGATGGACCTTGCTGTAACAATGGAATGTGTGATGCCAAAGCATTATGTGGCATCTTGTGCTTAAAATGAACATGAATTGATGGTTTTAGTTGGTCAGATCATTCTGAACTAACCCACTCTAAGCCATTCTATCTGTTTACAGATAGTGTGACTAGCCTAAGGGCATCTGGCTTAGGGAACAACGAGCAACCATGAATCCAACACTTGTGTTGGGGGAAACTCCTGCCACGAGCTGGAAACCCTGTCAGGAAGGCCCTTTTAATGGGACTATCCATCACAGGCAGTGCTATACACTTAAACCATTGGTTTTCACCGAACCAGAGGACATCTGAGGCCGACCTTTATTAAGTGTCTGTCACCACACTTAATCCCTTCAAACTTGGGGTTTCAGTATTATAATTTCCAAAATATAAGATAATACTGATGGGGTAAAAGATAATACTGATGGTTATAAGTTAGTAGTGATAAGCATAGTTAGTACTGATGAACTAGCCATTAGTACTTATTCCAAAAGTCTGTTATGCAATGATTACTTTTGCAAGTTGAGTTGTTACCGCTTTTTTATTATAAAAGGGTTTTCTAATTGGTTTCTCTTCGCTTATTACCATAAATATTTATAAGGCGGTTCAACCAAAATTCTCCAAATCTCTATAAATTGCATAACTTTCCAATTTCTTTCACCACAATTCAATAAAGGTTTTTGCGACTTAATCCCACTTTACTAACCCTTACTCTAATCATTGATGGCTCCTCTTGATTTTGTCGACAAGCATAACATGGTCGCATGCTTGGAATTGTCAGAAGGTCATGATGTATTTGCTGAGATAGTAGCCTTTCTAAACCGAAGCAGCATCAGGTTTGCTTTACTCTTAAACCCTACTATCTTATGTACCCATTTTAGAAAGTTATGGCAAACTGCAATTGTCTCGACAACTCAGGAAGGGGTACAACAGTTAATTGGTACAGTAGATGGCACTCAAATTGTTATTACTGAAGCATCTCTAAGAGAACATCTTCATCTTAGAGATGCTAAAGGTATTACCACTTTGCCAGGCACTGAAATTTTTCCCCACAATGGATATTTCTAATCCATACCCTCCTACACTGCTTGAGTCACAAAAGAACTGGCTGGGATGCTTTCCCCACAAATATAGCCACAGCCTTGATCTGCCCTTGCACAAAGTGTCAGGATGTTCAATTTTTCAAACTATATTTTTTAGGGTATGCTTAAAAATGCAGTAAGCAAAACTAAGTTTCTGATGTATCTTAGGTTTATACAAATATTTTTGTATCTTCAGAAACAAAACCTACAGCCTCACAAAAATATTTATCCGTCAAAACTACTCACAACCAAAGTGTTTTCAAATATGTCAAGGGCTGTGGTAGGCTATAATGGGGTTGTAGTGCCTTTATTTGCTAACATGCTCATTGCAGAGGGTGAAGGACCATCAAGCACAGGTGGCTCCCAACACACACCCACAGATCCTGAACAATCTCCCAATCAACCACTCTCATCAACAAGTAGGAAATCCAGACAGGGGAGTGGGAATGCTCAGACCCATTCTCCTCCTCTCATTGAAGCAGATGAGCCTATCTCAGGTGATGGAGGAGATAGAGTGGTGAGGGCTGCCACTACTCAACCAGGCTTAGAAGCTGGTGAGGATAGTGGTAACATCAATAAGACCCAATCCATGCCAACACCTAGTGAGCACTCCTCACAGGTTGGACCCAGGCATAGGCTAGAAAGGGGGGTGTATATGCTCAGGCTAGGCCTGGGAGTGCATCTCAAATATCCAGTGACCCACCTCTCTCAGCAGGTTACACAGCTGGAAGTGGTGAGGGCAGTTTGACACTTAATGAAATGACGGATTTGTACAGGTTCCTATGCAGAAAAGTTAACACACTGGAGATTGCTCTGGATGAACACAAGAAAGCTGTTGCCAAAGTTCATACAAGGATGCTTCTGAAGATGAAAAAGGCTTGCACATCAAGTCCAGCTTCTATCCAAGCCAACTGCAGCAACATCTCCAGTTACCACATCAATCAAAAGGAAGGCCAAGTTCACAGTTTCTAACACCTCAACAGAAGATTCTTCCAAACAGGGGAAGAGTTCTGACATTCAGAGTAGAAGAGAATTTGGTCAATGGCAAGCTGGTCAAACTTTTCAGAGCTCTTTTCTTGATGATGAAGAAGAAGTACAGATCACCAAACATGCAGAAGAAGTGCTTAGTACTCCTACATTCACTATCAGTACTATCCCAGTTAGTACTGATAGCACTATGGTTAGTACTCATAGTGCTCTACAATCAGTATTAAGCCCAATCTTTCAAATAGCTGCTGAACTACAACAAGCCACAACAATAGAGCCCACCATCATCACTACCAGTCTACATGAAGGCAGTGATGAAGAAGATAGAGAGAAACATGCAGTCTTGGGACTTCATAGTTTGAAGAAATCAGTCCCTATCTCTCCAACTTACAAGAAGCCTCCTGTTCTATATCTGAGAAAGAAAACCAAATCAGTAGCAACCAAGCCCAAAGAAAAAGGAGTCACTATCAAAGAAGGAAGTGCTCCACCATCACCAACTTCCTCAGCTCGAAAAATAGATCCTAAAGATAAGGGCAAAGGGATTCTGGAAGAAGAACCAAAGAAGAAGAAGTTGTCCAGGGTTGAGATTGAAAGGTTAAATGAAGAAGCAGCAAGGAAGCTTGCAGCTGAATGGGATGAGCAAGAATTGTAGAAAGAGGCTGATGAGAAAGAAAAGAAAAAGATGGCTAAATTAGATGAAGACTGGCAAACATGGGATGACATGAGAGTCAAGGTAGAAGCATCTCAGGAGGTACAAAAGAAGCTACAACAAGATAATTGTACAAGTGTTAATGAAGCAGCTCCTATTCAGTGAGATCTTAGCCATAAGACAAAATCAGTTCAGACATCAAAGGGAAATTGAAAAGGCATCATGACTTCCAAACAAAAGTCAGCAAAAGATTTATCTCTACAAATACATCAAATATCAAGGTGAAGACAGGAGGACCTTGAAGCATGTTAACTTTCTATTTCCTCAAATGGACAATCTAGAAGAAGGTCGAGTCTAGAGTCGGTTCTACATTCTCTGCTACATGCTAGAAGACTAAAGACAAGTTTCATTTAACGATCTAAAGACTTCTTCTTAATTCAAGCATTCATCATAAAGATTGTCCCCCAATTAGACTTGCTCTCCCCTAAACCGACAATCTTTATGATGAATGCTTGAATTAAGAAGAAGTCTTTAGATCGTTAAATGCAACTCGTCTTTAGTCTTCTAGCATGTAGCAGAGAATGTAGAACCGACTCTAGACTCGACCTTCTTCTAGATTGTCCATTTGAGGAAATAGAAAGTTAACATCTTCTTCTCACCAAATGCATTCCCGTTAACTTGTAAATAGCAAATCCCCTTAAATCAAATCCATGCCAATCAAATAAGAACAGAAAGACGTTCATCAAGGAAATCAGCCCAACAACTAGAAGCACTTTGTCATTAATCAAATCAGCCCGTGTGAAGATGTCAACAAATGGATCTTAGAAGAAAAACCATGTAAAGATGACCCGATAAGAAGAAGCTCGGTTCTTACATGAGTTAGGAGCCGCATGACCATTTATTCTCAAATATCAATCAACCATGCAGTAATTTCACACTTCTTCTCCCCCTCAAGAATTGCATACGGAGTTGCCATTCTTGATTAAATAAGTGAAATCATCCAAATGTAGTCTATTCACACTTCTCCCCCGCAAAATTAGCATATGATGTCGCCATCGTCATTATAAAAGAGCAAGTGGAATAAGATAACAATCATCGGTAGTTCGGTTCACTTGATGACTAAACCTCTTGGAAAAATCATGAAGCATGTTGATGAGAATGGTCATAAATAAGAAGATTTCTCTTCTTCCGAAGATAAAGTGCACTGAAACGTACACTTTTCTTTTCTTTGAGGTACGAGGCATGAACTGTTTTGTTCAAACGTCATAAGAATATTTCTCTTCTTTCGAAGATGATGCGCACTGAAACGTACACATTTGTTTTCTTTAGAGAACGAGGCTTGAACTGTTGTGTTCAAACGTCATAATCTCTCTTTTCATCATCTCTTGGCAAAACTTGTAATCACCCCATTATCATTCAGTAGGCTCTTTGTCGTGACAGCTGATGGAGAAAACCTAATATGATGAATTTGACCCTGAAGTAAACTACCCCGAACTCGTGACTTAAACTTGCACATATGTAACAAAGAGCGGTGCCGATTTCCATTAGCATCTCTAAGTACTCTTTAAGTACTCTATACTCTTCATCCAACCAACCCTCAAGTATAAGATGTACATCACCTCTTGAAAATACACAATTGAATGTGACACTGAGCACCACAACGTAACTCCTTAAAGTGATAGTTATTTTGTGGTGGTAAGAGCCCAATTCCCCCAAGTGGTAAAAGAAAAGGAAAAAGTCACCCAACAATAACTGGATTTCCAAGTCTTCGTTTTTGATAATAAGCTCGAACAAGGATCTTGAAGAATCTTCATCCAACCATCCCCGATACCTTCAGATACTAAGTACACTCGCCCGTGATATTTCACTTCAACCTCAAATAAATAATAGTGAATTAACGTCGTTGTCACATCTTCTGGTTAAAAGCTCAAATCAAGACTCCTTTGACATTTTAAGTGAACTTTGATAATGGTTTTCATCCCGACCATGGTTAAAAGCACATAACCCCATAGAACCATGTAATAACCAAACTGCCACGACGAGTATCCAAACACACATCCAATTCTTGAAGTACACCCTTTTATCTCTTCTTTGAAACAGAAAGCATAGCACCAGCATCAAGTAAGATCTAGAATTACACTTTCTCTTTCTCCAGGATGGATTTATCATCACGGGATTTTACAATTCTATGGTTTAAACCGAGAAATAGTTTCTTTCACGGGATTTTACAAAACCAAGAATAAACCGTAAGATAGATGTAACCACCGGTAAATTTCACCTCTTATTAAACTAATATAATATTCTAACGAAAGAATACATGTCCATTTTCTACGTCCAAATTTTTTTTAAGAAACGATATCCACTTATTTGATCACAACAACTAACTAATGTGACGTGACTCATATACATAATAAACATTCTTATTACGTCAAGTATAAAGGTTTACAATTTGTCACTGTACGTTATTACATTAACGTACAATTATTAAACTTTCAAGTTAAACGTTAACCATTTATTTGAGTTTACATGAAACCCTAATTTATTATAACTACGCTTTTTCATAATTCCTAAAGTACAACATTTTATACCTAGAGTACAAGTCATTAAAGCACGGAACCTAGCTATACTTTAATTCCGTTACAAGCCTTAATATATAACTCTATGATTTTATGTACATGATATATTTTCAAAATACTAATGTACAAGTCTTTCAAGCATAAGTACAAGTCCTTAATGCATAAAGTTTAATGTTTATATAAAATCACATTATAAACCTCAATGTACCTACCTTAAATCACATGATACAAACCTATATTGCTCAAGCCCTTAAAATTGACTTTTCTAAATTTTCAAACCTAATGTACAACTCTCCAATGCTTGTGGTACAAGTATTTTATGCATATATGTTAAATATATCATTTACCTAAGTTAAACTAGTAATTATCTAAAGTAAAATTACAAACCTAAGTAAGTATACTACATCTCTACACTCTAGGTACAACTCACTAAAGCCCTAGGTACTACCCCTCAATGCCAACGCCCCTCCCCATTTACCATGGTTAAAAATGAACTAAACTAGTTACCATTTAGTTACCTAGCACTACTTGTAAAAACCTTAGCCACAATTGATTTACTTGCACAAAATATTTACACATCACCATGTTCTCACCCTTGTATGTGTGCTTGGTTGAGCCCCTAACACATCACGCCACCACCTTCACACCACCTCACCATTTTCAGTATTGGTTAAGAAGGAAACAAGTGTGAGGTGAGGACATGTTACACAACACCCTTCTTACCCTCAAACCATTCAACTTCTTACACCTACCAAGTGGTGACATGAACTAGTTTTCTTCCTCTATATAAAGCAACACAAATTATTTCTTATTACTTATCACCAATCGACACACACAACACCATCCACACTTATACAAAATTCTGATTTCAAGCTTATGAGGAAGTAAGGAAAGACTAATAGAAGAAGGGATAGAACTTTGCCACAATAGGAGTCACTTGCCTATATTACACTCCACCTCGAGGACTAGCATATTGTAAGTCTCTTAACCTTTCTAAATTTCTTAAACTCTTTTACTTATCACATGAACATAAACATGTTATAAAGAAAGAGTAAAGTTATAAGTTACATTACCTTCCGATGTTAATAAGTAGAAAACCAAGCGCCCATATTATATAAAACGAGACTAGACCTAAGCTATCTAAATTAGACAAGTTAAAAAGGATTTTATAAGAAGAACGTAGCAATTTGAATCACTTAAAACGGGTACACGAGTCAAAAGTTAGGGTCTAAACAAGTTGCCAATAATCTGTCGAAAACTTTCTGTGACAGAAAGTTCGGACACGCAAAACGAGGCATTTCTGATCCGTTTCATGAAAAACTTAAAACACGAAAGTTGTCCGGAACGACGTTTTCTTCAAAAACTCAGGAGCACGAGGCCAGAAAACGCATAACAAAGTCATAATTTAATAAAAATGTTAACAGCTGTTAAGTATATGTTATAACATCAGCCCCAGCCCCCTACTTGCCCTATTTATTTACATCATGTCAAAGGTATTAAGGCCAACCAAAGTACCGTTGTAAACACCACCTAGGATACTACAAAACGCCCCATAACCCGGTTTAGAAGCCTAGTCGGTATGTTTAAAAACAGCCCATCATTTTGGCCAAAAGTCATAAATACCAAAAAGTCTTTTACAACAAATATGTGGGAAAACACGGGATTTTCGATAAAATTGATTAGGAACCATCTTAGAAACATTAGAAATGGGTAAAACAATATTTCACAAGGTCGCATGCAAAAGATGTAGTTTAAAACTGAAATTTTCATAAAACGCGTCGTGGCCAAGTGGCCATATTCGTGGACTTGTAACTTTCTAACCAAAGACGACTAGGACATGAGGCTTATGCCATTTAAGAGAGCTTATAGCATAGTATTTAAAGGGTCAAATGCGATGTAGAGACACTAGCTTGCCTCGTGTAAAATTTGCCATCTTTTAGCCCCGTTATCGCCAAAAACAACAAAAAGCACATAACCCCCTTACTTTGTTAAATCATTGCGACCAAACCGTAAGAGCTTAAGACCTCTAGTTTGAGCCATTATAAAGACCACCAGAAAAACTCTTAAAAGGAACAAGAACGTAGTAAAAACCTATTAAGGCCTCACTTTTATCCACCCGTACTTTTAGGCCAAAAACTAGTAAATTTCTCTTATAAAATCTTAAACATAAAAATTGTAATTTTTGTAAAATAAAGTTCCTTAGGACTAAAAATGTAATTTCTGTGAAGTTAGTCATATAAGGGCTGAATTTGTCAATAACCCATAGTTGAGGGTTTAAAGTGTCATTTTTGAAAGTACAAGGGTAAAACTGTAAATATTTAAAATTGTAAAGTATAACATTTTGGAAACATAAATTATTTAACAACTTTGGTTTTGATAAAAACTTATTATTAATCATTTGAGCCATAATAATAAGTATGATAAGTATATTTAATTTTTTGTAAAGACTTCATGTTATCTATAGAACATTTCCGTCGCATAAACTTGAATACAAATACTAAATCAGGATATACCAAATCAGGTCAAGAGTCGGAGCAATTTGTTCATTTTATCTAATTTGTTTTCCATCCAGACTACGATAACACCGAGGTGAGTTCATAGTCCCACTTTTACATATTTGTTTTCTAAACTCGTGGGGAGATACATGCTACAAAAACCGAACACAAGTATTTTTCTGTATGCTATCCTGATTGATATTGCCTAAGTTACCTACTGTTGCCACTAAAAGTCCCTCATATCATGAACCATTAATCACTTGCGAGTGAACGCGAATATCGTGAATAGATCTATTGGCAGTTGACGCCCCATTTGTGTTAGCCGGATAGGTAACCAAATGCACGTTATTTGAGAATACTAGGAGAATGGCAAACTCCTACCGGAGGGCATCGTTGCTCACATCATCACTATGATGTTTGTAACTTACGTCATTATTATGACGCGTTCGTGTTAATGTTTGCGTTCATGAGACTTAAGGCAATATACACTATGTTGCAATGATACAAATGCTGCAACTACTGAATATACTGTATCGCAATATTACTGATTTTACTACTGCTTATCTTGTGTTCAACTGATTATTATACAAACACTATGGATTCACTCAACCTTTGTGTTGACCTTTTTAGCATGTTTATCTCAGGTTCATAATTTACGAGGATGGCATGGAAGGGCACGGATACTCAAGAAGGCTATATTATCATTCGATAACTTATTTAATAAACTGTAAAACCACTGGGACCTCATTTTGTAAACTCTGATATTTATATAAATCGAATGATAAATCTTTTAAAATGATACAATTAGAGTTCGTTTTCTGTTATTGTAACTGTTGAGCCATGAAGTAACACCCAGTTTGAATTCCGCTGCGTATCACGAAATTGGGGGTGTTACAGATTGGTATCAGAGCTGCAGTTATAGAGAAACGGATCTAGTTGAGGTCCGAACTATAACTATTTTTACGAATAAAATTTTTATAGCCTTTTCGCTCTCCGTGCCTTCCATCCTCCAGGTAATTATGTGACTTCTAGACAGTTTATGCTACACAAACACTTTAGTATACTGATATATACTTCTGATCACTTTATACAAAATAAACATACTTGCATGAGTCTATTCTAAGGCATTATGACTTAATCACATTTCCCCGAGCATGTACCTACTTTTATATTTTTCAAATTTATGAAACCTTCTCAAGACATTGTAACCAATTACAATGGTCTCTCCTACTTATCTTATTTACACTAAACATATATACTCACCAACTATTTTGGCAACTTTCCTTGATATTCGTACTTCCATCCATAAATGATGAGTGAAAACACTCTTTCTGTACTCCCAAAATACCTAAATCTCCTTGTAACTCAACAGTTGAGTACGAAGGTTAATTCAGAAATTCTTAAGTAGGATGACTTACAATGTCTTTATTTAAATGGATTGGAACGCCTTTTATTTAAATAAAGAAATTGTGAATCGTCGAACCATAAGTTTATATTTCTTTATTTACATTGTTTGGGACGCCTCTCTATGTAAATAATGAATTATAGATAAGTGGGCTTATTTGTATCTGAAACGACATGAGTACAAACTCGAAGATCACAATAATTCAAAAAGATATATGGCAAACACGAATAGCATAAATTTTTATTACATCAGAATCCATAGATATTAATACATAATGATATAATTAGCATCGGTAGTGCTAATGTTACAAAAATCACCAAATAAGGTATGGTATCGCCAAATGGTTGATCCGCCAAGCTAATGAAAAATACGACTACACCTATGAGAGCGAGAATCATGACTGGATGCAGTATCTTGATTACTCTGAATAACAAATATAAATGAGTTATTAAGCATGGTGAATGAAATAACAAGAGACGTAGCTCAATATATAAAACGCTCCTTTTATAATGAAAAATGGGCTTCAACCCATTAGTAAAACAAACAAACACAACCCACATTTAGAATTAAAGGGCCTCGGCCTAGATTACATAAACAAACACACCATTAAGCGTATTGGATTTCAACCCAAAAACCAACACAAGACGCAACTCAATGAGTGCTAACACATACGTTTATTACCCTAAAAAAGAGATAAAGATTAAACGATAATGCAAATAAAATAAAGATTTATTCCTAACATAATGCTATTACCCCCATAATTTATCCACGCCAATGGCTAGGATCACAAGTGGAACAAGGATCACTAAGATCACGGCCAAGAACACGTAATCTTCATCCGTAACGTTGGCTAAATAGATAGCCGCGACAACAACATATACAAGTGCAATAACGGTAATCAAGTGCGGCATTTTGAAAGTATGATATGAGAAATGTAGGTGGAAAATTTAGTATGAAGGAATAAGGATTAAAATGGGGTATTTATAAAAAGAAAAGTGACCGTTGGGAGTACTATTCCTGACCGTTGGGGGTACTATTCCTGACCGTTGGGGGATGCTGTTCATGACCGTTAAAAATCATTGTTCACCTTACTAAGGAACAAATTAATTCATCATCTACAAAAGCTGAAGTTTAACAACTTTCTCTCATCCGAAAATTTTTCGATACTAATAATTTGATTTTCACAAACCATTATGAACCATGTTATTTTCAAAATTTATTACTAAAATATGATAGACCTTATAAAATAACAATCTTCATTCAAAATAAATTTTCTTAAGTTTATATAACCTTTAGAATAATGTTATTCATGTAAAAACAATAAATTCTAACTTATAAGCTTTCACAAGTAAAACCACATTTCATCCTCATTACTTCAACATTTAACACGGACTGAATCTCGGGACGAGATTCAATTTAAGGGGGTGAGACTGTAACCACCGGTAAATTTCACCTCTTATTAAACTAATATAATATTCTAACGAAAGAATACATGTCCATTTTCTACGTCCAAATTTTTTTAGAAACGATATCTACTTATTTGATCACAACAACTAACTAATGTGACGTAACTCATATACATAATAAACATTCTTATTACGTCAAGTATAAAGGTTTTCAATTTGTCACTGTACGTTATTACATTAACGTACAATTATCAAACTTTCAAGTTAAACGTTAACCATTTATTTGAGTTACAAGAAACCCTAATTTATTATAACTACGCTTTTTCATAATTCCTAAAGTACAACATTTTATACCTAGAGTACAAGTCATTAAAGCACGGAACCTAGCTATACTTTAATTCCGTTACAAGCCTTAATATATAACTCTATGATTTTATGTACATGATATATTTTCAAAATACTAATGTACAAGTCTTTCAAGCATAAGTACAAGTCCTTAATGCATAAAGTTTAATGTTTATATAAAATCACATTATAAACCTCAATGTACCTACCTTAAATCACATGATACAAACCTATATTGCTCAAGCCCTTAAAATTGACTTTTCTAAATTTTCAAACCTAATGTACAACTCTCCAATGCTTGTGGTACAAGTATTTTATGCATATATGTTAAATATATCATTTACCTAAGTTAAACTAGTAATTATCTAAAGTAAAATTACAAACCTAAGTAAGTATACTACATCTCTACACTCTAGGTACAACTCACTAAAGCCCTAGGTACTACCCCTCAATGCCAACGCCCCTCCCCATTTACCATGGTTAAAAATGAACTAAACTAGTTACCATTTAGTTACCTAGCACTACTTGTAAAAACCTTAGCCACAATTGATTTACTTGCACAAAATATTTACACATCACCATGTTCTCACCCTTGTATGTGTGCTTGGTTGAGCCCCTAACACATCACGCCACCACCTTCACACCACCTCACCATTTTCAGTATTGGTTAAGAAGGAAACAAGTGTGAGGTGAGGACATGTTACACAACACCCTTCTTACCCTCAAACCATTCAACTTCTTACACCTACCAAGTGGTGACATGAACTAGTTTTCTTCCTCTATATAAAGCAACACAAATTATTTCTTATTACTTATCACCAATCGACACACACAACACCATCCACACTTATACAAAATTCTGATTTCAAGCTTATGAGGAAGTAAGGAAAGACTAATAGAAGAAGGGATAGAACTTTGCCACAATAGGAGTCACTTGCCTATATTACACTCCACCTCGAGGACTAGCATATTGTAAGTCTCTTAACCTTTCTAAATTTCTTAAACTCTTTTACTTATCACATGAACATAAACATGTTATAAAGAAAGAGTAAAGTTATAAGTTACATTACCTTCCGATGTTAATAAGTAGAAAACCAAGCGCCCATATTATATAAAACGAGACTAGACCTAAGCTATCTAAATTAGACAAGTTAAAAAGGATTTTATAAGAAGAACGTAGCAATTTGAATCACTTAAAACGGGTACACGAGTCAAAAGTTAGGGTCTAAACAAGTTGCCAATAATCTGTCGAAAACTTTCTGTGACAGAAAGTTCGGACACGCAAAACGAGGCATTTCTGATCCGTTTCATGAAAAACTTAAAACACGAAAGTTGTCCGGAACGACGTTTTCTTCAAAAACTCAGGAGCACGAGGCCAGAAAACGCATAACAAAGTCATAATTTAATAAAAATGTTAACAGCTGTTAAGTATATGTTATAACATCAGCCCCAGCCCCCTACTTGCGCCCTATTTATTTACATCATGTCAAAGGTATTAAGGCCAACCAAAGTACCGTTGTAAACACCACCTAGGATACTACAAAACGCCCCATAACCCGGTTTAGAAGCCTAGTCGGTATGTTTAAAAACAGCCCATCATTTTGGCCAAAAGTCATAAATACCAAAAAGTCTTTTACAACAAATATGTGGGAAAACACGGGATTTTCGATAAAATTGATTAGGAACCATCTTAGAAACATTAGAAATGGGTAAAACAATATTTCACAAGGTCGCATGCAAAAGATGTAGTTTAAAACTGAAATTTTCATAAAACGCGTCGTGGCCAAGTGGCCATATTCGTGGACTTGTAACTTTCTAACCAAAGACGACTAGGACATGAGGCTTATGCCATTTAAGAGAGCTTATAGCATAGTATTTAAAGGGTCAAATGCGATGTAGAGACACTAGCTTGCCTCGTGTAAAATTTGCCATCTTTTAGCCCCGTTATCGCCAAAAACAACAAAAAGCACATAACCCCCTTACTTTGTTAAATCATTGCGACCAAACCGTAAGAGCTTAAGACCTCTAGTTTGAGCCATTATAAAGACCACCAGAAAAACTCTTAAAAGGAACAAGAACGTAGTAAAAACCTATTAAGGCCTCGCTTTTATCCACCCGTACTTTTAGGCCAAAAACTAGTAAATTTCTCTTATAAAATCTTAAACATAAAAATTGTAATTTTTGTAAAATAAAGTTCCTTAGGACTAAAAATGTAATTTCTGTGAAGTTAGTCATATAAGGGCTGAATTTGTCAATAACCCATAGTTGAGGGTTTAAAGTGTCATTTTTGAAAGTACAAGGGTAAAAACTGTAAATATTTAAAATTGTAAAGTATAACATTTTGGAAACATAAATTATTTAACAACTTTGGTTTTGATAAAAACTTATTATTAATCATTTGAGCCATAATAATAAGTATGATAAGTATATTTAATTTTTTGTAAAGACTTCATGTTATCTATAGAACATTTCCGTCGCATAAACATGAACACGAATACTAAATACATGATATACCAAATCAGGTCAAGAGTCGGAGCAATTTGTTCATTTTATCTAATTTGTTTTCCATCCAGACTACGATAACACCGAGGTGAGTTCATAGTCCCACTTTTACTTATTTGTTTTCTAAACTCGTGGGGAGATACATGCTACTAAAATCGAACACAAGTATTTTTTTCTGTATGCTATCCTGATTGATATTGCCTAAGTTACCTACTGTTGCCACTAAAAGTCCCTCATATCATGAACCATTAATCACTTGCGAGTGAACGCGAATATCGTGAATAGATCTATTGGCAGTTGACGCCCCATTTGTGTTAGCCGGATAGGTAACCAAATGCACGTTATTTGAGAATACTAGGAGAATGGCAAACTCCTACGGAGGGCATTGTTGCTCACATCATCACTATGATGTTTGTAACTTACGTCATTATTATGACGCGTTCGTGTTAATGTTTGCGTTCATGAGACTTAAGGCAATATACACTATGTTGCAATGATACAAATGCTGCAACTACTGAATATACTGTACTGCAATATTACTGATTTTACTACTGCTTATCTTGTGTTCAACTGATTATTATACAAACACTATGGATTCACTCAACCTTTGTGTTGACCTTTTTAGCATGTTTATCTCAGGTTCATAATTTACGAGGATGGCATGGAAGGGCACGTATACTCAAGAAGGCTATATTATCATTCGATAACTTATTTAATAAACTGTAAAACCACTGGGACCTCATTTTGTAAACTCTGATATTTATATAAATCGAATGATAAATCTTTTAAAATGATACAATTAGAGTTCGTTTTCTGTTATTGTAACTGTTGAGCCATGAAGTAACACCCAGTTTGAATTCCGCTGCGTATCACGAAATTGGGGGTGTTACAATAGATCCAGAAATGCACTTTACAATTACCAAGATGTTTCCATTATCACGGGATTTTACAAGTCTATGATTTAAACCGAGAAATAGATTCTTTCGCGGGATTTTACAAAATCAAGACAAAACTGTAAATAATGTCGGCTTGAATGTGATATGACAACTTTGGTTTCGGTGAATATCTATTTTAGGGGAACATGCAGCGGTTCATCAATGGTTCATTATCCAACATCAACATTATCATCAAGAATTCTTTACTCATATGTAGACACCTTCACAAACCATACTAAGTTGAGTAGTATAAACTACTTCCCCCTGGAGGTTGTCCGTAAATCAAAGTACACGTTTCTCCCCCATGATGGTTTCGAACTTTTGGAAGCATCATAACGTGTACAACCATTTGCACGAAAAGTTCTTGTCATAAGAAAGCATCTTGAGAAGTCATGAAAGACACTAAGGATTCTGGAAAAAAAATTGCTTAGACTGTGAAGTATCTTACACATTCTGAATATCTCATGGGAATTGCTGATCACATCTCATCCATTCAACACTTTGGTAACCACATCTTCCACATATTCTGACGGCTATTGTTGTGACTACTTGGTAAAGTAAACCCGATATACCAAACTTGATCATGAAGTAGAATTCCCCAGATTTGTTACTTAAGCTTGTACTAATCCTCGTGAAAAAGAAACGGTGTACCCAATGTACAAAACCTCTTGACGTATCCTCAATCAATTAATGCCCAAACAAGTCATCTTGGCGGAAGGATAGAAAGAAAGAAGATGAAAAAAGTAGACGCGCCCGAAAAACTTCACTTCAAAGCCAAATGAGAGATACCAAACAACAATCCCGTAGTCAACCGTGTTCAACCATTACTTCAAGCCGTAACATTATATTTATCGTGGAAATGTATACACCAAAGTACCAACCCTCATAGCACAATAAGTCTCTTCTTCAAATCACATCACCGAAACTCATCATCTAAGATCTAAATTAGAGAAGCCCATCCGACCCAATCATGTGTACGACCCAAACTTGGTTACTTGCAATAATAGAGGCCCGGTCAATGAACATCAATCCAATCATTCAATTCAAAGCCCATGATAAACCAAATCCAAACTTCCCACCTTTAGTATCAAGCCTGGTTCACCAAACGATTAATCATAATGTCCAGAATCATAAGCCCTTTGTAAACCCAATCATTTGAATGTAACAAATAATTAACCCAAGTTTAATCCAATATTCGTTTATAATCCAACTCAAGTCTAGCTCATGACATACGGCCCCAAAAAAAGAAATCGTTAAATTTGGGAGATATTCCACCCGAATGTACACCCACGTTCAAATGTGTCCATTAAACAGATTCATGAGTAATGCATGGGCTTACGGCAATCATATGGCCCAAGTGTTCTCAAGGTCCAAGTATTGCATGAGAATTAAGAGGCCTGGTTTACCTTATCAGTACCAATATACTCTGTATCTCATATACTCATACACTTACCCTAAAAATCAGTAATACCCAAACTCTAATCATACTTCTGGTCCGCCCCCTCCTAATCTCTCTCTCACCACAACTTCAGATTCTCACCCAAAAAATAATACGCCTCTCTCTTTCTTTCAACCAAAACGCTTCACAAGAAGTCCATCAACACACTTCAAATTAATCTAGTAACACCCCATCAAAAACATAGAATCTATACTTGAGTTAACCTTTATCCAACCTCTAATAACCGTGATCTCACATCTACTATTATCATCACCCATTGCTCGCCACAGGGATGGCTTGAGCAGAGGTGATTCGACATAGCCATAGGGATGGCTAGAAATAACATCATGGCAACAAGGTCAATCGAAAGTTCGTGAGGTAGGTAAGATTTAACTTGTGTTGTTTAAGTTTTAGCGAACCAAGAAGAACATAAAGGGAAGAACACTCTTGTTATTTCTCTTATTTCTGAGTTCGAAAATCAATTGACATAAAAGCTTCAAAAAATCGATAGTGATAGAATTGTTTTTGTGAGATCTTGATTTGTTCAACCCATATACACTTCGCAAACTATGATGATAAACTATTTCGTGATTTAACCTAACATGGTTTTAATTTTTCATTGGTTATTCTCGAAATAGATCTGAGTTGTTAATGATTATTCTTTATGAGTCTGAGTCAAAGATAGATCTGTGATGAGGTTCTCTAGTGTGATATGACCTTCAAGTCATGATGTGTCTTCAATAAGCACGAAGAACTCTGAGATCTTGTTTTTATTTAATTTAAGTTCGAGTCTTGTGGTTATAGTAACATTGGATCAGTGATGAGAATATTTCGTGTCTTTGAATGGGATGATAGCCACGAACACAATCTAAGATAGATTGAAATCTTTTTGTTTTGTTTTTGTTTGAGTTACACCGAAAGAATGAATGAATGAAACGTTAAGTTTTGCTCCTTCAATGAAGTTTTCGGATAGTATTCAGAAATATGAGTATGTGTTTCAAGTAGATCGATGATGATGATGTTCGAACAATCTTTACAGGATTAGTGAGATGTTTGAACACACTGAGATCACTTGGTCATGTTAATAAGATTGGAAGTTGTTTGATTATGAGGTGGATAGGATTAGGATTTGTTGTAGTTGAAAATGGATTTGATTGTTGGTTGTGTTCAAGACTCTTGTAAGGTGTGTTTAGCAACTCATTTCCTTTTTCTTTTTCTGACTCGCATCATCTCCAACTTGCATCTCCAACCCTCATCTTACCCAACTCACTATTCACAACTCGCATCTTTGCAACACACATCATAGCAACTCGCATCTGACTAGACCAAATCACACAATGGGTCAAGACACGTTGCGACTTATTGTTGGGAATTATACATTTGAGTTGATAAGACAAAAAGAATGAAACAAGAGGGACTTAATATGACAAGAAGGAAACCTACAAAAAGATGGAAGGACTTGCTTGCAAAAGAAGTTTTATTTATCAGTCCTTATCCTCTAGTATATAAAGAGGACATAGGTGTAGGTTTTATTAATAAGTCTTCCAATATGTAGTTGATTAGTAAAGGTGTGTGTGTGTCCGAGGCGTATAGTCTTGTAAACGCCTAGGTTATTAGTTAGTAGTTTAGACGTGTTCCTATAAACGTCTAGGGTTAGTTAGTGTTAGTGAATGAAAACCTTTAGCAATAACATTGATGTTCTTTATTATTCTGCTGCGTATGTATATGTTATTGTTATCTCTAGCTGAGCTTATAAACGATTTTATTAATTGGTATCAGAGAGGGGAGCTCTTGATATAGGGATCTACAAGGTTTTTCATTGAAGAAAACTGGTTTGGATGGTGTACGAGTTATATTTACAGTTTCTGAGGAAATCGGTTTTTATTATTGGGGTTTCGATGTCATTGTTTTTTTGTGGCAACATAACTTGGTAACTGTTATAAATCTTTTCTGTTGTCATTCACATGGTACTTTCACAATAATTATATACTGATTGGCTGATTCATTAAATTGAAACCTAGTACTACAATTAATTGTGGGCAACATATACATGAAGAATTGTCGGAGTTGATTTCTTTAATCAACGTTGATAAATTTCTTTGCAAGTGGTGTGACAAATCATGGATTATTTTATTGACAAATCATGGATTATTTTATTTGCAAATCTTGGATTATTTTATTTGCAAATCATGGATCGGTTGTCATTGATCTATGATGTGGGATCCGATTCAATAAGGTGAGGTATATGGAGGTTACGGTGGACGTGTCTTGTGATTGGTCCACACGAGAAAGTTAATCAAATCAGAATGGTCGGTGATGATTATCGAGCACATGGTAAAAGATTTGCATATCTGAGTTGAATATTTATGGGTTGACGTGAGATAAAGGTTTGCATGGATTGATGGAATTAATGGGATGGTGCATTTGGAAAAGTTATGCATGATACTTACGGTATGGATTATATTGCATTTCAATATTTGCGTTAATTAGTTTGTTGCATGTGGATCAAGACCCCAACTGTTAGTATAATATCGGATGATAGATGATATTCGGTTCTCGAATAGTTTTTGATTTGAGGGGAAGTCGAGCGTAATAATTGTTATGGATTTTTGGATTACACACACAAGTTATTGTTCACACACAAGGAGTTTGGTGATTTGTTCTTAAAAGGATTTAAAAAAAATGCTTGTTTTGGAGATTTATTGAAGAATTGATTACGAAGAAGGTTGAATATCATTTATTTGAAGTTGTAGTTGAGTTTCACAGGTTTGTGTTCTTATCATATAGCTTGATGAATCTAGCAATGTGTGATTTTTCTTATGATGCTCTATGCACACATTGGCTATCACTTGAAGGAGTTACATTGTAGTGCTCATTGTCTCATACTAGTTGAGGATTCTTGTCAAGGGATTGCGGTCTACTTATATTTGTTGGTTCGTATAAGTATGGAGTTCCGTGGATAGTAAAAGATTTAAGACACAAGTTTGGGAAATTCTACTTCTTCATCAAGTTCATTATATTTGGTTTTCTTCACAAGTGATCTTTACATAAAGCCTACAGATTTTGAAGAATCAAGAAGATGGTTAACATATGGTGTTTAGGAGAAGCTTATTGTTAAATGTTTAACCATCTACATGCAACACTCAAGGGGAAGTGTTTGATTTTTACTACTGTTGATCATTATTACTACTCCTAGTTGAAGTTTTCTACTGTTTTGGATCCATTTTTCCTATGGTGCGTAATGGTGGGTGATTTGAAGCATTGGAAGTCTTAGATTGGAAGTATGAAATTGGGTCGTGGTGGTCAAGATCATTATTTGCATACGTTCCCTATTTGGATAATAACAAAAAGGGGAAGAGATGTTTTAGTGGCATGGCATGGATTAAAGGGAAGACAAAGGAAGACATACTTGTTTCATTCATGGTGAGATACCTGATCTCAATTTCTCTACTTCGTCTAGGGAAGTTCGTTCAAGAATGGTTTTGTCATTATCAACTAGGGGAAGATTGTTGGGAATTATACGTTTGAGTTGATAAGACAAAAAGAATGAAACAAGAGGGACTTAATATGACAAGAAGGAAACCTACAAAAAGATGGAAGGACTTGCTTGCAAAAAAAGTTTTATTTATTAGTCCTTATCCTCTAGTATATAAAGAGGACATAGGTGTAGGTTTTATGAATAAGTCTTCCAATATGTAGTCGATTAGTAAAGGTGTGTGTGTGTCCGGGGTATAGTCTTGTAAACGCCTAGGTTATTAGTTAGTAGTTTAGACGTGTTCCTATAAACGTCTAGGGTTAGTTAGTGTTAGTGAATGAAAACCTTTAGCAATAACATTGATGTTCTTTATTATTCCGCTGCGTATGTATATGTTATTGTTATCTCTAGCTGAGCTTATAAACGATCTTATTACTTATCAAACCGCAGTTGAACATACCAACTCGCAGTTGACTAAATAGTCAACCCGCATCATTTCAGCAAGTACCCAACTCGCTTATGACTTAAGTTGACTCAAAAGTCAACTCGCAATATTTACACAACTCGCTTATGACCCAGCAACTCGCATATGACCCATAAATGTGGCAGCTCGCATCATACTTGAGTTACAACTCGCATCAGATACATTGAATTAGTATGTTTTTGACAACTCGCATCCAACAATGCTCCAACTCGCATTGTAGAAAAGGCATACAAACTGCTTATAACCAGATTCAGTAACAGAAATAAAACTTGTATGAAACAGCTAAAAAACTGCATACATCAAGCTTACAAACTGCATAAAAACAAGCTTAAAGAGACTAGTTTAGAACATGTAAAATGATATATGACCACGACATACATTAAACCAGTAAGCCAACATAAAACACAAATTAGACACCAACAATAGCAGCAACACACATCATCAACTCATCACGCCAACTGAATCAAACACCCATCAAAATGCATAGACAAAAACCGTAAATCAAACCGCATACAAGAACCATGAATTGAACCACGAGAATCACCATAAACAACAAAACCTAGGCTCTGGTACCAATTGTAGGATCGTGTATTTTTATGTTGTTTGATGATTCGGGTGTTCTAGGATCATGATGATATAAGAAAGCCATTAGAGAGATGAAGAGAGTAGAGAGGATATTTCTTGAAAGAGAGTTGTTTAACAAATTATGAAAGGTTAGACTCAAGAAGCCACACCCCTTCCAAGGATGGAAGGGATATTTATAGTTACAAATGATACGCCCTCCTGACGGCGTGGATCAGCATACGTGGGTAAAGACCCGTCCTTCCTCCACGGTGTTACACTAATCTAATATACGCTACAAACCAACTAATAAACTACTAAATAACGTAACAAACGACATGTCTACGAGCTAACTTATGCTAGACCATAATTGGAGTGACCGACACTTTAACATGGAATTTCCAATTCCTAACAATGAAAATACTTAAGTTTGAAATCACTTATTTATGACCATTCTCATCAACATGCTTCATGCTTTTTCCAAGCGCTTTAGTTATCAAGTGAACCGAACTACCGATGATTGTTATCTTATTCCACTTGCTCTTTTATAATGACGATGGCGACATCATATGCTAATTTTGCGGTGGAGAAGTATGAATAGACTACATTTGGATGATTTCACTTAAAAATACAACCTTCTGCCACGACCATATGTACCTCCAAGCCAGAATACATTTGCTGCGAACCCAAGATCATGTCCTAAACTTAACCATCCTTCATCAGCAGCCAACCTCAGTTTAAGAAATTCAGTAATATAATCCAAATAAGAATCTATTACACCAGTCGAGAGGGGCAGTCGAGAGTAAAATCTGGTGGATTGGTGAAATAGAGATGGTGGGAACTGGGGTCAATCGAAGAGCATATCATATCAAATGTGGTCGTCAATACTTCTATATATGGAATGATCAAAATTAGCAACTCGATCTCCTTCTAACGAACGCCCATGCTGCAACATAGACCCAAATGAGCAATTACACCAACAATAAAAAAACATTTTTCTATTCTGTTTTTCGTTAAACTGTCACCGTAAATGTCTATAGGGACTTTAGCACATAACACACAGGAATACCCTTTAGCTAAAATTGCTATAGGGACTTTACCACAAAGATTTTTTGAACACTCTGTATGACCTACCAATATAGAGATATGGCCATATTATGCAACTTGGTTACCACATAACGAAATAAATCTGGAAGATGCCCTTGCATCTCCGACACACATTCTCCAAAAAAGATGCTGAAACTCTCTAGGATAAGAAGCTGGTGTACACGTAGTTGTTATAGAGGCATTAAGATTAATTGAAAAGGTAAAGTAACATGCAGAATCAAGATTAAGTAAATCAATAAAATAAACCTGTTATACATTCCCAGAGATTGGGTAGTGGGAAGTTTTGAGCAATAGTTATTAGCACAACCTCACTATCCAAAGGACGGCAATACTGATTCTGCAGTTCATGTGCCAAGTCTGAAGAAATTATACAGTTAGTCGTATCAATTATGTGGTTAATTTGATATTATATACGGATGGAATTGAAGCCAATAGATGTTTCAGCTTTTCTTTGAATCCACTTGCTCTAAAAAAACATCAGATTCACATTTTATTGATCCTCGACAAAAGTAAGAATGCCTCAATCTTCAGATTGTAGTGTGCCGGTTTGTTATTTCCACTTGATATTGACACACCTGCAATAAGTCACTGTAATGATTAGATATTCAAGACTCGAGAAAAGTTTTTATTTGATATTCATTAGTTACCTCGACAACATTTCTTTCAGGAAGATTGATCAATTTCTAAAAATTATTACTCAAATCAACTTTCTTGGTCATATCGTTTGGTATGAAAGGAGTGGTAGTGATAGGAGAGGGTGTATTTGCATGACGGCCCACCCTGACTCGCTGTTTCAGCCTTGTATAAACCCACTGGCTTTTTTCGTAACCCAATGAACCACCAATTGTCTACCTCTAACAATTCAAGCATCTAAAATATACATTAATCTGTAAATATATAAAAGAAACACTCGAATCACAAAATAACTCTAATAATGTCGAATCAAAACTACAATAAAAACATACCTCCTAATGCCATGTATCATAACGTCGTTGGCTAATCCACAATTCAAGAAACTACTAAATCAATGTCTGTTAATGATGATGCAGGACATGGAGTAACTTTGGTGGAGCCTTATGTTGAAGAAGCATCAGTAGAATTGAAATGGCATGGAGGTTTTTATATTGAAGCGCCTACAGATTCAGCCTTGTATATTCTCCCCTCTTTGTACTGTACCAGCATCTAAGCAATTCATAATGTATCCAGTTTGTCTGTTTTGTGTATCACACTTACATCGAGCTTCTTTAAATCAAACACTCTTCGCAAGGAAACGGGTGAGTCTCTAAAAGGAGTGAATTTATCTTAATTATTACTTATGGGCAAGAATCAGAAATAACAAAATGTAATCTGATAGTATTGTTGCACTAATTTAAATGCTTGATTCACTCCTTGGACTTATTTTTTAGCGCGGGTATCATGTTTTCTGCATGATTCATATCTAACAAACAATGGAAGCTTCCAACGTACGTACTGTCCCTTATACCTGCAGAGATCCACTCCACTTGAACTTTTGTTATCATCATCGCGAATTATGGTTTAACCAGGATTTAGAGGGCTTTGCTTTAGCTTATCACTACCAAGGTGAAGATTTATTTATATTTTCCATTTCTTTTCTTTTTTTTATTTGATCGCTATCCAGCATATGCATACACAGTTAATGGTTTACGAATATTACAGACAATGAAACTTACCAGTTGAATTATGAACGTACATATAACAAAGGGAGGTTTCATATATCCTCTTTTTTACTGATGTGTTAAAAAACAAATTCTTAAATTCTATACAGGAGGCGAAACTCTATACAATATACTATCATCAAAAGTTGTCAATTAAAATATTGCAAGTTATTAGTAAAGTGCTAAAGCTGTCAAAGCATATACATATTAGAGTGAAACCATCAACTTACAACAATAGTTAACTTTATGGATATTTACCAGTAAACTATTTGCATCTCTTTTTTTTTTCTTTTTTTTTTAATTTTTTTTCAATGGCACATGTTCAACTTTAAGTAGAGTGCAAGATTTTACATAAGCACAACATTACTATCTACAGAAACCATGTGAGAAAAAGGAGATAAGAATACAATACTTGCAAGTTATATGGTAGCACCCTTTTGCAAGTTCAACAAAAGTCTTGCACTTGATACACTCACGCCAACGATTTTTGGTTGCAAGAGACTGTAGTTTTCCCTCAATAGAAGATTTATATAAAAATGATTTCTTGTAGGCAGAGCAAGTAATATTATCATGCCAGGCTACTTTGCAATTTATACAGTTATGAACAAAGATTCATACTTGTTATGAACAAAGAAGACGACTGAATAGCAAAAGAGTTGTTGCTTGGTAAGTTACCAGAATGAGCTCAATGGTTTTCTAATCAAATTTACCGTTCACATCACACGTCTACTATTCTTTTCTGCAGTACTTCATCCTCTTTGGAAATCTTCTTTCAAGAGCAAGGACATTATTAAAAATCATATTAAAACATTACTAAAAAGATATTATAATTACAACCTGCACAAAAACATATTAAAAATAATTAAAACCCTAAAATCGTGATGAAGTTTTCTTCATGCAGAGAGTTCTAATGATTAGGGTTTTTTTTTTTTTTTTTGGAAATATACGTATGATTTTTTGTAAATAATGAATGAATTAAGAAAAAATATATATTTAACGAAAAGATATGTATAAAAAGTTTTAAAAAAGATAATTACTTAATATAATTTTTGTAGATAAATTGTATATAGGGTATATACCGCAATAACGAACACTAACGGATATGCTTAATCTCTGAAAGGCGTGTAATCACTTTCAGATCAAATCAATTTGGCGGTTCTACCAAATTATTCAATCGGATACAATTCAGAGAATGAGAATTTTCTGTATGTGTTTATCTGAGATGTAATGAACCAGTAGTAAATATATGACCAAATAAACCGTATATAAACATTATACGGGATAACTGCCAATGACAGTTTTAGGGTTTCCAAGTTGTCAAATTGTGTCCCTCAATTTCCGAAACTTATTTTCTGAGGAACAACACATCAGCAGAATCAATGACTTCAGCAGAATCCATTGTATTTCAGCAGAAACACAACTTCAGCAGAATCCATTGTATTTCAGCAGAAACACAACTTCAGCTCGACCCCAGCCAGGGGCTCTGCCCCTTGGACCCTGCCAGGGGCTGCCGCCCCTTGGACTCTGCTACCAGGGGCGCTGCCCCCGGACCCCGTCATTCAGGGCTTCGCCTAAGATCATAATAAACTCAAGTAGATGTGCACCGCACCTCCAAACCTAAATGATGTATTATCATGATAAAATTGGTCAAACAAGTTAATCCAATTACACTAAAATATCCAACATTCCTCCCCTATTTTAGTGAAATCCTTGATTAACTAAAACAAGTAATCTCAAACAATCAAACTTTTGCATAAATGAAATGTCGTGACGATTGAATTTCACATTAGTACATTACACATTCCAAATATTCAAATTTCAGGGTGTCGCTTAGGATTGAACCCTGGGAATTCAATATGAATACACGAAGATAATGTACACAAAAGTTTACATACATAGTAGTTCTATCTTGACACATGTTTTACTAGCCTATGTCCTTATCCTTCATAAGCATGTCAAAGCCAAGTCCCAGCTTCTTGAAGCGGCTAAACTTCATGCTCATATAGGTAACTCTTTTAGTCTTGCACCTACAATGCAATTTGTCAAAAAAGCTATTAAGAATATATACATTCAACCTCCCTAACTTGTAGGTCTGAACACATACCTTGGGATGTTTCTTCTAATGTGTTCCAATCTCTAAATATTAAGCCTTCCACATTGAATTCAGCACCTAGCGTCATACTAGGTGAAAATTGGGTATCTTGATATCGAGATTTGATGGACTTTAATCCCATCCCTATAGCCGAATTTTTCACGAGATCTCTATTCAACCCTTTGGTTAAATGATCGGCTAAATTGTGTTGTGTTTTCACAAACACCACAGATATCACACCATTCGTGATAAGATCACGTAATATGCTATGTCTAACACCTATGTGTCTAGACTTCCCATTATATACTTGACTGTATGCCTTAGCCAAAGTAGCTTGACTATCACATCTGATAGAAATAGATGATATCGGTTTAGGCCACAATGGAATTTCATAAATTAAGTTCCTTAGCCATTCAGCTTCTTTACCAGCTGCTGCTAATGCCACAAACTCAGATTCCATTGTTGAATCAGTTATGCAAGTTTGCTTCTTAGATGCCCAGCAAATGGAACCACCTCCAAGTAGGTATACCCAACCAGTTGTGGAAGAATGATCTTCCTGATTAGAAATCCAACTTGCATCTGAATAACCTTCAAGAACAGAAGGAATCCATATAAGTCAAACCATAATCCATTGTTCCTTTCAAGTACTGAAATACTCTATTAATTGCTCGCCAATGGATTAAACCTGGATTGTGAGTATATCTACTCAACTTTCCAACAGAAAAGGCTATATCCGGTCTAGTACTAATCATGGCATACATGAGAGATCCAATAGACCTTGAATATTCAAGTTGATTCACAGCAACACCTTTATTAGGCACAAGTTTTGTTGTGGGATCCATAGGAGTACCTATAGGAGAACAATCTTCAGATTAAATTTATCCAACATCTTCTCAATATAATGTGATTGAGAGATAGTAATGCCATGTTCTCCACGTATGATCTTAATGCCAAGAATCACATCAGCCTCCCCATGTCCTTCATCTCAAACTTAGAGGACAAAAAATCCTTAGTTGTATCAACTTGATCTTGGTCATACCAAATCAACATGTCATCAACATACAAGCAAATGATTACTCCTTTACCGTAAGCATTAAACTTGCTGTATACACACTTGTCTGCTTGGTTTAATGCAAAACCATTAGACAAGATAACATCATCAAATTTCTGATGCCACTGCTTGGGAGCTTGCTTCAAGCCATAAAGAGATTTAACCAATTTACAAACCTTATTTTCGTTACCAGGCATGACAAAACCTTCAGGTTGTCTTATGTAAATCTCTTCATCCAATTCACCATTCAGAAAAGCTGTTTTAACATCCATTTGGTGAATTACTAGATTATGTATAGCCGCAAGTGCTAACAATAATCTAATGGTGGTAATCCTAGCAACAGGAGCATAAGTATCAAAGAAATCAATACCTTCCTTTTGTCTAAAGCCTTAGATAACCAATCTGGCTTTATACTTGTCTATGCTTCCATCCACCTTCATCTTCCTTTTGAAGATCCATTTACTATTCAATGGTTTAAAACCAGGTGGTAAATCAGACGGTTTCCAAGTATTATTGTGCATAATAGAGTCAATCTCATCTTGGATTGCCTCTTTCCAAAATGCAGCATCCCTTGAAGCCATAGCTTCACTGTAGGTCCTAGGATCTTCATCAATATTGAAACAATATTGATATTGAAATTGAATTTCATTCCTTGATCCTTCGACCAAATATAGTTGGAAATCACCACCAAAAGATTTGGTTTTTCTTGCTCTTACACTCCTCCTAGGCTCAAGGCTCAGAGGAGAAGCAGTCCTCTTGGTCGATGTACCAAAGTTACTAGAACTTGCAATCATGTCTGCAGGTTTAGGTAAAGATGTAAACCTATCCTCATTGCCAAAATCAGCATCTCGTGACTCAATAATAGAGTGCACGGATACATAATCATTGGGTTCTATGACATAGAATCTATAGCACTTAGAATTCTCGGATAGCCGGAAAACACAATCTATACCTCTTTGACCTATATTATTTATTTTAGGATCAGTCAATCTTACCACAGCTCTACAGCCCCAAACTCTGAGATAACTCAGTTTTGGTGCCTTTTTATACCAAAGTTCATAAGGGGTTATCTTGTTCCTTTTATTAGGAACTCTATTTAATAAATAACAGGCTGTCAACATAGCCTCACCCCAAAATCCATCACTTAGGCCAGAATAGCATAACATGGAATTAACCATTTCTTTTAATGTCCTATTCTTTCTTTCAGATATACCATTTTGTTGAGGTGTATATGGAGCAGTGGTTTGATGTATTATACCAGTAGATTGAAAATATACTAGATCATAATACTCACCTCCCCTATCAGTGCGAAGTGTTTTAATCTTCACACCATGATAAAGCTCTACTTCCTCTTTATAAATTTTAAATTTATCAAGAGCTTCATCTTTTGTATGACATAACAAAATAGCTAAGATCTAGTAGCATCATCAATAAAAGTAACTACATACTTTTTATTACCAAGTGATGGAGTTGAATGAAAATCACACAAGTCACTGTGTACAAGTTCTAATACCTTAGAATCTCTAATGACATTCTTGGCGAAAGGTTGTCTAGTTATCTTAGTCAACAAACAAGTTTTACACTTTTCACCATTCAATTCAAAAGCGTATAGACTCATTTTGACATGTCTATCATTCTCTTGTAACGTAGGTGTCCTAGTCTAGCATGCCATAATTCAAATTTACCACAATTATTGCTAGAACTAGTAGAAGCCATGCAAATAGAATTATTAATAAACGAAACATCCAAATTTAATTTAAACATGCCATTCAAATATCCAAAGCCAATAAAGGTTCCATGTCTTGACAAGATATACTTGTCACTTTCCAAGACTTGCTTGTAGCCACAATTATTTAATACAATACCAGATACTAAATTCTTACGAATTCCAGGTACATACACAACATTGTTTAAAAGTAAAGAGTTTCCAGAAGTAAAGACTAGATTAACAGATCCTAGTCCTTTAATCGGTTCAGTTGCAACATTGCCCATATTTAATAAAGATCCATCTTCAATTGGCTTAAAATCCTTGAACCATTGAAGATTTTTGCACACATGACATGTTGCTCCTGAATCTACCCACCATGATAAATCATCATCCTGTACATAAAATGTTTCAGAAATTATTGATACATAATAATTTTCAACAGAATGATCAGTAGGTACCAAAAACGAACCGGATTGCTTTCCAGGATCCTTGGATCCACTAGCACCAGCCTCGTTTTTACCTTTACCTCCACCCTTAGACCTGCAATCTTTCTTAAAGTGTCCGGGTTTCCCACACTTCCAACAGGTTACTTTTGGTTTCTTATCAGAACCTTTGTTGTTATTGCTTTGCCATTTTCGTTTCCCTTTACCAGCCTTAGAGGATTCACCCTCCTCCATCATGTTCACAGAAGAACCAGCCATGGTTTTAGTACCACCAACAGAACCTTTCTCCATATCACGTATGGATTGTTCAATTTGGAAATGACTTCCAAGTTCAACTAGATTCAATTCCTCTTTCTTATGTTTCAGATTGTTTTTAAAATCTTTCCAAGAGGGGGGCAGTTTATCTATGATACTAGAGACAGAAATTGATTCATCCATTTTCATATCATATTGCGCAAACTGTCCTAATATTCTTTGCAATTCGTGGTACTGTTCCATGACAGGCCTAGTGTCTACCATTTTATAGTTATTAAAATTACCAACAAGGAATTTCTTACTAGACGCATCTTCTGCCATATACTTGGCTTCTAGGGTATCCCATAATTCTTTTGCAGACTCTACGTTTTGATAAATATCAAACAAGGAATCAGACATACCGTTAAGAATATGACCACGACATATGTAGTCCGCGTTTTCCCACTTTGAACGATTACGAGTCTGTTCCAGCGTTTCATTCTCAACAGCCTCAGGGCATGGGGTACTCAGAACATACACCACTTTCAAATTCGTGAGATAAAAATGCATCTTTTTCTGCCATCTACGAAAATCCTGCCCAGAAAACTTCTCCAACTTTGCAAACGTCTTATTCATGTCTTTCACAGAATCAGGGTTCGTCATCACAAATTGATTTGATCTTTATAGGGTATATACCGCAATAACGAACACTAACGGATATGCTTAATCTCTGAAAGGCGTGTAATCACTTTCAGATCAAATCAATTTGGCGGTTCTACCAAATTATTCAATCGGATACAATTCAGAGAATGAGAATTTTCTGTATGTGTTTATCTGAGATGTAATGAACCAGTAGTAAATATATGACCAAATAAACCGTATATAAACATTATACGGGATAACTGCCAATGACAGTTTTAGGGTTTCCAAGTTGTCAAATTGTGTCCCTCAATTTCCGAAACTTATTTTCTGAGGAACAACACTTCAGCTGAATCAATGACTTCAGCAGAATCCATTGTATTTCAGCAGAAACACAACTTCAGCTGCCCCCGGACCCCCGTCCCTTAGGGGCTTCGCCCCTAAGATCATAATAAACTCAAGTAGATGTGCACTCCGCACCTCCAAACCTAAATGATGTATTATCATGATAAAATTGGTCAAACAAGTTAATCCAATTACACTAAAATATCCAACATTGTATTTATTATAGGATTCCAATGTAATTATAGCCATTTATAGATTATAATATGCAACATAATTATCAAAATAACTTGTTGCGTAAGTGGTAAACACACAAGTTATTTATCCAAATAACCAAGGTTCAATCCTTGCAAGCCTCATTTTTTATAAATAATTTTCAAAAACATTACATAAACATCCGAAATTTATAAAAATAATTATTAAAAATCATGAAAAACCCGAAAATTAAATCCGAAATTTATAAAAATAAATAATAAATACCGAAATTTATAAAAATAATTATTAAAAATCATGAAAAACCCGAAATTTAAATCCGATATTTATAAAAATAAATATTAAATATTAAAAAACAGAAATTTACAATTAGTGCTTAGGTGGATTTAAAAATTGCTTAGTTGGACAATAAATGCTTATGTGGCATGAAAAACAATTACTGGCCATTGAGGTGGCATTAATGTCAAATGCCTTATGTTATATATATATATATATATATATATATAGACCAGTACCCGCGCCTAACCGCAGCGGTGTCTAGTTTCGACATTATTTTAACGGCGATTAAGTTTGTTTCATGAATCAACATTTTAAGCGTTAAGGAATCCATTTTGAATTATTATATTGTTTTTACGATAACGTTGTTTTGTATTTGAGATTGTCTTTTTTGATGCCATTTTTGTGAGTTTTATTAATCAATTAATATTAATATAATAATAACGCCATTTTTTGTTGAGAGGAGAAATTAACACAATTTTTTTGTGTCCCTAGAGAGCTGTAGTACATAAATAGTTAGTGCACATAAACAAAAAAAATGCGAATACAAACATTTATCTTTCGTCGTTATGCCTCAACCTTTAACTTTTATATCGTATAATTTCAGAGATTAGCATTCATGTGAATATGGTATGTTGGAGTCAATTTTTTATTTTAGGACGAGAATGCATTAATCTCTTCGAGATTAGCAATAGTTTCCTTTAAACGTCATGGTTGAATACAGCTTTTAAATTTTCCATTTAAATGCCTAAGCATGGTTGAATACAGGTTTTAAAGTTTCCATTTAAACGCATAGCCATTTAAATGTCATAGTTTCTTTTCTCACCACAATAGTTGACCGAATTCAGTTTTAAAGTGTTGACCAAAATTCAGTTTTTCACTTTCAAAGAAGGCAATTTTTTCTTTATAGTTAGTAGAGAAAAGATATAATAGAGCCTAAATGGTCTACTGCAAAATTCAAGAAATTTGAATTTTGATTCTTATTCTAGCATGATAGTTTTGGCTTCTCACATTTTTCAATGTACGGTGTTTTCTATATTATCACAACCAACAAAACCACTTTGAAACCTCAACCAAAAATCAATAAACAAAACAACCTAAAACAAAATCATTAACTGAGCTGATTCTACAGTATATCCTGTTAAAATTCCGGTATATCTACCGCAACGAAACCACCAAAGACTTACAAAACAACAGTATAACAAACTCAAAATGCCTAAGTTTACATACACTTACAAACTACCAACAAACATACACATTACTAAAAAACTTACAACTACACACAATAATTTACTAACTACTTTAAAAAGAAACTACACATTTACTGGCAACAAAAACAAGTTTGATTGCGGTGGCGACACACATTCAGGGAGCAGCAGCGGCAATGGTGGACTCCGGCGGCAATAACAAATCTATAAAAAATTGTCAAAAAAGTTATATAAACTCAAAGCTGAAAGATAATACATATATAGAAAGATCTAAAAGTAACCACAAAACTTGATATAAATCTATCAAATACTAAAAACAATTCAATAACACTATTTACCATAATCAACGTTATACAAATATTAAAAATAACTAAAATAAGGCATACTATAAAGTGCGATAACAGCTTTTTTCCAGCAACACAAGCCATGCAGCTACGACAGTAGATTTTTATGGTGAGACAGCGGAGAGCGCCCGTTCTATTTCCGGCAAAGCAGTGGTGGCGGAACCAATTTCCGGATAGTCCGCGACGGAGGCTATAAAAAAATTATAAAAACGTAGATCTATAAATAAAATCTATAGATGGGTATAAAAAATTATATAAAACTTGATCTATTAATAAAACACAAAAACATTACCTTAAACATGATGGTCGTGAGTTGTGGTGGTTTTGGGTTTCGGTGGTGGTTTGGTTTAGTTGGTGGAGTCGTCCAGTGCCGGTGACGACCGGTGGAGGTGACGTTCGATGGTAGGGGTTCGATGGTGAGAGTTGTGGTGGTGGGTATGGTGGTATTATTTTGTGTGTGTGTTTTTAGTGTGCGATGAAATGGTGTGTGTGTGTGAGAGAGATAAGTTTTTTAAAGTTATCAAAAACTAGATTTCGAAGTTATCAAAAACTTTATATATGTGTGTGTATGTATATATATATATATATATATATATATATATATACTAGATTTCGAAGCCCGCCCAATGGGCGGGCATGACTTATAATTATTTGTTTGTTGTTTTTTGTTAGCGTAAATATGTTTTAAAAAATAGTCATAGAATATTATAAGACGATTGGTCGGGCATTTTTTTAATCATTTGTTTGTTGGTTTTTTTTTTTTTTTTTTTTTTAAAAAAAATTTTGATGGTGTTAGTAAACGGAAAATTATTTTTAACGAATGCGAGCTTGATGTATAATTTTCATTGTGAACAAAATGAAACTGCTTACCAATACAAATGTGATAACTTTTTAGTTTTACTAATTTACAGACTTGTTGGATGCTTGGATGGTTTTATAAAGACGATGTGATATCACTTTTTTTTTTTCCTTTTTTTCTTGTTCAAATTTCATGATATAACTAAGAGTCCAAGATTTCCATACAATAAACTAATGGAAGCTATAACCCTAGCCACAAAATACTTTGTAACATTGCTGCAACTAACAAATACAAGACGCAAAACATGTAAAGGTACATGATAGAGAAGAAAAAACGGGCCTAATGTGCTTATTGTAGCTTATGACCATTATTTTACATTGATTTAAAACTTATTAGCTGGTCTGTGATTCTGACATCTAGTGGCGCGAAAGCAGAAGAATCACGTTTTTGGGGAAACAAACCCCAAACAGGATCGATTTTAGGCAATGGTTGGTTCCGTAGACGGAGAGTGAAACTTGGAGATGTCATGAGAGATAACCAGTGTTTAGATATGGATTTGAAAAGATAAAGCGAGATTAAAGGTAGTCGAAGTAAGATTTCGATTGATACGTCGTCAGGTATAAAATCCGACGAAGACATACTTCCCGTTATTGAAACGTTACTAACCGACAACGTTCACCGGAGCTCTTAACTGTAATCAACTAACATAAACGCACTTACTTCAAACAGTTAATTAACATACAAATAGTTAATTAAATAGAATTAGTGAAATCAGTTAAATAAACAACATCACATTAACTTTTAAGTTCTTAAATCAGCTCATTATTCACATAACCATAACGCGCTAACAAAACATTCACAGAGGGAACTCTTAGTCGCTTACCGAGACACTTCACTGTAATCAACTAAATAACATAAACATACTTATTTCAAACATTTACGTATAAATATCTAATTACAATCAACAACATCACATGAAATTTAAAGTCCATAAATCCGAGTTGTGATATTCTTTCCAATTGGGCACTTCTGAATTAAAGCTTCTCACAGTTTCCTTTTTCAGCATCAGAAACTTGATGATATTTTCTTGCAATTCATCAGCGCACTTTTTCATTAGTGGTGGAGGGAGAAACATGTCCAAGGGATCCATTTCCTTCTGTCCATCTTTCGCAATATTAATGGCTTCTTCAAGGCTACAAATTCTGATTCACTTCCTTTATAGTTCATTGCATCATATTGTGACTCAGATGACTGAGGAGTTGATTTCCTATTTAGTGTTAATAGTTTTACAGTTCCTAGTGGCGTTCCATTTACAGTTTGAAGCTTTGTGCCAAACATTACATGACTTATTGCTGCTATTTCCCCTTCCTCCAGTTAAGACGACAATGCAGCCTCATCATGCCGGTAATCAACAATTATTAAAGTTCCTTTCCTACCTCTATTTGGCTATGCACCACTCAATTATTGAGGTGGAGGTGACGTTAGCTGATCTATAGTAACCGGAATCCTGTTGTCATTAGCTTAATTACTATTTCCATAACCATAGTTTTTTATTATCGACTACTTTATCATCTTCGTCCATATCTGCAGCTTTACTCCCACTCACTTCACCCTGCTCTTTATTCTCCACTGTAACAACTTTGTTTCCACTATCATCTTGTTCCATAGCATTGTCGTCTTCATCTCCGTACATAGAGAGGGAAGCACCAGTCGTTTTAGGTGGCCAGCTTCACATGAATACGAACAATAAGAACTATGACCTTGGTATTTCTACCTGAAAATCATTACGTCATGACAAGTTAGAATCTGTTAGATATTGATTCATTAAAAATGAGTCTAGAACCATATTCAGTAAGTAAGTTTTGTTGTATGAAGAAATAATTACTTGTTGGAGAAAAAGAAATACCAAATAAGGACCTAAAAAATATTTTAAAGCAGGACAAAGCTACTATCCAATCTATCCTTCAATAGCTCAATTACTCTTTTTGGTCCATATTCCCAATTTACAGCCAACCCATACACAACTGGACATCCAATCTGCAATCTTGCATAAGAGCATTAGATCTGTAAGTATAGCATGCAGCTTATCATGCACCTGCACATCATATCTAATAAGGTTTTGAGATACAACTGATTGACCCACAATCTTGCGAAGGAACCAGGGACCAGGAGCATGAATAGTGATGGCACGGGTGATGTAGAGCTTACACTCTTTAGGATCGAGCTTGTGGTTCAAGGTGTCGACTTCTCAGATGTGGGATAAGGTGCGTTTGTTCTCTGGGTCAGCAAACTTGCGCAATGATGCTGACGTGACTCGCTCCCATGGGTGCTTGTAAATGTGCTCTTGTGAGTATGCTCTAACCATTGTGCAGTTTTAGTTGCTTATTTGACCTGACGGATCTATAAGACATTAAAAAGTGCACCAAGTAACTTCCATACAAAGCTTTTATAGTTTAACAATAAAAAGCACATAACATTGCAGATGGTCAAAAACTAAATGACAAAGATAAAGCATTGAAAAAGAACTTAAACAACGGCTGCTAAAGAGCTATAGTCAAAAACCAGATGAAGATAAAAATGTGTACACTTGCTGAGTGACCATGACATCAACATTTGTATCACAAATAGATTTATTAATGCATGTATAATAGAACTAATGCAGTTGACCACTTGACCCGATTAAAACAATGTAAGATACCATGAACACCCATAGTTTCACAGAGATCTAATAGTGGAACATATCTAAAGAACATTCGATTCCAACTACTACAATTCATTTCAGTCTCACAACAGTCGAAATGTTGAGATGCAGACCAGTAATTTATATAAAAACTCGACTATCCAAACATATCTATTTTAGTGATAGGGCACATTGCCAACTGAGCCCTGGATACACAGACATATAAAAAATTGTTATCAGATTATCTAGGCATATATACATCTATAACGTATTCATTTTATAACTTGAAAGTACAGATTCCATGTTGATGTCAAACTCACAGATTGTCCTGCAGTTGCTATAAATTTCCTTCTAGATCAACAATGAGCTAGACATTGTATAAAATGACACTCAATAAATATCCATTTATTAAAATCCACTGGCCCGTTAAAAAATATAAATTGGTTCATATACTTACCTCATCCTCCCATTTAGATCGTATCGGAAACCTCAAAGTTCCATATGTGATTGGATCACTGTCTATGGAAGAGAAGGTATAAAGCGTTAAAATTTTGTAAATGTGTTCAAACGAATGTTTAGAAAAGTGAGTAACATAAAAAATTGAGTATTTGAGTATGGTGCATAGCAACCAAGTTTGTTACCTCGATTGCACAAAGCTGAGTTATTAATCCACCACGCAGCCTTGCCGATGTGTGCATGCATATTACCGAACCATGGGACGCTTTGAGTCGCTATTCAAGATTAGCATCAGTAGTGTAAATAATGTTAATAGGCGAAATAGATGAATGTTGTCATTGAACTACACATTAGTTTTTCGATTGCATTGTTTTACCAAAACAAAATATCAATAGATTATTGGTGCACATTGTGTCCATTGCTTCTTGATTAATAGTTGGATTTGAATGTGCCCACAGATTATCTAAGCTCTCTTTTTTTATATTTTTCATAAGCATATTATAAGAGTTGTTGATAAACAATACATGGGTGGTAAATGGACATGGTTGTGTTATTTAAGTAATGAAACATTACGCACCTATTATAGGTCCCGATCTTGATTACTTGCAACTCGAGCTTTCCATCGAATTGTGTTTTCACGGGTACAGGAAAGGATGAATGTCTACGCACCAAAGACCAAAACACCAAATTAAAATTAGTGAAACCATGCCTCAATGTCTTATCTTCATCCCCATGCCTCAATGTCTCCACCAAGTACTCCTTCACATACATACCCTTATCCGCTTCCTTATCAAACATAATACAATAAAACTCAACTAAATACATAGTGAAAGCAAGAAAACTTCATTGGGATGCCGACATTGAAGTGTTACATATTGATCTCCATACAAATAAGAGGTTCTAGTTTTAATTTCAGAATAAAAAAAAGTAGAAATTTGTTTGAGCACACTGACTATTACAAATCCAGTTCTAAAGCAGTGAACATGTATATTACTCATCATGTACACTCACCTTTACCCTTAGGGATACTTTTGATCAAGTTGGGTTCCCGGTTCAACCTCAGAAATCGAAACAAATAATGATACTCAAGACAACCAAAACACTAATATGTCAATAACCTTTGTAGTGTCCACTTTTCCAAAGAGTCAATGGTTCAAGAGGTCAGATAATGACACATTGGTGATAAATCGATCATAAAGGTTTCAAGCCAAATTACTCAATGTAAATATGACAAAAGTTTAGAAGATCGTAAGTGACTTACCGTTTGATGTACATGTGATGAAGAAAACAACAAAACAAATATAATGAACTCATATAATTTTTATGGATCATTAGATGAGATTGTGAGGGAAAAAGGATATTAGGCTTTTTGAGAAAAAAAATTTATGAACCGTATATAATTTTTATGTATATGTTTAGTTTAGGGTTACCAAAGTTGTAGGGATTCTCCTACATAGTTGCATAGATTAATTATATAATTCCAAGCCATTTATATATTATAGTATGCAAC
>OU343219.1:42230504-42299748 GCA_910596185.1 Chrysanthemum makinoi
CCCACGATAGTCGTTTGAAATAGAACAAGAGTTTATAGTTCTTTCGTCGTAAAACAATACACTTTGACAACTCATGAAAATGGCTAAATGACCTCAAAAGCTAGTCGTAAAATAGTGAATATCGAGTGTTAGAAAACAAACTCAATGGTTTTGGAAAGCTTGTAACGTTATCTAAAAGTCTTAGCTTTTAACTTTTGATCATAGAAGTCTGGATCATAGAGAAAAATATAGGTGAAGTAGGGTAGTCGGACTAAAATATTGTTTAAAGTTAGTTTTCGACAAAGTTTCAGTGACCATAAATTATTCGTTACAACTCCGTTTGACGAACGGTTGAACATTTTGGAAAATATGCTAGGTGAACTTACTTTTACTAGAAGACATCGTCTTCTCAATAGTATTCTATCAATGTGAAAAACGACTCCAAACATGGTCACTTGCGACAACAATTTTGGTCTATTAGAAAATATATAAGTGTTATTACTTGTATAGAATAGTTACGATATCCTTATTTAAAACGAGTGTAATTTAGTCGTTATAAGTCCGTTTTCTACGTTTTATATATCCTTAGTTTCGTGTTAATATATACTAATATATTTTTGACAAATCGACTCATTTAGACAATGTTTAAAACCCATTTTTGACCTATGAATCATTCCGAACAGCATGCATTTTTCTGAAAATATAGTTTTTGCCGCTAAACTTGAAAATAGCGTATCTCCTTCGTTATAAATCCGTTTTAACCCGTTCAAGCGACCACGGTTTCGTTTTAAATTATATTTTCTGGAAATATAACCCAAAATACTTCATGACCTGCTGAACTTTCCAGATTTTGCAAAAACGATCAGACCACAATCTAAAGTTGTCGAAAATGATTTTTCTTGCGTAATACTTGTTTCAATCACTTCAAATCAACACCAAATCTATTCTAAACCTACCATACACCTTCTTAGGGTGTCATGGGTTCCTAAACATCATCAACAATGACATGTTTTAAGGGAATAATTATAGGATGAATAAAACTCATAATAAGTAATAAAAACACTTAAAAGTGGTATAAATACATATGATACTTGCATGTTTTGTACTAAAATGATAAAAATAACTCAAGTAAGATTATGAAAGATTGAGAAGAGTTAGTTTACATACGAAAATTTTCTTACATACCAAGGGACTCATCTCAACCATTCATTTAAAAAGAAATCAATAGCTGAGAATAAAATCATTTTATTATTTCACCTATTTTTTAAAATTTAAATATCTCTTAAACCATTAATCGTTAAGCAAAAATAATTACACCGTCGCGACGAACATTTAATTATCTTTCTATAGTCGGGCACTTTGATATACTTTCGAAAAAAGAAAAAAAATTGTTTTTTTTCACGTTTTTTCGTCTTTTTTTTGTTTTTATTCGAAACTGTAATTTGCATGAAAAATCATATATGATTTAACACTAATTTGAATATCACATGTGATATTAGTGTTAAATCACATATGATATGTAATATCATATGTGATACTATTGTTAAATCATATATGATATATATAACACTAATATCATATATGATATAACACTAATAGTGTTATATCATATATGATTTTTTAATGTAAATTTCTGTAACGTAAAAAAACGAAAAAACATAAAAAAAATATGTAAAAAATACGAAAAAAATTTTTGGTCGAAAGTATATCAAAGTGCCTATCTATAGAAAGATAATTAAATGCTAGTCGCAATGATATTTTTGAAAAAAGAGGATGAAAATGGGTTTTTTAAATTGTTGGGATTAATCTCATCCATTAGATTAAATAAAAATGGATGGTGGAGATTGATCCCTTTGTAGGTTAATAATCTTTTGTACTCAAATGATCTTAAATCTGAAAGATTAGTAAAGATCATGAAAAGGTTACTAGAGTGATTGAAGAGTTTTGTTGCAAATATACCGAATTAATCTTGAGGTTTTTATTTCAAAACCTAAACTAGATTACTACATGAACTTGTAAAATACTTGATCTTGAAAAATACTTGGTTTCTTCCTCTTTTCTTGCTCTTGGCCAAATACCACATGGACCATGGAGAGGTTTCTTTTGTTTTTCACCTTCAAATGTATGTTGTGTATGTGTTTAGGATAGAAAATATCTATTATAACCAAGCCTAGTCATAATAAGTGTATGTGTCCATTTACTCAAGATATTTTGTAAAAAAGATGGTGACTAGGGGCGGGGGGGGGGGGGGGGGGAGTGGCCGGCCAAGGGGTAATTATTGGGGGACGGTTTGGTATTTTTGATGAGTAATGTATCATTTGTTAAGTGTAGTGTGTAATTAAGTAAATATAATTAGGTATTTAGTGTAGCGTTAGCTAAAAATAGATTTTAACGGAACAAAATAAATTACATCAAAGTCATAAAAATTATAAAAATACATTTCTTACAAGAATTGAGTGAAATAATAATTATCGAGTAGTATTTACGAAAACCCTCGTAAATATATATATATAACAATTTATATACAAAATAAATTCAAAACATCGAGTAAACTAATAATATAATTTTTATAGTCTTAAAATGAGTATAAAAATATATTAGGATAATTTTTGGAAGTGTCGGATCAAAAATTCAAAATAAATGATTATGCGATATCGTTTATTTAATAGGAAAATATACGTAAATGAAAAATGCAAAATGCAAACCCATGCATGAACTAATATGATGATGATATTACTTATCATATGTAGACTAAATCTAGTCTATATTAAATGTCCTCAATGATTTTTCATGAATACACAGCTTAACCCTCAAGGTTACGCGTATTTGTTACTCGTAAACCTAGTTTACGAAAAATGATGAATAGTGAATCATGAATAGTGATTTTTCTCCGGGAATGAATAGTGTTTCGTGAATAGTAAAATTTTGAAATAACCTCTCAAAGTCTCAAACGGATTTCAAAAATGATGAATAGTAAAATGATGAATAGTAAATTCCCAAGATGAATAGTGAATTTGAGAAATGACCTGAAATTACGAATTGTCACAATATATATATATATATATATATATATATATATATATATATATATATATATATAATATATATGATA
Organism: Chrysanthemum makinoi; assembly: GCA_910596185.1. Taxonomy (NCBI): domain Eukaryota; kingdom Viridiplantae; phylum Streptophyta; class Magnoliopsida; order Asterales; family Asteraceae; genus Chrysanthemum; species Chrysanthemum makinoi. The sequence continues at coordinate 42,233,596 of OU343219.1, forward strand.
TATATATATATATATAATATATTACATATATATATATATATATATAAATATATATAAATAAATATATATATATAAATAAATATATATATATATATATATATATATATATATATATATATATATATATATATATATGTGTGTGTGTGTGGTGTGTGTGTATATGTATGTATGTATACATATATATATAATACATATATACGTATATATACATACATATATACATATATATATATATATATATATATATATATATATATATATATATATATACGTAGTTAGATATTTACACTTGTACTGTAACTTAGTTTTGTAGCTCGTCACCACAGCTTCATTCCGTGGTGCCCCGAACAAGGGGGAGCACACATCAAAGGAGAGCATTTGCATTATTTACTTCTTTATTTTTTTGGTTCAACAAAAAGGGGGAGAAGTGGTTAAACTCATCGACTAAAAACTTGTTAACTTAAAAATTTTACATATAATGATTTTATATTTTGTCATCATCAAAAAAGGGAAGATTGTTAATACAAATAATGTCTAAAAATTTTATTCGTGTCCTCTACGTTTTGATAATAACCAAACAAAAACGATCTATGAAAAAGTTTACGTGAACAATGCTTTAAGTCATAAAACTTCATCTTGACACCAAATCACTATTATGTATGAATAATGAACATCAAACCTTGTGAATGATCAAAGAAATATTTTTCATACAAATGTGACATAAACATTTTACAAAATTTAGTTAGATAAAATATTTAAAATAATTTTAAAATGTTTTATTCAAATAAAAATATTTGAATTCCAAAATCTGGATTTCCCCTTAAGAAAACAACCACCTTCACCAGATTTTACTTCCATACTAAAGGACAAAAATCAGAGAATGCACGGTACCAATAAATATGGACGGTACCCTTAAATATTTTAAGGGTATCGTGCATAATTAAAGGTACCGTTTGCCCATTAGACGCCCATTTTTCCTGTCCTATAAATAGTGGATCAATTCTCACATTTCACTCACCTCTTTGCACTGAATTTTTTATGTTATCATTTCACACTTCCTAACTTCATTTCTTTGATCATATTATAGTTTGATTTCATTCAAAAAGTGATCCAAACATTCTTTCATTACAAGTGCAAGAAAAGAACACTTATATTCATCAAGTATCAAGTGTCTTAGTATAGTTAGTGCATTCATCACATTTTTTTGGGTAAAAGAGATTCTGTTGGGTTCAGTAAATACCCAAACCCCTTACTCTAGGATTTAAATAGAAAATAGCCCAAGTGTTTAGTCCGTTAAACACTAAACAGGTCACTGAGTGCATAGCCTCTCAGTGAGTCATCTTCGGGTACTCAGTACGAGGCGTAGAAGAAGTCTCTCCACTCAGTAAGGCGGAACTTAAAGGGTGAAGACGGAGTCAAGAAGAAGATGATGGATTCAGTGAGTGATGACAATAACTCACTGAATCCCCAAGACTCCTCTCCAACTACTTACACTGAAGACAAACTGAAGTAGAAGACTGAAGGATGTAAAGACTGAAGAAAGAGCGGGACAAGGCGGGATAAGTTTGAATAAGATAAGACGATGTCCTTATCAACCAAAGTCAACTTTCCCTGAATGGCAAAAGAACAGGCTCAGTGTCATCATTGATCTTAGGAAAGTAGTCTTGTCTCTTACCTAGAATAGTCTTTGTAAACAGAGACAAAATACATCAGTATTTTGTCTTCTGAATAATGTTAGTTTGTCACTTAGGAAAGAGTCAAAAATCATACATGTATAAATAGCATAAGAGATAGAGTGAAAAGGTTAAGCTTGTGAATTGTAAAAACACACATACACGCAAGCCATCTTTTCACTCCTCCAAAACAACTTAGTTCCTGAGATAGCTCAGTGAACTCTAAGAGTTGTGCTCAGACTTAGCCTGAGCTTAGAGAGGAGTCACCAAACTTTGTCATTTGAATCCCAAGTGCTATTCCGTAAGTACTTGGTTAACGTATTCTTTGTTGATTTATTTCTAATAAGAATATGATGTTGAAAATTACTTTGTGTGTTTTACTTATGTTAATTTCAGTCATGGTTCACTATTAACTTGTTTTATATACTTAAAATGTTTTAAACGATAGTGAACGGGGAACAACAAGTGGTATCAGAGCAAGGCTAATTATAAAACTTGTTTTTTAGGCCGCTCTAAAAGTTTTTAAATTAGGATCCTAAATGGCTGAAATTGATGTACCCCAACTAGTCGATAAAAAGGGTGGAGTTTATTCAGCTGTTGCCCCTAGACTTGAAGTTGGCAAATTCAACAAATGGAAAAAGCGAATGCTTTGCTATTTGATTGGGATGGAACCTTATCATATCAAGTGTATAAATGAAGGTCCATTTGTCCCAAAGACTGCTGAAGATTTGCCTAAACCTGAAGCTCAGTGGACCCAGGATGAAAGGAGTGTGGTCAACCAGGAACAAAGACTCAAAAGTATCATAATATCTTGTCTTCGTGACGATATTATGGAGTCAGTTATAAGCTGTAGTACAGCTAAACAAACCTGGGATGACCTAGTTCATAGTCATGAAGGCCCATCTGATACCAAGGAAAACAGGATAATGGACCTGAAACTTGAGTATAACACCTTCAGGGCTAAGGACTCAGAAACTCTCTCTCAAACTTACACCTGGTACAAAACTCTCTTAAATGAACTATCAAATGATGGTGTTAAGTTGTCCAAACATGAAATCAATGTTGGTTTTGTCAACAGTCTCCCTGAGAAGTGGTTGAATTTTTCTCAGGGACTTAGAAATGCAAATCATATCCAGAATCTTGGGCTTCCTGAAATTTATGGGAAATTTGTCTATGAGGAAAACCTCATCAACAGACGATACCCTGACTTAAAGAAGTCTCAAGAAGTCAAGAAGTCCCTGACCACCACCTCATCACCAATATCAACTGCTTTTTATTCTAACAATGTTGTTCAAGATTTTCAGGAAAATTTTGACGATGAGCCTGATGAGAGAGCAACTGAGGAGTACCTAAATGACCTGAACACTGAATTTCAGGAAAAGGCAGTCCTTGCTAACTCTCGAAGGTTTATAAAAAGAGGTTTTTCAAATGCCAAAGCAAATGAGGACACTGAATGCTTTAAGTATCACAAAATAGGTCATTTTGCAAAAGACTGTTTTTCAAAAACAATTTCTGAACCCTCTTATAAACCATCAGGGTCAAATCAGTCCTCAGGCTTTAGCAAATTTCAACCAAAAATCTATCAGTCTCATCAAAACTTTCAAAACAAATCTGATCAAAACAAAACTGTTGATTTTGAAGCTAAGTATAAGAAAGTCAAAGCTAAGCTTGCATTGCTCGAGGCCAGTCCCTCAGAAACAACAAAAAGTGTTCAATCTGTGCAGGGTAAAAACAAAGGCCTTGTTGCTGAGACCTTCGACTGGGATGAAGAGCCAGTGTCATCAGATGATGAAATGGTGCATGTCAGTGCACTGATGGCCCTCTCAGAAGAGGACAAGCTAGCTGTTGGAAAGAATCATGCCAGGAATGGAGAATGGGTCAATATCACAATGAAGAAGGTAAATATTCTACTTTCTATGGATGATGACTCTGATTGGCAGTCTTACATGAATTATCTTAATGTTGACCTTAAGTTCGTAGAGGAGCAAAGACTAAATCTTTTTTCAAAATACAACAAGCTAAGTTTTGAATTAAACAAGTGTAGGGATGAACTGCTTCTTTTAAAACAAGCTAAGCTTGAGGCTGTCACTTTGCAAATTCAAAACAATGAACTAGTTAAAAGAAATCAGGCTCTTCAAGACGAACTCAAAAAGGTTCAAGATATTCTTGATAGTTGGACTGCCAAGAGTCCCAGGGTCTTTGATGCTGTGGGTGCCCCCAGTAGCAAAAAGAGAGTCTTAGGTGAAGATCATCTTCCTGACTCTCTCAACAAAGACCAGGGTCCTAAGCCATTTGTTTCTGATGGTATGATTACCAATATGTTGACTACTCCCAAACTGAGTGATTGGATTGAAAGGGTCAATCCTGAGAGTAAGCTTCCAAATTTCGATTCTGGAAGGATTCTAGAGCCTGAAAGCCAAGCTCTAAAGAGCATGCTTGGACTCCTTGATGTGCCCAGTAGTACTGAACACATCTGTGAGTCTGAAGCAGAATCTCAAGCACCGCTTCCACCACTGAAACCTCTTAGGGTGCTACACCAAGCTCTGAGCTTACTCCATTACAATTCAATCCTCACTCACCAAAAGAAAGGTCTGGACTTGGTAGAACCATCCTGAAAAGATCAACAAAACTAACTCAACAAGAGTCTACTCCCACTGAGACTTCAACATCCTCTGTTCCCACTGAAGCTGACCAAATTCAGCAACTAACTGAGCTTGTGAGGAAGCTGACTGAAAAGATGGAATCCATCGAAAAAGCTCCTGATTCAATCAAGGAAACTAAGTCAGCCTCATCTAGCTCATCAAAGTCAAAATCCACCAACAAATCCAAGCATAAGTGTGAGCTGTGTCATTATACCAGCCATACCACTGACAACTACTATAGAATCCTTTTTTTCATGATCTGCAAAAAGGATGATCACAGGACTGCAGACCACTTACAGTATGTCAGTCAAGAAAACTATACCAAAGTTGGTCATCAGTATGCTTCATCCTCCAAAACAGCTCCCAAGAATAGAGCAAAACCTTTTCCTCTGTGCCCTCACTGTGGGTTTAATGATCATCATCAGGATGATTGTCTCATGAACACATGCTGTGATATATGCGGTAATCCAGCTCATGAGACATCCTAACATGACAGTGTCATTCATGCAAGGAGAGGTACAAAACAACCCAAAATCACTGAGTCATCCTCAGTCTCTAAATGCAAAACATGTGGTAGCACAATGCACTCAACCACTGACCATGAGTCAATTACCAAATTCAAAGAGACCTTGAGACCCAAGCCCACTAGTAAGTGGGTCACTAAGAGAAACTAATTCAGTTTACTACTTGTGCAGAGACACGCCAGGGAGCCTATTTGGCATCTAGACAGTGGATGCTCAAGAAGCATGACTGGTGTGAAGGAGTATCTGCACAAGTATGTAGAGGAACCAGGACCCAAGGTAGTATTTGGTGATAACTCATCATGTCCCACTGAAGGTTATGGTTCAGTAAACTGCAATGGAATAGTTTTCTCTAGAATAGCTTATGTCAATGGTCTTAAATACAATCTCATCAGTGTCAGTCAACTATGTGATGCTAAGTATATTGTGCAATTCAATGACAAACAAGGTACCATCTTCAATGCCAACAAGGAAGTTGTGTTGATAGCTCCTAGGAGAGATGATGTTTACGTTTTAGACATGTCAACACTCTCCCAAGATGGAACTTGTCTCTTTGCTAAAGCCACTGAAACTATCAATTGGCTGTGGCATAAGAGACTCTCACACTTAAACTTCAAAAACCTCAACAACTTGGCAAAACAAAACAAGGTCCTTGGCTTACCATCACTGGTTTTTGCAAAAGACAAACCATGCTTTGCTTGTGAAAAAGGTAAACACCACAGAGCATCATTCAAAACCAAACAAAATTTCTAAATCAAAAGCAGCCTTCACCTCCTGCACATGGATCTCTTTGGACCTGTCAGTCCCAGATCAATCCAGCATGAGAAGTATACACTTGTCATTGTTGATGAGTTCTCAAGATACACTTGGGTATACTTTCTATCCAAAAATAGTCAGGAAGCTACAATAATGTCATTCATCAGGAAGATTGAAAACCAGAATGACATTACTGTTAAACAAATCAGAACTGACAATGGTACTGAGTTCAGAAATCAAGAGCTTGAGAGTTTCTATGATGAAAAAGGAATTTCTCAAAATTTCTCATCTGCTTATACCCCTAAACAAAATGGGGTTGCTGAAAGGAAAAACAGAAATCTCATTGAGGCTGCAAGAACCATGTTAAATGGCTCAGCTCTCTTAAAGCATTTCTGGACTGAAGCAGTCAAAACTGCCTATTACACACAAAACAGGTCAATCATTGTCAAAAGACATAATAAAACCCCATATGAGATCTTCAAAGGTAGACTCTCTGACATAAGCTATTTTCATGTGTTTGGATGTCCTGTGTTCATTCATAACCACAAGGATCATCTAGGCAAGTTTGATGCAAAAGCTGATGATGGATACTTCTTAGGCTACTCACTGATCTCCAAAGCCTTCAGGGTTTTTAACACAAGGAGAAAACAAGTTGAGGAAACCTTTCATGTCACCTTTGATTAAAGTGCTGAAAGCATCAGGTTCACCAACACCTCAATGGAGGAAATAGGAATTGATAACTCATCAAGATATCCTCCTGATGAGTACAACACTGAATTCAATTCCTCATATCAAGCTGATGCTGACATCTCATATTATGTCTTACCTCACAACCTACCACAACCAACTATCAGTGAATTCATTGATAATCAATCAGTCCCTACTGGGATAGGTAATAATGAACCAAATGTTCAGGAACCTGTGATTCAAGAACCCCAACCTGAGCAGGACATCTCAACAGATGCTCTAAATGACTCTGTTGCTCTTGAGACTAATCTCACTCCTGAGTTTCCAGTGACCTCTTCAATCTCAGATCCTAGACCACAAAGTAAGTGGAAAAAAACTCAGGATATTGAGCTTGTAAACATTATTGGTGAACCCACTGAGGGCATGCTCACTAGAAGCATGGCTGCTAAATTAACTGCAGCTTCAGCCAATGAATGTCTATATGCTGATTACCTATCAGAAATAGAACCCAAAAGTGTCACTGAGGCTCTAAAGCACCCAAGCTGGGTTCAAGCTATGCAAGAAGAACTGCAACAGTTTGATAAAAACAAGGTGATGACCTTGATCAAATGTCCTCAGGATGTCGTTGTCATTGGAATGAAGTGGGTTTTCAAAAACAAAACTGATGAAAATGGCACTGTCATTAAAAACAAAGCCAGACTTGTAGCCAAAGGTTACAGTCAACAAGAAGGCATTGACTATGATGAGACATTTGCTCCTGTTGCAAGAATGGAAGAAATCAGGATCTTCCTTGCATATGAAACATACATGAACTTCAGGGTCTACCAAATGGATGTCAAAAGTGCATTCTTGAATGGTGATCTAAAGGAAGATGTGTATGTTCAGCAACCTCCTGGCTTTGAGAGTAGTGAATTCCCTGACTATGTCTGCAAGCTTGACAAAGCCTTTTATGGTCTTAAACAAGCTCCAAGGGCATGGTATGAAACTCTCTCAGCCTTCCTGATACAAAACAAGTTTGTCAGAGGAAAGATAGACAACACACTGTTTATCTATAGAACACAACAGGATGTGATACTGGTCCAAGTTTATGTTGATGACATCATCTTTGGCTCAACAAACTACAACTTTGCAAACAGTTGAAAAACTGATGACAAAGAAGTTTAAAATGAGCATGATGGGTGAACTCACATACTTCCTTGGACTACAAATCAGGAAAACTGATAAAGGAATATCCATCAGTCAAGAGAAATACACCAGAAATCTCTTGAAGAAATATGAGATATCTGATTGTGCCTCAGTGAAGACTCCAATGGTCCCTCCTAACAACCTTGGACCTAATCTCATTGGCAAATCAGTCATCAAACCCATTTCAGAGGGATTGTTGGCTTACTGATGTATCTAACTGCTACTAGACCAGACATACAATTCTCAGTCTGTTTAATAGCAAGATATCAGTCCAATCCTAAAGAATCTCACCTCACGGCAGCCAAAAGAATACTCAGGTACCTGAAGGGAACCCGAAACCTTGGACTCTATTATCCAAAATGCTCAGGGTTCGATCTCAAAGGTTACTCTGATTCTGATTATGCTGGCTGCAACATGGACAGAAAGAGTACCTCAGGGTTCTATCAATTTCTTGGAGGAAAACTGATTAGTTGGAGTGCTAAAAAGCAACAATCAGTGGCTAGGTCTTCAGCTGAAGCTGAATATGTAGCTGCAGCAGGATGTTGTGCCAATGTATTATGGATGAAAAGTCAACTCAATGACTATGACATCCATTACAAAATGGTGCCCATCTTCTGTGATAACACCAGTGTTATTGCAATCTCCAACAACCCTGTCCTCCACCAAAGAACCAAACACATTGATATCAGATATCACTTCATCAGGGATCACATAATAAAAGGAGACATAGAACTTCATTTCATCCCTACTGAATATCAACTGGCTGATATCCTCACCAAACCCTTGGATGAACTGTTAGGGTTTGGAAAATCCAGTAGTTAAAGTGTCGGTCACCTCAAGTATATGTATTCGTTAGAAAGCTCGTAGTCTTAGTTATTTGATGTTAAGTAGTATTTAGTTAAGTAACACCGTGGAGGACGGACGGGTCTTTACCCACTGTATGCCTGATCCACAGCCCGTAGGTGGCGTTTGTTTGTAAGAAACTATAAATACCCTCTACCTCTCAAGGTAGAGGGTTGGAGCTTCAATACCATTTTTCTTTGTTTCACATAGTTCCCAACTCTCTTCCTTTCTATCAGTAGAACTTTCTCTCTCAACATATTTAAACCCCCATAGTGATTATGGTTTAGTGTGTTTGTGAAATCCTATATGTTACAAATGGTATCAAGAGCCATGGTTTGATCATTCATCTTTCATGCTCTTTGTTTTGGTGGATTTCATAAGGTTTTTGGGGTATTAAGTGTTTAGGAGAGTTTGAATCATTTGGACAAATTCTAGTGTTAAAGTTTGAATTTTTCTTGTACTTTTGTGTTTAGGATCATCATATGTGTTTATGTTTTGAATTGGAAGGCTTAAATCATTGTGGTTTGGTTGTTTTTGATTGATAAATTGGTTATTTGTGAACTTTGTACTATGCGAGTTGAGTCTCGGACTTGAGTTTCTTCGAAGCGAGTTGCTTTGTTACTGGATGCGAGTTGATATATGCGACTTGGCTATTTAGCGAGTTAAGCTTTTAAGCGACTTGGTGGTAAAGCGAGTTGTGTCTATTTGCGACTTGCTATTAAGCGAGTTGATTCTTAAAGTGACTTGTTTCATTAAGCGAGTTGATTGTGTTGCGAGTTGATACTAAATCGAGTTGGCTATTTAGCGACTTGTTTCATTAAGCGAGTTGATTGTGTTGCGAGTTGATACTAATGCGACTTGGCTATTTAGCGAGTTGATTCCTTAAGCGACTTGTTTCTTTAAGCGAGTTGGTTGTTTAGCGAGTTGATAACTAAGCGAGTTGAGTGTTTAGCTACTTGTCTATTGAGACTTGTTACTTCTTCGTGACACATTCTTACAGTTGTTCTTTTGGTTTAGTAAAATCCCTTGAAAGAATCAATTTCCGGTTTAAATCAAAGAATAGTAAAAATCAGTAGAACTTGTAATCATGGCAAACATTGTTCCTACTATTGTTTCTTCCGTAGCTGAGGACGTTCAAGCAGCAGGGTCAGATACACGTCCACCTATGCTTGACAGAACTGATTATGACTCATGGGCACAACGAATCCGATTGTACTGTTTGGGAAAAGAAAACGAAGTCAACATTCTCAAGTCGATCGATGAAGGACCTTATCAGATTGAGACTACTAGAGACTTAATTGATACAGCTGTAGATGGAACAATGATCTATGGAATGGACAGACCAAAGATGTATGATGAGCTCAGTGATAAGGAGAAAAAGAGATTCGATGCAGATATCAGGGCTTCTAACATTATACTTCAAGATCTTCCAAAAGACATCTACAAGCTTATTAATCACAACACTGAAGCAAAGGCTGTATGGGATAATGTCAAGATGCTTCTTTCTGGTTCTGAATTAACTATGGAAGACAGAGAATCACAACTCTATGATGAATTTGAGCACTTCAAGATGAAACCAGATGAGAGTGTCTATGAGTATTACGTGAGATTACACAAGCTTGTTAATGACATGAGGAACATCAGAATGACTATGCCAAACATTCAGCTGAACTCAAAGTTTGTGAACAACATGAAACCCGAATGGCACAAGTTTGTCACCTCTGTGAAGCTAACCAAAGGATTGAAGAATAAAACTATGAGCAACTCTATGCCTTCCTTCTTCAGAATGAGAGACATGCTATGTTTGAAAAAGGATTCTTAATCAGTTCAAAACCAACCAGGGAGAGACAAGCTCATCAAATGATTCAAATGCCTTCTACTTAAACATTGGAATTACCACCAAAGCATCTCAAGTTATACCTATGGGTAATGGTAATCACAAACTCATTCCTGATCCAATGTTCAAACAAGCTAATGCTGATGCAGCCGTGGGAAACTTCATTAATCAACTGGCTCTCATGATTAGTCAAAACATGAACTCTCTCCCACACACCAACAACAACCTCAGAACAGCATCCAATCCACACAATCAAGCCACTATCAGAAATGGAAAGGTTATTGTGCAGCCAGTTCAAGAAAGGCAGTACGAACACGGAAGAGGTAGAGTCGGTAGAGGATATGTGGGAAATCTGAATAGGGGAAGGATTGGAAATCAAGGACAAGCAAAGCCAATCAAATGCTACAACTGTGGAGGTGAGGGACATATTGCAAGGAACTGCACATCGCCAAAACGCCCTTAGAATGCATAGTACTTCAGGGATAAGATGTTGCTTGTGCAAGATCAGGATAATGGTGCAGCTTTGAATGAAGTGGAGGCGTTGTTTCTTGCTGAGGGAAATGCTAAGACATATGATGCAGATGTGGATGAGCAGCCAATTCAGGAGATAGGTCATAATCATCAGAATGCCTTTCAAGTTGCAGACTGTGATGCATACGACTCTGACGTCGATGATGAACCTACTGCACAAACAATTTTCATGGCTAGCATTTCTCCAATGGTCTCTCCAAAGGTCCCCTCACCACAACAAGCTAGTCCATCCAAAGAATCAATCATCTCAGAGGTATTAAAACTATACGATGAGGTTGATGAGCAAAAGATACATGACAAAGTACAATCAACTGAAACTTTTGAGTCAGATATTGAAAATATGGGTAATATCAATGTTGTCCCATATGATCAATATGTGAAACAAACTGAAAGTGAGACTGTACCAAGTGATGCATCTTCTGCAGTCAATGATGACTATATTTTTGATGAATACACTGCAAGTGCCCCTAATGATTCTCATTATCTCAACTTAATGCCTATAAAGAACGAGTTGCTATTTATGAACAACGTGCTAAGTTTGAGTTAACCACCCGTGAGCGAGAAATGGATGACCAAATGCGTACAACTATTAGAAAAAGTAAGTTTAGAGAAGAAGTATTAAAACAAGAGTTAAACTCCTTACAAGAAAAGCTTTCTAAAAATGCTAAGCAAAAACAAGAACTTCAAGAAAATGTTAAAATGCTTAAGCAAGAATTCAGTGCTAAGGAATCAAAACCTTTGAATGATTTTTCTAATCTAAAAACCTTGAAAAACAAGCTTGAAAATAAGTTGTACGTACAAGGAAATACCATTCAGACTGCTCACTTGATCACTAAGCATAGAGTTTTAAGTGATAAGCATAGTACTCCCCTTGTTGAGGAACCAAATCCAGAGGTTGTTAAAAAGGCTAGAGTTGCCCATAATGTAATCTATGATGGTAATGAGATTCTTAAACCTAGACAGAAACCTAGTTGCGTTGAGTACATTGAGGAAGATAGAAAATTAGATGATGCATCTAGGGAGAAATGAATAAGAAGCTAGAGATCCTAATGTAAAAGAATAACATAACGATCAAACCCCATGATTACAAAAAGGAAAATTGGATCTCCTTGAACAAGTTTAAGCCTTAAACGTTGTTAACACCTGAACAAGTGTTCTGGAAAAAGGATTTAGATAAGCAAAAAGCTGAAAATCTTGTTGAAACAAACCCTCCCTTTAGGAAAATGCCTGCAGCGACTGTGTATCCTCCAAATACACCAATGCATTTAGTTCCTAGAACTATTGCCACTAAGAGCAAGACCTTAATCAGTCAATATGTTATTTTTCAACTATTGGTCGATTTTGAGAAAACTTGTAAGAAAAGGATCACACCCACTGGGATAACCGAAGGGGAAAGGGGTTTTGAGCAAACCAAAGAATGCTATTTAACTGAGGTCATGCCTTTCTTTAAACAATTAAAAGATCAATTTGAGAGTCTTAAAAGGGGATGGACTCAGATATTAAAGGAATGGAAAAGGAATTTGATGCAATGATAGTTGAGGTTAGTGACTATGAGCGAGCATTAAAATATAATGAGATTGAGAGGAAGAACTTGCATACATTAAATGAGACTCTTATTTCTGAATGTATTACTCAAGATGTGTTTTACATCTGCTACAAATTGTTCCATTAATGCTTCTCAATTTCATGAATTATCTGTTGCTCTGAAAGTCTCCCATGATCGTGTCATTGAGCTTGAAAAACTAACTCTAAACTGCATGATAAAGTTGAACAGGATGATCATGATAATTTGGTAAAACATTTTTCTAAATTGGAAGTTGAGCATCTTGCTTTGCAATTAAAATATCAACATCTTAAAGAAAATGTTAAAACCTCAAATATCAAGACATCCCTGGATGTTCCTGAATTTGATGCAGTTTTTGAAATTAGCAAACGTGATGAACAGATTCAAGCTCATTGTAACACGATCGGAAAGTTGAAAGCCCAAATCTCTCAATTAAAGGGTGAAAAGAACAATGTGAATGGATCCCAAATGCCTCCTCCTTTAGATTCTCAGTATTCTCAAACTTTTCATCTTCAAAACTTAGTTAATGCCTTACAAAAGGAAAACGAGAGTTTTCTAGAAGAAAATGAAAAGTTAAACGACACTTTAAAGAGTTATATGATTCAATGAAAGTCACTCGTGACCAAAACAACGAAAAAATAACGCCTTTACAAAAGGAAATTGAGAATCTGAGGAGTCGTGGAAAATGGGAAACGCCACTTGTTTTAATGAGAATGTTGCATCAAAGTCATCCTCGACTGCAAAATATACTGACCATTAAATACATTCCTCCTCATCTTAGGAATAATGAACCTGTTTCATAACTACTCTGCTCACCTTAAGGATAGCCTAGAATGTCTCCGTGAGATTGTGGAAGAGGACTTCATTAACAAACCACTTGATAGAGAAATTAGGTTTGCTTGCATTCATGCCAAACGATCTCAAGAGCTACTAGAATGTTTAATTGCAACATGTCCCAAATCCTTAGGTGCGAAAGGAAAAGCTGTGATGCCATGTTCTATGCCTAGTGTCATGCATTCAAATCATTCTATGCCCAGTTTTAAGAAAGTAAACACTAATGTGCCTTCAAGTAGCTCAGATCCCTGCACATCTAGTTTAGGAATGCAAAAAGTAGATCAACCAGCTAATGTTCCCATAATTCCCTCTACAGGAGTAATTAATGACATTAAAGCGAGCAGGTCAAAGTCTCAAGGCAATACAAGGAATGATAGGACCTCGCAAGCTAAGAATGTGCATTGGAAGAGAGTAGAAGACCAACCTAGGAACTTTAAGTTTGAGTTGAATAAAACGAATCGTGTTGATTCTAGTATTAGCCATAGGCGTACTGTAATTAATTCGAATTCTGATACTATTTGCAAACCATGTAATGATGTCCGCTTGATTCCATTTGCTGTTAATCATGAATGTGGTGTGAATGTTTTGTCTAATTGTCCAAATGCCATTAAAATTGTTAATGCTAAAAATCATGCTGAGAAGGCTAAAAGGCAAAAACGAAATAAAGTTAGAAAACAGATTGGAAACCCACAGAAGAAATTTAGTAAGATAGGTTATCAATGGATACCTTTTGGCCATAAGGTTAATCAGTTCTGCCTCAATCTGCTAAGACAATGCCCACTAGAAAATGGATGCCTCGGTAGAACTATTCCCTTAAGAAGTGAACATACTTTGAATAGGTCAAATACAGACACCTGCATCTATTCCTAATGATTCCATGCTTCTATTTTCGATATGGGTGTTTCTATTTCTGATGTGGGTGTTCCAATTACTAACCAAGTGGAACCCATTCTTGCATGGGGATCCCAATTATCCGCTTATCCATTCTTGTCTGTGTTCAACTGCAGATCGTTCAAATCATTCTCGTGGTACCGGACTCAGTGTTCCAAGCATATGACTGGAGACAGGTCGCGGCTCATGAACTTCGTGAGTAAATTCATCGGAACTGTTAGATTCGGGAATGATCATTTTGGTGCTATTATGGGTTATGGTGATTATGTAGTTGGCAAAAGTGTAATCTCGAGGGTATATTATGTGGAAGGTCTTGGTCATAATTTGTTCTCTGTTGGTCAATTATGTGATTCCGATCTAGAAGTGGCCTTTAGAAAACATACTTGCTTCGTTAGAGAACTTGATGGTGTGGAATTATTAAGAGGTACTCGTGGTTCTAACCTATACACCATCTCTATCGAAGACATGATGAAGTCTTCTCCAATCTGCTTGCTGTCAAAGGCTTCAAAACAAAGTCATGGTTATGGCATCGTCGTCTCAATCACTTGAACTTCGGCACCATTAATAACCTTTCGAGAAAGGATCTTGTCAGAGGCTTACCCAGATTAAAATATGAAAAAGATCATCTTTGTTCACTTGCCAATTGGGTAAAAGCACGAAATATGCCCACAAACCAAAACCCACAAACTCAGTAATGGAAGTTCTTTATACCCTTCATATGGGTTGTGGACCAATGAGAGTGCAAACCATAAATGGGAAGAAATACATTCTAGTAGTTGTTGATGACTACTCTCGATTTACTTGGGTAAAGTTTTGAGGACAAAGGATGAAACTCCAGATGTCATCATCAAACTAATCAAAAGCTTCCGTGTTCGACTCAACAAAAAGTCAAAATTTTTGAGCAACAGGACAATGGCAAGAGTTTGTTAACAAAGACTTAATTGAGTTTTATGAAAGTGTTGGAATCAGTCATCAAAGAAGTGTTCCCTGAACTCCTCAACAGAACGGTGTAGTTGAAAGACGAAATCGAACTCTTGTAGAAGCCGAAAAGAACAATGCTAATTTATTCAAAGGTTCCAATGTTTCTACGGGCTGAAGCCATTGCCACTGCTTGCTATACCCAAAATCGCTCCCTTATTCATACCTCTCATGGAAAAACTCCATATGAACTTGTTCATAAACGAAAACCTAATCTCTCCTATCTTAGTGTTTGGTGCTTTGTGCTATCCAACTAATGACGGTCAAGACTTAGGTAAATTAAGAGCAAAGGCAGATATTGGAATTTTGTTGGTTATGCACCAAACAAGAAGGGTTACCGAATCTACAACAAGAGAAACCGAAATATCATGGAAACAATTCACGTTACGTTTGATGAGCTGACCGGTCAAATGGCTCCTGAACAATCCAGTTCTGGACCCGCACTACAAAATAGTCCCATTGGTTCATCCCTTGTACCAAATTCCTCTCTAGCAAATCCATATGTACCTCCAACTAAAGATGATTTAAAGAAATTGTTTGATCCAATGTTCGATGAACACTATGAACCAAATGCCGATGAAATGTCAATCCATCAACAGAGGCTCGCTCCTATCCTCGTGAATGAAGTCAACCCTTCACGATCTCAATATCATTAAGTCAAGAAGCGCCTTTGCTGCGATCACTGTCTCATCAAAAAATCATCAATCTTCAATGTACATCATGGAATATGTTTCGCATCAATGATGAAGTTAATCCCTTTGCTACTCCGAAGATGCTCCATTTGAAAACATATTTGCTCCTGAATCATCATCAGAGCCATCTTCTTCGGAGACATCGACTCTGCTACCTCAGTCCCTCAACAACAGCCACATGAACACCTCAGAAAATGGACACCTGATCATCCATTGGACAACATCATTGGAAATCCCTCTCGTCCAGTATCCACATGGAAACAACTTGCAACCGATGCCTTATGGTGCTTCTTCAACTCCGTACTCTCTAAGATCGAACCAAAAGATGTTAAAACCGCCATGAATGAAGACAGCTGGTTCAATGCCATGCAAGAAGAAATTCATGAGTTTGATCGACTTGATGTATGGGAATTAGTACCTGCTCTAGATTGTGCTATGATCATTGCTCTAAAATGGATCTTCAAAGTGAAACTTGATGAGCATGGTGATGTCCTGAAGAACAAGGCTCGATTGGTGGCTAAAGGATACCGACAAGAGGAGGTTATTGACTTTGAAGAATCATTTGCTCCTGCTTGCTGTATCGAGGCAATCAGAATCTTCTTGGCTAATGCTGCAAGTAAGAACATGGTAGTCTATCAGATGGATGTAAAGACGGCGTTTCTTAACGGATATCTTAAAGAAGTCGCCTCACGTCAGCCAACCTGAAGGCTTTGTGAATCCAGAGCATCCTACTCACGTTTATCGCTTGAAGAAGGCTCTTTACGGTTTAAAGCAAGCTCCAAGGGCATGGTATGATACGCTATCATAGTTTCTTCTATCTATGGATTCAAGCAAAGGAGCAATTGATCCTACATTGTTCACCAGAAGTCGCAAACATTTAATTCACATTCAAATTTATGTTGATGATATCATCTTTGCCTCGACGGACCACCCCAATGAATGTGATCGTTTTTCAAAATTTCAAATGTCAATGATGGGACAAATGTCATTTTTCTTGGGATTACAAATTTCACAAAGTCCCGGAGGCATTTTTATAAATCAATCTAAATATGCAAATGAGATTTTAAAGAAATTTGGATTTGATTCTAGTGACCCTGTTGACACTCCCATGATTGAACGTACTAAACTAGATGAGGACCACTCAGGGATCATGATAGACCAAACGAAATATCGTAGTATGATTGGATCCCTGATGTACCTCACATCATTTCATCATTTCATTCGACATCATTTCATCAGGGAGCAAGTTGAAAACTGTATGGTGGAACTTTACTTTGTGAGGACTGAATACCAGTTAGCGGACATCTTCACCAAAGCTCTTCCCAGAAAACGTTTTGAGTTTATCCTTCCACGACTTGGTATTAGAGCCTTCAACAAGAACTCTCAAACGTCTTCAGGAGGAAGACGAGGAGTAAAGATCTTTCTTCATCGATCTTCTGTATATATTTATTCAAAAAGCAAAATACAAAATTATAAAACCTTCAAAAAGCAAATAGAAAAATAGAAAACTTTCAAAAATCCATAAAAATGTGAAAATTTTCAAAAAAAAAATATATCTATATATATATATATATAGATATATATATATATGTCATTTTGTCATGTGTTTCTCTATTCGAAAATATCTACGGTCTTTGTGTTGTCATTCAAAGAATGACACGGGACTTTAGATATTCGTTGTAATTATATTCATATATATATATATATATATATATATATATATATATATATATATATATGAGGCGGAGAAAAAATGGTGGCTTATTGTCATTTCAGGCAGTAACTCGTTTTCAACGAAAGAACAGAGCCATGCTTTATCTCATGTTTCAAACCTAATGCTCTGATTCTAAAAACAAATGTTTGTCATTAATAAGACAAATGTTTAATATCAAATATTTTTCCTTCAAAAAATTCCTCTAAAAAATATTTGCAATCTTATGAAAACTCAATTGTTTGGAAAACACTTCGGACTTTATTTTTGAAAATCAAAAGAACTTATCAAGTGTCAAAATCTCAATCCATCAATCAACAACTTTCGTCATTGATTTAGGGGGAGAATAATTTTTCAATTATATCAAAAAGTGTTCTTTTCAAACAATTTGCACTTAAATGAGCAAGGTCTACTCTAAATGTTTTACAATATTTTACACAATTGGTTCAAGACCTTGGTTATCATTATGTTTTCAAAAGATAATCATGCATGTTTAATCAATGGAGTTTAAAGTTTCAAAATCCAATCCTTATCGAGCAAAACGCTTTTCATAATCAAGTCACAATTCTCCTTAAAAGCAAAATCAATTTAAATACATGAGATCACAAATCTCAAATGATTTGATAATTGTGATCGGGGAGAATTTGTGATTTAAATTGACTAAACCGATAATTGATAAATGGTTTCATAAGTGTTTAGCATGTTTTCCTCCCCGCATGTGACAAACGATTTCCAATTTTCCATGCACATGTTGAGGGGGAGCATCTACTTTAAACCTCAAATTATTGAAACGTAATTGATTTGTCTCTATGCAAGTTTCTAATATGTGCAAAACTCTTTCAAACTTCGAGGCACATATTGAGGGGAGCAAACTTTTGAAAACCTCATCCTTCCTCAAAATGTTTTATCTACTCAAATTGATTGGGAAGTGATGATGATCATTTTAGAAAATGTTAATCAAAAAGATTGACCTTTCATCTTAATCTAACGATTTCAAAGATCTCTAGCCTCCATGTGCTAAACGATTTAATTTTACATATAGTTGAGGGGGAGCATTTCTAAAATATCAAAACAATTAAGATACAAAATGCTTTGATTCTATATCACAAGTATCTTGATTGATTTTCAAATGGTTTTCAATTGGTTTCCAGGCGGAAGAACTATATCAAAAGACCGACCAAATTTACTTTATGTATGGCGATATAAGGATGATAAGGTTAGGTTGAGTTCCCACGATCTGCCAGAACCGGAGGGATCTACCTATGGACAATCCACTAGATAGTGTAGAGTCCTTAGGTATGATGAAAAAAAGGAGAAAGTGAGATATGGGAAGAGTGCGGATCGATTGAGCTAGTACGGAATAAACCCAACAAGGTTCTAGTGAAGTCCTGTAAGCACCAAGGGGTTGAAGAATGAAAATGCATTGAATGAGAAATGGGTGAAAATAAATAGCCCTACAATTATTCAACCTTAGAGCGTAAAACCGTTCAATCTTATATACTATGGTGGTTACCAAGGTAACATCGGTATTGAAGACAAGACGTCATGGACCAAGTGACGCATGCAGACTTCAACTTTCCAAACCACTCAAGTTCCTCTTAAAAGGACTTGTTTCATTCTCACAGGGAACCACATAATCTATCGACTTTCTCTTAGAGATTGTTGATATTGAAGAAGGAGACCCTCTCCCTAGTCTCCGGGATAGGAACCAAATATGCACAATTGAGTCTAGAGCCACGAGATCATCATATAAATCTCTTTAGGACACTTTCAATGAAGACTCTCTATTTCACACAATGTGGAAAGAGATTACATCTTATGAGTCCTAACGATTATCCTTGTGATATTTCCAGAACATCCGAGTGATATGCAAACATATTCACAATGAAGATGGAAAGCCTTCCAGAGCCAACATCAAACAAGCTCTTGGTGGGTGGCATGTGAGATCTATTCTATAGATCAACCATGTGACAACCTAACAGAACAATGGGGCTTTCAATCTTTTGAATCAATCTCGTTCAGTTATGGATTGACGGATACCTTTGAAAACCGTCGCTATGCCCAAAAACTCTTTTCTTTTGCACATCGATCGTACTTATTTCTCAAAATAAAAGGTGTTTATGATTGATAATTGATTTTCATTAAAACCTTCGTTGTATTGTTAAAACAATTTCTATTGATAATACATACGATTGTTTTTCAAATCTCTTTCATCAATCGTGAATCTATTTCACTGGTTCACTCACTGCGGTTGTCTTCTTTGGAGATTCGTTAAGAACAAATGCAAAGCACTGCGAAACCCCTCGCAGAAATTCTTCGGAATTATACCTCGATCACGCAAGACTTGTATCGATCAACGGGAACCGTGGGGTCGGTACTCAATTCAACGAAGTGATCAAAGACACTTTCGTGGGCTTTATTGCTAACTCGTTGTATGCAGTATGCCCGACGCTTGCGTAATGATCGAATGGAGCGGTCAATCCATAGCCGCATGCTCACACAACACATTCAGTTCTAAAGAAATCATGATTAGTGCATCAATGACTCTGATATTATCACTCCATGCTTCTCGCTACGCCAATATCATGAATCAACTAAAGCTTCCGCTACTCGATAAGAATATATCATGAACCGTAATGTGAGCATGTCGGTCCAAATGTCACAACGTCACATAATACCAACTCCACAATGGATGAGTAAGAGATTAATCTGGCCGATGATCTCAAAGTCGACTCAAAACTCAAGATCACGTGGATCAGCTTAAAGACCTCCACTCAGATTATCCATACATGCAAAATGAAGAATCAAAGACTACGAGCTACAAAACAAAGAACATGAACAAGAATCCAAGAATAATCTCAATGTAATATCTCTGCTTGTATTCTATGTAATTTAATGTTTGAGGTGACCTCCCTTAGGGGAGATTGTTAGGATTTGGAAAATCCAGTAGTTAAAGTGTCGGTCACCTCAAGTATATGTATTCGTTAGAAAGCTCGTAGTCGTAGTTATTTGATGTTAAATAGTATTTAGTTAAGTAACACCGTGGAGGACGGACGGGTCTTTACCCACTGTATGCCTGATCCACGACCCGTAGGTATGGTTTGTAAGAAACTATAAATACCCTCTACCTCCCAAGGTAGAGGGTTGGAGCTTCAATACCATTTTCTTTGCTTCACATAGTTCCCAAATTCTCTTCCTCTCTCTAGAACTTTATCTCTCTAAACATATTAAACGCCCCATAGTGATTATGGTTTAGTGTGTTTGTGAAATCCTATATGTTACATGAACCTACCTTCAGGAGACTGAAAGCTGAATTGGGAATGCTTGACATTGAAATTCAAGCATCTGAAAACCAATTTTAGTAAGTTCTCAAATGTTTTTCCTCCCCGAACAACCAAAATTATTCTCTCACCGAATTAAGACTCATTCAGTGGTCCCTGACATTTGACAAAGATCATTCAATAAGTAAATTAAATGCTCTAAGTATCGCTACTAAATGTCCTAGGTTGGTAGCAATACCAATTTAAATAAAAAGAATATATGTCTCTTTGTCTTAATGTCATCCCACTTGGCATTTAATGCCTCCTCTCACAAAAAATATCAAATTGATATTTTATCTATGCAAAAGTGCACTTTTATCAGCATCGGTGAATCGTTTCCTTAAAAACGGATTTATCATGGTAATGGAGTGGTAGCATTAAATGTGGAAATTCAAACGTTTTTCAAAACCCGACTCTTAATATTCCCATTTGTGCACAAACCACCCTTCTCACCACTCTATAAATACCCTCTTCCAAGTAAACAAACACACACAAATTATTTTCTCTAACAAAACTCTCACAAAATCATTTCTAAAATCGAAATATTTGTGTGTTCTCAAAAAAATTCTCTTCAAACCTCTTTTGGAAAACCCTTCTTGTAAACATTTACAAAATTTTTCATCACAAAACTTGAGATCTTAAAACTTGATTGTTCTAGTCAAAAGAAATTATTTTCAAAACCCAAAACTTTTAATGGAAATGGCTAGAACACAATCTCCAATTATTTTCAAGGGATCTTACAAATGTTGAGTTTAAAACAAATAATGTCATAGGCAATTTTGATACCCCTAAAATGTCCTGCACTTATAAAGACATTATGAAATTTTGTTCAACTCCACTTAAATGTACTTTGTGAAATGTCCCTCATTCTGTACTCAAAACCTCCTCAAGGAGTTTTATTACGTACCACGCCTATGACCCCACACCCTCAACTAATGAGACCGAAGCTTTAACCTCTCGTGGAGACTCATTAAGTTGGGCTTTTCAATAGGAAATACTAACCCTGGATTATAAAACTTTTGCACTTCAAATGTAGTTAAATTACAACAATGGAGTCTAGAGCCCCATCCGAACCCTCGACGGTTAAGGATGGGTTAAAACAAATTGCCTTAGATCCAAACTTTTGGACGTAACCTCACTACCAAGAATTCATTTCCGTGGCTTGGAGGATCCTGTTCACTTTGTGATTCAGGTCCAAGGGAACCATTCGGCCCAATCGAACAAGTTAATTCTATTTAGTTGATGATGGCTTATCGCTTGATGAATGTGGTCATCAAGTCGACATGGGAGATCATTTACAATGATTCAGAATTAAGCTATCGAAAGCAAAACTAGGGCTAAATACATTTCGTGCATCTTGTGTTTGTCCTTGCTTTGCAATGGTTACTGGGTTGTAATTATCCTCGTGAGTACAAACATACTGCTTACCTGGGCACCGAAGTAATTAATTTCAACAGACCCATCCCAAGTCTCTAATATTGAATTGACGCCCATATGGTTGTCACAAAACAACCGGAGAGGGATTTAGTGTTCCTAACTCGCTTAAAAAGAGAAAGGGGAAGTCTGCACTGACTAAAACCAAACCCAAGTCTCAAGGCCCGAGGCTTCGGGAATGGCCAAAAGGCAAAGAAGGCCTAATACCGATTGGACGCCCATTGGTGACCAGTAAACATCACCCCCGTGACAACTAATGACACATCATACATCACGCTACGCCTCTTTGGTCACAACCATACTCCCCAAGATCCGAGAGGGAAACATACAACCTTACCGGTAGGGAGCCTCCACAACGCCAAGGATGACATTAGCAAATCACAACTGAGGGCACACCGACGATCCCAAAGACTCAGAGGGAACCAAATAACCCACGATAGGGATATAATCATGACTCGCTAAAGGCACCGGAAACACCCACTAGTATCTCGTGGGTCACTAGGGGACAAAGACTGAGGGAAAGGAACAACCCTACCGATATGGAACCCACAACCACCTTCCGACCAAATAAGGCATAATCGCAAACGCCCACCGTGAGTCCTAGAGGGGTCAATCGGGACAAGACCAGAGGGAAACATACCACCAATATGGAACCCATCACCAACCCCCTCAAGTAACCGTTGCGGATGTCATGGATACTTTTTCGAAGATGAGCTTGCTTAACCGATGATGAATTTTATCACTGGGGAAGAAGTGGACGCCGAGGTTCAATCCAACAAGAGACTCAAATGATCCACAGAACATATGAATCACCATTCCAAAGATAAAAATGATGACTCCTCTTCCTCCAATCGATGAATTTGAAAGATTTGATAATGTTCTCCACTTATCGAAGGCGCCTTTGTTCAGTGGATCACCAAAGCTTCAAGAAGGTTATATTCGGGGTCATCTAAACACCGTGGGGAACAACACACCGAGGTCAGCCGCAAGTTACACCGATCTTAAATCCGATGTGCTCACCTTCAATGAAAATGTTCACGAACAGTGGATCTTATGTATCAACAGATTGACGAACAAAATGCAAACCCGGGTAAAATTCGAGAGTATCTTCGTATGTGCTCATCAATTGATGATATCAGGAGACTGCCAAGGAGGACCCATCACTAATTCTAAAGTGTTGAAGCTATGAAGTTTATATGAAGAATTCTCCCGCCTCATCAATTGTTGATATGCTTCACCGCCAATCTTCGTGGGCCTACAAAGTTCTTGCCACCTACAATCTACATTGGGTTCTCTTGATGCTCAGTGACATCCGCTAAGGCATCATCCTCCATGGCTTGGAATCTGGGCCCTGGATGACAACCTTGGAATTATCTCATGCTAATTTGGAAGCAAAGGTCACCGGCATTCAAACAGATATTTCCGTGATATGAAGGCAATGATCACTGAAATTTATCAAAGCCTTCAAGGTCAAGCACTCCTTCCCTCAAGACCAACACCAACTTGCTCTCACCGATGTTCGGCAACAGTTGAGGGGAGAATACTGCGAAGAAACTCCTCTTCACACAGTAGGGAGCCAACACCATCAAGATCAGCTCCAACATCATCATCCGCACTGCCCAAAGAATACCGACGATGCCAAACCTTCAAGTTTTATCACACAAGCTGACCACTTGTGAATGGTCAACCGTAATAAACTTCAAACAAAATGCACCAATGCAATTAAGTCCGTGAGGAGTATCTAGTATCCTCGTCGTTAAGTCCCAACGAGGTGTGAAACCGTAATACAACAAATTTGTGATCGTGATATTGAACAGGGGAAGGGGTTATGATTGATTACACTAAGGAAATTAAATCTAATAAAGACTTTGAAGTCATTTTAATTCTATTCTTAAAAACGATTAACATTTAAAACCAAAAACGTGCGAAAAATAAAATTACGGAAACATCTAAATAAAACGCGTGAAAATTAAGAAGTAAAATACCTACGGATATGGAAAATAAATTTTTACAATCCTAAGAAACAATTAAACGATCCTAAACTACATCTTAGGGTGTTATAATGCAAAAATGCTAAAACCGAGCTAATCCCAGCCATGAAAGTGAAAAAGATGGTATTTAAGGCTCATTTGGGTGGGAAACAATTTTCCTACATTCTAAAAGACCAAAAATAATTTTAGGAAAAAGCTCGGGTATTTTTCTGACTTTTATTTTAATTATTATGAATTAAAAACTATTCTACACTAATTAAATAATTAAAAATACTAAAACATTTTTGAAAAATCTAAAAATTTTCCTAAAAGTACTTTAAGTAATGAGAATCTAAGAAAAAATTCAAAATGTTTTGTTAATGAAATAAGCTACAAATAAGCTAAAAAATGCTTAAGTAAAAACGTGAAATGCCACTTAAAGAATTAATGTTGCAAATAAATAACCAAGAAAGTCCTAGGTTGAGATCATTGGTGTGGTCGTAAGTGTGAGACGCCAGTCCCAAGTTCAATCCAACTCTTGTCAATTCTTTGCAACTTATTTTTTTAACTTTTTCTTTGAAACTAATTTAGGACTAAGAAATAAGACTTTTTCACAAAAAATAAAACTTTGAAAGTGAATCAAGTCAGATAACAACCTGCATGTACCAAACAGACCGAAAAAAAAACATAAATGGAAGGGGTTGTTTGGTTTTAAAGCTAAAATAGGAGAATACAAAGCTACCAAAGCTTCTAAAAAACTAAAACTTGCTCATGAAAAAAAAAGAAAACAAAGAGGATAAGTCAGTTTTAACAAAAACTAAACTAAAGAAAAGAACTTGAATTAAGTCAGATAAATGCTTTTTTCACCTGATTTAAGGAACCAAACACCCCTTAACTAGTCTTGATGCACTAAATAAGATGTAACAACAAAAGACGAACATTAGGAAATACCTTAGCTAAACATACATAGATAAGCTATTATAGTATCAACAAAGGAAAAACATTTGGCAAAAGCTATTCTAGGAAACCTTAGGCTAAAAAAAAATGGAAATAAGCTCTAAAATAAAGTCCTAATAAGTATAGATAAGTTAAAATGAACCGATCCTAAACTAATACACTATATGGGAACCTAAGGAAGTCAACAAGCTATGCAAAGTCCTAATAAGCTCAAAAACAAACTCCAACAATCACTGCTTTGATCTACAAAGAATAGCCACTAAGGGTGCTCTTTGGAGCTTATTTGAGACAAGCTAGAGTGAGACATGTCATGAACTTCCTGACACTTCCCGAAATCCACCAACCCATCTATCTTTTGCCCCACTTACCCAACTTACAACGAAGCTTAAGCTAAATAATGGCTGCCAAAGGTGGCCGTTGGGGTCAGCCGTTGCAGGAGACGGTGACATTAACAATTTTGTGACATAAAAATAATATACCAACCACTATTATTACTTGGACATGATTAAAGGAGGCTACATATACTAATCCTACTTAATTAGCTAAAACTGTTTGAGAATTGATGAGCGTGATTCACTCATCATTTTAGGTCAAATCTGAAATGCAAAACATTTAAAACACTCCAAAATGCATCAAAATACTAAAAATATCTCAAAATTGTGTTTTATATGTTTCAGATGCAAAAACAAATGAAATACGAACAAAGTTTGCATAATTGCAGCCACCCCCCCGACTTTCAAAATTGACAGTAAATAGTCCCCGAAAGCACGTAATTTAAAGAAAAGTCACCAAAGGTCCTTTTGAAATCATAAGTTGTCATAATTAGTCCTTTGGTGAAAAATTTCAAAAGTTTTGAGAAATTACAAATTTGATCCCCGGATTTTAAATTGTCAAGTTTAGTCCTCGGGTTTCACAAATTGGCAAATTGGTCCCCTGACTTTTGGTGATTGACAAAGTCAACCCTTGGATAATACTTCATAAATTACTTGATTGGTCCCTGGATTTTTGGATTTTACACCTATGGTCCCTAAAAGCTTAATGTTTAATATCTAACCATTTGTCCAAACCCACTTAGGCCCAATACACAAACAAACCCAATATCCGCATCCTACCATATAACACCAATATCAACCCAACCCTTTCCTCTGTTTTCTCCCAATTTCCCCCAAGGAGACCCTCGCTCCCAAGAACCCTAGCTTTCCCGATCCCCCAAACCTATCATCTTTTTACTTCTCCCCAAACACTCCACCTCCATTCTCCTTACCCAACCACATCAAAACCAAGACCCACCTTCATCTCTTTACCCGTTTTCACCCAAATCCCAAACCACTACCTCCCCCAAGATTCTGCTGTCGGCAATCCCTACCAAATGAGCCTGGATGGCCAAGATTTAGTTCAAAATGCTACCTACTTGATGGAAGGTCAGGATTGGTTCAAGAAAGCAAGTTTGGAGTTTTTGGTCTCTCTCACTACAAAAGAAACACAAGCAGTGAAGACCATGAAGCCAAGAGTTTAAGTAGTATAAATAGGTCACTATGTAAGCCATGAAAGGCACCCCTTTAGTTTTAGTTAAAAAGTCATGGTATTGTTTTTAAATGTTGTAATGTTACTTTTCTCAATCAATGAAAGTCTTTTGTTTACTTGTCTCAAGTTTTCAAATGTGTGGCTAGTTGAATTAATCCGAGTTAGTGAGTTTAATTGTAGCTTTTGTTGAAAGAGGTCTTAAATTCTATGTTCTTAAAACAAAGATTGAGTTAAGGTCCACCCATAAGGACTGTTTGGTCAAAAGTTTCAGGGTCAAAACCATTTTTCACCCCTCTTGACCTTTGGTCGAGACATCCTAAGAGTCTTAGTTACATTCAATAGAGAAAAGAGTTGTAAAGAAAGTTTGCAAGAGTTTGAAAAAAAAAAAGGAGAAGTAGTTTTACTATCTAATTGGTTCAAGCAGTTGGGATGCCAACTCAAAGCCCCACTCAAGTGCTTATTTGGTTTCTAAATTAAGCAAAACTTGTTCTTTTTACTAGGTCATTAAGTCTCAAACTCAGCACACCTAGCATTCCTCAAATAAGCATTTACTTGTTTAAAATTGAAGTTCAAAAATTGCTCTTTACCCACAATTGCTTTTCTCTGACGCTTGTATCAACCAAAAGCCAAGTTGATCTCGTCCTTATTTTCAAGCTTTTAATAGCTTATCTTTGTCCCTAACTTGGTTTGTACTTCATCTCTACTAGCCTAACATTGTTTTGTGAATGATACCTTTCTTGGAAGCTCGTAATAAGCTCGAAATAAGCTCTAAACAGACTTCGTCATAGTGTACCAAGCATACGTGTCACCACTTTTGCTTATTAGTGCTTATCAAGTACTTAACTAGATTTGTTGTAGTGTATTTAAGTTGCTAGGATAGGTTAGTTCATATTATAGCCTATTTAACTTCCCATAGTGCTATTAGTAGCTTTGATTGCTTATTTCCTCACCTATTTTTAGACTTAGGATTCCACCTAGAGTAGATATTCAATTGCTATTTGCCTTGTTAATTTAGCTCATCTCATTTTTAATTTAGTTGATATTGATTATTCAAGTGTTGCTTTAATCATATCGCTATTTGACTCAACTTTGGTCCATTTTATGCTCAAAAAGTGCTTAAGGGATGTTTGGTTTTTAGCTTGAAAAGGTGTTTGTTTGATCTACTTGTTCAAAATGGTTGAGATATAAGTCAAGCATGTTTTATTCCCAAGGTTCTCATAGTTAAAGTTTTTATAAAAGTTGTTTATTTTGAGTGCCTCCTTGATTTGCAAAAAGAAAAAGTTGAAAAAAAAAGGGTTTCAAAAAACTGCATGGTGGGACTCAACCCACGCCACCCACCACAACACAACAACCTTACCAAAGCCCTTGGGACTTGTCTCATTCAAACTTTACACAATTAAATACTTAAGTGTCTAGTGCCAGTTTATGCTATAAGCTCTTTTTGGCTTATTTGTTGCTTATTTCCAATAACAACATACAGTTTTCTTATCTTTCTTAGATCTAGCATAACCTAAGTAGTTTTCTCAAATTTTCAGATTTTTCTATATTAGTTTAGTATTTTTAATCATTTAATTAGTGTTAAATAGTTTTAATTGTAGAAATTAATTTAAAAGTCAAAAAATATCCGCTTTTTCTAAAATTATTTTTTAGTCAATAGATCGTAGGAAAATTGGTTTCACACCCGTAGCCCTTAAATTGCAAAACTTTTACGTTTATGGCTCGGGTTGTTTTACCGTTTTTACGTTTTTACGTTTTTGCACCCTAGGACTTAGTGTAGCTTCGTTTTATCATTCCTTAGGCTTAGTGATAGTTTATTTTTAGTTTATTAGGGTCCCCTTGCCTTAATTACCTTCCCGTTAATTAATTTGTAGAATACGTAATCAATTCCAAAATCATTAAAAATCCAATTCAAGTTCAAATCACGAAACTCAACGAATCCTTCCATTCACACCTCGTTGGGACACGACCCGGGAAATCACTTTCCCGGTATCACTTTTATCACACCCGTGAGGCTTGGCACGTTGATCTTTTTCCTAAAGGGTTAATTTGTCGAATTTTACGGTTATTTTGATATACGTTGATATTTGTGTTTTCACACACTCCCTTCACAACGAATCAAGTTTTACGCCGGGAGGTGTGTTGCATAATATCGTGATTTTTGCGATTAGTGACTTGAAGAACCTTCCTCGTGAAGTTATTGTTTTTATAAAAATACAAAAATACAAAAATATTTTTCTTTTCTTTGTATATATATAAAAGATTAAAAATACAAAAAGATTTTGCTTGTTGTTTTAAATAAATAGAAGACACAATCAATATAACATTCTCAACTGAGGTGTTATCATTATAAGTTCCCGAACAAAAGATTTAAAAATTGCCTTTGTGTCGCCGGTTTTGGTTTATTTCTATCGGTTTAACAAACCGTGGAGGGGTATAAGGACGGCCCGACATTAAATTGCGGTGTAAAGAGACGGGTTTTAATAAGCTTTCCTACACAAAGTCTCCTCCGCCTTTGTGCGTTTTACTTATAGAAGTGATCATTTCACGTGGGATTATTGGTTTAAGTTCATTGTTGTTTTGCCTCGGTCTTGTTTTAATTGAAAGTGTTGTTTTTGGAAGTGCATGCGACTCGCAAGCTCGTAGACGTAACCGTAACCAAGCAAACGTACCCGAGATACGTATCGTCGAACAAATCACAATGACACATAACCAAGGGAACGGACCTCGAGTCCCAAGACTGATCCACAAGATCCAGCTCCCGATCTCCAAACGATGGAGGAGCTTTGCCAACCCACGATGGATGGACGGGGCGGTCCAATTGCCCCAGTCAACATCGAGGCCACGGATTTTGGACTTAAGCATCACATGATTCAACAAGTCCAAAGTTTTTGCCAATTTCACGGATCACCGGGTGACGATGCCAACAAGCATCTCGACAAATTTCTCACCGTCACCCAAAGTATGAAGCAAAATGGGGTCACCGATGATGCCCTTCGCTTATACCTCTTTCCATATTCCTTGACGCTTCATGCCACCGCATGGTTTGATCGTCTTCCCAAAAATTCAATCCATAGTTTCGACGAAATGATCTCCAAATTCTTGGCGAAATATTTTCCACCGTCGATGGTAACGAAACTACGGAATGAATCAGAATTTTCGGCAAAGATCCCGATGAGTCCTTATTTGAGGCATGGGAACGCTATAAGCTTTCGATTGATCGATGTCCGAACCACAACATGTTGCTTGTCACCCAAATAGATACATTCTATAACGGGTTAACATTGAGATATCGTGACACAATCAATCTGCCCGTGGTACCTTTATGAAAAGGCGACCCGAAGAGTGCTACGATCTCATTGAAAACATGACTGCCCACCACCATTATTGGGATTCCTCAGCCGAGAGGAGTGAGTCAAGGAGATCTACCACTCTTCCATCTTCGGAATTCACGACTCTAACCAAAAAGATTGAAGAAATATCCACTGCCGTGCTTAAAATGAGTCAAAATAACAACAATCAACAAGTGAATGTCGTAAACAAGAGTTGTGAAACTTGTGGTGGTACACATCCTTATTTTGAGTGTGCCCACCGTGGCTTCACTCAAGAGAGCGTTTATGCCGCTTCGGTTCCTACAATACGGAGGTAATTCCTACCAACCGCAGGGGACCGAAACCTTTCGCCTATCGTTCTAACAATTTCCTTGGACCACCCGGGTTTAATCAAAATCAGAACAATCAAAATGTGCAAAATAGAAATAATTAGTTCAATCAAAATCGAGTCGAATCGAATTTTCAAAATCAAAATCAAGGTTTTCAAAATCAAGGAAATTTCAATCAAAACCGATTCCAAGCTCCTCAACAAAATGTGCATGCCCAACCTCCTCAAGCTTCCATTGACATTGCTAATTACATCAAAAGCAATGAAGCTAAGATGGCATCCATGCAAAATCAAATTACCACTTTGAAGAATGATTTCACTTCCGAGCTTAGAGCTACTAGCAACAAAATTGATCAATCTCAAAGCAAGATTGAAAGCATGTTTGCTAGTCTCATGAGTCAAAAGAATCAAGCTTCAACTTCGGGTGCTCTTCCGAGTAATACCATTCCCAACCCAAAAGGTGAATTGAATGCTATTGCTACCCGAAGTGGTAAATCTTATGATGGACCTTCGACTCCAATGCCTCCTCCACCAGGAGCAATGAGTCAAGTACCCGAGGTATCAAAGGACAAGGTGCATAACTCAAGCCCACAAAGTACCGCACAAGTCCAACCTTCGGTGGAATTACCTCCATTCGGAACCCGTTGTTCCGATGACCACTCCTAAGCCTTCACTTCCTTATCCTTCAAGGCTTAATGATCAAAAGCTCCGTGATAAAACTAGTCAACAAATGGAGAAGCTTGTCCAAATCTTTCAAGATTTGCACTTCGAGATTAGTTTCGCGGACGCTCTTCTTCTAATGCCAAAGTTCGGTCCAACAATCAAGAATTTGTTGAATAACAAAGAAAAGATTTCCGAAATGGCTAAAACTTCTTTGAACGAAAATTGTTCGACGGTTATCCTTAAAAAGCTTCCCGAAAAGTTAGGAGACCCCGGAAAATTTCTCATCCCATGTGATTTTCAAGGCATAGTTCAATGCTCCGCCTTGGCCGATCTTGGCGCTAGCATTAACTTGATGCCACACTCCATGTGGAAAAAGCTTTCGTTACCTCCGCTTACACCAACATGTATGATCCTCGAGCTTGCGGACCGTACAAGTTCTCGTCCGCTAGGTATAGCCGAGGATGTATTTGTTAAAGTAGGCAAGTTTCATTTCCCCGCCGACTTTGTTGTTGTCGAATTTGATGCCGATCCCCGAGTATCCCTCATCCTTGGGAGGTGCTTCTTAAAAACGGGTCGGGCATTGATCGACGTTGATGAAGGGGAAATTACTTTGAGAGTAAACAAGGAAGCCGTTACCTTCAATCTCAATCAAGTTACGAAATACTCCCCCAATTATGGAGACAATTTCGTCAACAAAATTGATGTCCTTGACATTGTGTCGGAGGAGTATTCTCAAGAAATTCTTGGGTTCTCGAGTGGCAATCCGCCGGTTGATCCCATTGTTGCTCTCTTTCCCTCCCTCACTCCGTTTGAGGGAAGTGACTTTATTTTGGAGGAGATAGAAGCATACTTGGCTAGTGATTCTGTTCCATGGGAAATTGATCACGCGCCCATCGACATTGAGGGAGATATACTTCTCATCGAGAAGTTACTCAATGAAGATCCTTCATCACTCCCTCCTCAAAAACTTCATAAAGAGGAAATCAAAACGATTGAAAAATCTAATGATCCTCCCGAGGTCGAACTTAAGGACTTACCACCTCATCTCGAGTATGCATATTTGGAGGGTGACAATAAATCACCCGTCATTATTGCTAAAGACTTGAGTGAGGATGAAAAAGCCGCTCTCATAAAGGTTTTGAAGTCACACAAGCGAGCCATCGCTTGGAACCTTTCCGACATCAAGGGTATTGACCCGAAATTTTGTACGCACAAAATTCTCATGGAAGATGACTTCAAACCGGCGGTTCAACACCAAAGAAGGGTGAATCCTAAAATTCATGAGGTTATCAAAGCGGAAGTCATAAAACTTCTCGATGCCGGATTGATTTACCCTATCTCGGATAGTCCTTGGGTTAGCCCCGTTCATTGTGTGCCCAAAAAGGTGGCATTACCGTTGTTGAAAATGATGAAAACGAGTTGATTCCTACTCGATTGATTACGGGATGGCGTGTTTGCATTGACTATCGAAAGTTAAATGAAGCCACCCGTAAAGACCACTTTCCATTACCCTTCATGGACCAAATGCTTGAGAGATTAGCGGGAAACGAATACTATTGTTTTCTCGATGGTTTCTCGGGTTACTTCCAAATACCCATTGACCCACAAGATCAAGAAAAGACCACATTCACGTGTCCTTATGGAACATTTGCTTACCGACGCATGCCTTTTGGCTTGTGTAATGCCCCCGGTACGTTCCAAAGGTGTATGATGGCCATTTTCCATGACATGATCGAAAAGACTATGGAAGTCTTCATGGATGATTTTTCGGTCTTTGGGGATTCTTTTCAAACATGTCTCTCCCATTTGGACAAGATGCTTGAACGTTGTGAAAACACGAATCTTAGTCTAAATTGGGAGAAATGTCACTTTATGGTTAAGGAAGGAATTGTCCTTGGCCATAAGATTTCTAAGAGCGGGATTGAGGTTGACAAAGCTAAAGTCGATGTCATTTCGAAATTACCTCCTCCCACAACCGTCAAAGGAGTTAGAAGTTTCCTTGGTCATGCCGGATTCTATCGTCGTTTCATTCAAGACTTTTCAAAAATATCCCGGCCTATGACCCGACTACTTGAGAAGGACACTCCTTTCATCTTCTCTAGTGAGTGCGTTGAAGCTTTTCAAATTCTTAAGAAGAAGCTCACGGAAGCACCAATTCTAGTTGCCCCCGATTGGGAATTACCATTTGAGCTTATGTGCGACGCAAGTGATTTCGCCATAGGTGCCGTTTTGGGGCAACGAAAGTCAAAACATTTCCAGCCTATACATTATGCTAGCAAAACTTTGACCGAAGCTCAAGCACGTTACACTACGACGGAGAAAGAATTACTAGCCGTGGTGTATGCTTTCGAGAAGTTTCGGCCATACTTGATCTTGTCCAAAAGCATAGTGTATACGGATCACTCGGCTCTTAAATATCTCTTTGCTAAGCAAGATGCAAAGCCGAGATTGCTCCGATGGGTTCTCCTCCTACAAGAATTTGATATCATTATCCGTGATAAAAAAGGAGCGGAGAACCTAGCGGCTGATCATCTCTCTCGTCTTGAAAATCCACATCAAGGTGTGCTCGAGAAAAAGGAAATAAATGAAACGTTTCCTCTCGAGACTCTTAATGTGGTATCTCATCATGAAAATTCGAGTACCCCTTGGTTTGCCGACTTTGCAAACTATCATGCGGGTAACTTTGTTGTGAGAGGGATGTCGTCCCAACAAAAGAACAAATTCTTCAAAGATGTTAAGCATTATTTCTGGGACGACCCCTACTTGTTTAAGGTTTGTGCGGATCAAGTCATCCGACGGTGTGTTCACGGGCATGAAGCCGATGAAATTCTCAAGGCTTGTCATCATGGACCCACGGGGGGACATCATGGCCCGAACTACACCGCTAAAAAGGTGTTTGATTCCGGTTTCTATTGGCCCACGATCTACAAAGATGCCCATGACCTCGTCAAATCTTGCGATTCTTGCCAACGTCATAGCAACATCTCTAAAAGAGATGAAATGCCTCAAAATGCTATTCAAGTGTGCGAGATCTTTGACGTATGGGGCATTGACTTTATGGGTCCGTTCCCGTCTTCTCGAGGGAACAAGTATATACTCGTGGCGGTCGATTATTTGTCCAAATGGGTGGAAGCGAAAGCGCTCCCTACCAACGACGCCCGAGTAGTTGTAAAATTCTTGAAGTCTCTCTTTACCCGTTTCGGAACTCCCCGTGCCATCATTAGTGATCGCGGTACGCACTTTTGCAACGACCAATTTGCAAAAGTCATGCTTAAGTATGGTGTCACTCACCGCCTTCTACCGCGTATCACCCCCAAACTAGTGGGCAAGTGGAAGTTTCGAATCGTGGTTTGAAAAGAATCTTGGAGAGGACCGTAGGTGAAAACCGTGCCTCTTGGTCGGACAAACTTGAAGATGCACTTTGGGCCTTCCGTACCGCTTTCAAAACACCCATCGGGTGTACTCCTTACAAGCTTGTGTATGGAAAGGCGTGTCATCTCCCGATCGAGCTCGAGCACAAAGCCTATTGGGCCTTGAAGCATGCTAATTTTGACCTTAAGTCCGCGGGTGATCATCGGAAAGTTCAACTCAATGAATTAAATGAACTCCGTGATCAAGCCTACGAGAACTCGTTGATTTACAAGGAAAAGACAAAGAAGATCCATGACTCAAAAATTAAGAACCGCGTTTTCAACGTTGGTGACCGAGTCCTTCTTTTCAATTCTAGATTGAAAATCTTCTCAGGGAAACTTAAGACCCGTTGGACCGGTCCATTCACTATTGCCAAAGTTTTTCCATATGGCACCGTCGAGTTATCTCAAACCGACGGACCAAACTTCAAGGTGAATGGACATAGATTGAAGCATTATTTTGGAGGGGACATACCATCCTTGGTTGTCCCGGATCTACAAACTTTCCCCATGGACCAATGAATGCGGGGATCGAGTCAAGCTAGCGACTCGGTTAACAAAAACAGTAGCACGCTATATGGGTTTTCACCCATATTTCTGACTTCTTTCTACTTTCTACCACCCTAGTGTGGGGGAGTTGCCCCCGCTGTTGTATATAAGTTTTCTAAAAAAAAAAATTCAAATAATGGCCGTAGTATTTCCCTTTACGTTCTTAGTTTCGGCATAACCGCCGGTACTTTGAATATTGAGGGCAATATTCATTTCTAGTGTGGGGGGGAATTCTCGCGAATTTTATCATATAATTAAATCAATTCCCCCGTTTTTGGCCAATTTTTTTTTTTTTGGAATAAGTGTTTTGCACTTATTTCGGTTATCAGTCCGCCATGTCTGTAAGACAAAAGGATTGGCTAATCCAGGAGCAAACGGCTCTTGGTAAAGATTTATCAAATCCGTTGACGGCTTGCAATTTGCCCAAAATTGTATGGTATTCAACTCACCATATCTTTAATTAGTGAAGAGTTGGCTAGCCCGCAAGGTTATGGCTTGTGGTAAAGGCCGTGGAAAAACCATAATTGGTAATCAGCTCACCAAAGATAATATTGATAATTTATCTAAGAGTTGGCTAGTCCAGAAGAAAACGGCTTCTGGTAAAGACAAATCAAATCCGTTGAAAGCTGGTGGTTTGCTCAAAATCACATGGTTATCAGTGTACCATAGTTCTCACTTGAACTAAAACATTTGGCTACTCCAGAAGTAATGGCTTTTGGTAAAGAGACTCAAATCCATTAAGTTTTCTCAAAAGATTGCTAGGGACTAGCAATGTTTTAGTGTGGGGATTTGATGAGTGCTTATTCACTCATCATTTTAGGTCAAATCTGCAAAACATTTAAAAACACTCCAAAATGCATCAAAATACTAAAAATATCTCAAAATTGTGTTTTATATGTTTCAGATGCAAAACAAATGAAAAACGAATAAAGTTTGCATAATCGGCAGTTTCAGTCCCCCGACTTTCAAAAATTGAGAAATAGTCCCTGAGCACGTAATTTAAAAAGAAAAGTCACCAAAGGTCCTTTTGAAATCATAAGTTGTCATAATTAGTCCTTTGGTGAAAAATTTCAAAAGTTTGAGAAATTACAGTTGTGATCCCTGGATTTTTAAAATTGTCAAGTTTAGTCCTCAGGTTTCACAAATTGGCAAATTCAGTCCCTGCACTTTTGGTGATTGACAAAGTCAGCCCTTGGATAATACTTCATAAATTACTTGATTGGTCCCTGGATTTTTGGATTTTACACCTATGGTCCCTAAAAGCTTAATGTTTAATATCTAACCATTTGTCCAAACCCACTTAGGCCCAGTACACAAACAAACCCAATATCCAGACCCGGTCATAACACCAATATCAACCCAACCCTTTCCTCTGTCTTCCCCAATTTCCCGCCCAAGGAGACCCCTGCTCCCAAGAACCCTAGCTTTCCCAGTACCCCAAACCTATCATCTTTTTACTTCTCCCCAAACACTCCACCCCCATTCTCCTTTTACCCAGCCACATCAAAACCAAGACCCACCTTCATCTCTTTACCCGGTTTCACCCAAATCCCAAACCCACTACCTCTCCCCCAAGACTTGCCAAGCTGGCAATCCCAGCTTCAAATGAGCTCAGTGGATGGCCAAGATTTAGTTCAAAATGCTACCTACTTGATGGAAGGTCAGGATTGGTTCAAGAAAGCAAGTTTGGAGTTTTTGGTCTCTCTGCACTCACAAAAGAAACACAAGCAAGTGAAGACCATGAAGCCAGTAGTTTAAGTAGTATAAATAGGTCACTATGTAAGCCATGAAAGGCACCCCTTTAGTTTTAGTTAAAAAAGTCAGTGTATTGTTTTAAATGTTATTGTAATGTTACTTTTTCTCAATCAATGAAAGTTCCTTTTTGTTTACTGTCTCAAGTTTTCAAATGTGTGGCTAGTTGAATTAATCTGGAGTTAGTGAGTTTAATTGTAGCTTTTGTTGAAAGAGGTCTTAAATTCTATGTTCTTAAAACAGTATTGAGTGGTGTCCACCCATAAGGGACTGTTTGGGTCAAAAGTTTTCAGGGGTCAAAACCATTTTTCACCCTCTTTGACCTTTAAGGTCAGAGACATCCTAAGAGTCTTAGTTACATTCAATAGAGAAAAAGAGTTGTAAGAAAGTTTGCAAGAGTTTGAAAAAAAAAGTGAGAAGTAGTTTTACTATCTAATTGGTTCAGCAGTGGGATGCCAACTCAGGCCCCACTCAAGTGCTTATTTGGTTTCTAAATTAAGCAAAACTTGTTCTTTTTACTAGGTCATTAAGTCTCAAACTCAGTTGTGACCACTGCAGTACCTCAAATAAGCATTTACTTGTTTAAAATTGAAGTTCAAAATTGCTCTTTACCCACACTGTTTTTCTGCATCAGTTGTATCAACCAAAAAGCCAAGCTGATCTCAGCTTATTTTCAAGCTTTTAATAGCTTATCTTTGTCCCTAACTTGGTTTGTACTTCATCTCTACTAGCCTAACATTGTTTTGCAGCTGATACCTTTCTTGGAAGCTCGTTAATAAGCTCAGAAATAAGCTCTAAACAGACCCCCTTGGCTGTTGCAGCCTGCTGCACACAGGTCACCACTTTTGATTATTAGTGCTTATCAAGTACTTAACTAGATTTGTTGTAGTGTATTTAAGTTGCTAGGATAGGTTAGTTCATATTATAGCCTATTTAACTTCTCATAGTGCTTATTAGTAGCTTTTGATTGCTTATTTCCTCACCTATTTTTAGACTTAGGATTCCACCTAGAGTAGATATTCAATTGCTATTTGCCTTGTTAATTTAGCTCATCTCAGTTTAATTTAGTTGATATTGATTATTCAAGTGTTGCTTTGCACTGTTACTGCTTATTTGACTCAACTTTGGTCCATTTTATGCTCAAAAAGTGCTTAAGGGATGTTTGGTTTTTAGCTTGAAAAGGTGTTTGTTTGATCTACTTGTCCAAAACAGTTGAGATATAAGCTGTTTACAGCTTATTCCCAAGGTTCTCATAGTTAAAGTTTTTATAAAAGTTGTTTATTTTGAGTGCCTCCTTGATTTGCAAAAAGAAAAAGTTGAAAAAAAAAAAAAAAGGGGTTTCAAAAAAAACTGGCATGGTGGGACTCGAACCCACGCCACCCAGCTCACAACACAACAACCTTACCAGCGCCCTTGGGACTTGTCTCATTCAAACTTTACACAATTAAATACTTAAGTGTCTAGTGCCAGTTTATGCTATAAGCTCTTTTTGGCTTATTTGTTGCTTATTTCCAATAACAACATACGGTTTTCTT
The DNA here is from genome assembly GCA_910596185.1 of Chrysanthemum makinoi. NCBI lineage: Eukaryota > Viridiplantae > Streptophyta > Magnoliopsida > Asterales > Asteraceae > Chrysanthemum > Chrysanthemum makinoi. Next base: position 42,271,712 of record OU343219.1, read on the forward strand.
ATTTTTCTTAGATCTAGCATAACCTTAAGTAGTTTTCTGTAAATTTTCAGATTTTTCTATATTAGTTTAGTATTTTTAATCATTTAATTAGTGTTAAATCGTTTTTAATTCGTAGAAATTAATTTAAAAGTCAAAAAAATATTCCGCTTTTTTCTAAAATTATTTTTAGTCGAATAGATCGTAGGAAAATTGGTTTCACACCCGTAGCCCTTAAATTGCAAAACTTTTACGTTTATGGCTCGGGTTGTTTTACCGTTTTTACGTTTTTACGTTTTTACACCCTAGGACTTAGTGTAGCTTCGTTTTATCATTCCTTAGGCTTAGTGATAGTTTATTTTTAGTTTATTAGGGTCCCCTTGCCTTAATTACCTTCCCGTTAATTAATTTGTAGAATACGTAATCAATTCCAAAATCATTAAAAATCCAATTCAAGTTCAAATCACGAAACTCAACGAATCCTTCCATTCACACCTCGTTGGGACACGACCCGGGAAATCACTTTCCCGGTATCACTTTTATCACACCCGTGAGGCTTGGCACGTTGATCTTTTTCCTAAAGGGTTAATTTGTCGAATTTTACGGTTATTTTGATATACGTTGATATTTGTGTTTTCACACACTCACTTCACAACGAATCAAGAATCAAAATGGGTCAAGTTTGATTTTTGACCCAAAAATAGTGCATTTCCAAACACACTTTAATGGGAAGAAAAGATATTTTTGAAACTGTGATGATTTGGAAATTTTGAAAACTTGTTTGCATCAATAACAAAAACCTCAAAATGAATTTAAACACTTTGTAAAACACTTTCTAATAAGATTTTAGGCGAGACAGAATATAGTGAAACAAAAGAAAAATGAAAACCGCATAGACTTGCAAATAATTAAAAGACTGAGAATTGCATTACTTGAAAATTAAAGATTACATGAACTTAAAATGACAATGAAAATTAAAAGCGAGCTAGAAAAACGATTCTAGACTAAAAGCTAAAACTGAAAAAAGGAAAACTAAAAACTAAATACTAACTACTCACTACTACTAACTACTGACTAACTATTTATACGAAAAAAAAATCTTCTCAGTCTTTCTGTTTTTGAGCTTCTCACAGCCATAGGATTATCTTTCGAGTCCACCACAGCCATTGATTGGCATATGCCTCTTGGATTGTTAACTAGTGCCTGGGTTTTTGGGAAAGACAAAGATGGGGAGTTGAGCAAGAAGTGATGGGGTGAGGGGTTGCGGGAATGTCGGGGAGGGTATGGGTTTTTTTTGTTTGTTGTGTTTCTCTGTTTGTGTGATTGGGCGGGAAAAGAAGGAAGGAGAAAAGGGTTAAACATTGACTGGGAAAGGTAGGGTTGACCGGGTAATGGGTATTGGAACGGGTTGGACCGGGTATAGGGGTTTTTGGGCTTGGGTAAGAAATAGTTAACATGGATTTTGGACTAGGATTAGCAATGGATCCATTTAATATTCTAGGGGCCAAATGTGTAATTCTGAAAATCGAGGGACCATTCATGTAATTTCTGAAAAGTGATCCAAGGGCCTTTCTTGCCATCATCCAATAATCAAAGGACCATTTTTGCAAATTGTGAAACTTCAGGGACTAAACATGAAAATTCTGAATCTTCAAGGACCACGAATGTAATTTTCCAAAAATTATTATAAGGACCATAAATGACAAACTTTATTAACCAAGGGCCATAAATAATATTTTCCATTTTTAAAAATCCCGGGGACTTGTTTTGCCATTTTTGAAAGTTGGGGGACTGAAACTGCCAATTATGCAAACTTTGTTCGTTTTTCCTTTGTTTTCAATAATTTTGCGTCTGAAACATATAAAACACAATTTTGAGATATTTTCAGTATTTTGATGCATTTCTGAGTGTTTTTAAATGTTTTGCAGTTCAGATTTGACCAAAAATGATGAGTATTTACACACTCATCAATCCCCCACACTAAACTATTGCTAGTCCCTAGCAATCTTTTATGAAAACTTAATGGATTTGAATCTCTTTACCAAAAGCCATTACTTCTGGAGTAGCCAAATGTTTCAGTTCAAGTAAGAACCTTGGTACATCGATAACCAAATGATTTTGAGCAAATCACCAGCTTCCAACAGATTTGATTTGTCTTTACCAGAAGTCGTTTGCTTCTGGACTAGCCAAATCTTAGATAATATATACTATCTTTGGTGAGTCGATTACCAATTATGGTTTTCCAACTGCCTTTACCACAAGCCATAAACTTGCGGGCTAGCCAACTCTTCACTAATTAAAGATATGGTGAGCTGATCACCATACAATTTTGGGCAAATTGCAAGCCGTCAACGGATTTGGGATATCTTTACCAAGAGCCGTTTGCTCCTGGATTAGCCAATCCTTTTGTTTATTAGACATGGTGGACTGATAACCATAAGCTGAGTAAGTGCAAAACACTTACTCCAAAAAAAAAAAATTTTGGCCAAAAATGGGGGAATTGGGTGGCATAATTACATGATAAAATTCGTGAGAATTCCCCCCCACACTAGAAATGAATATTGCCCTCAATATTCAAAGTACCGGCGGTTATGCCGAAACATAGAACGTAAAAGGGTAATACTACGGCCATTATTTGGAAAAAAAAAAAAAAAAATTAATTTTTTTTATTTATTTTTTATTTTTTTATTTTATTTTTTTTTTATTTTTTTTTAATTTTTTTTTTGGATGAAAACTTATATACAACAGCGGGGGGCAACTCCCCCACACTAGGGTGGTACACACGGGTGAAAACCCATGTTTAACTAATGTTTTTGATTACCGAGTCGCTAGCTTGACTCGACCCCGAATTAATTTGTTCATGGGGAAGTAAGTGGAAGAGACAATCTCCATCGGACTTTCATTCAAGATGTTTGTATAAACATTGAAGTACGTGAAAGTTCCACACCAATGAGATATACATAGACAGACTCGGCTCACAAATGGTACATGGAAATGCCGGGGTCAAAGATGGTATCTTCACTCCCGAATGAGTGAAGAAAAGAAGAAGTCACGGGATAGGTGAAGAAAAGAAAGAAAGTCATGATGAAAATCATGACTAACTCATCTTCATCCATAGGAGAATCCATAATTTCAGTATTATGAATCTCATCATTTAAGCTCACGTGATCAAGACAAATCCCGGGTGTGTCATGATCAAAGTGGAAGTTATCATACTCCAGCGGAGATATGATATGAGTGAGTTCACCGGCGAACTCCTCGTGAAGAGAATCAATCACAAGATGTAAATCTGTGAATTCTTGTTCCACTGTAGACTTATCACTATCCTCAATATGAGTATCAAAGAGTGGATTCTCAGAAATTAAAGTGAATTCTGAGTCGAATTCAAATAGAGGATTAGTGAGAGTTGTTTTGAATGCTTCAGGAACAAAGTGATCAACATTCTCTATTGGACTGTTGGGATAAGAAGTGAGTGAACGATCATTATAAGGGAGACTTCGATTCCTCCCGATCGGCTTCGAAATCAAAGAGACCATCGTCACTTCTGATGAAAGTGGATGATGTGAGTGAGTTCATCGGTGAACTCCTCAAGAAGAGGATCAGACTGTGGAAGTGATGTCTCAACATACTCGATGTTTCCATAGGAAGCACAATCGTCGCTAAAATCGGAGAAAGTTTCAAAATGATCTAGAGAAGACTCAAGAGGGGAAGGGATATCACACATATGGTCAAAAGTTCCCTGTGACTCTCTGGGATTGGGACAAGGTTCTCAACACTAGACTTTATGAATTCGTCCGATTCCTTTTAAGGAACAGTGTCAAGATGCTCGTCCCCCATGTTTAGAGAGTGAGTGAGAATATCGGGTGTGATAGCGCAATTGTTTGAGAATGAATCTCAACTGCTGGGATATCAAGCGATGAACTTGATGAATCTTTATCGAATTGAAGGATATCAAGTGTATCCTCATCATCACTGTCATCAGGAATAAAACGAAATTGAGAGCTAGATCTGGCCGCTTTTTCTTTTGCAATTGATTCCCTAATAGATTTTTCAAAGGCAATTTGGGAATTTATTTTAGCAGTCCGATCTTCAGCTAGCAATTCTTCCATGGATTTCTCATGTGAATTTTGAATGACGGGACATTGTGGGAGTGGAGATTTTTCAAAACCGGAAGGTTGACATTGATAATCATCATGAGGACCCCACAATATACACAAGAAAAACTGGGAGCATTTCGAAATGTCTTTGTTTACTCAACTCCTCAGTTCTTTCACTAACTCCGAAGCTCTAGATAAGTGTCTTGTTGGATTTTTTGAGGAGTTTGAGTCATTTGGCACTGTGGAGGTTGGTCGTGATATGGATAGTCGTAATTGTTACAAGGAAATGGATTCCCTGTTTGACAATCAGAGTTGAAATGGGGACCTCCACAGTTCTCACAACAAAATGATTGTTGTGACTGATTTGGTGAATAACATGGATATTGGTCATTTCCAAAGTTCAGAGTGTTATCAGAGATTTGTTCATAGAAAAACGTGTCTCTGGTCTGACACTCAAATCCTTGGTGAGGACCTCCACAAAATTCACACAAGTATGTCTGAATCTCATGATGTGGTAGCTGATGAAATAAATTAGTCGTGTCATGGTAAGAATAGGGATCTTGGTTATAGACAGACCCATTTCCTGACTCTACCATGCTAAAACTGAGACAATTATCATCATTATGAGGGCCACCACACCATTGACAACCAAGAAGGTGAGGATAAGACATAGAAAGAATCAAAGGGTTCCATAGGGTAAGAAATGAAGAATCAAAAGGGTAAGAGGGTAAAGAGGAATATTTTTGGTATTTTTGAAAAACATGTTGTAAATATAAGAAAGAAAATCATTTTGGGTTTTTTGTGTTTGTTGAAAACTTGAATAAAAAATGTTTTTGGTAATCGATCCGTCAAACGAATTAACTTCACGATGATTTTGGTTTTATATGAAAACAAGGAAATATGGACAAAGATGGTAAATATACAATGGGTGTATATTCAACAACACTGATGCTTCAAATTCGTAGTACGCAGCACACCTCCCCGGCAGCGGCGCCAAAATTTTGATCGATGCCAAACCTTCAAGTTTTATCACACAAGCTGACCACTTGTGAATGGTCAACCGTAATAAACTTCAAACAGCTCAGACACCAATGCAATTAAGTCCAGAGGAGTATCTAGTGTATCCCCGGGTCGTTAAGTCCCAACGAGGTGTGAAAACTGTAATACAACAAATTTGTGATCGGGTGATATTGAACAGGGAAGGGGTTATGATTGATTACACTAAGGAAATTAAATCTAATAAAGACTTTGAAGTCATTTTAATTCTATTCTTAAAAACGATTAACGTTTAAAACCTAAAACGTACGTTTAAATAAAATTACGTGAACGTACGAAATAAAACGTGAAAATTAAGAAGTAAAATACCTACGGATATGGAAAATAAATTTTTACAATCCTAAGAAACAATTAAACGATCCTAAACTACATCCTAGGGTGTTATAATGCAAAAATGCGAAAACCCGAGCTAATCCCGAGCCTCGAAAGTGAAAAAGATGGTATTTAAGGCTTACGGGTGTGGAAACAATTTTCCTACATTCTAAAAGACCAAAAATAATTTTAGGAAAAAGCCGGGTATTTTTTCGACTTTTATTTTAATTATTATGAATTAAAAACTATTCTACACTAATTAAATAATTAAAAATACTAAAACATTTTTGAAAAATCTAAAAATTTTCCTAAAAGTACTTTAAGTAATGAGGAATCTAAGAAAATTCAGAAAACAGTGTTTTGTTAATGAAATAAGCTACAAATAAGCTAAAAATGCTTAAAAGTAAAAACTGTGAAATGCCACTTAAAGAAGTAATGTTGCAAATAAATAACCAAGAAAGTCCCTAGGGCAGTTGGTTGAGATTGTTGGGTGTGTGGTCGTGTGCAGGAGACGTCAGGTCCCAAGTTCGAATCCAGCTTCTGTCAATTCTTTGCAACTTATTTTTTTTTAACTTTTTCTTTTGGAAACTAATTTAGGACTAAGAAATAAGACTTTTCACAAAAAAATAAAACTTTTGAAAAGCTGGATCAAGCATACAATGCTTATGTACACAGCAGACTGAAAAAAAAAAAAAAACATAAATGGGAAGGGGTTGTTTGGCTTTAAAGCTAAAATAGGAGAATACAAAAAGCTACTAAAGCTTCTAAAAAAAACTAAAACTTGCTCATGAAAAAAAGAAAACAAAGAGGATAAGCTGCTTCTTAACAAAAACTAAACTAAAGAAAAGAACTTGAATTAAGCTGTATTAAATGCTTTTTTTTTCACTGATTTGGCGGAACCAAACACCCCTTAACTAGTCTTGATGCACTAAATAAGCAGTATGTAACAACAAAAGACAGAACATTAGGAAATACCTTAGCTAAAACATACATAGATAAGCTATAATTAAGTATCAACAAAGGGAAAAACATTTGGCAAAAGCTATTCTAGGGGGAAACCTTAGGCTAAAAAAAATGGAAATAAGCTCTAAAATAAAGTCCTAATAAGTATAGATAAGTTAAAATGAAACTGATCCTAAACTAATACACTATATGGGAACCTAAGGAAGTCAACAAGCTATGCAAAGTCCTAATAAGCTCAAAGAAAAAAAAACAAAATCCAACAACTGCTGTTTGGATCTACAGTAACAGGCCACAAGGGTGCTCTTTGGAGCTTATTTGAGACAAGCTAGAGTGAGAGACAGGTCATGAGCTTCTGGACACTTCGAGTCCACCAACCCATCTATCTTTTGCCCCACTTACCCAACTTACAACGAGCTTTTACAAGCTAAATAATGGCTGCCAAAGGTGGCCGTTGGGGCTGCCGTTGCTGTGAGACAGGACAGATTAACAATTTTGTGACATAAAAAAAAATAATACCAACCACTATTATTACTTGGACATGATTAAAGTGAGGCTACATATACTAACTTACGACTAGCTAAAACTGTTTTGAGAATCAAAATGGGTCAAGTTTGATTTTTGACCCAAAAATAGTGCATTTCCAAACACACTTTAATGGGAAGAAAAGATATTTTTGAAACTGTGATGATTTGGAAATTTTGAAAACTTGTTTGCATCAATAACAAAAACCTCAAAATGAATTTAAACACTTTGTAAAACACTTTCTAATAAGATTTTAGGCGAGACAGAATATAGTGAAACAAAAGAAAAATGAAAACCGCATAGACTTGCAAATAATTAAAAGACTGAGAATTGCATTACTTGAAAATTAAAGATTACATGAACTTAAAATGACAATGAAAATTAAAACTGAGCTAGAAAAACTGATTCTAGACTAAAAGCTAAAACTGAAAAAAGGAAAACTAAAAACTAAATACTAACTACTCACTACTACTAACTACTGACTAACTATTTATACGAAAAAAAAATCTTCTCATTTTTTGAGCTTCTCACAGCCATAGGATTATCTTTCGAGTCCACCACAGCCATTGATTGGCATATGCCTCTTGGATTGTTAACTAGTGCCTGGGTTTTTGGGAAAGACAAAGATGGGGAGTTGAGCAAGAAGTGATGGGGTGAGGGTTCTGCGGGAATATGTCAGGGAGGGTATGGGTTTTTGTTTGTTGTGTTTCTCTGTTTGTGTGATTGGGCGGGAAAAGAAGGAAGGAGAAAAGGGTTAAACATTGACTGGGAAAGGTAGGGTTGACCGGGTAATGGGTATTGGAACGGTTGGACCGGTATAGGGGTTTTGGGCTTGGGTAAGAAATAGTTAACATGGATTTTGGACTAGGATTAGCAATGGATCCATTTAATATTCTAGGGGCCAAATGTGTAATTCTGAAAATCCAGGAACCATTCATGTAATTCAAAGTGATCCAAGGGCCTTTCTTGCCATCATCCAATAATCAAAGGACCATTTTTGCAAATTGTGAAACTTCAGGGACTAAACATGAAAATTCTGAATCTTCAAGGACCACGAATGTAATTTTCCAAAAATTATTATAAGGACCATAAATGACAAACTTTATTAACCAAGGGCCATAAATAATATTTTCCATTATTAAAAATCCCGGGGACTTGTTTTGCCATTTTTGAAAGTTGGGGGACTGAAACTGCCAATTATGCAAACTTTGTTCGTTTTTCCTTTGTTTTCAATAATTTTGCATCTGAAACATATAAAATGCAATTTTGAGATATTTTCAGTATTTTGATGCATTTCTGAGTGTTTTAAATGTTTTGCAGTTCAGATTTGACCAAAAATGATGAGTATTTACACACTCATCAAATACCCATCTCATCAATCCCACCACCAACACCTTCAACAACAACACTGACAGTAATCACACCAATAACAACAACAACACCGCCCCTGGTGACATCTTCTTCTTGGCCAGGACAAAGGAAAAGGCATAATGACAACACCTCCGAGCACTGAAAAGATTCCCTTTAAAATCGGCAACACTGAGTACCTGCTCACACCACAACAGCTAAGTGCATACCTTGCTAAGGAGGAAAGGAAAAAGAAACTTACTAAAGAGGAAAGAAAGAGCAAAGAAGCACGGTACAAGTAGTTCTGAGGAAGCTGAAAATATTGGGATAGATGAAAAGAAGCTCAAAAAAGGTCAGACAGACGAAGTTCAAGGATGCTCAGGCAAAAAAATGGCTGAAATGAAAAAGCAGTTTGAAGCAAAGAAAAGGAAAGCTGCAGTCCTCAAGAAAGAAAGAATTGACCATTACAACTAGACAATGACAAGCCGAAGGAAGCCTAAAAATCATCGATGTCAAAATCATCCCCAATTCTAAACCACTGGCAATGAATGTCTACAGGGGGGATGATAAGAGACATTTCGAGATTCATGATCCCGTAACATTCACGACTTTGGGATCATGAACTCGATGAGCTTGGTCCAATTATTGAAAAGAAGCAAAATAAGGTGGTTAAGGAGCTGATGAAGAAGCTCAGCAAAAGATATGAAAGGCTGAGAGATGCACCAGCCCAACTGGGAATTCAGCCTGCCTTAACAGCACCTCAAGGATCTCAACCACAATCATCCACTGGCAAAAGAAAGAGGGTTGAGTTCCAACCTGAAATAAAAGTGCCTGGTTTCGAGTGCAACAGGGAGCCGCCTAAAGGTGTTAAGTTTGTGAACTGTTTAGTGATTGAGAAGCCTGAAAGACGGCTATTCTTCATTGACGAGTATGGAAACCCAGCGTTCCAAAGGTGGAGCGATATTGATAAGGCAGGAGTGGCAACAATTCTAAGCTACATACCAGTGGCTTCTCAAATTCAGTCTCCTGCAAATATCAAGTTCTGTCTGTGACTTAAATGCCAAGATAAGAGAGCATCCTGGCAGGGAAACACTGATCACAAAGAAAGTCAAGCTTGAAGCACTGGGAATCCATTTGGACTGATCATTTTGTTTACTTATGTACTAGTAATAGGAACTATGTAATCTGATCAATAAACGATGTATGTTTTTGTTAAAATATTGTGTTCCTTATATGTATTCATTAGTACATTCAGTGTAAGAAGAAGCCATTTGCTCACTTACACTGATCAAACACTTAGGCTATTTGTATATCCAAATAGAGGGAGAATGTTGGGTTCAGTAAATACCTAAACCCCTTAATCTAGGATTTGAATAGAAAATAGCCCAATTGTTTAGTCCGTTAAACACTAATCAGGTCACTGAGTGCATAGCTCTCAGTGAGTCATCTTCGGGATACTCGGTGAGGCGTAGAAGAAGTCTCTCCACTCAGGAAGGCGGAACTTAAAGGGTGAAGACTGAGTCAAGAAGAAGATGATGGATTCAGTGAGTGATGACAATAACTCACTGAAACCCCAAGACTCCTCTCCAACTACTTACACTGAAGACAAACTGAAGTAGAAGACTGAAGGATGTAAAGACTGAAGAAAGAGCGGGATAAGGCGGGATAAGTTTGAATCAGATAAGACGATGTCCTTATCAACCAAAGTCAACTTTCCCTGAATGGAAAAAGATCGGGCTCAGTGTCATCACTGAACTTAGGAAAGTAGTCTTGTCTCTTACCTAGAATAGTCTTTGTAAACAGAGACAAAATACATCAGTATTTTGTCTTCTGAATAATGTCAGTTTGTCACTTAGGAAAGAGTCAAAAATCATACATGTATAAATAGCATAAGAGATGGAGTGAAAAGGTTAAGCTTGTGAATTATAAAAAAACACATACACGCAAGCCATCTTTTCACTCCTCCAAATACAACTTAGTTCCTGAGATAGCTCAGTGAGCTCTAAGAGTTGTGCTCAGACTTAGCCTGAGCTTAGAGAGGAGTCACCAAACTTTGTCATTTCAATCCCAAGTGCTATTCCGCAAGTACTTGGGTAACGTATTCTTTGTTGATTTATTTCTAATAAGAATATGATGTTGAAAATTACTTTGTGTGTTTTACTTATGTTAATTTCAGTCATAGTTCACTATTAACTTGTTTTACATACTTAAACTGTTTTAAACGATAGTGAACGGGGAACAACAGATTCACCCTGGTAAAATATATAAAAAATCAACGAAATAAGTAGAATGGAATGTGGCTGACGTGCCACATTAACCTCAAGCTAAGCTTGAACAACCAACGGAAATCGCTAGTGACAGGCCACTAACCGTTACAAAAGCTATAGAATACAAAAGCTAAAACACCAACCGGGAACATCCATCTAATAACACATGTATGACTACACCTATCAGCCCATCTCTTTGATGGAGATTGATTAATCAGATGAGCTGCTTCCTTAAAACCATTTCCAAGTAAAACCCAATGGGAAAACCTTAGAGTAGGGAAAAAGAGTACATCACTCACCTGGATCTCCAACGACAAACCACGACCTCCAAAAGCATAAGCCAATGAAACACCTCTTTCTGCAAACCTCCAGCGCCAAGAATCTTCAAAATAACTGGAACCCACCATTAGGGATGTAACAGAGAAAGAGGTAGCTGCCAAACCCCGCATCAAGTCTCTAGTATTCGACGTCTTCTTGAATTTGCATATTAGAAGCTCAAGCCAAACCGCATTGGTTACTACCTTTTTGTATTTTAGCATACATCAAGTCCATCAACCTCAATCTTGTGTAGTTTTATTATTAGGTAGATCTAGTTGATCGTGTTGATCTTATGTATTGTGTTGTTTTTGTTGTGATTATTTAGATTGTGATTAGATCGGGTAGATCCTGTAGTTTAAATAGTTTGAGAAAAGATCAGATATATCTTTTGTGAGATTGGTTATAGGTATATTAGAACTCGACATTTAGTTTAGTGTCAGAAATTGGTATTAGCGACATGTATGATTTTATCCTCCTGAAGGAGCTTGTTTACATAGTGAAGTGAACTCTCGAGTTAGGTACTCGAGGAGTGGAGTAGGGTGAAAAGGAGTTTCGTTACGAACCACTATAAATCATTGTGTCATATTTCTAACTCTCTACCTTTAACTTGCATTATTTATTTCTTAATCCTTAGTAGTTATTGCTTATTTTTTTGAGTTTTCATATTGTCGTTGTTTGATCTCACATAAACTTGAATCTAAAATTTTTGAAAATGTAAATTTTATAATGATAAATCGGTAAAACTAGGCTATGGAATCAAGTGCAAGGGTATTTGAGTCTTTTACCAAAAATCACAAAACTAGCAAAAATCACAATTGAGTTTGATTTTGATTGGTACTTTAATCGAGTTCCAAATACTACATGTTAAATCTTACAATTTCCAAAATTTTTTTGTTATATAACTTGTTCTTAATGAAGTTCTAATCGATTTTTGAATTGTTATTGTGATATTTTAGGTAATTGAGTTTGCAAACCAACAAATCACTTTCCTCTGATACCCAGTTTTAAGTAAGATTTCCTTATTAAAAAACAAAGTTTATTACTAGTCGAGTTCTACTCGAAAGAAAAACTTGGGGTTGTGAGATACAAACAAGTGACGTAATATCAATCTAACAAATGAATAAATCACCGATGCACAAAGATTGTATAAGGACACTTTCTCACACACGCACATTCTTTGTGTCACATCACTTAATGATTAGTATTTATGATAAACTAATCATTAATGACTTATGACTTATTACAAGATAAGTCCTTATACTTCTTATCTATGACAAAGCAACCAACATACTTTGTAAACTAATATTACATTTAATTGTAATTTCAGAAAAAAAAGAAAACGTAAATCGACCAAAACAATAACACCTCCTTTTTGTCTAACGCTAATATAGTTAATCGTATTGTTAATAGGGTTTTTTTAACTTGTGCCCCTAAGAACACCAAAAGTACACAAGCACCCACCAAAAAGTACACATGAATCCACATAAAAGTACAGACAAATGTACTTTTATGTGGGTCCATGTGTACTTCCGGTGTACTTTTAGTATACTTAACTTGTGCCCTTAGGGCACAAGTTAGAAAAAACCTTGTTAATATCATTTTTAGAACCAACAAATATGGTATAAATATATTAGTAATGATCAAATAAGAAATAAAAGTAAAATGAAAAGGATGAGAAATAACCACAATCGCACATTTCATATGCATCTACAAAAAGAAATGCATCTCTCATTAAATTTTATTTTTTCATTTGAAATGTGTGTGACTGAAAGCATTGCTCACTTTTTTTATTTTGTTTTTCTTTTTAGTGGATATATTCTCATAAATATATAACCAAAAGGATAAGATATATATACCCAAAAACTTCTAATACCGGTTCTTAACTTTTTAATTCTATTTATTTACCATTTATTTTTTTTTCATATAAAATTACAAAACAAAAAATATAAAGTTAAAAAAAACAAAATACAAAAACATAACAAAATTTATGAGACAAAAAATAATAAAAACTATCTTATCTTATAAATAAAAAGCTAAAAAGCTAAAATGGGTACCAATAAAAGCATTCGGTATGGTAACATTTAGCTCGCGTTAAGGGTGACATGGAGGTTCTTTGACGTGCGTAAACCCACGTTATTACATCGTTCGTCCTACGTGTACAATGGCGTTGGATTCAGCGTTGCCATGGCAACGTGCGTTAAGTTTCTTTCTTTTTTCTTTTTTTCTTTTTTTTTCCTTTTTAAATGGGTGTTGGTGTGTCTCTTTACTGTGTGTTTTAGTGTGTGTGTTTTACTCCGTGTGTGTGTCTTTGAAGGTAGAAGACGATCATAGGATGAAGATGAGATAAAGTCAAATTAGGTTTTTTTATTATTTTTTTTTACCCGAACATGGCCCCGCCCAAAATTTGAGATTGTATGTATTTTTTTTTTCGTTTTTTATCAACTATTATTATAACTTGTATCTTAATTTAGTTAGTAAAAAAATTTGTTTGTTTAAATAAAAAGAGAAAAAAAAAAGATTATAAAGTGGGTTCTAAAAAATAGTGTTATGGTTAGGTGTTATGTGCTAAAACAAATATCATTTCTTTACCAAAATAGACAAAAAAAATAACCAGAAAAGAGCCGTTTATCGCTAATATCTATTGGTTTCTTGATTTTATGCATGTGCAGGTACGGATATGATAAAACACGCAAAAGAAAGCTAAATCAGACAAAAACCCGACCACGAGAGGGAAAGAGTGCTAAAGCTGAGCCGGAAGGTCAGAAGTGAGCATTTGTGAAGACTTCTATGCTGAGAGGATGATTTATGAAAGATGTGTTCAACTTTAAAGAAATAGCAGAATCAGTCCTTTAAGTTTCAGCAATTGGCATTAATTACCCCTGAGATTCAGATTTGTCAAAATTGGTCCTTGTTTTATTTGGGATTGACAAGAAAGGCCCTTGGATGACTTTTCAAAAATTGCATGTTTGGTCCCTTGAAAATCAGATTTATCAAGTTTGGCCCCTAAATTTAACATGGATCCATTACTAGTCCATATCCAATATTATTACACCTTGGCCCAACAATAAATCCCAAAGCCCATCCTTTAAAGAGCCCAAGTCAAACAAGTCTTACACCAGTCAAAAGCTCTAAACTGTTTTGAACCTTACTCCCATATGACCCTAGGCACAATTCACTTGAACCCTCCCTTACACCCATAGTCAACAGGTCAATTGGTTAAATGACCCGTCTCCCTTTCACCTGGTGGTCAACTAGTCAAACCAGTAAAGTAATAATAAAAAAACCAAAGTGCGCCTTTTATCTTCCCCCAATTTACCCAACTCCCATAAACCCTAAATTGCCCATATTCACAATCATTCCAATTAACCAATTAAAGGGTAAAATTGTACTTCTCCGACACCATCGATAAGCGAATGCAGCGTGGCAATCCACAACTCTACCTAGCACCTGATTGGCTAAAGATGTGTGGACACAAGATCCAAGGGCTGAAAATGTAGGAGTGGTGATGGGAATAGATCAACGGATGTCATTAAGGATCCAGATGCTTCTGAAATCCTCCAAGCTCAGCTATATAAAGTCGCTTCAGTACAATTAGAATTGTCCAATTTTTCATAGCTTTTAGAAGAATTGTAACCATTATTTTTCTGTCATTTAATGTTTTTGTAGTTAAATTGTCTCTTGTCTTCAGTTTTAAATTTGTAATCTAAATTCAGTTAATACAATTTACATTCTTCGCTTAAATTCCTTGTCATCTCATTTTTTTTATTATTAAGCTCTTACTGTTTTATTCAAATTTAGTATCTTAGTTTTAAGCTCATATAAGCTTAACTAGCTTCTGTGAGCTGATTAGCATTTTACCTTGTTCTTATTCTCAAGTTTTGCAAAAAGTCAACATTAGTCAAAATTTTAAAGTCAAATTAATTTTTGGTTAAATTTTGATTTAAAGATGTTAATGAGTTAAGTTTAATGTTAATTTGAGTGTTTTAAAATCAGTTGAGCTAAATTTCTTCAAGTTTTCAAGGTTAAGTGTCATTTGTTCATCTTTGAAGTAGTGTTTGGTTTTGGAAATTTTTAGAAGTTGAGTGAGTTTTGCAAGCTGATTTTGAGTGTGTTGTTTCTAATTGTTGTTTTTATAGTGTTAGTAATCAAAACTTCAAGTCTAATGGTCAAATTTGTTGGTTTGTTAATAACACGATTGAATCTGTCTTGGTCTTAAATGCATCTAAATTCATCTCGCTATGCAGAAATTTAGAGATCTTAATCTTGTTAAAAGGTTTAGTAAACTGTCTCTTCTAATTATTAATAGTGTCTTGATTATCTACTTTGAGTTTTTACATCATCTAGTTCATCTTGTAGCTCATTTACATGCTTAATATTGCCATGATCTTTTCTGTCTTACTCCTTTTTAACCTGTTAAGCAGTGTTTCAAGCTTAGGATTTAGCTGGGATTGTAGTCTTAGTTGCTTAAGTAATTACTTCTCTAGGTTTTTTACTTTAGGTATTAACTTGTCTCACTTCTAGATTTCTTTAGCAAGCTTATTCCCATAGCTTAGTAGGACTGCAAATTCGGTTATATGTTCTGCACATCAGATTCAACATTGTCCCAATCCATAGTTATTTTTTAATTTTAATTTTCT
This sequence comes from Chrysanthemum makinoi, assembly GCA_910596185.1. Classification (NCBI taxonomy): domain Eukaryota; kingdom Viridiplantae; phylum Streptophyta; class Magnoliopsida; order Asterales; family Asteraceae; genus Chrysanthemum; species Chrysanthemum makinoi. Next base: position 42,287,207 of record OU343219.1, read on the forward strand.
CATAGTAGATCCTCTTAGGCTGAAATTTTGGATTCCAGATCTTTGGTTGGTATTTGTTATCTAGGTATTTTTAGTTTAATTTTATGATTTTTCTATGTTAGCTGAATTTGTGCTTAAAGTAGCTGAGTAGGGGCTGTTTGGAATTAGCATAGTTAGAACATGGTTTTTGCTCAAATACTTCAAACTTGTGCTTTTAGGATTCTAATCAGTTGCATTAGCTTAGTTTTAGATATTTTAGGCTAGTTTTATCCTGTGGTAGCTTATGGTAACATTTAAGTGGCTTTTAGCTTATTCCATGTGCTTATTCCCATCAGATTCACGCCCAAATCATAGATCTTGCACTCTAAAGAAGTTTCTGTCATTTTTCCATGATTGAAAGTATTATTTTAGAATTTTCTGGAAGTTTTCATATTTTTCCATGCTCTTTTGCTATTTTTCTGCATTTAAAATTATTTTTAAGGCTTTTTAATTAGCTTTTAATCCAAATAACTCAGAAAAAGTTCAGAAAAATAAAATTTCCATTTGCTTAGTTTTAGAAAAATAAAAATGTCATAAAACGTATTTTTTTAGAGAATTTTTATAGCTTAAATAGTATTTTCTAGGAATTTAATTAGATCTAAAGTGTTTTAAATTCTTAATAAATAGAGAAAAAGTCAGAAAAATGTGATTTCAGTTTTGAAAATTCTTTTTAGTTATTTAAGATTTTTGAAAAATATTTTTATAATTTTCTTGCATGTTTTCATAATTTTTAGTATTTTAGTTCTATTTTAAATATTCAAATTTAGTTTTTAATTCAAAATAACTGAATAAAAACCAAAAAAAAAAAATTTTAAATTTCAAATAATTTTCAAATATCATTTTTAGCTGTAGAAAAATAGTAGTTCATTTTTATGAGTTAAAAGTAGAGTAGTTGCATTTAAATCGCATTTTATTAATTACGTTTTTCACGTTTTTAGTTTTAAATTGCATACTTAGTCGTATTTACTTAATTGCATCATAGATTTACTTGTTTTTATTGCTTTCTTTTACTTTTCCTTGCCCCGTAGATAAGAAAACTTCAAAATTATCCCTTTTTACCGTTCAAATCACAAAAATCGCGACGAGAGTTGAAAATTCCATTCATCCCTCGTTGGGTAAACGACCCGGGAAATACATTCCTTTGTATTTCTTCGGAAAATATATGTACGAAAAAGAACTATCAAATAGGCGCGCCGGGGAGGGTATGAAGTGAGTTTTTTTTATTCCTTCTCGATTCGCGTGTTTTTGAAGATCCTTCCTCAAGAAGTTATTGCTTTTGTAAATATTTTTTTTAAAACCCAAAAAGATTTTTCCTTACAAAATATTTTTCTAAAAACCCAAAAATATTCTTCTTAACCCTCTGATTTGATAATTCTTTCCTGTTATCCCTCTTTTATGATTGATTCTTATGGACTCTTTCGACTATATCTGTCAGTGTTGTAATTCACGTTTGTGTTTATAATCATATGTGCTCCAATTCTTTCAATAATCCTCAAAATTTTCCCGACTAGCCTCCGCAGCCCGAGGTATCTTCGTTCGATTCACGTTATTGTTATGGGTGTGGAGATATGGTAGACTCGTCAAACGATTTTCGTTTTTTATGGTGTATGCCCGAGATACATTCTATTTAAGGAAGACAATCACACCATTCCGGAGACCACAACGAAAGTGGTGGAAATTGCTAGCTCTTAGAGCACACCACTTGTCCCACCTCCGGAATCTTCAAAATACAATCCCATTCCCGTTTCTGAGCCTTTCACTTTCGACCCTTCCCCTTCACTCACGCCGGTTGAGAGAAGTGACGTCGTTTTGGAAGAGGTCGATGATCACATTTCTACGGACATTGTTGAACCCGTTGTGTAACACCCCAACCCGAAAAGGGTAGAAGTGTCACATTCTGATGTCATATCAGAACATACAAATAAAATTTTACAAGCGAAAGTCTTAATTAATAACGTACCAAGTCATAATAACAATTAACTTACAAGGAAAAATTACAAAATCCAAAATGTCTAAAATAAAATGAAATCTCAAAACAAAAGTCCACCAAAATAAGTCCACATAATAAGGTAACTAGGGTTGGTTTACTCAGATAATCCAACTCACCCAATCAAAGCCCACCTTCAAAACTAAAACCCGCCGCAGGAAAAGAAATGCGGCTGAGCTTAAAAAGCCCAGTGAACAGATATAACAAAACGAAAGCTAAATAAAATCAGAAATACGAAATGAAAATAAGGAAACTGATAACAAGGTCGTAGCGAAATGAGAACAATGAGTTAAAGAGGATCCTGCAGAACACAATTATACAGATATCCAAAAAGAATAGATAACAAGGAGAACGAAGCAAGGCAAAACATCGATGTCATAAACACAAGCACAAACAAACTAGGCATACAAATACTGCAACATAAACAAGCATAGCGGCGTCAGTATCCACACAACATACATATGGCATACAATCAAATCAGGAAATCAGAAGACATACAAGTAAAACAGAAATCTAAAGGCAAGCGGAAGCAAATAAATTAGTAAGTGAGCATGGCAATCATACAGGTCAAAAGCCTTAGTTGAAAACATAACTAGTATCATAACAGTGGAAGTACTAACAGCAGTCAAAACATGGCAGTCACACATAGCAAGTAGGAATACCGTATGTACATAATAATTAAATGGACTAAGGACATTGCAGGGCAATTAAACAAGTTAACAAGCCAGACGTCATAAGTTGAACCATTTACCCAAATCAATCCGTAGCATAGACAGAAATGTAAACATAGCAGGTCAACAATAAGCAGATAAGAATACAACGGATAGTCATAGACCACGAGATTAACTGAACGAAGTACACATAATAAACAGATAAAACCACCGATTACACATTAGCATGGTCACCAGACAATTCAGAGGGTCACATAACAGTGAGATCACATATCATCAGATGACAACAGGTAACTCAGATAATCACATATTAATCACATCATAGCAGGATAATCAGTAGTCACATAAACATGAATAGCATAATCAATTCAATAAACATATAATAACCCAGTACGTGAATGGAACGATGGTCAGAAGTAACGGAACCAGAGTATGACAGATCAATGAAATGGAGTATATATAACATGGTAGTAGAGTGAGTCACATAAGGGTACTGGATAAAGATAATCAATACAGAATATGATTCGTTGGGAAATACAGAAGGTACAATATGGGTATATCAATAGTGTAAGGTGTGTCAGAAATCCATCTCGAGCCAACAAAACAAACCAATATCAATAGTGGCAATAGTCGCCAATAGTATCCAATAGTAGCCATTGTATTCGGAGGGGTGACCTCGGAATACCAAACCAATAGAAGGGGAGACCTCAGTAACCAATGGAGTAGCTAGCTCCCAAACTGTGAGGGGTGTATTGCACACACGCACCGCATCACCAAAACATATCATATCATATCAAATGCAAATCAAATCAAATCTAGGATGCATCCATACGCCCCCGCAGAACATAGTGGCCAAACATATATCTTGAGCTCATGATCATATAACAAAAGGGGATGGTGTGTAACATCACTCGTACACACTAGAGTCATGCCATTGGTGCATCAATGACATGGACATGGAACCCCCATGCCTAGTTAATGGCTCGGGTATCAAACTGACAGGTCATACAAAGGTTCAAAGTGTAGCAATGTATATGTCTTCATATGCATAGGTACAATATCAATAGCTCACAATTCAGAGGTTCATAACAATAGTTCAATATCAAGGTCCAATATCAATATTTCAATATCAAAGGTTCAATAGCATAGATCCAATAGCACAGGTCAATAGCAACAGTTCAGTAGCAAAGGTTCAGTAGCAAGGGTTCAACAACAATGGTCAAATAGCAAAGGGATCGATATCAAAGATTCAATATCAGAGGGTCAATAGCAAGGAATTATAGCAATGAAATATCATAAGCAAGATAAAGTCGAGGGATCGAAAAGTCATGAGAAACCCCTACTGAAAAGGGATAGAATATCTGTACCTCATTCGAAGCAAGCAAAATAGGTAAGTAAGATCACACGATGAATCAATCCCGCCGTCCGGAACCTATAGGAATTTGATAACGCTTATTAAAGTCGGATTACTCATTTTAGACGTCTTTCCAGTTTTAGCAGGTTTCCATTTTTAGTAACTTTTTATTTTAGGTAACTTTCTATTTTAGGCAAGTTTCCATAATTCATGGTTTCCATATTAAGCAGCTTTCCAAAATTAGTAGGTTTCTATAATTAGTAGGTTTCCATAAATAGCAGGTTTCTATATTTAGCAGGTTTCCAAAATTAGCAAGTCTCCAAAATATCATATTTAGTCATAATGATAAAATCAAACTCATATTAGGTTAAAATGATTAAAATAAGTATTATCGTATATTAAGGGTCAATTATGACAAGTTTCACAAGTTTAGGGTTTAAAGTATAAATATTGCAAAGTATAGGGTCTTTAAGTGTAAATATAACAAGTTTATCCGTTTTACTCTTTTAGCCCTTTTAGTGATCATGATAACATAAGTTTCATTGATTTCAAAACTAGACTTAAATTTTGTAAAACGTGTATATATATATATATATATATATATATATATATATATATATATATATATATATATATATATATATATATATGTATACTAATGAGTACTAGTTCAAGATTTCGATTTTATTTACGTCGTCATCATTCTAGCCTTGATTGGGACTAGATTACATGACTCTTGTGACAAACTTTATTAATTTATGTGAAAGGAAATTAGACGCGTGCATGCAATTTCGAAGGAAGGATCATCATACATGACATACACCCATATTGATGAAGAAAAACGTAAAGAGTTTCGAGACACAATTACCCTTAACCATTTCCTTTTGTCGACCCAATAATTTCAGATTGCATGCTTTCTTATTACCTTGTTTTAACTCGAAATCCTTAAGATGACATATTTATATGTCGCAAATAGTATAGGTCAAAACAGATTCGTTTACATGGTTTGCTTATAAGGCCATTAAAAAAAATGATATATTATGTGACACAAGGTATGTTTCATGCGCATCATAAGCCTTATTATCATGCAAGAGCATGCATTCCCAAAGAGGTCCACACATGTTAAAGAAAAAGAGATAATTCACTTGATCTTCACGTGTATGACTACATGCAGCCCTTGTACCGATTTTATGAGAAGTTTTTATAAACGTGCGCATGAAATCAAAGGGAATCCAAAACAGATTCAAAGGAGATGTGAACAGGTCGTATAAATGGGTCCTTCTTTATCATTTTATGTGACCATGATTCAAGTATTCATATGGGCGAAAGCACACGAGCAGAATTAACAAAACAATGAGAAGAGAAGTGAGACGAGTTTACGATATTACAGGTTACCTTGTAGCGTGTACGAGTGAAAGAGACACGTCCAAGGGAACCCAAACCCACGACAAGCGAAACCACCGCAGCCTCCTTCGTCCTAAAACACCTACGACCAGCAACACAAGGCAGTCTCCTTCTTCTTGTCCAAGAAACCCATGACCAAGAACAAGTAACCCACGACTCCACGAGCAGCAACACAACCCACGACAAAGCTTCTTTCTCGAATCACACACGATCACAACACCTTCACATGATCACTACCTCCCTTGGAAACCCTCTTGCTTTGGAATTTCGAGTAGAGTGGGGGAAGATGGTTTTCTTGCCGTCATTTTTAGTAGAGTTTATTAGGGTTTAGAAGTGTTTTAGGAATGAGAGATATTGTGGTATAATGGGAGGTGATTTGAGATAACTATGGCCATGATTGGGGAGCCTTGGACGTTAGCCTATCAAAAGGGGAAAACAAATCATGGATTAATTACTTCCCTTAATTACCATTTTAAATGTTTTTTTTAAGGTCTTTTAATTTGTACAAAGGATTTGTAATGTGATAAGTGTATAATTCATGGACATATGTGCATTTTATTTATCAAAATCTTGCGTAAACTTTTTTATGAGGTAAGTGTTAAACGTAATTAACGAGATGGACGTATTTTACGGTTTCCTCAATTGTTAAGCTGAGGGGCAAAATAGACATTTAACACGTTCACGATCTTTGGGGTTTTACACGTTGACTCTCTCATAATGAGGAACGAGCATCTTAGTACTATTCCGGAAACGGAATCTTCTAATGTTGAGATCCTTATCCCAATCCCAAGAGAGTCCGAGGTTGTTAACGATGTTTGTGATGAACCTTCTTTTGATATTTCAAATGATCCTGATGAGATGTTCTCCGATTCCGATAATGATTCTTGTGGAGACATCGATTTCGTCGACGATTTACCTCGAGCCCGTCGATATAGAAGAAGATAATGATTTTGAGCCAGAAGATGAAGAGATTGAGCCTGATGATATTCAGATCGAGGATGAAGCACTACGAGAAGCATTGTTGAATGTTAATCTTCTCATTTCCAAGATTGAAGCCTTAAAAGATAATTCAAGTTCGCTTCCTATCTCCGTTAAAGATAGTGATTTCTTGCCCGAGCTTGAGACTTTCTGATTTGATGAAGAGATTAGCGGCGGTCCCACTATTGCTGATGTTTATCCTCTGATTCTTGAGCAATTATACTTCGATGTTGATGTGAGCAAAGTTTTGAACGAGATTTCCGAGAATACGACGAATGACCCGATCATTGAGGATGCTATTGATGACTTGATACCACCGGGTATTGAGGATACCGTGCATGACCTCGAGGGGGATATGGTTGTTCTTGATGGTTTTCTTGACTGTTTTCTCTCTGATGAGTCCACCATCATTGATCCTGTTGAGCCTTCATGTGAAGACAAAATCTTTAAACCCGGGATATTCATTGATGAGCTCTTTGTTGAAAAAGTTTTCCGAGATAAGGATCCTCCGATGGATGCCTTCATTGTTGAGCCCAGACATCTTATCCTTTACCATGAGCTCCCGTATTCTCTGGAGTTTTCTCATCCTGATTCGTCATCTCTTCGTCCCCGCCAAAACCGCGGATGATGGATCATTCTTTCATATACCTTATGTGATTTTGGAAGGAGTTATCCCGTATGTGCTGAAGCCCGACATTTTCTTCTCCACCCATCCCACCCAATCTCATTCCTTCGGGAATGAGGATACCATTTTTGATCGGGTATCCTTCCGATTGCTTCCCCAAGGATAAATGAACTCGGGGACGAGTCAGGCTAGCGACTCGGTGATCAAAAACAGTAGCACTTCATGGGAGGCACCCCATGCTTATCTCTATCTTCTTTCTATTTTCTAATAAGTGACGTGAAGGGGTTAGCCTCTTCGATTTCTCGTGTTTGGTTGTTTGTGATGTTTTGTCTAGGATTTTCACCGATATGAAGACTCTCGTGCTCGAAGTTTGTCTTTTCTCCACTCGAGTTTCATGATCGATGCTGATGGAAATCCGATATCTGAAATCTAATCGACTAATGTTTATCTTTAAGCATACTTCATAAACGGCTTTTAGATTTTCGTTGATATCCTTGCCTTTAAACATTGAGGACAACGTTTCGTTTTAGTCTGGGGTGGGTAATCTTCGATTTGATTTGACCGCACTTGCTTATTCTTTGCTGTGTACTCTCGCAACCCCGTTTTTCCTTAGAAAGTGAAAAAAATTGTGCAAAAATGAGAAAATTTAAAAAAATTTATAAGCTTTTGCTAGTTTTATGATAGAAAAGTCTTTGCGAGTTTCTTAGAAGTTACTTTAAATATGCCTTTTCTTGAAATAGTCTTTGCTAATTGCTTAGACAAGTGGCTATAAAATGCGATTCTAGCTCACAAGGCCAAGAATTTGCAAGCTTCCCTAAGTGATTTTAAATATACGAAGCTCAAACAAGAATTTGCTAGTTTCTAATAAGTTACTTTAAAAATGCGAGACTTGAGATTATTTGACCAAGCATTCGCTAAGTTAATATATGTTTTGACACCTTGTTGACTTTCCGCTGGTGAGAGTAGGTTGAGCCCTAGCTTGTTCCCTTAACCATAGATAATTTAATTATCGGCTAAGCATCCGCGGATCTCATTGTTTGGGATTTTAAATTTGCGGAGATCGATGAATGATAGAGTTACTTATGAGTTTAGATGCTAAGCGTGGATTAGATGGTTCTCTTTAGAGCCCATCGAAGGTACTTATGGCTTTTTGCTCCCACAAAATTGTCTCACCCCATATATGTGAATAAATAATTAAAGATGTTAATTTTTTGATGATAGTTAGTTCTTTATCTTTTTTAGAGAATCCTTGCCCATGAGAGTTGGGTACACATCGAGGTACTGTCAGTGTTGCAGTATAAAAACCGTAGGATTCAGAATAAAAATTAACATGAAATTAAGCCCAAATATATTGAAGTGAAAAATCCAAAGCCATAAAAGTTTTCTATGTCCGACGGTACCCCCGTTGTCATGGACTTCAAAAAGGTGGAGGAAAATTCCAAAGTCATAATAAGACTTCTGATAAAACGGTAACCTCGTTGAGTTAGTGGTTGAAAAGACCAAGGGCTAAATTGCAAAAATGAAAATGTGCTGAAATAGTGTTAAGCCAAACTTTGAATCCGGGAGATATCTAAATAAAAGCTTCTGTCTCTGGACTCGTAGATGAGTTGTTTCGGTCGTAATAAAAAGGATATCTCCCTAAATCGTGTTAAATTAGGACCTTGATGTGGACCTCATTCTTGTATGCAACGGTTTTCGAGGGAAGATGGATAACTAATTAGTGTCTTAGCTTCATATCTTTATCTGATTAAAAATTATCCAAACAAGAAACTTGAAGAAATTCATTTCTCACAAAACTAAAATAAATAGAGGAAAAATAGGAAAATGGGAGCAAACGGTAATTACACAAGTAACTTCCATGGGTAGTGTTAGCATCTAGAGTCATATTTAACAATGATTTCGATTTTACGCTTACTTTGGGGACTTGTGAAAAATCAAGGATGATGTATTCTATCCGTATGGTCACTTCACGCTGTGTTGTGTTTCCTACTCCATGATCCTAAAATGTCGTTTGAAAAATGTTGGAGTTATTGATCGACATGAAAGTTCAACAAACCGTCACTCATAATCAGAATGTGCTTAATCGTAATATCTATATGGAAATTAAAAGGTAAACGGGGCATTTTTAGAATTAAGGGCTTCTTAATCTCTTTTGAGGAATCTTTGCTACTTCTCATAGGTTTAGTAAAAAGAGATTGAAATCCTTGGTTTAGAAGCGTGAGTTGATTGCATTGCGTGAGGACACGACAATCGTCTAGTCTGGGGTATTTTGGTATGTGCTAAAACACATACCATTTCTTTACCAAAATAGACCCAAAATAACCAGAAAAGAGCCATTTATTGCTAATATCTATAGGTTTCTTGAGTTTAAGCATGTGCAGGTACGGATATGATAAAACACGCAAAAGAAAGCCAAATCAGACAAAAAACCCGAGCACGAGAGGGAAAAGAGTGATAAAGCGGCCGGAAGGTCGAAGTGAGCATTTGTGAAGATTTCTATGCTGAGAGGATGATTTATGAAAGATGTGTTCAACTTTAAAGAAATGGCAGAATCAGTCCCTTAAGTTTCAGCAATTGGCAAAAATTACCCCTGAGATTCAGATTTGTCAAAAATGGTCCTTGGCTTATTTAGGATTGACAAGAAAGGCCCTTGGATGAATTTTTAGAAATTACATGTTTGGTCCCTTGAAAATCAGATTTATCAAGTTTGGTCACTAAATTTAACATGGATCCATTACTAGTCCATATCCAATATTATTACACCTTGGCCCAACAATAAACCCCAAAGCCCATCCTTTAAAAAGCCCAAGTCAAACAAGTCTTACACCCTCAAAAGCTCTAAACTGTTTTGAACCTTACTCCCATATGACCCTAGGCACAATTCACTTGAACCCTCCTTTACACCCATGGTCAACAGGTCAATTGGTCAAATGACCCGTCTCCCTTTTACTTGGTGGTCAACTAGTCAAACCAAGAAAGTAATAATAAAACAAAGCGCGCTTTTATCTTCCCCAATTTACCCAGCTCCCATAAACCCTAAATTGCCCATATTCACAATCATTCCAATTAACCAATTAAAGGGTGAAATTGTACTTCTCCTGATACCATCTGATAAGCAGAATGCCAGCGTGGCAATCCACAACTCTCCCTAGCAACTGATTGGTTAAAGATGCGTGGACACAAGATTCAAGGGCTGAAAATGAAGGAGTGATGATGGGAATAGATCAAAGGATGTCATTAAGGATCCAGATGCTTCTGAAATCCTCTAAGCTCAGCTATATAAAGCTCCTTCCAGTCACAATTAGAATTGTCCAATTTTTCATGGCTTTTAGAAGAATTGTTACCATTATTTTTCTGTCATTTAATGTTTTTATTATTAAGCTCTTACTATTTTATTCTACTTTAGTATCTTAGTTTTAAGCTCATATAAGCTTAACTAGCTTCTGTGAGTTGATTAGCATTTTACCTTGTTCTTATTCTCAAGTTTTGCAAAAAGTCAACATTAGTCAAAATTTTAAAGTCAAATTAATTTTTGGTTAAATTCTGAGTTGAAGATGTTAATGAGTCAAGTTTAATGTTAGTTTGAGTGTTTTAAATCAGTTGAGCTAAATTTCTTCAAGTTGAAGGAGTGTTTGGTTTTTTTATGCTGAAGGAGTGTTTGGTTTAAGTGCCATTTGTTCATGCTAAAGGAGTGTTTGGTTTTTTTTAAATTTTTAGAAGTTGAGTGAGTTTTGCAAGCTGATTTTGAGTGTGTTGTTTCCAATTGTTGTTTTTATAGTGTTAGTAATCAAAAACTTCAAGTCTAATGGTCAAATTTTTGGGTTTGCTAATATAAGGTTAAATCTGTCTTGGTCTTAGTTGTATCTGAATTCATCTGATATGCAGTAAATTTAGAGATTTTAATCTTGTTAAAAGGTTTAGTTAAACTGTCTTTTCTAATTCTAAATAGTGACCAGATTATCTGCTTTGAGTTTTTACATTATCTAGTTCATCTTGTAGCTTAATTTCATGCTTAATATTGCCATGTTCTTTTCTGTCTTATTCCTTTTTCTAACCTAATCAGCAGTGTTCTAGCCTAGGATTTAGCTGAGATTGTAGTTTAAGTTGCTTAAGTAATTGCTTCTCTAGGTTGATTACTATAGGGATTTTACTTGTCTCACTTCTAGATTTCTTTAGTAAGCTTATTCCATTAGCTTAGTAGGATTGCAAATCAGTTATCTGTTTCGCACATCGATTCAACATAGTCCCAATCCATAGTTATTTTTGAATTTTAATTTTCTCATACTAGATCTTCTTAGGCTGAAATTTTGGATTCCAGATCCTTGGTTGGTATTTGTTATCTAGGTATTTTTAGTTTAATTTTATGATTTTTCTATGTTAGCTGAATTTGTGCTTAAAGTAGCGAGTAGGGGCTTTTGGAATTAGCATAGTTAGAACATGATTTGTGCTCAAGTACTTTAAACTTGTGCTTTTAGGATTCTAATCAGTTGCATTAGCTTATTTTAGGCTAGTTTTATCCTGTGGTCGCTTATGGTAACATTTAAGTGGCTTTTAGCTTATTCCATGTGCTTATTCCCATCAGATTCATGCCCAAATCATAGATCTTGCACTCTAAAGAAGTTTCTGTCATTTTTCCCTGATTCACAGTATTATTTTAGAATTTTCTGGAAGTTTTCATATTTTTCCATGCTCTTTTGCTATTTTTCTGCATTTAAAATCATTTTAAGGCTTTTTAATTAGCTTTTAATCCAAATAATTCGTAAAAAGTTCAGAAAAATACAATTTCAATTTTCTTAGTTTTAGAAAAATAAAAATGTCGTAAAAAGTATTTTTTCAGAATTTTCATAGCTTAAATAGTATTTTCTAGGAATTTAATTATATTTAAATTGTTTTAAATTCATAATAAATAGAGAAAAAGTCAGAAAAATGTGATTTCAGTTTTGAAAATTCTTTTTAGTTATTTAAGATTTTTGAAAAATAGTTTTATAATTTTCTTGCATGTTTTCATAATTTTTAGTATTTTAGTTCTATTTTAAATATTCAAAATTAGTTTTTAATTCAAAATAAATCGAGAAAAACAAAAAAAAATAGTTTTAAGTGTCAAATAATTTTCAAATATCAGTTTTAGCTGTAGAAAAATAGTAGTTCATTTTTATGAGTTAAAATTAGAGTAGTTGCATTTAAATCGCTTTTATTAATTACTTTTCACGCTTTTAGTTTAAATTGCAAACTTTGTCATATTTACTTAATTGCATCATAAATTTAGTTGTTTTTATTGCTTTCCTTTACTTTTCCTTGCCCCGTAGATTAGAAAACTTCAAAACTATCCCTTTTTACTATTCAAATCACAAAAATCGCGACAAGAGTTGAAAATTCCATTCATCCCTCGTTGGAGAGCGACTAGGAAATACATTCTTTTGTATTTCTTGGAAAATATCATGTAAAACGAACTATCATTAGGTTATGATAAAGAGTGGTTTTTGAATGTTCAATTTAAAATGTTAA
>OU343219.1:42299848-42402576 GCA_910596185.1 Chrysanthemum makinoi
AATGTGTAATTTAAAACGAGGGACCATTCAGTGTAATTTCTAAAAGTGGATCCAAGTATCTCTACATCATCCAATAATCAAAGGACCATTTTTAAATTGTGAAACTTCGTGACTAAAATTATGAAAATCTTGAATCTTTGGGACCACTTAATGTAATTTTCCAAAATTATTATAAGGACCATTAAATGACAAACTTTATTGTAAATAATATTTTCCATTTTTAAAAATCCCGGACTTGTTTTGCCATTTTGAAAGTTGGGACTGAAACTCCAATTATGCAAATTTGTTTTTTCCTTTGTTTTCAATAATTTTGCGTCTGAAACATATAAAACACAATTTTGAGATATTTTCAGATTTTGATGCATCGAAAGTTTTAAATGTTTTGCAGTTCAGATTGACTCAAAATGATGAGTATTTAAACACTCATCAATCCCCACACTAAACTATTGCTAGTCCCTAGCAATCTTTTATGAAAACTTAATGGATTTGAATCTCTTTACCAAAAGCCATTACTTCTGGAGTAGCCAAATGTTTCAGCTCAAGTAAGAACCTTGGTACACCGATAACCAAATGATTTTGAGCAACACCAGCTTCAAATTGATTTGTCTTACAGTAAGTCGCTTGCTTCGACTAGCCAAATCTTAGATAATATATACTATCTTTGGTGAGTCGATTACCAATTATGGTTTTCCAACTGCCTTTACCACAAGCCATAAACTTGCGGGCTAGCCAACTCTTCACTAATTAAAGATATGGTGGTGATCACCATACAATTTTGGGCAAATCAGCGTCGTCAACGGATTTAATAAATCTTTACCAAGAGCCGTTTGCTCCTGGATTAGCCAATCCTTTTGTTTATTAGACATGGTGGACTGATAACCAAGTGAGTAAGTGCAAAACACTTACTCCAAAAAAAAAAATTTTGGCCAAAAACGGGGGAATTGGGTGGAATAATTACATGATAAAATTAGAATTCCCACACTAGAAATGATATATTGCCCTCAATATTCAAAGTACCGGCGGTTATGCCGAAACATAGAACGTAAAAGGGTAATACTACGGCCATTATTTGGAAAAAAAAAATTAATTTTTTATTTATTTTTATTTTTTTATTTTATTTTTTTATTTTTTTAATTTTTTTGGATGAAAACTTATATACAACAATGGGCAACTCCCCACACTAGGGTGGTACACACGGTGAAAACCCATGTTTAACTATCGTTTTGATTACCGAAGTCGCTAGCTTGACTCGACCTCGAATTACTTTGTTCATGGGGAAGTAAGTGGAAGAGACAATCTCCATCGGACTTTCATTCAAGATGTTTGTATAAACATTGAAGTACGGAAAGTTCCACACCAATGAGATATACATAGCAGACTGCCTCACAAATGGTACATGGAAATGCCCAAGATGGTATCTTCATTCCGAATGAGTGAAGAAAAGAAGAAGTCAATGGATAGAAGAAAGAAAGTCATGATTAAAATCATGACTAACTCATCTTCATCCATAGGAGAATCCATAATTTGATATGAATCTCATCATTTAAGCTCACGTGATCAAGACAAATCCCGGATGTGTCATGATCAAAGTGGAAGTTATCATACTCCAGCGGAGATATGATATGAGTGAGTTCACCGCCAACTCCTCAGAGAATCAATCACAAGATGTAAATCTGTGAATTCTTGTTCCATCAGAGACTTATCACTATCCTCAATCTAAGTATCAAAGAGTGGATTCTCATAAATTAAAGTGAATTCAGAGTCGAATTCAAATAGAGGATTAGTGAGAGTTGTTTTGAATGCTTCAGGAACAAAGTGATCAACATTCTCTATTGGACTGTTGGGATAAGAAGTGAGTGAACGATCATTATAGGGAGACTTTCGACTCTCCCGATCGCTTCAAATCAAAGAGACCATCGCCACTTTCTCGATGAAAGTGGACTGATGTGAGTGAGTTCATCGGTGAACCTCAAGAAGAGGATCGATCGCGGGAAGTGATGTCTCAACATACTCGATGTTTCCATAGGAAGCACAATCGCCGCTAAAATCGAGAAAGTTTCAAAATGATCTGGAGAATACTCAAGAGGGGAAGGGATATCACACATATGGTCAAAGTTCCCCGTGACTTTCGATTGGGACAAGGTTCTCAACACTAGACTTTATGAATTCGTCCGATTCTTTTCGTGAACAGGTCAAGATGCTCGCCCCCATGTTTAGAGAGTGAGTGGGAGTATCGGGTGTGATAGCAGTTGTTTGAGAATGAATCTCAACTGCTGGGATATCAACCGATGAACTTGATGAATCTTTATAGAATTGAAGGATATCAAGTGTATCCTCATCATCACCGCCATCGTGAATAAAACGAAATTGAGAGCTAGATCCGTTTTTCTTTTGCAATTGATTCCCTAATAGATTTTTCAAACGCAATGGGAATTTATTTTAGCACCGATCTTCACCAGCAATTCTTCCATGTATTTCTCATGTGAATTTTGAATGACGGGACATTGTGGGAGTGGAGATTTTTCAAAACCGGAAGGTTGACATTGATAATCATCATGAGGACCCCCACATTATACACAAGAAAACCGAGCATTTCGAATGTTGCTACTCAACCTCAGCCTTTCACTAACCTAAGCTCTAGATAAGTGTCTTGTTGGGTTTGTTGAGGAGTTTGAGTCATTTGGCAACGTGGAGGTTGGTCGTGATATGGATAGTCGTAATTGTTACAAGGAAATGGATTCTGTTTGACAATCGAAGTTGAAATGGGGACCTCCAGTTCTCACAACAAAATGATTGTTGTGACCGATTTGTGAATAACATGGATATAGATCATTTCCAAAGTTCAGAGTGTTATCAGAGATTTGTTCATAGAAAAACGTGTCTCTGGTCTGACACTCAAATCCTTGGTGAGGACCTCCACAAAATTCACACAAGTATGTCTGAATCTCATGATGTGGTAGCTGATGAAATAAATTAGTCGTGTCATGGTAAGAATAGGGATCTTGGTTATAGACAGACCCATTTCCTGACTCTACCATGCTAAAACTGAGACAATTATCATCATTATGAGGGCCACCACACCATTGACAACCAAGAAGGTGAGGATAAGACATAGAAAGAATCAAAGGGTTCCATAGGGTAAGAAATGAAGAATCAAAAGGGTAAGAGGGTAAAGAGGAATATTTTTGGATTTTTGAAAAACATGTTGTAAAAATAAGAAAGAAAATCTTTTTGGGTTTTTGTGTTTGTTGAAAACTTGAATAAAAAATGTTTTTGGTAATCGATCCGTCAAACGAATTAACTTCACGATGATTTTGGTTTTATATGAAAACAAGGAAATATGGACAAAGATGGTAAATATACAATGGGTGTATATTCAACAACACTGATGCTTCAAATTTGTAGTACGCAGCACACCTCCCCGGCAGCGGAGCCAAAATTTTGATCGATGCCAAACCTTCAAGTTTTATCACACAAGCTGACCACTTGTGAATGGTCAAACGTAATAAACTTCAAACAGCTCAGACACCAATGCAATTAAGTCCAGAGGAGTATCTAGTGTATCCCCGGGTCGTTAAGTCCCAACGAGGTGTGAAAACTGTAATACAACAAATTTGTGATCGGGTGATATTGAACAGGGAAGGGGTTATGATTGATTACACTAAGGAAATTAAATCTAATAAAGACTTTGAAGTCATTTTAATTCTATTCTTAAAAACGATTAACGTTTAAAACCTAAAACGTACGTTTAAATAAAATTACGTGAACGTACGAAATAAAACGTGAAAATTAAGAAGTAAAATACCTACGGATATGGAAAATAAATTTTTACAATCCTAAGAAACAATTAAACGATCCTAAACTACATCCTAGGGTGTTATAATGCAAAAATGCGAAAACCCGAGCTAATCCCGAGCCTCGAAAGTGAAAGAGATGGTATTTAAGGCTTACGGGTGTGGAAACAATTTTCCTACATTCTAAAAGACCAAAAATAATTTTAGGAAAAAGCCGGGTATTTTTTCGACTTTTATTTTAATTATTATGAATTAAAAACTATTCTACACTAATTAAATAATTAAAAATACTAAAACATTTTTGAAAAATCTGAAAATTTTCCTAAAAGTACTTTAAGTAATGAGGAATCTAAGAAAATTCAGAAAACAGTGTTTTGTTAATGAAATAAGCTACAAATAAGCTAAAAATGCTTAAAAGTAAAAACTGTGAAATGCCACTTAAAGAATTAATGTTGCAAATAAATAACCAAGAAAGTCCCTAGGGCAGTTGGTTGAGATTGTTGCGTGTGTGGTCGTGTGCAGGAGACGTCAGGTCCCAAGTTCGAATCCAGCTTCTGTCAATTCTTTGCAACTTATTTTTTTTTAACTTTTTCTTTTGGAAACTAATTTAGGACTAAGAAATAAGACTTTTCACAAAAAAATAAAACTTTTGAAAAGCTGAATCAAGCTGTATAACAGCTTATGTACAGCAGCAGACCTGAAAAAAAAAAAAAAAAACATAAATGGGAAGGGGTTGTTTGGCTTTAAAGCTAAAATAGGAGAATACAAAAAGCTACTAAAGCTTCTAAAAAAAACTAAAACTTGCTCATGAAAAAAAGAAAACAAAGAGGATAAGCTGCTTCTTAACAAAAACTAAACTAAAGAAAAGAACTTGAATTAAGCTGTATTAAATGCTTTTTTTTTCACTGATTTGGCGGAACCAAACACCCCTTAACTAGTCTTGATGCACTAAATAAGCAGTATGTAACAACAAAAGACAGAACATTAGGAAATACCTTAGCTAAAACATACATAGATAAGCTATAATTAAGTATCAACAAAGGGAAAAACATTTGGCAAAAGCTATTCTAGGGGGAAACCTTAGGCTAAAAAAAATGGAAATAAGCTCTAAAATAAAGTCCTAATAAGTATAGATAAGTTAAAATGAAACTGATCCTAAACTAATACACTATATGGGAACCTAAGGAAGTCAACAAGCTATGCAAAGTCCTAATAAGCTCAAAGAAAAAAAAACAAAATCCAACAACTGCTGTTTGGATCTACAGTAACAGGCCACAAGGGTGCTCTTTGGAGCTTATTTGAGACAAGCTATAGTGAGAGACAGGTCATGAGCTTCTGGACACTTCGAGTCCACCAACCCATCTATCTTTTGCCCCACTTACCCAACTTACAACGAGCTTTTACAAGCTAAATAATGGCTGCCAAAGGTGGCCGTGGGGCTGCC
This sequence comes from Chrysanthemum makinoi, assembly GCA_910596185.1. Lineage (NCBI taxonomy): Eukaryota > Viridiplantae > Streptophyta > Magnoliopsida > Asterales > Asteraceae > Chrysanthemum > Chrysanthemum makinoi. Next base: position 42,305,087 of record OU343219.1, read on the forward strand.
GTGCTGTGAGACAGGACAGATTAACAATTTTGTGACATAAAAAAAAATAATACCAACCACTATTATTACTTGGACATGATTAAAGTGAGGCTACATATACTAACTTACGACTAGCTAAAACTGTTTTGAGAATCAAAATGGGTCAAGTTTGATTTTTGACCCAAAAATAGTGCATTTCCAAACACACTTTAATGGGAAGAAAAGATATTTTTGAAACTGTGATGATTTGGAAATTTTGAAAACTTGTTTGCATCAATAACAAAAACCTCAAAATGAATTTAAACACTTTGTAAAACACTTTCTAATAAGATTTTAGGCGAGACAGAATATAGTGAAACAAAAGAAAAATGAAAACCGCATAGACTTGCAAATAATTAAAAGACTGAGAATTGCATTACTTGAAAATTAAAGATTACATGAACTTAAAATGACAATGAAAATTAAAACTGAGCTAGAAAAACTGATTCTAGACTAAAAGCTAAAACTAAAAAATGGAAAACTAAAAACTAAATACTAACTACTCACTACTACTAACTACTGACTAACTATTTATACGAAAAAAAAATCTTCTCAGTCTTCTGTTTTTTTGAGCTTCTCACAGCCATAGGATTATCTTTCGAGTCCACCACAGCCATTGATTGGCATATGCCTCTTGGATTGTTAACTAGTGCCTGGGTTTTTGGGAAAGACAAAGATGGGGAGTTGAGCAAGAAGTGATGGGGTGAGGGGTTGCAGGGAATATGTCAGGGGAGGGTATGGGTTTTTTTTGTTTGTTGTGTTTCTCTGTTTGTGTGATTGGGCGGGAAAAGAAGGAAGGAGAAAAGGGTTAAACATTGACTGGGAAAGGTAGGGTTGACCGGGTAATGGGTATTGGAACGGGTTGGACCGGGTATAGGGGTTTTTGGGCTTGGGTAAGAAATAGTTAACATGGATTTTGGACTAGGATTAGCAATGGATCCATTTAATATTCTAGGGGCCAAATGTGTAATTCTGAAAATCGAGGGACCATTCATGTAATTTCTGAAAAGTGATCCAAGGGTCTTTCTTGCCATCATCCAATAATCAAAGGACCATTTTTGCAAATTGTGAAACTTCAGGGACTAAACATGAAAATTCTGAATCTTCAAGGACCACGAATGTAATTTTCCAAAAATTATTATAAGGACCATAAATGACAAACTTTATTAACCAAGGGCCATAAATAATATTTTCCATTATTAAAAATCCCGGGGACTTGTTTTGCCATTTTTGAAAGTTAGGGGACTGAAACTGCCAATTATGCAAACTTTGTTCGTTTTTCCTTTGTTTTCAATAATTTTGCGTCTGAAACATATAAAACACAATTTTGAGATATTTTCAGTATTTTGATGCATTTCTGAGTGTTTTTAAATGTTTTGCAGTTCAGATTTGACCAAAAATGATGAGTATTTACACACTCATCAAATACCCATCTCATCAATCCCACCACCAACACCTTCAACAACAACACTGACAGTAATCACACCAATAACAACAACAACACCGCCCCTGGTGACATCTTCTTCTTCAGACCAGGACAAAGGAAAAGGCATAATGACAACACCTCCTGAGCCTGAGAAGATTCCCTTTAAAATCGGCAACACTGAGTACCTGCTCACACCACAACAGCTAAGTGCATACCTTGCTAAGGAGGAAAGGAAAAAGAAACTTGCTGAAGAGGAAAGAAAGAGCAAAGAAGCACTGGTACAAGTAGTTGCTGAGGAAGCTGAAAATATTGGGATAGATGCTAAGAAGCTCGAAAAAGGTCAGGCAGGACAGAAGTTCAAGGATGCTCAGGCAGCAAAAATGGCTGAAATGAAAAAGCAGTTTGAAGCAAAGAAAAGGAAAGCTGCAGTCCTCAGGAAAGAAAGAATTGACCATTACAACTGGACAATGACAAGCCGAAGAAAGCCTGAAAAAATCACTGATGTCAAAATCATCCCCAATTCCAAACCACTGGCAATGAATGTCTACAGGGGGGATGATAAGAGACATTTCGAGATTCATGATCCCTTAACATTCACTGACTTTGGGATCACTGAACTCGATGAGCTTGGTCCAATTATTGAAAAGAAGCAAAATAAGGTGGTTAAGGAGCTGATGAAGATGCTCAGCAAAAGATATGAAAGGCTGAGAGATGCACCAGCCCAACTGGGAATTCAGCCTGCCTTAACTGCACCTCAAGGATCTCAACCACAATCATCCACTGGCAAAAGAAAGAGGGTTGAGTTCCAGCCTGAGATAAAAGTGCCTGGCTTCGAGTGCAACAGGGAGCCGCCTGAAGGTGTTAAGTTTGTGAACTGTTTAGTGATTGAGAAGCCTGAAAGAGGGCTATTCTTCATTGATGAGTATGGAAACCCAGCGTTCCAAAGGTGGAGCGATATTGATAAGGCATGAATGGCAACAATGCCAAGCTACATACCAGTGGCTTCTCAAATTCAGTCTCCTGCAAATATCAAGTTCTGTGCTGACTTAAATGCCAAGATAAGAGAGCATCCTGACAGGGAAACACTGATCACAAAGAAAGTCAAGCTTGAAGCACTGGGAATCCATTTGGACTGATCATTTTGTTTACTTATGTACTAGTAATAGGAACTATGTAATCTGATCAATAAACGATGTATGTTTTTGTTAAAATACTGTGTTCCTTATATGTATTCATTAGTACATTCAGTGTAAGAAGAAGCCATTTGCTCACTTACACTGATCAAACACTTAGGCTATTTGTATATCCAAATAGGGGGAGACTGTTGGGTTCAGTAAATACCCAAACCCCTTAATCTAGGATTTGAATAGAAAATAGTCCAAGTGTTTAGTCCGTTAAACACTAAACAGGTCACTGAGTGCATAGCCTCTCAGTGAGTCATCTTCGGGATACTCAGTACGAGGCGTAGAAGAAGTCTCTCCACTCAGTAAGGCGGAACTTAAAGGGTGAAGACTGAGTCAAGAAGAAGATGATGGATTCAGTGAGTGATGACAATAACTCACTGAAACCCCAAGACTCCTCTCCAACTACTTACACTGAAGACAAACTGAAGTAGAAGACTGAAGGATGTAAAGACTGAAGAAAGAGCGGGATAAGGCGGGATAAGTTTGAATCAGATAAGACGATGTCCTTATCACCAAAGTCAACTTTCCCTGAATGGAAAAAAGATCAGGCTCAGTGTCATCACTGAACTTAGGAAAGTAGTCTTGTCTCTTACCTAGAATAGTCTTTGTAAACAGAGACAAAATACATCAGTATTTTGTCTTCTGAATAATGTCAGTTTGTCACTTAGGAAAGAGTCAAAAATCATACATGTATAAATAGCATAAGAGATGGAGTGAAAAGGTTAAGCTTGTGAATTATAAAAAAACACATACACGCAAGCCATCTTTTCACTCCTCCAAATACAACTTAGTTCCTGAGATAGCTCAGTGAGCTCTAAGAGTTGTGCTCAGACTTAGCCTGAGCTTAGAGAGGAGTCACCAAACTTTGTCATTTCAATCCCAAGTGCTATTCCGCAAGTACTTGGGTAACGTATTCTTTGTTGATTTATTTCTAATAAGAATATGATGTTGAAAATTACTTTGTGTGTTTTACTTATGTTAATTTCAGTCATAGTTCATTATTAACTTGTTTTACATACTTAAACTATTTTAAACGATAGTGAACGGGGAACAACATATTCACCCTGGTAAAATATATAAAAAATCAACGAAATAAGTAGAATGGAATGTGGCTGACGTGCCACATTAACCTCAAGCTAAGCTTGAACAACCAACGGAAATCGCTAGTGACAGGCCACTAACCGTTACAAAAGCTATAGAATACAAAAGCTAAAACACCAACCGGGAACATCCATCTAATAACACATGTATGACTACACCTATCAGCCCATCTCTTTGATGGAGATTGATTAATCAGATGAGCCTGCTTCCTTAAAAACCATTTCCAAGTAAAACCCAATGGGAAAACCTTAGAGTAGGGAAAAAGAGTACATCACTCACCTGGATCTCCAACGACAAACCACGACCTCCAAAAGCATAAGCCAATGAAACACCTCTTTCTGCAAACCTCCAGCGCCAAGAATCTTCAAAATAACTGGAACCCACCATTAGGGATGTAACAGAGAAAGAGGTAGCTGCCAAACCCCGCATCAAGTCTCTAGTATTCGACGTCTTCTTGAATTTGCATATTAGAAGCTCAAGCCAAACCGCATTGGTTACTACCTTTTTGTATTTTAGCATACATCAAGTCCATCAACCTCAATCTTGTGTAGTTTTATTATTAGGTAGATCTAGTTGATCGTGTTGATCTTGTGTATTGTGTTGTTTTTGTTGTGATTATTTAGATTGTGATTAGATCGGGTAGATCCTGTAGTTTAAATAGTTTGAGAAAAGATCAGATATATCTTTTGTGAGATTGGTTATAGGTATATTAGAACTCGACATTTAGTTTAGTGTCAGAAATTGGTATTAGCGACATGTATGATTTTATCCTCCTGAAGGAGCTTGTTTACATAGTGAAGTGAACTCTCGAGTTAGGTACTCGAGGAGTGGAGTAGGGCGAAGAGGAGCTACGTTACAGAACCACTATAAATCATTGTGTCATATTTCTAACTCTCTACCTTTAACTTGCATTATTTATTTCTTAATCCTTAGTAGTTATTGCTTATTTTTTTGAGTTTTCATATTGTCGTTGTTTGATCTCACATAAACTTGAATCTAAAATTTTTGAAAATGTAAATTTTATAATGATAAATCGGTAAAACTAGGCTATGGAATCAAGTGCAAGGGTATTTGAGTCTTTTACCAAAAATCACAAAACTAGCAAAAATCACAATTGAGTTTGATTTTGATTGGTACTTTAATCGAGTTCCAAATACTACATGTTAAATCTTACAATTTCCAAAATTTTTTTGTTATATAACTTGTTCTTAATGAAGTTCTAATCGATTTTTGAATTGTTATTGTGATATTTTAGGTAATTGAGTTTGCAAACCAACAAATCACTTTCCTCTGATACCCAGTTTTAAGTAAGATTTCCTTATTAAAAAACAAAGTTTATTACTAGTCGAGTTCTACTCGAAAGAAAAACTTGGGGTTGTGAGATACAAACAAGTGACGTAATATCAATCTAACAAATGAATAAATCACCGATGCACAAAGATTGTATAAGGACACTTTCTCACACACGCACATTCTTTGTGTCACATCACTTAATGATTAGTATTTATGATAAACTAATCATTAATGACTTATGACTTATTACAAGATAAGTCCTTATACTTCTTATCTATGACAAAGCAACCAACATACTTTGTAAACTAATATTACATTTAATTGTAATTTCAGAAAAAAAAGAAAACGTAAATCGACCAAAACAATAACACCTCCTTTTTGTCTAACGCTAATATAGTTAATCGTATTGTTAATAGGGTTTTTTTAACTTGTGCCCCTAAGAACACCAAAAGTACACAAGCACCCACCAAAAAGTACACATGAATCCACATAAAAGTACAGACAAATGTACTTTTATGTGGGTCCATGTGTACTTCCGGTGTACTTTTAGTATACTTAACTTGTGCCCTTAGGGCACAAGTTAGAAAAAACCTTGTTAATATCATTTTTAGAACCAACAAATATGGTATAAATATATTAGTAATGATCAAATAAGAAATAAAAGTAAAATGAAAAGGATGAGAAATAACCACAATCGCACATTTCATATGCATCTACAAAAAGAAATGCATCTCTCATTAAATTTTATTTTTTCATTTGAAATGTGTGTGACTGAAAGCATTGCTCACTTTTTTTATTTTGTTTTTCTTTTTAGTGGATATATTCTCATAAATATATAACCAAAAGGATAAGATATATATACCCAAAAACTTCTAATACCGGTTCTTAACTTTTTAATTCTATTTATTTACCATTTATTTTTTTTTCATATAAAATTACAAAACAAAAAATATAAAGTTAAAAAAAACAAAATACAAAAACATAACAAAATTTATGAGACAAAAAATAATAAAAACTATCTTATCTTATAAATAAAAAGCTAAAAAGCTAAAATAGGTACCAATAAAAGCATTCGGTATGGTAACATTTAGCTCGCGTTAAGGGTGACATGGAGGTTCTTTGACGTGCGTAAACCCACGTTATTACATCGTTCGTCCTACGTGTACAATGGCGTTGGATTCAGCGTTGCCATGGCAACGTGCGTTAAGTTTCTTTCTTTTTTCTTTTTTTCTTTTTTTTTCCTTTTTAAATGGGTGTTGGTGTGTCTCTTTACTGTGTGTTTTAGTGTGTGTGTTTTACTCCGTGTGTGTGTCTTTGAAGGTAGAAGACGATCATAGGATGAAGATGAGATAAAGTCAAATTAGGTTTTTTTATTATTTTTTTTTACCCGAACATGGCCCCGCCCAAAATTTGAGATTGTATGTATTTTTTTTTTTCGTTTTTTATCAACTATTATTATAACTTGTATATTAATTTAGTTAGTAAAAAAATTTGTTTGTTTAAATAAAAAGAGAAAAAAAAAAGATTATAAAGTGGGTTCTAAAAAATAGTGTTATGGTTAGGTGTTATGTGCTAAAACAAATATCATTTCTTTACCAAAATAGACAAAAAAAATAACCAGAAAAGAGCCGTTTATTGCTAATATCTATTGGTTTCTTGATTTTATGCATGTGCAGGTACGGATATGATAAAACACGCAAAAGAAAGCTAAATCAGACAAAAACCCGACCACGAGAGGGAAAGAGTGCTAAAGCTGAGCCGGAAGGTCAGAAGTGAGCATTTGTGAAGACTTCTATGCTGAGAGGATGATTTATGAAAGATGTGTTCAACTTTAAAGAAATAGCAGAATCAGTCCTTTAAGTTTCAGCAATTGGCATTAATTACCCCTGAGATTCAGATTTGTCAAAAATGGTCCTTGTTTTATTTGGGATTGACAAGAAAGGCCCTTGGATGACTTTTCAAAAATTGCATGTTTGGTCCCTTGAAAATCAGATTTATCAAGTTTGGCCCCTAAATTTAACATGGATCCATTACTAGTCCATATCCAATATTATTACACCTTGGCCCAACAATAAATCCCAAAGCCCATCCTTTAAAGAGCCCAAGTCAAACAAGTCTTACACCAGTCAAAAGCTCTAAACTGTTTTGAACCTTACTCCCATATGACCCTAGGCACAATTCACTTGAACCCTCCCTTACACCCATAGTCAACAGGTCAATTGGTTAAATGACCCGTCTCCCTTTCACCTGGTGGTCAACTAGTCAAACCAGTAAAGTAATAATAAAAAAACCAAAGTGCGCCTTTTATCTTCCCCCAATTTACCCAGCTCCCATAAACCCTAAATTGCCCATATTCACAATCATTCCAATTAACCAATTAAAGGGTAAAATTGTACTTCTCCTGACACCATCTGATAAGCAGAATGCCAGCGTGGCAATCCACAACTCTCCCTAGCACCTGACGCGTGGACACAAGATCCAAGGGCTGAAAATGAAGGAGTGATGATGGGAATAGATCAACGGATGTCATTAAGGATCCAGATGCTTCTGAAATCCTCCAAGCTCAGCTATATAAAGCTGCTTCCAGTCACAATTAGAATTGTCCAATTTTTCATAGCTTTTAGAAGAATTGTAACCATTATTTTTCTGTCATTTAATGTTTTTGTAGTTAAATTGTCTCTTGTCTTCAGTTTTAAATTTGTAATCTAAATTCAGTTAATACAATTTACATTCTTCTCTTAAATTCCTTGTCATCTCATTTTTTTTATTATTAAGCTCTTACTGTTTTATTCAAATTTAGTATCTTAGTTTTAAGCTCATATAAGCTTAACTAGCTTCTGTGAGCTGATTAGCATTTTACCTTGTTCTTATTCTCAAGTTTTGCAAAAAGTCAACATTAGTCAAAATTTTAAAGTCAAATTAATTTTTGGTTAAATTTTGATTTAAAGATGTTAATGAGTTAAGTTTAATGTTAATTTGAGTGTTTTAAAATCAGTTGAGCTAAATTTCTTCAAGTTTTCAAGGTTAAGTGTCATTTGTTCATGCTGAAGTAGTGTTTGGTTTTTGGAAATTTTTAGAAGTTGAGTGAGTTTTGCAAGCTGATTTTGAGTGTGTTGTTTCTAATTGTTGTTTTTATAGTGTTAGTAATCAAAACTTCAAGTCTAATGGTCAAATTTGTTGGTTTGTTAATAACACGATTGAATCTGTCTTGGTCTTAAATGCATCTAAATTCATCTGCTATGCAGTAAATTTAGAGATCTTAATCTTGTTAAAAGGTTTAGTAAACTGTCTCTTCTAATTATTAATAGTGTCTTGATTATCTACTTTGAGTTTTTACATCATCTAGTTCATCTTGTAGCTCATTTACATGCTTAATATTGCCATGATCTTTTCTGTCTTACTCCTTTTTAACCTGTTAAGCAGTGTTTCAAGCTTAGGATTTAGCTGGGATTGTAGTCTTAGTTGCTTAAGTAATTACTTCTCTAGGTTTTTTACTTTAGGTATTAACTTGTCTCACTTCTAGATTTCTTTAGCAAGCTTATTCCCATAGCTTAGTAGGACTGCAAATTCGGTTATATGTTCTGCACATCAGATTCAACATTGTCCCAATCCATAGTTATTTTTTAATTTTAATTTTCTCATAGTAGATCCTCTTAGGCTGAAATTTTGGATTCCAGATCTTTGGTTGGTATTTGTTATCTAGGTATTTTTAGTTTAATTTTATGATTTTTCTATGTTAGCTGAATTTGTGCTTAAAGTAGCTGAGTAGGGGCTGTTTGGAATTAGCATAGTTAGAACATGGTTTTTGCTCAAATACTTCAAACTTGTGCTTTTAGGATTCTAATCAGTTGCATTAGCTTAGTTTTAGATATTTTAGGCTAGTTTTATCCTGTGGTAGCTTATGGTAACATTTAAGTGGCTTTTAGCTTATTCCATGTGCTTATTCCCATCAGATTCACGCCCAAATCATAGATCTTGCACTCTAAAGAAGTTTCTGTCATTTTTCCATGATTGAAAGTATTATTTTAGAATTTTCTGGAAGTTTTCATATTTTTCCATGCTCTTTTGCTATTTTTCTGCATTTAAAATTATTTTTAAGGCTTTTTAATTAGCTTTTAATCCAAATAACTCAGAAAAAGTTCAGAAAAATAAAATTTCCATTTGCTTAGTTTTAGAAAAATAAAAATGTCATAAAACGTATTTTTTTAGAGAATTTTTATAGCTTAAATAGTATTTTCTAGGAATTTAATTAGATCTAAAGTGTTTTAAATTCTTAATAAATAGAGAAAAAGTCAGAAAAATGTGATTTCAGTTTTGAAAATTCTTTTTAGTTATTTAAGATTTTTGAAAAATAGTTTTATAATTTTCTTGCATGTTTTCATAATTTTTAGTATTTTAGTTCTATTTTAAATATTCAAATTTAGTTTTTAATTCAAAATAAATGAATAAAACCAAAAAAATAATTTTAAATTTCAAATAATTTTCAAATATCATTTTTAGCTGTAGAAAAATAGTAGTTCATTTTTATGAGTTAAAAGTAGAGTAGTTGCATTTAAATCGCATTTTATTAATTACGTTTTTCACGTTTTTAGTTTTAAATTGCATACTTAGTCGTATTTACTTAATTGCATCATAGATTTACTTGTTTTTATTGCTTTCTTTTACTTTTCCTTGCCCCGTAGATAAGAAAACTTCAAAATTATCCCTTTTTACCGTTCAAATCACAAAAATCGCGACGAGAGTTGAAAATTCCATTCATCCCTCGTTGGGTAAACGACCCGGGAAATACATTCCTTTGTATTTCTTCGGAAAATATATGTACGAAAAAGAACTATCAAATATGGCGCCGCTGCCGGGGAGGGTATGAAGTGAGTTTTTTTTATTCCTTCTCGATTCGCGTGTTTTTGAAGATCCTTCCTCAAGAAGTTATTGCTTTTGTAAATATTTTTTTTAAAACCCAAAAAGATTTTTCCTTACAAAATATTTTTCTAAAAACCCAAAAATATTCTTCTTAACCCTCTGATTTGATAATTCTTTCCTGTTATCCCTCTTTTATGATTGATTCTTATGGACTCTTTCGACTATATCTGTCAGTGTTGTAATTCACGTTTGTGTTTATAATCATATGTGCTCCAATTCTTTCAATAATCCTCAAAATTTTCCCGACTAGCCTCCGCAGCCCGAGGTATCTTCGTTCGATTCACGTTATTGTTATGGGTGTGGAGATATGGTAGACTCGTCAAACGATTTTCGTTTTTTACGGTGTATGCCCGAGATACATTCTATTTAAGGAAGACAATCACACCATTCCGGAGACCACAACGAAAGTGGTGGAAATTGCTAGCTCTTAGAGCACACCACTTGTCCCACCTCCGGAATCTTCAAAATACAATCCCATTCCCGTTTCTGAGCCTTTCACTTTCGACCCTTCCCCTTCACTCACGCCGGTTGAGAGAAGTGACGTCGTTTTGGAAGAGGTCGATGATCACATTTCTACGGACATTGTTGAACCCGTTGTGTAACACCCCAACCCGAAAAGGGTAGAAGTGTCACATTCTGATGTCATATCAGAACATACAAATAAAATTTTACAAGCGAAAGTCTTAATTAATAACGTACCAAGTCATAATAACAATTAACTTACAAGGAAAAATTACAAAATCCAAAATGTCTAAAATAAAATGAAATCTCAAAACAAAAGTCCACCAAAATAAGTCCACATAATAAGGTAACTAGGGTTGGTTTACTCAGATAATCCAACTCTCAGCCCAATCAAAGCCCACCTTCAAAACTAAAACCTGCCGCAGGAAAAGAAATGCGGCTGAGCTTAAAAAGCCCAGTGAACAGATATAACAAAACGAAAGCTAAATAAAATCAGAAATACGAAATGAAAATAAGGAAACTGATAACAAGGTCGTAGCGAAATGAGAACAATGAGTTAAAGAGGATCCTGCAGAACACAATTATACAGATATCCAAAAAGAATAGATAACAAGGAGAACGAAGCAAGGCAAAACATCGATGTCATAAACACAAGCACAAACAAACTAGGCATACAAATACTGCAACATAAACAAGCATAGCAGGCGTCGTATCCACACAACATACATATGGCATACAATCAAATCAGGAAATCAGAAGACATACAAGTAAAACAGAAATCTAAAGGCAAGCGGAAGCAAATAAATTAGTAAGTGAGCATGGCAATCATACAGGTCAAAAGCCTTAGTTGAAAACATAACTAGTATCATAACAGTGGAAGTACTAACAGCAGTCAAAACATGGCAGTCACACATAGCAAGTAGGAATACCGTATGTACATAATAATTAAATGAACTTAGGACATAGCAGGGCAATTAAACAAGTTAACAAGCCAGACGTCATAAGTTGAACCATTTACCCAAATCAATCCGTAGCATAGACAGAAATGTAAACATAGCAGGTCAACAATAAGCAGATAAGGATACAACGGATAGTCATAGACCACGAGATTAACTGAACGAAGTACACATAATAAAAGATAACCATCGATTACACATTAGCAAGGTCACCAGACAATTCAGAGGGTCACATAACAGTGAGATCACATATCATCAGATGACAACAGGTAACTCAGATAATCACATATTAATCACATCATAGCAGGATAATCAGTAGTCACATAAACATGAATAGCATAATCAATTCAATAAACATATAATAACCCAGTACGTGAATGGAACGATGGTCAGAAGTAACGGAACCAGAGTATGACAGATCAATGAAATGGAGTATATATAACATGGTAGTAGAGTGAGTCACATAAGGGTACTGGATAAAGATAATCAATACAGAATATGATTCGTTGGGAAATACAGAAGGTACAATATGGGTATATCAATAGTGTAAGGTGTGTCAGAAATCCATCTCGAGCCAACAAAACAAACCAATATCAATAGTGGCAATAGTCGCCAATAGTATCCAATAGTAGCCATTGTATTCGGAGGGGTGACCTCGGAATACCAAACCAATAGAAGGGGAGACCTCAGTAACCAATGGAGTAGCTAGCTCTCAAACTGTGAGGGGGTGTATTGCACACACGCACCGCATCACCAAAACATATCATATCATATCAAATGCAAATCAAATCAAATCTAGGATGCATCCATACGCCCCCGCAGAACATAGTGGCCAAACATATATCTTGAGCTCATAATCATATAACAAAAAGGGGACGGTGTGTAACATCACTCGTACACACTAGAGTCATGCCATTGGTGCATCAATGACACGGACATGGAACCCCCATGCCTAGTTAATGGCTCGGGTATCAAACTGACAGGTCAGACAAAGGTTCAAAGTGTAGCAATGTATATGTCTTCATATGCAAAGGTGCAATATCAATAGCTCACCATTTAGAGGTTCATAACAATAGTTCAATATCAAGGTCCAATATCAAAGGTTCAATAGCATAGATCCAATAGCACAGGTCAATAGCAACAGTTCAGTAGCAAAGGTTCAACAACAATGGTCAAATAGCAAAGGGATCGATATCAAAGATTCAATATCAGAGGGTCAATAGCAAGGAATTATAGCAATGAAATATCATAAGCAAAAATAAAGTCGAGGGATCAAAAAATCATGAGAAACCCCTACTGAAAAGGGATAGAATATCTGTACCTCATTCGAAGCAAGCAAAATAGGTAAGTAAGATCACACGATGAATCAATCCCGCCGTCCGGAACCTATAGGAATTTGATAACGCTTATTAAAGTCGGATTACTCATTTTAGACGTCTTTCCAGTTTTAGCAGGTTTCCATTTTTAGTAACTTTTTATTTTAGGTAACTTTCTATTTTAGGCAAGTTTCCATAATTCACAGGTTTCCATATTAAGCAGCTTTCCATAAATAGTAGGTTTCTATAATTAGTAGGTTTCCATAAATAGCAGGTTTCTATAATTAGCAGGTTTTCAAAATTAGCAAGTCTCCAAAATATCATATTTAGTCATAATGATAAAATCAAACTCATATTAGGTTAAAATGATTAAAATAAGTATTATCGTATATTAAGGGTCAATTATGACAAGTTTCACAAGTTTAGGGTTTAAAGTATAAATATTGCAAAGTATAGGGTCTTTAAGTGTAAATATAACAAGTTTATCCGTTTTACTCTTTTAGCCCTTTTAGTGATCATGATAACATAAGTTTCATTGATTTCAAAACTAGACTTAAATTTTGTAAAAATATATATATATATATATATATATATATATATATATATATATATATATATATATATATATATATATGTATACTAATGAGTACTAGTTCAAGATTTCGATTTTTATTTACGTCGTCATCATTCTAGCCTTGATTGGGACTAGATTACATGACTCTTGTGACAAACTTTATTAATTTATGTGAAAGGAAATTAGACGCGTGCATGCAATTTCGAAGGAAGGATCATCATACATGACATACACCCATATTGATGAAGAAAAACGTAAAGAGTTTCGAGACACAATTACCCTTAACCATTTCCTTTTGTCGACCCAATAATTTCAGATTGCATGCTTTCTTATTACCTTGTTTTAACTCGAAATCCTTAAGATGACATATTTATATGTCGCAAATAGTATAGGTCAAAACAGATTCGTTTACATGGTTTGCTTATAAGGCCATTAAAAAAAATGATATATTATGTGACACAAGGTATGTTTCATGCGCATCATAAGCCTTATTATCATGCAAGAGCATGCATTCCCAAAGAGGTCCACACATGTTAAAGAAAAAGAGATAATTCACTTGATACTTCACGTGTATGACTACATGCAGCTCTTGTACCGATTTATGAGAAGTTTTTTATAAACGTGCGCATGAAATCAAAGGGAATCCAAAACAGATTCAAAGGAGATGTGAACAGGTCGTATAAATGGGTCCTTCTTTATCATTTTATGTGACCATGATTCAAGTATTCATATGGGCGAAAGCACACGAGCAGAATTAACAAAACAATGAGAAGAGAAGTGAGATGAGTTTACGATATTACAGGTTACCTTGTAGCGTGTACGAGTGAAAGAGACACGTCCCAAGGGAACCCAAACCCACGACAAGCGAAACCACCGCAGCCTCCTTCGTCCTAAAACACCTACGACCAGCAACACAAGGCAGTCTCCTTCTTCTTGTCCAAGAAACCCATGACCAAGAACAAGTAACCCACGACTCCACGAGCAGCAACACAACCCACGACAAAGCTTCTTTCTCGAATCACACACGATCACAACACCTTCACATGATCACTACCTCCCTTGGAAACCCTCTTGCTTTGGAATTTCGAGTAGAGTGGGGGAAGATGGTTTTCTTGCCGTCATTTTTAGTAGAGTTTATTAGGGTTTAGAAGTGTTTTAGGAATGAGAGATATTGTGGTATAATGGGAGGTGATTTGAGATAACTATGGCCATGATTGGGGAGCCTTGGACGTTAGCCTATCAAAAGGGGAAAACAAATCATGGATTAATTACTTCCCTTAATTACCATTTTAAATGTTTTTTTTAAGGTCTTTTAATTTGTACAAAGGATTTGTAATGTGATAAGTGTATAATTCATGGACATATGTGCATTTTATTTATCAAAATCTTGCGTAAACTTTTTTATGAGGTAAGTGTTAAACGTAATTAACGAGATGGACGTATTTTACGGTTTCCTCAATTGTTAAGCTGAGGGGCAAAATAGACATTTAACACGTTCACGATCTTTGGGGTTTTACACGTTGACTCTCTCATAATGAGGAACGAGCATCTTAGTACTATTCCGGAAACGGAATCTTCTAATGTTGAGATCCTTATCCCAATCCCAAGAGAGTCCGAGGTTGTTAACGATGTTTGTGATGAACCTTCTTTTGATATTTCAAATGATCCTGATGAGATGTTCTCCGATTCCGATAATGATTCTTGTGGAGACATCGATTTCGTCGACGATTTACCTTCTGAGCCCGTCGATATAGAAGAAGATAATGATTTTGAGCCAGAAGATGAAGAGATTGAGCCTGATGATATTCAGATCGAGGATGAAGCACTACGAGAAGCATTGTTGAATGTTAATCTTCTCATTTCCAAGATTGAAGCCTTAAAAGATAATTCAAGTTCGCTTCCTATCTCCGTTAAAGATAGTGATTTCTTGCCCGAGCTTGAGACTTTCTGATTTGATGAAGAGATTAGCGGCGGTCCCACTATTGCTGATGTTTATCCTCTGATTCTTGAGCAATTATACTTCGATGTTGATGTGAGCAAAGTTTTGAACGAGATTTCCGAGAATACGACGAATGACCCGATCATTGAGGATGCTATTGATGACTTGATACCACCGGGTATTGAGGATACCGTGCATGACCTCGAGGGGGATATGGTTGTTCTTGATGGTTTTCTTGACTGTTTTCTCTCTGATGAGTCCACCATCATTGATCCTGTTGAGCCTTCATGTGAAGACAAAATCTTTAAACCCGGGATATTCATTGATGAGCTCTTTGTTGAAAAAGTTTTCCGAGATAAGGATCCTCCGATGGATGCCTTCATTGTTGAGCCCAGACATCTTATCCTTTACCATGAGCTCCCGTATTCTC
The DNA here is from genome assembly GCA_910596185.1 of Chrysanthemum makinoi. NCBI lineage: Eukaryota > Viridiplantae > Streptophyta > Magnoliopsida > Asterales > Asteraceae > Chrysanthemum > Chrysanthemum makinoi. Next base: position 42,320,706 of record OU343219.1, read on the forward strand.
TGGAGTTTTCTCATCCTGATTCGTCATCTCTTCGTCCGCCCGCAAAACCGCCGGATGATGGATCATTCTTTCATATACCTTATGTGATTTTGGAAGGAGTTATCCCGTATGTGCTGAAGCCCGACATTTTCTTCTCCACCCATCCCACCCAATCTCATTCCTTCGGGAATGAGGATACCATTTTTGATCCGGGTATCCTTCCTGATTGCTTCCCCAAGGATAAATGAACTCGGGGACGAGTCAGGCTAGCGACTCGGTGATCAAAAACAGTAGCACTTCATGGGAGGCACCCCATGCTTATCTCTATCTTCTTTCTATTTTCTAATAAGTGACGTGAAGGGGTTAGCCTCTTCGATTTCTCGTGTTTGGTTGTTTGTGATGTTTTGTCTAGGATTTTCACCGATATGAAGACTCTCGTGCTCGAAGTTTGTCTTTTCTCCACTCGAGTTTCATGATCGATGCTGATGGAAATCCGATATCTGAAATCTAATCGACTAATGTTTATCTTTAAGCATACTTCATAAACGGCTTTTAGATTTTCGTTGATATCCTTGCCTTTAAACATTGAGGACAACGTTTCGTTTTAGTCTGGGGTGGGTAATCTTCGATTTGATTTGACCGCACTTGCTTATTCTTGCTGTGTACTCTCAAGAACCCGTTTTTCCTTAGAAAGTGAAAAAAATTGTGCAAAAATGAGAAAATTTAAAAAAATTTATAAGCTTTTGCTAGTTTTATGATAGAAAAGTCTTTGCGAGTTTCTTAGAAGTTACTTTAAATATGCCTTTTCTTGAAATAGTCTTTGCTAATTGCTTAGACAAGTGGCTATAAAATGCGATTCTAGCTCACAAGGCCAAGAATTTGCAAGCTTCCCTAAGTGATTTTAAATATACGAAGCTCAAACAAGAATTTGCTAGTTTCTAATAAGTTACTTTAAAAATGCGAGACTTGAGATTATTTGACCAAGCATTCGCTAAGTTAATATATGTTTTGACACCTTGTTGACTTTCCGCTGGTGAGAGTAGGAATAGAATTCTGAATTGACCGGGCGTGTTGAGCCCTAGCTTGTTCCCTTAACCCTAGATAATTTAATTATCGGCTAAGCATCCGCGTATCTCATTGTTTGGGATTTTAAATTTGCGGAGATCGATGAATGATAGAGTTACTTATGAGTTTAGATGCTAAGCGTGGATTAGATGGTTCTCTTTAGAGCCCATCGAAGGTACTTATGGCTTTTTGCTCCCACAAAATTGTCTCACCCCATATATGTGAATAAATAATTAAAGATGTTAATTTTTTGATGATAGTTAGTTCTTTATCTTTTTTAGAGAATCCTTGCCCATGAGAGTTGGGTACACATCGAGGTACTGTCAGTGTTGCAGTATAAAAACCGTAGGATTCAGAATAAAAATTAACATGAAATTAAGCCCAAATATATTGAAGTGAAAAATCCAAAGCCATAAAAGTTTTCTATGTCCGACGGTACCCCCGTTGTCATGGACTTCAAAAAGGTGGAGGAAAATTCCAAAGTCATAATAAGACTTCTGATAAAACGGTAATCTCGTTGAGTTAGTGGTTGAAAAGACCAAGGGCTAAATTGCAAAAATGAAAATGTGCTGAAATAGTGTTAAGCCAAACTTTGAATCCGGGAGATATCTAAATAAAAGCTTCTGTCTCTGGACTCGTAGATGAGTTGTTTCGGTCGTAATAAAAAGGATATCTCCCTAAATCGTGTTAAATTAGGACCTTGATGTGGACCTCATTCTTGTATGCAACGGTTTTCGAGGGAAGATGGATAACTAATTAGTGTCTTAGCTTCATATCTTTATCTGATTAAAAATTATCCAAACAAGAAACTTGAAGAAATTCATTTCTCACAAAACTAAAATAAATAGAGGAAAAATAGGAAAATGGGAGCAAACGGTAATTACACAAGTAACTTCCATGGGTAGTGTTAGCATCTAGAGTCATATTTAACAATGATTTCGATTTTACGCTTACTTTGGGGACTTGTGAAAAATCAGGGATGATGTATTCTATCCGTATGGTCACTTCACGCTGTGTTGTGTTTCCTACTCCATGATCCTAAAATGTCGTTTGAAAAATGTTGGAGTTATTGATCGACATGAAAGTTCAACAAACCGTCACTCATAATCAGAATGTGCTTAATCGTAATATCTATATGGAAATTAAAAGGTAAACGGGGCATTTTTAGAATTAAGGGCTTCTTAATCTCTTTTGAGGAATCTTTGCTACTTCTCATAGGTTTAGTAAAAAGAGATTGAAATCCTTGGTTTAGAAGCGTGAGTTGATTGCATTGCGTGAGGACACGACAATCGTCTAGTCTGAGGTATTTTGGTATGTGCTAAAACACATACCATTTCTTTACCAAAATAGACCCAAAATAACCAGAAAAGAGCCATTTATTGCTAATATCTATAGGTTTCTTGAGTTTATGCATGTGCAGGTACGGATATGATAAAACACGCAAAAGAAAGCCAAATCAGACAAAAAACCCGAGCACGAGAGGGAAAGAGTGATAAAGCTGAGCCGGAAGGTCAGAAGTGAGCATTTGTGAAGATTTCTATGCTGAGAGGATGATTTATGAAAGATGTGTTCAACTTTAAAGAAATGGCAGAATCAGTCCCTTAAGTTTCAGCAATTGGCAAAAATTACCCCTGAGATTCAGATTTGTCAAAAATGGTCCTTAGCTTATTTAGGATTGACAAGAAAGGCCCTTGGATGAATTTTTAGAAATTACATGTTTGGTCCCTTGAAAATCAGATTTATCAAGTTTGGTCACTAAATTTAACATGGATCCATTACTAGTCCATATCCAATATTATTACAGCTTGGCCCAACAATAAACCCCAAAGCCCATCCTTTAAAAAGCCCAAGTCAAACAAGTCTTACACCAGTCAAAAGCTCTAAACTGTTTTGAACCTTACTCCCATATGACCCTAGGCACAATTCACTTGAACCCTCCTTTACACCCATGGTCAACAGGTCAATTGGTCAAATGACCCGTCTCCCTTTTACTTGGTGGTCAACTAGTCAAACCAGTAAAGTAATAATAAAAAAACAAAGCGCGCCTTTTATCTTCCCCCAATTTACCCAGCTCCCATAAACCCTAAATTGCCCATATTCACAATCATTCCAATTAACCAATTAAAGGGTGAAATTGTACTTCTCCTGATACCATCTGATAAGCAGAATGCCAGCGTGGCAATCCACAACTCTCCCTAGCAACTGATTGGTTAAAGATGCGTGGACACAAGATTCAAGGGCTAAAAATGAAGGAGTGATGATGGGAATAGATCAAAGGATGTCATTAAGGATCCAGATGCTTCTGAAATCCTCTAAGCTCAGCTATATAAAGCTCCTTCCAGTTACAATTAGAATTGTCCAATTTTTCATGGCTTTTAGAAGAATTGTTACCATTATTTTTCTGTCATTTAATGTTTTTATTATTAAGCTCTTACTATTTTATTCTACTTTAGTATCTTAGTTTTAAGCTCATATAAGCTTAACTAGCTTCTGTGAGTTGATTAGCATTTTACCTTGTTCTTATTCTCAAGTTTTGCAAAAAGTCAACATTAGTCAAAATTTTAAAGTCAAATTAATTTTTGGTTAAATTCTGAGTTGAAGATGTTAATGAGTCAAGTTTAATGTTAGTTTGAGTGTTTTAAATCAGTTGAGCTAAATTTCTTCAAGTTGAAGGAGTGTTTGGTTTTTTTATGCTGAAGGAGTGTTTGGTTTAAGTGCCATTTGTTCATGCTAAAGGAGTGTTTGGTTTTTTTTAAATTTTTAGAAGTTGAGTGAGTTTTGCAAGCTGATTTTGAGTGTGTTGTTTCTAATTGTTGTTTTTATAGTGTTAGTAATCAAAAACTTCAAGTCTAATGGTCAAATGTTTTGGTTTGTTAATAACAGGATTGAATCTGTCTTGGTCTTAAATGCATCTAAATTCATATGCTATGTAGTAAATTTAGAGATCTTAATCTTGTTAAAAGGTTTAGTAAACTGTCTCTTCTAATTCTTAATAGTGTCTTGATTATCTGCTTTGAGTTTTTACATCATCTAGTTCATCTTGTAGCTCATTTACATGCTTAATATTGCCATGATCTTTTCTGTCTTACTCCTTTTTAACCTGTTAAGCAGTGTTTTTAGCTTAGGATTTAGCTGAGATTGTAGTCTTAGGTGCTTAAGTAATTACTTCTCTAGGTTGTTTACTTTAGGTATTAACTTGTCACACTTCTAGATTTCTTTAGAAAGCTTATTCCCTTAGCTTAGTAGGATTGCAAATTCAGTTATCTGTTCTGCACATCAGATTCAACATAGTCCCAATCCATAGTTATTTTTGAATTTTAATTTTCTCATACTAGATCTTCTTAGGCTGAAATTTTGGATTCCAGATCCTTGGTTGGTATTTGTTATCTAGGTATTTTTAGTTTAATTTTATGATTTTTCTATGTTAGCTGAATTTGTGCTTAAAGTAGCTGAGTAGGGGCTGTTTGGAATTAGCATAGTTAGAACATGATTTGTGCTCAAGTACTTTAAACTTGTGCTTTTAGGATTCTAATCAGTTGCATTAGCTTATTTTAGGCTAGTTTTATCCTGTGGTAGCTTATGGTAACATTTAAGTGGCTTTTAGCTTATTCCATGTGCTTATTCCCATCAGATTCATGCCCAAATCATAGATCTTGCACTCTAAAGAAGTTTCTGTCATTTTTCCCTGATTCACAGTATTATTTTAGAATTTTCTGGAAGTTTTCATATTTTTCCATGCTCTTTTGCTATTTTTCTGCATTTAAAATCATTTTAAGGCTTTTTAATTAGCTTTTAATCCAAATAATTCAGAAAAAGTTCAGAAAAATACAATTTCAATTTTCTTAGTTTTAGAAAAATAAAAATGTCGTAAAAAGTATTTTTTCAGAATTTTCATAGCTTAAATAGTATTTTCTAGGAATTTAATTATATTTAAATTGTTTTAAATTCATAATAAATAGAGAAAAAGTCAGAAAAATGTGATTTCAGTTTTGAAAATTCTTTTTAGTTATTTAAGATTTTTGAAAAATAGTTTTATAATTTGCTTGCATGTTTTCATAATTTTTAGTATTTTAGTTCTATTTTAAATATTCAAAATTAGTTTTTAATTCAAAATAAATCGAGAAAAACAAAAAAAAATAGTTTTAAGTGTCAAATAATTTTCAAATATCAGTTTTAGCTGTAGAAAAATAGTAGTTCATTTTTATGAGTTAAAATTAGAGTAGTTGCATTTAAATCGCGTTTTATTAATTACGCTTTTCACGTTTTTAGTTTTAAATTGCAAACTTTGTCATATTTACTTAATTGCATCATAGATTTAGTTGTTTTTATTGCTTTCCTTTACTTTTCCTTGCCCCGTAGATTAGAAAACTTCAAAACTATCCCTTTTTACTATTCAAATCACAAAAATCGCGACAAGAGTTGAAAATTCCATTCATCCCTCGTTGGGAGAACGACCGGGGAAATACATTCTTTTGTATTTCTTCAGAAAATATCTGTACGAAAACGAACTATCATTAGGTTATGATAAAGAGTGGTTTTTGAATGTTCAATTTAAAATGTTAAAACTAATATGAAGCGATCTTAACTTATAACTCAAAGTTATCATACTGAATGCTCTAATAACACCTATAACCAAATAGTGTTTCTGCAAAGAATAGATAGTGGAATATTTTGGGATTTACATACTTTTTTTTTTTTTTTTAACATGGCCACACTAGTTGTACTATGTTAACTTTAAATAGACATCAATCATTCTGAAGATTTAATATAATTCTTTGCTCTACTTTCTCTTTCATTTTATGACCCTGACATCACACCACTCTCTCAATTCTCTCTCGTATCATCTTATCTCAATAATTCTTCCATTTTTATTATATTCTGCCTTCTTCTCTTTCTCACCATATTTGGCAAAACCTAGAAAACAACCAATCTAGCAACAACATATTTAACTACTTTACCATATTCATACTACTACAGTACTCAACGTTACTCCTTGCAGGTATTTTTTAACCCCGTATACATATCATTTTTCATATTACCTTTTTTTTTTGTTCGTGTGTTTTCTTGTGACATTTGGATCAACTTCAGGTGTTATATTGTTATACACAGCTTAAATATTATTCGTAGATTTGGTTAAGATTTAATAGTGGTTGATGACCGTTCTTTATCTGATGTGGGTACGTTCATAAAGTTTGGAATAATTTATTAATGTTGGTAATTAGTGTACTTGGTTCATTGGTTGTATGAACATAAATACTGTGGATGTAAGTTTAAAGAATCTAATTGTTTCTTTTTGACTTAATATCCTAGATTGAAACAAAACAAAATGGAAATAGGAAATATGAGTGTTTATTTTTAACTTATTGTAGACTCATATCCTGATTGTGAAAAAGAGTAAAAAAAAGAGCCTTCCAAATCTAGGACACACCATTACATATATACCCTTTTCCCCATTGATTATTTAACTATAAAAATAAAAATCTCACTCCATCTGCTCTTCTACTCACTGTCAACTTCGTCGCGTTCTACAATTATTTCCTCCACTTCAACAATTATTTCCAGGTCTCACCTTCTTGCCGTCGCTCCTTTTCGTTGGCCATGTTCTTGCCATTCTTGCCGGCGATGTTCTTATTGTTGCCTTCTCCGCTTCCAATTTGTCCGTGCCGTCGATGCCTCCATGTTGTTGAAGTTGGGGGTTTATTGTTTATAAAAATTGGGTGGTTTATTGTAAACATGATTGAGCAATCTTTTAGAAAGTTGTTTAAGATTTTTATGTTCCCAAAAAAAGATGCAATGGGTGAGTTTAGAAATTGACGTGAAGCTTTTCTGGGTTGTTACAGTTGGATCTTTATTTAAAAAGAATTTTCAAGTACTTGTTATTTTTATAAGGAAAAAAGCTATAAATTTATAACGTACTTTACAAAAAAAAAACTCATTATGCTCTATCTACTTCACTTATTGTCATAATACATAACCGTTTTCATTTTATTCGGTTATTTTCTGTCCGTTTTTATCCGTTTTCGTAAATCGTTCATTTTTATCCGTTTTCATTTTAATCTGTCCGGATAAAAACGGATAAAACGGATAAAACCGTTTGTATTATCCATGTCAAAATGGATAAAAACGGATAAAAACGAACATAAAATATTACGGATAAAAACCGTTTTTATTATCCACGTCAAAACAGACAGAAAAAAAACCGAATAAAATGAAAACAGTTATGTATTATGACAATAAGTGAAGTAGATAGAGCATAATGAGTTTTTTTTGGTAAAGTACGTTATGCATTTATAGCTTTTTTCCTTTTTATAATGGGGTTTTGTCCTTTAATTGAACAAGATCTTGAATTTTGATTGTTTGAGTTTTATTTTGTTGTTGTTTTTGGCTCACAAGTATAAAACAAAAACATCATACTGATATTAAAGACAAGGGTAATTTGGATAATTTGGTTATTTATGATTGACATTCAGTATGAAAAAGAAACAGGTATGCGTTCACATAATTCTTATTCCAAATAACATCCTTGATCTAAACAAGAACTATTTCCAAACAGGAAAAAAAAAAGAAACAGCCCCTAAGGATATTATGGTGCATAATTGACTAATTGAGTGCTTTTTTTTCTTTAGTTTTTATGAATATTTTCAACTTCTAGTTATGACATGATGAATCAGTGGGACTATAGAATGTGTAAACCAATGTGTAAACAAGTTTGCTCAAAATAATGGATCTGTAAATCTTAGATGATAATGTTTTTTTTTTTTAGGATAAAAACTGAGTTGACTCATTTCTGTTTATGCAATTTCTAAAATGTTGTTTTCATGCTTGATTTTTTTATTTGTTTGTAATTGGCATGTGAAGAATAGTTTTTGAAGGTGAAATCTTTTGTTTTTGGTGTTTGTTTGTTTCAACGATCTCGTAACGAGAGTATCTGGTAGTTTTGTATTCAAATTATTCGTTCGGCACATATTACTAACAACAATTGTAAATTAGTAACACTTGGCACATGTAGTTCATGAAATTCTTGTAGTTCATGAAGTCCACGTAGGCATACCAGTTGTCAAGACATTCATAGTTCTTCTGAACTCACATAGATTTTGTTACATCAGGGTATTTCCATAATATTAAATCTATAGGTCCAAATGAGGCAATTTCCCGGCTTTCCCTCTTTGGTATTGGTTTTATTAGGCTTCTCTTTTAGGTTACATACAAAATTAGAACACATTCACTTGTGTCATTGTGTTCACAAATAGTGTGTTTTCAAAGATGAAGACATGCGTAGCTCTAAGTTACATACAAAATTAGAGCTATTGATTCTTTAATTTAAGACTTGTATTTCTTGTTACTCGATGTTCTCAACTTAAATTAGTTGTTTCAATTGATAAAAACATATATATAACTGGATTAGTTTTTCCTTCAAATTGTGGCGCAAGGGGCAATGTTACTTAAAGTATCATCAGAATCAAACAGTTAAGGCAATGAATCTTATAAATTGCCATTTTTTATTCAGTACCATGTAAAGACAGAGTCTTTGAATTATCAAGCAGGTGATTTAACACTAAATCATGTAGGTTTAACATACAGATCCTTAGACTGGTTATTAATCATCTTAATAAATATTCTATTATTCGATTATGCAGCTTACGAAGATCTTGTTTGCTTTAAGAAGATAGTTGATAATACATGGAACCTCCAAATAACGTCTTCATCACAGAAGAGGAATCGGAAAGCAACAATCAATTAGCATCCACCACGTCTGAGCAAATTGTCACTCTCGACTTAACTCTTGGTCTCAGCCCCGAACATGCAACCATAGAAATGTCACCCACAAACCCCGTCTCGGGATCAGAGGCATCCCGTGTTTTCTCCTGTAACTACTGCAGACGCAAGTTCTACAGCTCACAAGCATTAGGTGGCCATCAAAACGCACACAAACGAGAAAGAACAATGGCAAAAAGAGCCATGAGAATGGGAATGTTATCCGATAGATTTGCAAGTTTAGCATCATTACCTCTTCATGGATCCTCATTCCGGGCTCTTGGTATGGAAGCACATGGTTCATATCATCAAGCGGTTGTACCTCAAGATACGAGTTTCCATGTCATGCGAGGTGGTGCTATCTTTGAACAAAGCTATATTGGGTTACCAATGTTCATGGAGGATGATGAACCAGAACTCTATTGGCCAGGTAGTTTCAGACAGGTTGATGTAGTACGTGGCTCGGGTATGCCTCCCCCACCTAGTAGAAATTCGTCCGCTACTCCCGATCTTACATTGAAACTTTGATTGTTCGCTCCAACAGCTGCTAGAATATCTAAGGTTGTTTCACGTTTAAGCATGCGAGCATAATCCAGTTTGGCTTCATTGTACAGGGAGATATGGAGATTAATTGGATTGATTTTAATTTTGAGGTTCTCTATGATATTCTACAAGATGCATTATTTCATTGATTCAGGTCGACTTGTGACCAACAGGCATGAGTTTTATGCTGTAACAAGGCGATAAAGTATCCTTGTTAGTCAAAAACCGATAAAGCTCGCGTTTGACATGAATAAAATGTTGTTACATATCTTTTGTTCAGAGACATGCTGATATTGAAAATCGGACTCTAGTATTAATGTGTAGATTACAGAAATATGTATCCGAGAATGAAGCTACAATGCGACAAACACTAATTTGAGCCAAAATGTTTTTCTCCGACGCATTTATTATTTATTCGATACCCGCCGCATCTTCCGGACTCATCCCGCCGGTGTTAACATTAATAAAATTCAATTCTTCAGCTTGTGTTCGACAGGCAGGTAAGACGCCTGTTTTTTTTGTCTCGGATTTTTCCCTTTTCCTTTTCCAATGTGATACGACTCGGTTTGTGAAGAATTAGCGAACGAAAAAGACCGAAGAAATATATTGTTGGTGTTTTGTTGTTGTTAATACAAATAACGTCTAAAAATGTTATTTCTATTTTTCGACATCTCTACGTTTTGATGATTACAAAATGTAAAAACACTTTACGTCAAAATTAACGTAAACAAGTTTTTAGTCAAATATCTTGTTTCTACATAAATCACTCTAGGTAAGAACAAACAAATTTACAACTTGACAAATGATCAAAGAATTGAATTTGTATTCTAAACCTCATATTTTTAATGTGACAAAACGTTTTTTTTTTTTTTTCAAAAATGCATTTTACAAATTATTTTTGAATTAAAAAGAAATGTTTCAATTGAAAAAATAAGTTTGAAATCACCAACAACTATTTTTCCACCAAAACAGCTCCACACTTTCTCAAATAAACCTTCACCACTAAAAGCAAAATGTGGAGCGTTTTTGTTGGTCACGGTAACACTAAATCCCTACGGTACCATTAAATTTAATGTTACCGTCCAGAATTTAGTGGTACCATTTGTCTGTAACGGCTATATTTCTTTTGCCTATAAATACTAGACCATTTCACAAATTTTGGTCATCCTTTTTCACACAAAACTTTCTGAGTTAAATTCCTCTATCACATTTCCAATTCCTTGTTCATTTAGACAGTTTTCTTTTGTTTAAGAATGATCCAATCATCCAACCAAGTGATCACCTTTACTCTTCTACTTGTGCAAGAGAAGAGCACAAAGTATCAAGAAGATGCAAAGTGTTGTACTGTTAGTATAGTGCACTCGTAACCTTTGCTACGTACTTGTTGTATCTAGGCGTACATCAAGTTGTTTATCATATTGTTTAGCTTGTGTGTGTGGATCATTGTGATCTTGTAGAGATCTTGGAGATCTCGTGTAGATTGTGTTGATAGTGTGTGGATCAAGTGGATCGAGGGTAGATAGTGTGGATTTTTTAGAGCGTGTGATTAGTAAGGATCAAGTAGATCTTGTGAGATATTGGTACTAGCTAGATTAGTACTCGACATTTAGCTTAGTGTCGAAAATAGTGATAATCGACGTTGTATGGTTTTATCCGCATGAATGGAGTTTGTTGACATTGTAACGCCCCGACCCGACAAGGGTAAAGGAATCACAAGTAATGGTGTCATATCAAAGCAAACATACATATCCAAAAGAAATCTCAACATAAATATTGAAATAATCCAAGTCAAAAGACTTCAATACATAGGTCCCAGCGGAAAAATAAACTCCAAATGAAATGTCTAAAAATAAAGTCTAAATGGCATCATAAGATCAAAGCTAAAATCTCTAAGGTAAGTCCACACAGCACTCATCCCAAAGCAATACCCAGCTCCAATGCTTAGATACCTGCCGCGGAAGGAAAGAAAAGTGCGGCTGAGCTTCAAAAGCCCAGTGAACAGATATACAAGCAAAACGAATACGAAACGAGAACGAATACGAAATAAAGTGAAAGAAAGATAGCAAAATCATAATCATTTCAAAAGATAATCAGGATAATAGAATAAGTTTTATAGCTAACTACCTCGAGCCCAAATACATATGCCATATCATAAACATAATCATATTCACATAAGGCAACATTTGTAGGGGAGACCTACCAGAGTTATGAAGGACGTGCATGCACGCAGCATCAATCATCAGATAACATATAGCATATAACATATAATATATAACATATAACAGATCTAGGATGCACCCATACGCCCCACAAACATGCATTGATAATATAATATAACTTGAGCTCATAACAAATAACAGATAAGGGACGTGGCAGAACTTCACTCTACTGCCCTAGAGTCATGTCAGAAGTGCATTACTGACACGGACATGGAACCCCCATGACTAGTTAATAATTGGCTCGGGTGTCAAACTATCTTAGGTCAAATAGAATGTCATAACTGACATAGATCATATTTTATCAAATGTTTAATCATGTTTTCAAAATCAAAGTCTTCATATCATATAGTTCAAAATCAATGTTTTATGATTCAAAAATCAAAGTTCAGATAAGCAACAGCTCAAATATACACATTAGGGTTCATAGCAAAGGCTTAGGAAATCCTAATGTAAAAGCTAACGAAAAGAAAACATCATAAGAAACCTTTACTGAAAAGGTCAGAATATTTGTACCTTATTCCAAAGCAAATGATCGAAAAGAAGAAACAGGGAAACCAAAGGATTACTCCTTCTTCACAGAACCTATACACATTAACGGTCGTACATGTTATTTATGATTCCACAATCATCGAAATGATCTTTTAATATTTGGCTTTCATACTTAGTATATTAAATGATCTTAATACTTTAGGGTTTTATAATTAAATGAGACTTAAGTGTTTTATAATTAATATCGTAGATTAGGGTTCATTATGTCATTAATTAAAGTTTAGTGTTAAATGTGAAAATAGTTTAAACGTCATAACTCACACATAAAATAACGAATTAATATACTTAGCTTCAAACCCTAATCGACTCTCATTTATATTCTAGGGTTTTCTCATTCTTTTAATATCACATTAATATGCATTTACTTACATGTTACGTCTTTTAATGACCCGTTACTTAACCTAACACGTCATAAAAACAATCTTTCCTTTTATGTTTCACCATACACGTTTATGATTTTATGTGACATACAAGTTACTTGCTACTCGGATTAATTACATGGTTACACATTTACAAGTTCACTTGACTTATAATTACGCACACATATGAGACACGATTCACAAACCATTAGGGTTTGGCATATCTTATTCGATTCACATATCAAACTAGGGTTTATGTTTACATGACCTTTACTTGTTTAATATACTTTTAAAACTCATACGTGGTTCGGTTCAATCTAGGGTTTCGATTAATAGGTTATTACACAAGTCTTAACTCATCTACATACTTAACTCATTCAAGTTATCATGCTTTATACCTTAGTCGAATGATATGCATGGTTCGGTTCTAATTACATAGGGTTCGGTCCTTATTAACTCGACATATACATAACCCGATTCAATAATACATATTACGTACATAGCTCTTAAATACTTGTAAGGTTTAATCATTAGGGTTTTCCTTGTTTTAATTCCATTCGGCTCGGTCACAAAACAAAACAACAAACTCGACTAAAACAAAACATATTACAATATATATACGTAAGGTACATCAAAGGAAGACGAGAACATGTTATACCTTGACTTGGTTGAGCAAAAATCTCGACACCTAGGGTGTTTGATATTCGGCCGAGCAAGAGAGCAAAAGAAAAAGAGGCAACAACAAAACTAGGGTTTCACTTTTGTGATTATGTGTTGTATATATAGTAGTTGTATTTGATTTAGGCTTAGGAGGGGATTGGGTTTCGGTTTGGCCCAACCGAACACAACCCAAACGCACACCTTATGGCCTTCGGTCCTATGGTCCATCGAAACAAACAAACATGACCCAAGTTATTTACGAAACGTCCAACCTTCGTCGTACCAAAATTGATTACGTAATATATTCGTTAAGTTTTATTTATTCGTACGTTAAGTATTTAATTTTCGTTAAATGATATAAATGTATTTTACGTATTTTATAAATTTCGATTCCAAGGGTATTTTAGTCTTTAATCAGATTTTAGTTTTTCAGGTTTTACAATTCTTCCCCTCTAAAGAAAAATTTTCGTCCTCGAAAATTGAAATGAAACGAAACGAAAATGAAAACGAAATGAGAACATACCAAACTATTCAAAGAAATGAGGATAACTAGCTCGCATCGACTCCTCGGTTTCCCAAGTAGCCTCACGTTCCGGATGATTTTTCCAAAGAATCTTAACGAACGGAATGACTTTATTTCTCATAACTCTTTCTTGCCTTTCTAAAATAGCTTCCGGTTCTTCAGATAAGGACATATCGGATTGAATTTGATCAAACGGATAAGAAGCAACGTGTAACGGATGATAGTTGTATCCCCTTAGGAGTGATACATGGAAAACGTCATGAACATGCGATAACTGAGGCGGATGTGTTAATCGATACGAAACTTCTCCTATACGCTCTAGAATTTCAAACGGTCCGATAAATCGAGGACTGAGCTTGCCCTTGATTCCAAAACGTTTCACACCTCTAAACGGCGAAACTTTCAAAAATACACGATCTCCAACCAGAAATTCTAAATTACGACGATGCTTGTCGGCATAACTCTTCTGACGAGACCTAGCTTCCTTCAACTTTTCTCTAGCAACAGCTACCTTCTCATTAGTGATCTCGATCATTTCCGGACCTTCAATCAAGCGTTCACCTACTTCATCCCAACAAATAGGTGATCTACATTTCCTTCCATAAAGAAGTTCAAACGGTGCCGCCTTAATGCTAGCATGCCAACTGTTGTTGTATGCAAACTCTACTAAACATAAATATTCATCCCAACTGCCAGTCCATTCTAAAGCACAAGCCCAGAGCATATCCTCTAAGGTCTGTATAGTCCTTTCTGACTAACCATCTGTTTGAGGATGAAATGCCGTACTAAAATTAAGTCGAGTACCCCAAGATTTTTGCAAACCCTTCCAGAAATGAGAAGTAAAACGCGGATCTCTGTCGGACACAATAGATGCGGAGTACCATGAAGTCTAACGATCTCTTGCTGAAAAATCTCCGCCAATTTACCAATACCAAAATCCTTTCTGATTGGCAAGAAATGAGCAGATTTGGTTAGTCGATCAACAACTACCCAAATCGCATCATGCTTCTTCCGAAGTAAGAGGTAGTCCATTCACAAAATCCATAGATATCTTATCCCACTTCCATGTTGGAATATCCAATGGCTGTAACAATCCACTAGCCCTTTGATGTTCGATCTTAACCTGCTGACAAATCATACACTTTGACACAAACGTCGCCACATCTTGCTTCATGCCATTCCACCAAAAGTACTGCTTCAAATCCCTATACATCTTGGTAGAACCAGGATGGATAGTGAAAGGAGAACTATGAGCTTCAGTCATAACTTTCTCATGAAGTACCTGATCATTGGGAATACAAAGCCTATCTCCATACCATACAATACCGTCATTATCAACCTTAAACTCCGTCTGCTTACCTTCTTCAACATTTTGCACCACGGCCCACAGTTCGCCGTCATCTTTCTGAGCTTCTTTAATTTGCAGTATAAGGTTCGACTCCACCTTTATACTAGCCCAGTATCCATCAAAACCTCGTACACACCACTCAACATCCAAACTCTCTAAGTCACGCAAAATCCTAGGCTCAATCTTGATACTCGCAAGAATGCCCGATTTCCGGCTAAGTGCGTCAGCAACTACGTTAGCCTTACCTGGATGGTACTGAATGTTGGTGTCATAATCTTTAAGAAGTTCTAACCATCTTCTTTGTCTCATGTTAAGTTCCTTCTGAGTGAAAATATACTTGAGACTCTTATGATCATTGAATATATCACACGTCTCTTCATACAAGTAATGTCTCCAGATCTTCAACGCGAACACCACTGCAGCTAACTCAAGGTCATGAGTTGGGTAATTCTCCTCATAAGGTTTTAGCTGCCTCGAAGCATAGGCTATTACCTTTCCATGTTGCATCAAAACACAGCCTAATCCTTTCTTAGATGCATCAATGTAAATTTGAAATCCTCCAGAACCAGTTGGAAGAGTCAAAATAGGAGCTGACACCAATCTCCGTTTCAACTCTTCAAAACTCTTCTCTTGTTCATCCGTCCATACAAACTTTTCACCTTTCCTCATCAGTTGGGTTAGAGGTAGAGCTAAGCGAGAGAAACCTTCAACAAAACGCTCGTAGTAACCAGCAAGTCCAAGAAAACTCGACCTCAGTCCACGTCGTAGGTCTTGGCCATTTAGTGATAGCCTCAACTTTAGACGGATCCATGGTGATACCATCACCAGATACAATATGACCAAGGAAAGCGACTTGTCTTAACCAAAATTCGCACTTCGAAAATTTGGCGTACAACTTCTTCTTCCTCAAAATCTCTAAAACTATCTGAAGATGTTCTTCATGCTCTTCTTCAGACTTGGAGTAAACTAAAATGTCGTCGATGAAAACAATAACGAACTTGTCGAGAAACTCATGGAAAACACGATTCATCGGTCCATAAACACAGCGAGCGATTGGTCAAACCAAAAGGCATAATGAGGAATTCGTAATGACCATATCTGGTACGAACGCGTCTTAGGAACATCTTGCTCCTTCACACGTAATCGATGGTAACCACCTCAGGTCAATCTTCGAAAAGAACTTAGCTCCTTGCAGTTGATCAAACAAATCATCGATACGCGGTAAAGGATAACGGTTACGAATGGTAATACGATTAAGTTCACGGTAGTCGATACATAGACGCATGCTTCCATCCTTCTTCTTCACAAACAAAACAGTTGCACCCCATGGAGAAACACTGGGTCGAATAAATCCATTTTCTATCATCTCTTGCAGCTGTTCCTTCAACTCCTTCAGTTCTACAGGTGCCATGCGATATGGAGCCTTCGAAATCGGTTCAAAGACCAGTGAATTAACTCAATGCTAAACTCAACTTCTCTAGCTGGGGAAGACCAGGGAGTTCATCGGAAAAAACATCGGTAAATTCGCAAACAACCGAAAGATTTTCAATGTTAGGACTCTCCAAAGATGTGTCCTTAACAGATGCTAGAAAACCTTGGCACCCATGAGCAATCATGGTCCGTGCCTTCATAGCGAAATGAGTTTAACATATTTAAGAGGTTGAGAACCATGATAAACGAATTCGGGATGTTTTACGTCTCCAAAGATCACCGTTCTAGCATAGCAATCAATTGAAGCTCTATGATAAGCCAACCAATCCATGCCTAGAATGATATCAAAGTCGACCATATCGAGAGGATACAGATTTGCAAAGCGAATACGATCATCAAAACGAAGAGGACACTTAACGTATCTATGATCAATGATCACGTGGTTCTTCATAGGCGTAGAAATCGATAAGTGATTTGTTAACGGTTTGGGCTTTATATTAAGTTTCTTAGCAAATGCAATAGATATAATGGAGTGTGTGGCACCGGTATCAAATAAAATGAAGACAGCATAATCATCAATGAAAAGAGTGCCCGTAATGGTACCTGAAGTGCGCTCCGCCTGGTTACGAGTAGTAGCATAGACACGTCCAGTAGTAGTCGGCGGCTTGATGTAGTTTCCAAGAATCACCGGGTTCTTCTTAGGACAATCTTTAATCTTGTGAGCAGTGGAACCACAAGCAAAACAACCATAAGTGGCCTTGAAACACTGCCCCGGATGAGCCTTTCCACAAGTAGTACAAATAGGTGGGGAGGCAAGAACCTCAGTTGTCCTCTCTTGACTAGAAGATCCCGGAGCACGACCCCGATTTGATCCTCGAGCTGACCTGATCCTTGTTGTAGCTGGTTATTGTTACCTTGGTTCGACGATCACTTCCATTCTTACCAGATTTCTATTATCTTGACCCTCGTCTCGGGCGTCCAGTGTCAACATTCCTTCCTGACCGACCCGCTGATCATAACTCTTATCCACTTGACTCCTCGAATCATAACTCCTACCAGAGTTTCCCTTATAGTCATTGCCTTGAGTCCTACCTTGAATCCGATCACCATCGCGATTACGCTTGTTTGAACCCGAAACCTCATGAAAGATCTCAATGTTACGAGCTGCGTCATTGCAGGCGGACACATTCTCATACTCAATATTAAGCAGTCGGTCCAACACCCACTTCTTCAGCCCCCACTTGAAGTGCTTAGCTTGACGCCTACCATCTCCAGCAATAGCTCCCACAAAACTCACCAGCCTCATAAACCTACTCATGTACTCATTGGAATTCTCATAATCAAACTGGTAGATTGCCGATAATCCCTCCTCATACCTTTGCTGCTCAGCATCAGTGGAAGTAACGGTTATAGAAGATAGTCCGAAACTCACCGGTACAAGTCACAGCAAAAGCATCTCCTCCTCTTGCTTGTTTGAGTGCCTTCCACCAATTTAAAGCATCACCTTCCAATTTGAATGCAGCCAAACGAGTCTTAAACTCGTCTCCACAACCCAGTACTTCAAACAGCTTCTCAATATGAGTGATCCAGTCCTCGGCCACTGTAGGAGTAGCAGCAGTGCTAAACGAAAGAGGCTTGAGCTTACCAAACGCCGAGCCAAGTGTGAATACCGACGGGTTGATTTCCTCCACCACTACCCGAAGCACCATTACGATTACGAATGTTGCTGATCACATGTTCCATCATCTCAGGTGTAGTAAGACCAGGGAAAAGAGAGTTGAGAGCATTAGCAATCGCAGTATCCATGTTAGTAGCATCATCGTCTCCATCCACGCTACCGATGCGACGAGTTTGAACCATCTGAACGATATTCAAACGATTAGCAAAACGAACAATGGTGAGATACGAAATGGAAGTACGCAGAAGGAATCCTAAAGTCTACCCAAATCCTCACAGGTCAAATCCTAAGCTCTAAGGTCTCAAAACCTAGGCTCCATATGTCACAGGTCCTGACTACAAGTCGTAAACCTGGCTCTGATGCCATAAATTGTAACGCCCCGACCCGACAAGGGTAAAGGAATCACAAGTAATGGTGCCATATCAAAGCAAACATACATATCCAAAAGAAATCTCAACATAAATATTGAAATAATCCAAGTCAAAAGACTTCAATACATAGGTCCCAGCGGAAAAATAAACTCCAAATGAAATGTCTAAAAATAAAGTCTAAATGGCATCATAAGATCAAAGCTAAAATCTCTAAGGTAAGTCCACACAACACTCATCCCAAAGCAATACCCAGCTCCAATGCTTAGATACCTGAAGGAAAGAAAAGTGCGGCTGAGCTTCAAAAGCCCAGTGAATGATATACAAGCAAAACGAATACGAGACGAGAACGAATACGAAATAAAGTGAAAGAAAGATAGCAAAATCATAATCATTTCAAAAGATAATCAGGATAATAGAATAAGTTTTATAGCTAACTACCTCGAGCCCAAATACATATGCCATATCATAAACATAATCATATTCACATAAGGCAACATTTGTAGGGGAGACCTACCAGAGTTATGAAGGACGTGCATGCACGCAAAGATCAATCATCGATAACATATAGCATATTACATATAATATATAACATATAACAGATCTAGGATGCACCCATACGCCCCACAAACATGCATTGATAATATAATATAACTTGAGCTCATAACAAATAACAGATAAGGGACGTGGAGTAACTTCACTCTATCGCCCTAGAGTCATGTCAGAAGTGCATTACTGACACGGACATGGAACCCCATGACTAGTTAATAATTGGCTCGGGTGTCAAACTATCTTAGGTCAAATAGAATGTCATAACTCACATAGATCATATTTTATCAAATGTTTAATCATGTTTTCAAAATCAAAGTCTTCATATCATATAGTTTAAAATCAATGTTTTATGATTCAAAAATCAAAGTTCAGATAAGCAACAGCTCAAATATACACATTAGGGTTCATAGCAAAGGCTTAGGAAATCCTAATGTAAAAGCTAACGAAAAGAAAACATCATAAGAAACCTTTATGAAAAGGTCAATATCTGTACCTTTATTCCAAAGCAAATGGTCGAAAAGAAGAAACAGGGAAAGCAAAGGATTACTCCTTCTTCACATAACCTATACACATTAATCTCGTACATGTTATTTATGATTCCACAATCATCGAAATGATATTTTAATATTTGGCTTTCATACTTAGTATATTAAATGATCTTAATACTTTAGGGTTTTATAATTAAATGAGACTTAAGTGTTTTATAATTAATATCGTAGATTAGGGTTCATTATGTCATTAATTAAAGTTTAGTGTTAAATGTGAAAATAGTTTAAACGTCATAACTCACACATAAAATAACGAATTAATATACTTAGCTTCAAACCCTAATCGACTCTCATTTATATTCTAGGGTTTTCTCATTCTTTTAATATCACATTAATATGCATTTACTTACATGTTACGTCTTTTAATGACCCGTTACTTAACCTAACACGTCATAAAAACAATCTTTCCTTTTATGTTTCACCATACACGTTTATGATTTTATGTGACATACAAGTTACTTGCTACTCGGATTAATTACATGGTTACACATTTACAAGTTCACTTGACTTATAATTACGCACACATATGAGACACGATTCACAAACCATTAGGGTTTGGCATATCTTATTCGATTCACATATCAAACTAGGGTTTATGTTTACATGACCTTTACTTGTTTAATATACTTTTAAAACTCATATGTGGTTCGGTTCAATCTAGGGTTTCGATTAATAGGTTATTACACAAGTCTTAACTCATCTACATACTTAACTCATTCAAGTTATCATGTTTTATACCTTAGTCGAATGATATGCATGGTTCGGTTCTAATTACATAGGGTTCGGTCCTTATTAACTCGACATATACATAACCCGATTCAATAATACATATTACGTACATAGCTCTTAAATACTTGTAAGGTTTAATCATTAGGGTTTTCCTTGTTTTAATTCCATTCGGCTCGGTCACAAAACAAAACAACAAACTCGACTAAAACAAAACATATTACAATATATATACGTAAGGTACATCAAAGGAAGACGAGAACTTGTTATACCTTGACTTGGTTGAGCAAAAATCTCGACACCTAGGGTGTTTGATATTAGGCCGAGCAAGAGAGCAAAAGAAAAAGAGGCAACAACAAAACTAGGGTTTCACTTTTGTGATTATGTGTTGTATATATAGTAGTTGTATTTGATTTAGGCTTAGGAGGGGATTGGGTTTCGGTTTGGCCCAACCGAACACAACCCAAATGCACACCTTATGGCCTTCGGTCCTATGGTCCATCGAAACAAACAAACATGACCCAAGTTATTTACGAAACGTCCAACCTTCGTCGTACCAAAATTGATTACGTAATATATTCGTTAAGTTTTATTTATTCGTACGTTAAGTATTTAATTTTCGTTAAATGATATAAATGTATTTTACGTATTTTATAAACTTCGATTCCAAGGGTATTTTAGTCTTTAATCAGATTTTAGTTTTTTCAGGTTTTACAGACATAGTGCTTAAAACTCTTGAGTTGGGTACTCGATGAGTGGAGTAGGGCGAAGAGGAGCTTCGTTACCGAACCACTATAAATCTCCATGTCTTGGTTTGATCTTTCCATCTCTTACTTTTTATCTTGCAATTTACTTTTTAGTAGTCATAGTTTACTTATCTTATCATAGACATCATATTGCATTAGTTTGATTTCACAAAGAATCATATCAAAGTTTTTCCTAAAGTAAATTTTATAACAAAACCAAAAACGGTAAAACTATTCAACCCTCCCTTTCTAGTTTTCCACAATTGGTATCAGAGCCATGTTAATAAAGATTTTTTAAAGTATACTGTATTTTAAAGCTTGAATCGATCAATGGATTTCGACAAATATCAAGAAGGGAAATCTATGTAAAGACCACCACTTTTCGAAACCGATTGTTTTATCTATTGGAAAACAAGATTCGAAACGCATGTGAAATCAAAAGATCTTGATCTTTGGCATGTTATTTTCAAGGGTTACTTTAAACCAATTAAAAAGAATCCACAAACAAATAAGGAAGAAGTTGTTCCTTATGATAAATAAACTGATAATCTTAAAAAGAAACTAGCCAAGAATAATGAGGCTAAAATGAAGATTAACAATGCTTTCCCTAAAAAGGAGTTTGAAATAATTTTTATGTGTAACACAAAACTTTGTTAGTCACTCATCAGGGTAATAGCCAAGTTAAAGAAAACAAAATCGACTTACTAGTGCAACAATATGAACAATATTCCATTCCGGAAGATGAGTCAATAGATAATGCTTTTGCTAGATTTAATACTATTATCACTAGTCTTAAAGCTCTTGATGAAGGTTACTATAGAAAGAATAATGTAAGGAAGTTTCTTAGGGCTCTACATCCTCAATGGAGGGCAAAAGTCACCGCTATTTAAGAATCAAATAATTTGGATACATTATCACTTGATGAACTAATAGGAAACTTGAAAGTTCATGAAATGGTAATCAAGAAAGACTCTGACATAGTTAAAGGCAACTAAATGGGATTCTCATTAGGCCAATATTAGGAAAAACACCATACGAAATCTTAAGGGATAAGAAACCTACTTTAGATTATTTCAAAGTGTTTGGAAGCAAATGCTTCATCTTAAAAATAAAAGACTATCTCACAAAGTTTGACCCAAAATCTTACGAAGGTGAGTTCCTAGGATATTCCCAAAATAGTAAAGCCTATGTAGTTCTCAATAAGAAAACCATGAAAGTCGAAGAATCACTCAACGTGACATTCGATGAAAGTCCTCTCCCAACTAAGACATCACCCTTAGAGTATGATGATTTAGTTTAAGAAGATGCCATTAAGTAAAATGGCATAAAAATCTTAAAAAATGACATTGAGGATGAAATAGTTGAAGTTGACGAAGTTGTCAACATTAAGGAATCCAAAGCCCATCTTTTAGATAATGTCATAGGAAACCTCAACCAAAGAACTATTAGATCACAAGCCCAAAAAAAGGTAACTTTTTTTTTGTTTCATATCCACCGTAGAACCTAAGAATATCAGTGAAGCTATAAAGGATGAAAGCTAGGTAGTTGCCATGCAAGAGGAATTAAATCAAGTCATCGCAAATCAAGTTTGGGATTTAGTACCACCACCTAGAAACCAAACCATCATAGGAACAAAATGGGTATTTAGGAACAAACTTGATGAGAATGGCGTTGTATATAGGAATAAAGCTAGGTTAGTGGCACAAGGCTATAATCAACAAGAGGGAATAGATTACGATGAGACGTTTGCCCCTGTAGCAAGATTAGAATCTATCAGAATACTTCTTTCTTGTGCTTGTGCTTGTGCATTAGATTTTATATTATATCAAATGGACGTGAAAAGTGTGTTTCTAACGGTTTCATCAATGAGGAGGTGTATGTTGCACAACCTCCGGGATTCGTTGACTACGAGAAACCAAATCATGTTTACAAACTTAAGACGGTACTCTAGGGTCTCAAAGAAGCTCCTAAAGCTTGGTACGATAAATTAAAAT
Source organism: Chrysanthemum makinoi (assembly GCA_910596185.1). Taxonomy (NCBI): domain Eukaryota; kingdom Viridiplantae; phylum Streptophyta; class Magnoliopsida; order Asterales; family Asteraceae; genus Chrysanthemum; species Chrysanthemum makinoi. The sequence goes on from OU343219.1 coordinate 42,343,749, forward strand.
CTTTCTTACTTAAACATGATTATACCATGGGGATAGTAGATAACACACTTTTCACGAAGAAAAGAAATTCAAATCTCATCATTGTTCAAATATATGTCGACGATATTATATTCGGTTCAACTTGTCAAGAATTATGTGAAGATTTTGAGAAAATCTTGCGTGATGAGTTTGAGATGTGCATTATGGGTGAATTAAATTTCTTACTTGGTCTACAAATAAAAAAAATGGAAGATGGTATATTCTTTAATCAATCTAAACATATAAAAGAAATGCTAAAGAAATTTTTCTTAGAAGAGTCTAAACCAATAAAACACCCATGTCCTCGGATACAAAACTCATGAAGGTTGAAAAAGGTGAGTCCGTGGATAGTACTAAGTATAGAGGTATGATAGTTTATTATACCTAACGGCAAGTAGACCCGATACCATGTTTAGTATCTGCCTTTGTTCTTGTTTTCAAGAGGATCCCAAAACCTCTCACCTTGAAGCAGTTAAATGTATCTTCCTATACATTAAAGGCACTATGCACTTGGGATTACATTATCGTAAGGGGACCGGTGTAGAAACTATTTTCTATGCCGACTTTGATCACGCGGATCGAAAAAGAACGAATGGCGTTTGTACCTTTATTGTTGTCTAACTTCTTGGTTCTCCAAGAAACAAACGACTCTAGCTATCTCCACGACCGAAGCCAAATACGTAAGCGCCGGAAAGGCATGTCAACAAGCATTATTGATAAACCCATTATTTTTTGTCCAAACTTATTTTTAGTTTCTAATTAAATATAATTTGTTTTTGTAGAATCATGTTTAGGAAACTTAAAATTGAACTAGAAATCATTAACATTTATGTTTTTCAATTTTAAGAATTTTTGGCATCAAAATTTTAAACTAGCCAAACACCCCATGTAACACCCCAACCCGGCAAGGGTAGAAGTGTCACATTCTAGTGTCATATCAGAACATACAAATAAATGTTTTTCAAGCGGAAGCCTTAAAGAATAAAGTACCAAGTCATATAAACGAATGACTTACAAGGAAAAATACAAAATCCAATATGTCCAAAATGAAATGAAATCTAAAAACAATAGCTCTTCAAATCAGTCCAAAACGATAAGGGAAACTAGGGTCGGTCCACTCAATATTCCAACTCTCAGCCCATCAAAGCCCATCTTCCAACCTAAAACCTGCCGCAGGAAAATAAATGCGGCTGAGCTTAAAAATCCCAGTGAACAAATATAACAAAACGAAAGCTAAACAAAATCAAAAATACAAAATGAAACATGCAAGGAAACTGATAACAAAGTCGCAACGAAAAGAGTACAATGAGTCAATGAGGATCCTGCAGAACACAAAATTAACAGGTGTCCAGAAGAAATAGAAATCAAAGGAGATCAAAGCAAAGCAGTGGAATGATGACATATATATACAAGCACATATAAACAACCAGACATACAAGTATCGGAACATAATCAAGCATAGCAGATGGCGTATTCACTAAACATAAATATGGCATACAATTTAATCAGGTAATCAGGACACATATAAGCCAAGCAGAAATCTAAAAGCAAGCGGAAGCAATTTATTAGAAAGTGAGCACAGAAATCAAACAAGTCAGCTAACCCACAATTAATAACATAACAAGTACCATAAACAACGGAAGTACTAACAGCAGTAAAAACATGGTAGCCAAGAGTATCAAGAAGGAATACAGAACAACATCATAACAGAATGAATTATCTAAACAAGGACATAGCATGTCAACTAAACAAGTTAACTAGACAGACAACATAAGTTGAGCCATTACATCCTCAGACAGTAGCATAAGCAGGAGTGTAAATATGGCAGGTCAACAATTAGCAGATAAGGATACTAACGGATACTCATAGTCCACAAGAATAACTGAATGAAATTATACATGATAACAAGATAAATCAATTGACTATACACTAGCATGATCATCAAACAAATCAAAGGGTCACATAACAGGATGATAAACAAATGGTCAGATATTAGCATGACAACAGGTGAATCAGACAATCACATATTAATCATATAGTAGCAGGGTAAACAAATGATAGTCACATAAATCATGAATAGCATAATCAACCCAAGAATCCAATAATCATATAATGACTCGGTACGTGAATGGAATGATAGTCTGAAGTATGAGCTTGATAGTCAACCAAAATGGAATAAGAGTATGACAGATCAATGCAATGGAATATATCATGGTAGTAGAGTGAGTCACATAAGGGTACTGAGTAATGGACAATTAATACAGAATATGGTGAATTGGGGAATACAGAAGGTACAATATAGGTATATCAAAAGTGTAAAGGTTGTCAGAAATCTACCACTAGCCAACAAAAAAAACCAATATCAATAGTGGCAATAGTCGCAAATAGTAACCAATAGTAACCATTTTACTCGGAGGGGTGACCTGGGAATACCAAAATAATAGGAGGGGAGACCAGAAGGAACCAATGGAGTAGCTAGCTCCCAAAATGTGAGGGGGTGTATTGCACACACGCACCACATCACCAAAACATATCATATCATAACATATCAGATACAGATTAAATCTAGGATGCATCCATAAGCCCCTGCAGAACAAAATTGGCCATACAATATATCTTGAGCTCATAATCATATAACAGAAAGGGACGGTGTGGAACATCACTCAACCACACTAGAGTCATGCCATTGGTGCATCAATGACACATACATGGAACCCCCATGCCTAGTTAATGGCTCGGGTATCAAATTGACAGGTCAAAGCAAAAGATCCAAAGTGTAGCAATATATAAGTCATCATAATCAAAGGTCCAATATCAATGTTTCACAATTCAAAGGTTCATAGCAATAGTTCAATATCAAGGCCCAATATCAAAGGTTCAATATCAAAGGTTTAATAGCAAAGGGTCAATAGCAAAGGTTCAATAGCAAAGGGTCAATAGCAAAGGTTCAATAGCAAAGGGTCAATAACAAAGGTTTAATAGCGAAGGTTCAATAGCAAAGGGTCAATAGGAAAGGTTCAATAGCAAAGGTTCAATAGCAAAGGTTCAATAGATCAAGGATGCAAAGAGATCATGAGAAACCTTATGAGAAAGGTCAGTATATCTATACCTTATTCGAAGCAGGCAAAATAGGAAATGGTCACAAGATGGATAAATCCTGCTGCCCAGAACCTATATGAATTAGATAACGCTTATTAAAATTAGATTACCCATTTTAGATGGCATTCCATTTTTAGCAGGTTTCCACTTTTAGTAATTTTCCATAAATAGCAGGTTTCTTTATTTAGTAAGTTTAGCCATTTATGATGTATTTAATGTCATATTAGGTTAGATGATGAAAAATAAGTGTTATTATAGTTTAAGGATCATTTATGCCAAGTTACACAAGTTTAGGGTCTAGAGTGTCAATTTTACATAGTATAGGGTCTTAAGTGTAAATATAACAAGTTTACCCATTTTACTGATTTAGTCCATTTAGTTATCATGTTAACATATCAAACCTTCAAGTTTCATTGATTTCAAAACTAACCTTTAATTTATATGAATCGTACATATATACACATACAAATGAGCCCTAGTTCAAGATTTCGATTTCTATTCACGTTATTAACCACTTAGACTCGATTAGTACAACATTACACGACCATTAGGTGGTTTTCCTTTTTGTTTCGAGTACTTACCACCCCAAAACGAAACCATACGACCAAACAATAAACCAAACGAAACCCTTTTTCATGTTGCTATTCGATTACCTTAATACAAGTTATATACACTTATGTTTTATTCCATTTAAACTTGATTAGAACAAGATTATGCGACTCTTTTGTGAACCCCATATTTAGTCGAGACATCCCTCACCTAAATCAGTCTTTATACGCCCCATAAACCACCAAACGAAACCCTAATTTCCCTTTTAAGTCAATACCCATAATAATACCAAGCATACCACGTGTTTTAATTCCATTCAAGCTCGACAATAACAAAAAGAATGCATATGTCGTGTGGTTTAAAATCAGATTCACGGACAAATATATGTGTACCCTTTATTCAACATACATACTTATACATATCATGATTTCATGTAGCCATTTAAGATGATTTTACGTGACCTTGTTTTATCATTTTATGTGATGTTATATTATGTGTAAATGTGTGCGTAAGGAGGACAAAACCCCCGACCAAATCAGGAAACAAACGAAAGAAAAAGACGAGATGGTGTTGTTACCCTTGTAGTGTGCAAATGAGGAAGAAAACAAAATCAAACAAAGGCAAACCAAAGCCTTCTTTTTCCTTTAGTACCCTACGACCAGTAAAACCAAACCCATGACAAAACCAAGTAAATTCTTTGAACCAAGAACACGATCACATCAGCTACAAACCTCCTTTTGAATCTCCTTTTGTCGATAGAAAATGGAAGAGGAACGGGAGGAGCCGTCACTTTTTGGCTAGGGTTTCTTGTGTGTTTATTTTAAGAGAATATGGTGATATAAATGGGAGATGTGAATGAGATAAATGGGGCAAAGATTTGGGTGTGTTTAGGCGTTCAAATGGCCGAGTAAGGGGGGGGGGCATGGGTGAGATCAAATCAAATTGAATATTTACCATATTTACATGTTATATTTAATTTAATTTCTCTAGTACATGTATTTTATCTAGTCCATATGACTTAATATTGTGTTACATTTATTTTGTAAGTTTTATTTTCAAAGTCTTGTATGAAACATTTATAAATTAAGTATTCAACGTAATTAACGAGCTTGATTTATTTTACGAATTATTATGATGAGGGGTATTATGGTCATTTAACGCGTTTACGATTTTTAGGGTTTTACACCCCAATTCCATGTTTTGAAAAATTTCATGAAACTAGGAACATCATATAATGTTTTCGTGAATTGTTAATAAAATCTAAAAACATTTTCATCATGCATACATAAACTCGTGAATTTTTCTGAAATACATAACTGATATGTATTTTTTGACACATTCCTTTGAGCAAAAGTAAAGTTAGGAGCGTTTTGGTAATCACTTTATTTTTTTTAGTCGAGATTAGCGCACCTCCAAATTGTTTGCATATAGGCACACACTTGGCATGTGCTAATTGACAATTAATCACAAGTTAACTATATATATATATATATATATATATATATATATATATATATATATTATATTATTTTATATTATTTTTCTTATAGGTAACAATGCCTTGTAATGACTATCAAGACACTCATTCTTATATTCCTTTACTCACCGAAGACCCAACTATTTCAGATGAGCTTAAAGCTTATTATCAACGTGTCCAAAATCGATTCATTCACGAGGGTCGTGTTGTTGATGCTTGATTTTTTCTGTTGGATCACATTAATGTATGTTTTCCAACTATCGACTTTGATTGTTTATACACAATAAATGATCAAATTTGTATTCGCTTCATTCTTGACTTTTATAGTCGTGCTCGTACCTTCAACGATATTGAAGACAATGTCATTCTAGACTTTTGGATTCAAAATCAACACATCTCTTTGACTATTACTGAGTTTGGTCAAATGCTTGGTGTACCCGCTGTAGGTCAGTGTGCCTACACGGAAGATCATTCTCTAGAATCTCTTGTATTCAACATAGAAAAAGGAGGTCGTTACTGAACCGAAATTCCCGATCAAAAAATAATCAAACAACATGTCTAAACTCATCGAGTCAGTAACACATATTAAAAAACGTGATGATACACTCGTCTATCTCGACATAAACAAAATCTATCTCGAGGAGATCCTTCCGGATCTTAAATATTGGGAACAACTTCTTCATAAAAATGTCATGTCTCTTGCGGGCAACCGGGATCATGTTCCAGCAAGTTATGTTGTTATGCTCTATTGTCTCAGTAATGAAGCTCCCTACAATCTTGCCCAATACATGGAAAAAAGAATTAGAAATGTCAAAGGTCGGTCCAATAAGCTCATGCTCTATGGTATGTTGCCTACTCGTCTATATCGTTGGGTCATGCTCAATTATCCAAACCTTCAAAGTGATTATTTCTATCTTGTCAACCCTATCATGAAACCTCTTGGTGGACCACAATGTTTCACAAAGAAACGTAGTGACAAAGGGTAAAAATGTGGTCCTAATCCACCTCCGATGCCATTTCATCTTCCTTCCATCATGGATCTTCATCTCAACCCATGGATGACGATGATGTTGAAATGAATGACGAAGGAACTTCCCGTGCTCGTTCGCCCTCACCAAATTCTTATTTTTGTGATCTCGATATGTCATCTTACACCCAAACAACATCACTACTTTCCAAAACACCAACCTAAGTACGATGATGCGAAGGCAACAAACGATGATGAATCGACAAGTTTCGATGCACGATTAAACGATCGGGGGGCTCAAGTCACTTGGGAAGGCAATCAAGGGGATTGGTAAATCGATAAAGAAGTTAGCCAAGTGAGGTCGAGGGGTGATTAACAAGTATAGTCAATTATTAATTTGGTATTAGAAGTTTATTAGTACATTAACTTATTATGGGTTATTGGCAAAGGCCTCATGACATGATATGCTCGGTTTAACTTAAACTTATGATTGCTAACTTGGCATAGTTAGTTTCGGGTGTGTGGTTTAATTTTACCATCTGGTGGTTTTTAATCAAGACTATTTCTTGATTAATTCTCTCTTATTTGCATGATTTATATTAATGTTCTTACATGAATTTTTCTTGTTTATGTTTGGATGATTATGCAACTTGTCTTTTTGCATGCTTAATAGTAGCCTAAATTTAGCAAATCACATGTTTTTGTTTGATGCTAGTTGTAGCTAAACCTAGGAACCTTATGTGATTATTTTTTAGTGGATTGAGGCAATAGGATTTGCTGCAAATAGTCTCCCTAAAAAATTCTTTTGGGTTTCAAAGACTTCGAGATATTGCTGCTGCTCATATGGTTAAGACTGCTCATGGTGATTAATGGATAATATTCTAAGTGTTGTTATTACTACTGGTTATGTATTACTGCTGCTTATTGAAGATTAAGACTGCTAGTGTATAACTGCTGCTAGGAACTTCAAAGGTAATACACTAAGTAGTAAGTGCTGCTAGTACTAAGTTAGTACTTCGGAAGACTATATACTACCAGAGTGAAGATTAGTGTTGTTGGAAGATTATTAATGCTGTTTGTATTATAAGTTGGTTTAGATAAGTATAGAGTGTTTAGATAATTATGTAAACGATTTGATATACTTAGTAAAGTATTCTTATGTTAGAGAATACATATTGTAACTCTAAGAGGATTCATTAGTCAATAAAAGGAGGCATAAGGTATAGAGATTAGTATGAGTCTTATTTTTTTGTTACCTTCAAGGTTGTAAACCCTAATACTTGATAGAGTATTCATATTATTCATAAATAATATTGAAGCATTTATTGTTTGTTTGTGTTCTTCTTAATATCAATTACTAGATTCCGTATAGTGTTTGATTAAACTCAAAACAAAATAGTTTCTAAATTAGTTGTGTTAGTCTATCTAGCATAACTTAACCTTTCCAATCTAAGGGATTAAGATTAAGTACTCAACTAGGATCAACAAGTGGTATCAGAGCTTGTGGTTCTAGAAGCTGTGATCAATAAGAACTTGTTTGTATATTCAATAAATTGTTGCTAAAGATGGATTCAGACTCTACACATATGGTTTTTGCATCAAGGATTCCAATCCTCAAGGCTCGTGAATATGAGATCTTGAGAATGCATATTGAGCAGTATATCCAGATGCTTGAATTCCAACTCTGGGAGGTTACTGAGAACAGAAACGCTTCTCCAAAAACATCAACATCTCCAGAAGTTGTTGTGATTATTATGCCTCCTACTACTTCTAAAGAAAAATCTCTAAGAATATTGGAGGTTAAAACAAGATGTACTTTGAGTTTAATCAAACACAAAGATGACAAGACTCTCATGGAAGATATTGAGAAGAGGTTTGAAGTAATGATGCTACTAAGAAGACAAGGAAGAATCTATTGAAACAACAGTATGAGAACTTCTCTACTCAAGGTTTTGAGAAGTTGGATAAAACCTTTGATCGACTTCAGAAGCTTGTAAGTTAATTATAGATTTTTGATGTGGAGATCTCTCAGGAAGATGTGAATCAAAAGTTCTTAAGAAGCTTGTCCTCTGAATGGGATATGCATGTTATTGTGTGGAGAAACAAGGATCTTGAGAAGATGAGCTTGGATGATCTCTTCAAAAATTTAAAAGTGTATGAACTAGAGGTTAAAGGATCATCTAACTCCAGTACAACCTCAAAAAATATGGCCTTTATGTCCTCCAATAACCCTAGCAGTACCAATGTAACAGTTTCTACTGCTTATGGAGTGAATACTGCTAGTCCTCAAGTTAATACGGCTATGCTAATAGATGCTAACAACTTGAGTGATGTTGTGATATATGCTTTCTTGGTTGGTTACCCTAGTAATCCTCAACTGAAGAATGAGGATCTGGAACTAATCCATCCATATGATATGGAAGAGATGGATTTAAGGTAGCAGATGGTTATTTTGACAATAAGAGCCAGAAGATTCTTGAAGAACTTAACACTGGAAGGAAGCTGAGTGTAAATAGGAATGATAACATGGGATTTGACAAGTCCAAGGTTGAATGCTACAACTTTCACAGGAAGGGTCACTTTTCCGTGGAATGTCATGTGATGGTTTGGGTGTCTATGATTGAAGTGATCAAGCTGTAGAAGGACCAAACTACTATGCATTGATGGCTTATTCTTCTTCAGGCTCAAGTTTAGACTCTAAGGTATCTAATGACTATGGCTGTTCTTATATTTCTTGTTTAGAGACTATTGAGTTTGTTAAAACTCAAAATAATAAATTGGTAGATGATCTAAGAAAGTATGAGTTAAGTTGTCTAGGCTATAAACTAGGACTAGAGTCTGTTGAGAAATACTTGAGTTCTTTAATGCTAATGAGTCTGAATATGTTGAAAAGATAATTGTTCTAAAGAGTGAAATTTATGTCAGAGATGAACTCATTAAGGAACTAAGGAAAAGGATTGAAAAATCTCAACAGGAAAAAGATGTTGTTCAAAAACAAAAAGAGAACATTGAAGTAGGTGTAGAAAGATTTAAACATTCTTCTAAGGCTGTTAACAAGATAGTAGAATGTCAAATTATGAACAAATTAAAAAATGGCTTAGGTTATAAGTCAAATTTCTTTAACTTAGTTCCCCTCCCATTACAAGAAAATTTGAGCCTGGTATAGCTGATTTATCTTTTTAGACTTAGAGGAGTTTGCTTATAAACCTGTTAATATAAATTATGCAGCTAAGCCTAGTAATGAGATACATAGAAAGTAATCAGATACCCCAACTATTGAGGATTGTGTATCTGATGATGAAGATCAGGATGTAGTTGCACCTAAGGTAGAGAAAAAGGTAGTCAATCATAGCATTAAGGTTGAGTCTGTTAAAACTGCCAAGGAGACTACTAATGCTAATAGGCAAACTAGGACAAACACATTTAGCCCTAGAGGAAACCAAAGGAATTGGAATAACCTAATGTCACATAGGTTAGGTAGTGAGTTTCAGATGTTCAACAAAGCTTGTTATGTGTGTGGTAGCTTTGAATGTCTACAATATGATTGTAATTACCATCAGAGACAAAGGATTGTAAAGCCAGTATGGAACTATGTTAACAGAGTGAATCATCAAAACTTTTCTAAAAATACTCACCCGAATGCTCAAAAGAACATGGTTCCAAGAGCAGTTTTAATGAGATCTGGCTTTAAAGCATTTAATACTTCTAGACCAGTTAATATTGTTGCAACAAAATCAATAGTTAATGGTGATAAACAAAGATTAACTTTTCATAAAACAACACATTTGACTGTTAACAGTCCCATTCAAAAGAAAATTGCACTTAATATTGCTAAGTCAAAAGCAGTAGTTACTACTGCTCAAGCAAACACAGTTTGTGCTGTTCAGGGAAACAATGGCAATCCTATTAAGGCCTCAGCATGTTCGGTAAGGAAACCAAAGATTAAAGTTTTAGACCATGTTTCCAGACACAACAGTGCATCAAAAACCTTAAAGAAATTTGATTACATTGATGCATAAGGCAGATCCAAGTCAGTAATGGCTTGGGTCCCTAAAATTTGCTGATTTTCTTATATAATGTGCAGGGCAATCCACAGCTGGATTTACAAGATCAAGGAGTGGTTGCCAGTGGATGCGCTAGGCACATGACAAGAAGTAAGTTCTATCTTACTTATTTTGAGAAGCTTGATGGATGATTTTTTGCCTTTGGAGGAAATCACAAAGGTGGTAAGATTACTAGGAAAGGTACCATAAAAATAGGTACACTGGACTTTGAAAATGTGTATTTTGTAGAAGAGCTTAAGTTTAACCTTTTTAGTGCCTCACAGATGTGTGACAAAAAGAATCGTGTTCTTTTTACTGACACTAAGAGTATTGTCTTATCTCTAAATTTGAAGTTGGTTGATGAAAGTCAAATCCTACTTAGAGTTCCTAGAAGAGATAATATTTACAGTGTGGACTTAAAGAACATGATTCCTAAAGTGGTTTAACTTGCCTTTTTGCAAAAGCCACACTGGATGAATCTAAACTTTGGCATAGAAGGCTTGGACACTTAAACTTTAAGACAATGAACAAATTGGTTAAGGGAAATCTTGTGAGAGGATTACCTTCTAAGCTTTTTGAACCAGATCAAACCTGTGTTACTTGTCAGAAGGGAAAGCAACATAGAGCCTCTTGTAAGTCCAGAACTGTGAATTCTATCAATTTACCATTACAGATGTTGCATATGGATTTGTTTGGTACAACATTTGTAAAATTTTTAATGAAAAAGATGTATTGCCTAGTTGTAACTGATGACTATAGTAGGTTTACTTAGGTTTTCTTTTTAGCTAAGAAGGATGAGACTAGTGGCATTCTTAAGTCCTTCATAACTAGGATAGAAAATCTAATAAATCATAGGGTTAAAGTAATTAGATGTGACATTGGAACTGAGTTTAAGAACAATGTGATGAATTAGTTTTGTGAAGTGAAGCGTATTATGAGACAGTTTAGTGTAGCTAGAACTCCTAAAAAAATGGTGTTGCTGAAAGGAGGAATAAGACACTGATTGAGGCTGCTAGAACAATGTTAGCTGACTCAAAGTTGCCAACAACCTTTTAGGAAGAAGCAGTTAACACTGCTTGTTATGTGCAAAATAGAGTTTTAGTTGTTACTATATTAAGTTTTATAGATTTATGAGACCATTTGGTGGATTGTCCTATAACATGACCCCTTATGAACTTTTATATGGTAGAAATCCTATCTTAAGTTTTATGAGACCATTTGGGTGTCCTGATACTATCTTAAATGCCATAGATCACTTAGGCATGTTTGATGGTAAAGCTGATGAATGATTCTTTGTTGGATACTCTCTTAACAGTAAAGCATTTAGAGTGTTCAACAGTAGAACTAGGATTGTGGAAGAGAACCTACATATAAAATTTAGTGAGAATACACCAAATGTTGTAGGTAGTGGACCAGATTGACTGTTTGATTTAGATGCACTAACCAAATCTATGAATTATGAGCCAATTACTGCAGGTACAAAGTCTAATGGTTTTGCAGGTACAAAAGCTAATGATATTTCAGTTCAAACTAAGAAGGAGACATGACCTGGCAAGAATTACATATTGCTGCCATTGTAGACTGCTGATCCACCATTCTCCACAGTTCCATAGAGTTCACCAGATAATGGATCAAAACCTTCTAATGATGGTGGAAAGAAGCTCACTGAAGGTCCAAAAAAGGAATGTGTTAGTGATGATCAAGAGTAAAATGCTAATGTTAACAATCCTTATGGTGTTATCAGTGCTATTGTTATTGACAACACTAACAAGGTTAATGCTGCTAGAACAACTGTTAATGCTATTGATGTCACACCCCCAAATTACCTGTTTTGGTAATGAATGGAATTCCTGGGGGTGACTGTCATAGCATCAAAGTTACAGTTATATCGAACGACCTAAAGTGTTGTTTTGAAAATATCGTTTGATAAAGTAAAATAATCAGAGTTTACAAAACATAGGTCCCAAAATATTCCCAATATACCAAAATGAGTTTGTTACAATCAAACGATAGTTAAGTGCATAAAATATATGTAGACGTCGACAACACGCACTCTATGATAAGTCCACATGCATGCCATGAAGTGAATGCCTTAGATACCCGAGATAAAACATGCTAAAAGTGTCAACACAATGGTTGAGTGAGTTCATAGAGTTTGTTTAACAAGTAAAGCTTTTTAAAAAACGCTCATGCAACAAAGGCAAAGTTTTTGGTCATTTAGAATAGTCCACAAAGCGCATTGAAACTACCCAAAGTTCCAAAACTTGTAAGATATAACTTTTCACATACACATCATAACATTAACACAAGGTAGCATATAGATGGAATTCTAGAGAGAAAAAGTTAGAGGTTTAGGGAACTTAGTGAGAAAAAGTGAAAGATATTATTATGAGCTCCAACTCTCTACCTTGAGGTAGAGAGTTATAGTCTTACATAGCCACACATTTGGATCGTGCATACATGGGTAAAGACCGTTCCTCCACGGTGTTAATTAACTAAATACTACTTAACTTAATATTACTATGACTACGAGCTTTCTAACGATTACATATACTTGAGGTGACCGACTCTTTAATACTCGGAATTTCTAATTCCTAACAATCTCCCCCTAAGGGAGGTCACCTCAATCATGCACTAAAATTACATTGAATATAAATGATATGACATTAACAAATGTTCTTGCATTCTTGATGTAGTCCTTTGTTCCTAAGCTCGTAGTCATTGATTCTTCACATTGCATGTTTGGTTATTTCAAGTGGAGGTCTATTATCGATCCACGTGATAATAATTTTGAGCCGCTTTTGAGATCATCAGCTAGTAGAAAATCTCATATACATCCATTGTGGTGTTGGTATTATGTGATGTTGTGACATTCGGACCGACATGCTCACATTCGGGATCATGATATATTCTCATCAGAGTAGCGGAAGCATTCGTTGATTCATGATATTGGCAAAGAACAGAAGCATGGAGTGTGAATATCAGAGTCATTGATGCACTAATCATGATTTCTTTTGAGATGAATGTGTTAGGTGAGCATGCGGCTATGGATTGATCGCTTCATTCGATCACCGCGAACGCCGGTGTACCCGCATACAGCCAGCAATAAAGCGCACGAAAGTGTCTTTGAACACTTTCGATGAATTGAGTTACGCCCGGCCCACTTCCCCGCTGATCATTAAAGTACGCTCGTGATCGTATAATTCAAGAATTTCCTTGAGTGGTTTCAAGAAATGCTAGCTGTTTCAAACCGAACGTCTCAAAGAAGACAACACGGAAAGTGAGTGAACTACCACCAATTGATGAAAAGAGATTTGAAAACAATGCGGTATTGCTCAATAGAAATTATGTTTGCAATATAACGAAGGTTTTAATGAAAATCAATTATCAATCATAAAACACCTTTTGATTTGAAATAATTAGTACACGGTCGACGTGCTTAATGAAAAGAGTTTTAAAGCACAAAGACCGGTTTTTCAAAGGTATCCGTCAATCCATAACCCGAACCGTGATTGATTCAAAAGATGAATCGCCCCATTGTTTTTCGTTCAGCTTGTCACATGGTTGATCCATATAATAGATCTCACATGCCACCTACCAGAGAGTTTTAGATGTTGGCTCCGAAGGCTTTCCATCTTCACGTGAGTGAGTGTAAACACATCACTCGGATGTTCCGCAATACCACAAGGATAATGCGTAGACTCAAGATATAATCTCTTTCCACATTGTGTCGAGAGTCTTCATTGAATAGTATCCTAATGAGATTTATTGATGATCTCGTGGCTCTAGACTCAATTTGTGCATATTTGGATCCTGTGTCGAGACTAGGGAGGGTCTCCTTCTTCAATATCAAAAATCTCTAAGAGAAAGTCGATAGATAATGTCGGTTCCCCCTGAGAATGAAACAAGTCCTTTTAAGAGGAACTTGAGTGGTTTGGAAAGTTGAAGTGCGTAGGCCATTGGGTCCATGACGCCTTTGTCTTAATATCGATGTTACCATCAAGAGCATATGAATTGAACCCGGTATTCGCCCTAAGGTTGAATAAATGGAGGGCTATTTGTTTTCACCCTTTTCTCATTCAATTCTTTTAATTCTTCAACCCCTTCAGTGCTTACCGAGACTTCATAGCTAGAACCTTGTTGGGTTTATTCCATTGCTCAGCCTTTTAGACCGCACTCTTCCCATATCTCATTTTTCTCCTTTTATCATCATACCTAAGAACTCTACACTAACTAGTGGATAGTCCTGGGTAGATCCCTCCGGTTCTGGCGGATCATGGGAACAAATACCTAACCTTATCATCCTTATATCATCGTACATAAAGTAAAGTTGGTCGGTCTATTTGGTATTGTTCATCCGCCATTGGAACCAATTGAAAACCATTTGAAAATCAATTCGGATACTTGTGATATATTATCAAAGCATTTTGTACCTGAATTGTTTTTGATATTTTAGAACGAGAACTCCCCCTCAACATGTGCATCAAGTATTTGAAAATGTTTTGCACACGGAGGCAAGAGAAAGAATTAACTTCTTTGATTACCATTTTCTAAAGATATCAACATCACTTCCCTATCGAATCAAGTAGAGCTTTGGGAAGGATGAGGTTTTCATGATTTTGCTCCCTCAATATGTGCCTCGAGATTTGAAAAGAGTTTTGCACATACTAGAGGGAACCTGCATATTGAGATAAGTGATCACGTTTCAAATCATTGTGGTTTAAGATAGATTCTCCCCCTCAACATGTGCATGTAAAATTTGAAATCGTTTGTCACATGTGAGCAGGATAGCATGTACATCCTTATAAAACCATTTACCTAATTATCGGTTTAAATCAATTTAAATCACACATTCTCCCGATCACAATTATCAAATCATTTGAGATTTGTGATCTCTTATAGATTTAAATTGATTTTGAAAGCTTTAAGGAGAATTGTGACTTGATTATGAAAGCGTTTTAACTGATAAGGATCGGATTTTAAGACTTTAAACTCCATTGATAAACCATGCATGTACATCTTTTGAAAACAATTTAATGCCAAATAACTTTTTAATTTAATTGAAATCATTCTCCCCTCAATCAATGACATAGGTTGTTGATTGAGAGATAGAGATTTTGACAAATAAGTCCCGATGATTATCAAAAATAGACCGAAGTTATTTTTCAAAGCATTTAGTTTTCGTAGATAAATGTTTAGAATCGAGCAGTGAAAAATTTGTTACATGGCTCTGCTTTCTTTAAACCGGTTATTGCCTGAAATGACAAACCATTTTTTTCTTTCTCTCAAACATAATTTTTTGATTTTTTGATTTTGAATTCACCAACATCTAAAGTCCCGTGTCATTCTTTGAATGACAGCACAAAGACCGTAGATATATTCAACCGAGAAAACGCATGACAAAAAGACAATATTTTTGAAGATTTTTCAATTTTTCGATTTTTATGGATTTTGTAGGTTTTATAATTTTGTATTTTGATTTTTCGAATAGATATATACAAGAGATAGATGAAGATAGACCTTTACTCCTCGTCTTCCTCCTCAAGACGTTTGAGAGTATCTGTTTGAAGGCTTTTCAAGCCAAGACGTGGAAGAATAAACTCAAAACGTTCTCTTGGAAGAGCTTTGGTTGTCCGCTAACCGATATTCGACCTCACAAAAATATAGTTCCACCACACCTTTTCCACTTGTTCTATGAAATGATGTCGAAAGTCGATATGCTTTGCTCTTGAGTGTTGAACGTTGTTGCATGAGAGAGCAATAGCACTTTTATTATCACAAAATGAGGGATTTTGTTGAATTCAAAGCCATAGTAGATAATTGAGATCTCATCCATAAGATTTGAGCACAACATGATGACATGGCTATGATTCCCTCTGTAGGGAAATAGAAGTACTCATTTGCTTCTTTGAAGACCGCTACAAGCTTATCACCCAAAACTCGAAAGCACCTGCATGTATTTCGACGTGTATTGACAACCCATGAAAGATCAAGATAGGCCGTTAGTGACATACTGGTGTCCTTCAGGTACCATAGTCCCATATTGATGGTTCCTTGGAGATACCGAAAGACCCGCTTAACCGCTTCAAGGTGCTTTTTAGTAGGCTTAGCCTGGTATCTAGCACACATGCAAACAAATAACAAGATGTCGGTCTACTAGCGCGTGAGGTACATCGTGGATCCAATCATACTACGATATTTTGTTGGTCAATCATGATCCCTGAGTGGTCCTCATCTAGTTTGGTTCGATCAATCATGGGGTGTCAACAGGGTCACTTGAATCAAATCCAAATTTCTTTAAAATCTCTATTGCATATTTAGATTGATTTATGAAAATGCCTCCGGGACTTTGTGAAATTTGTAATCCCAAGAAAATGACATTTGTCCCATCATTGACATTTGAAATTTAGAACCCATTTCATTAGAAAACGATCACATTCCATTGGGTCAATAGGCAAAATAATATCATCAACATAAATTTGAACATGAGTTAAATGTTTGCCTACCGTGAACAAAGGATCAATCGCCTTTCTGAATCCGTTGATAGAAGAAACTTTGACAAAGGTATCATACCATGCCCTGGAGCTTGCTTTAAACCGTAGAGAGCCTTCGCATCGATAAACGTGAGTAGGATGCTCTTGATTCACAAATCCTTCAGTTTGTGCCATTTGATTCACTTTAAGATCTGCTCGTATGCCGCTATTCCATCCGACTACCATGTCTTGCTTGCTAGCCGAGATTCCGATTTCGATTCGAAAGCAAGAGCAAAAGATTCTTCAAAGTCTATAACCTCCTCTTGACGATATCCTTTAGCAACTAAACGAGCCTTGTTCTTCAACACATCACCATGCTCATCAAGTTTTACTTTGAAGATCCATTTAGAGCTATAATCATAGCACGCTCGAGGTGTACTAACTCCCATACATCAAGTCGATCAAACTCATGAATTTCTTCTCGCATGGCATTGAACCAGTTGTCTTCATTCATGGCGGTTTTAACATCTTTTGGTTCGATCTTAGAAAGTACGGAGTTGAAGAAACACCATAAGGCATCGGGTTGCAAGTTGTTTCGGTGGGATACAGGACAGAGGATTTCCAATGATGTTGTCTAATGGATGATCGTGAGTCCATTTTCTAAGGTGTTCATGCGTTGTTGAGAACTGAGGTAGCCGAAGTCGATGTCTCCTCAAGAAGATGGTTCTCGATGATGATTCGTGAGTAGCAAATATGTTTTCAAACGGAGCATCTTTAGGAGTAGCAAAAGGATTAACTTCATCATTGATGCCAGAAACATTTCCATGATGTACATTTGAAGAATGATGATTTGTTGATGAGATCAAGGATCGCAGAGGTGCTTCTTGACTTAAAGATATTGAGACTCAAGGATTGACTTCATTCACAGGAATATGAGCATCCTCTGTTGCATGAATCATCACCTCATTAGTGTTTGAATCATACAGTTCATCAAACATAGGATCAAACAATTTCTTTACATCATCTTCGGATGGAGGTACATATGGAGTTTCTTGAGTAGAGTTTGGAACAAGAGATGAACCAATGGGACTGTCTTGAAGTGCGGTCCCGAAATGGAGTGTTCGGGAGCCATTTGACCGTCACTCATCAAACGTAACGTGAATGGTTTCCATGATATTTCGGGTTCTTTTGTTATAGATCGGTATCCCTTTTTGTTTGGTGCGATCCTACAAATACTCCAATGTCGCCCTAAGTTTCCCTACGTCTTGACCCTCATTAGTTGGATAGCACAATGCACCAAACACACGAAGGAAAGAGAGATTAGGTTTTCCTGACAAGTTCATATGGAGTTTTCCATGTGGATTAGGAACGATTTTGTGTATAGCATGCAGGGCGTATTGCTTCACCCCGCAGAGAAACATTGGAACCTTTGAGTAAATCAACATTGTTCTAGCGGCTTCAACCGAGTCCGATTTCTTTCAACTACACCGCTCGTTGAGGAGTTCGTGAAATACTTCTTTGATGACCGATTCCAACGCTTTCATAGAATTCATTAAGTTGTTTGTTGACAAACTCCGCCCATTGTCTGCTCATTACATCCACGGTTTTGTTAAGTCGAACCGCAAATGTTTGATGAGTTTGATGATGATATCAGGAGTTTCATCCTTTGTCCTTAAGAACTTGACCCAGTTGAATCTAGAGTAATCATCAACCACAACTAACACATATTTCTTCCCAAAGATATTCTAACCTCATTGGTCCACATAAATCCATATGAATCATATGAAGAACTTCGTGACGAGTTAGTAGGTTTGTGTTTATGGGCATATTTCTTGCTTTTTCCCAATTGACATGCTGAACAAAGATGATCCTTTTCATACTTTAGTCTAGGTAAACCTACAACTAGGTCCTTTCTCGAAAGATCGTTGATGGTGCCGAAGTTCAAGTGATTGAGACGACGGTGCCATAACCATGACTTTGTTTTTGAAGCCTTTGATAACAAGCAGATTGGAGAAGCCCTCATCATGTCATCGATAGAGATGGTGTAAAGGTTTGACCCACGAGTTCCTTTTAACAGTTCCTTACCATTAAGATCTCTAACAAAGCAGTATGTTTTCAAGGCAACTTCTAGATCGAAAGTCACCACCAACAGAGAAAGTGATTATGACCCAACCTTTCAACATAGTAGACTCTCGAGATGACACTATCACCAACAACATAATCTCCATAACCCATAATAGCACCTGATCATTACCAAATCTATCACCTCCGATGAACTTGCTCACGAAGTTCATGAGCCGACCGGTCTCCGGTCATATGCTTGGAACAACAGTCCGTACCACGTAAGCGATTTGAACGATCTGCAGTTGAACACGCATAAAAATGGATAACTGGATTATTGGGATCCCCATGCAAGAATGGGTTCCACTTGGTTAGTAATAGTAATTGGAACACCCACATCGAATCAAACATCCATATCAAGTAGAAGTAATGGAATCATTGGGAATAGATGCAATGCCGTATCAGATTTGACCTATTCAAAGTATGTTTACTTCTTAAGGGAATAGTTCTACCAATAGGCATCCATTTTCTAGTGGGCATATCTTAAAGTTTGAGAACAAAAACTGATTATTCTTATGGCCAAAAGGTATCCAATAATAACCTATCTTTATAAAAGTTCTTCCTGTGGTTTCCAATTGTTTTCTAACATCCTTCGTTTTGCCTTTTTGCCTTATTTGCACGATTATTAGCATTAGCAATTTTAACCGGGCATTTGACAGCATTAGACAAAGCATTCACACCACATTCATGATTAGCAATGATTCAAGCATACAAAGATTACAAGGTTTGTGATAGTATCAATTCAATTAATTACAAGAGCTAAGGCTAATACTAGAATCAACACGATTTGTTTTATTCAACTCAAGCCTAAAGTTCCTAGATTGGTCTTCTACTCTCTTCCAATGCACATTCTTAGCTTGCAAGGTCCTATCATTCCTTGTATTGTCTTGAGACTTTGACTGCCATTTAAAGTCACCACATCTCTGTAGAGGAATGGGAACATTAGTTGGTTGATCTAATTTTTGCATTCTGAACTTGATGCAAGGATTCAAGTACTAGAAGGCACATTAGTGTATACTTTAAGACTCGTGATTTGAGCATTTTGCAGCACACTAAAGTTCACTTTCTTAGCACTAACATATCCGAATCAACTACAAGGCACATTAGTGTTTCCTTTTTTTAAGACTGGGCATAGAACGGATTTCCGCGCACTAGGCATAGAACAGGCATCACGCCTGCCTTTTGCACCTAAAGTTAAGGATTTTGGACATGTGGCAATTACACATTCTAGCAACTCTTGAGATCGTTTGGCCTCGAGGCAAGCAAACCTAATTTCACTATCAAGAGGTTTGTTAATGAAATCCTCTTCACAACTCACGGAGACATTCTAGACTATCCTTAAGGTGAGCACAGTAGTCATGAAAAGCATGTCATTATTCCTAAGATGAGGAGGAATATATTTAACTGCCACAAGGTATTTGCAATCTAAGGGTGATTTTGAGACAACATTCTTATTGAAAACAAGTGGCGCTTCCCATTTCCGACTTCTTTCTCTTCCCTTTGTAAAGACGTTTTTTCGTTGTTTTGGTCACGGGTGACGTTTATTGAATCATATAACTCTTTAAAATGGTGTTTAACCTTTTCATTTTCTTCTAGAAAACTTTGCTTTCCTTTGTAAAGCATTTACTAGGTTTTGAAGATGAAAAGTTTGAGAATTCTGAGAATCTAAAGGAGGAGGCATTTGGGAGCCTGTCATATTGTTCGTTTGACCCTTTAATTGAGAGATTTGGGCTTTCAACTTTCTCGATCGTTGCAGTTGAGATGAATCCTTCATCACGTTTGTTAATTTGAAAACGCATCAAACTCGAGCATCCGAAGATGTCTTGATATTTGAAGTTTTGACATTTTCTTTGAGATGTTGATATTTGAGTTGTAAATTAAAATGCTCAACTTCTAGTTTAGAAAAATGTTTAACCAAATTGTCGTGATCATCCAGTTCAATTTTCTCGTTTAGTTTAGAATTAGTTTTTTCAAGCTCTATGACACGATCATGGGAGACTTTAAAGTTCATAGATTTGAAGCATTAATAGAGCAATTTGAAGCAAAGGAAAAGATATCTTGAGCAACACATTCAGGAATAAGAGTCTCATTTAAGGTATGCAAGTTCTTCCTCTCAATCTCATTATATTTTAGCACGCAGCATAATCACTAACTTCAACTACCATTGCATCAAATTCATTTTCCATTTCTTTAATATCCGATTTTGTCCCCTCTTTAAGACTCTCAAAATGATCTTTTAGTTGTTTAAAGAAAGGCATGACCTCAGTTAAATAACATTCTTTCATTTGCTCAAAACCCCTTTCCCTTCTTATCCCTGTGATCCTTCCAAGTTTCAAAATCTCAAAATAAATAGTTGAAGAATAACATATTGACGATTAAGGTCTTGCTATTAGTGGAAATAGTTCTAGGAACTAAATGCGTTGGTGTATTTGGAGGATACATGTCGCTTTAGGGAATTTCCTACAAGGGATTCTTTTCAACAAGATTTTCTACTTTTGCAAGTCCATATCCTTTTCCAACACTTGTTCAGGGGTCAAGAATGTTTGAGGCTTAAACATGTTCAAGGAAATCCACTTTTCCTTCTTGTAGTCATGGGGAGTGATAATAATCTTTTTCTTTGCATTTAGGTCATCTAGTTTTTGTTCATCCTTTCCCTAGTGACTTCATCCGATTTCTTATCTTCCTCATGCACTCAACGCAACTAGGTTTCCGCCTAGGCTTAAGAATTTCATTACCATCATAAAGCACCTTATGAGCATTTCTAGCCCTTTTAATTACCTCGATTCTTCCTCAACAAGGGAATGCTATGCTTATCGCTAAGACTCATGTTTAGTGACCATGTGAGCAGCCTGAATGGTGTTTCCTTGTATGTACAACTTGTTCTCAAGTTTGTTTTTCAAAGTTTTCGGATTAGAAAAATCTCTCAAGAGTTTTGATTCCTTTGCATTAAATTCTTGCTTAAGCATTTTCACATTTTCTTGAAGTTCTTGTTTTTGTTTAGATGTTTTAGAAAGTTTTTCTTGCAAGGAATTTAATTCTTGTTTCAATACTTCTTCTCTAAACTTACTTTTCTAATTATTGACTTACTACTTGGTTATCCATTTCCGCTTCAACTGAAACGTTGTTCAAATCTTTATAGGCATTTAGTTCAAATAATGGAATCATCAGTAAGCACATGCAGTGTATTCATCAAAAACATAGTCATTGTTGATCGCGAAGATGCATCACTTGGTACAACTTCACTTTCACTTTGTTTCACATATTGATCATATGGGACAATATTGATATTACCCATATTTTCAATATTTGATTCAATAGTTTCAGCTGATTGTACTTTGTCATGCATCCGTGCACATCAAGATCATCGTATAGTTTTAATACCTCGAGATGAGCTTGTCTGGGATGGCCCAACTAGTGATGAAGAAGAGACCTTGGGAGAAACCATTGGAGAAATGCTAGCCATAAAATTGTGTGTGCCGTAGGTCCATCATCCACATCGAAGTCGATGCATCACAATCACGACTTGAAAGGCATTCCGATGATTGTGACCTATCTCCTGAATAGGCCGCCATCCACATCTCGCATCATAGGTCTTGGCATTGCCCTCAAGAAGAAACAGAATTCTCTCTTCATTAGTAGCACCATTGTCCTGAGCTTGACAAAGAAAGCATCTTATCTCTGAAGTAATCAGCATAACCTCTCCCAGTTATAACATTTGATGAGCTTAGTTTGACCTTGGTTACCATTCCTTCCTCGACCGTTTCCAACATAACCTCTCCCGCCCACCCCTCGTCATATCGTCTTCCTGAACCGGTTGCACCACGATCCTCCCATCTTTAACAATAGCTTGATTGTGTGGGTTAGATGCATTCGAGGTTGTTGTTGGTTTGTGGGAGAGTATTCATGTTTTGACCGATGAGAAGAGCTAGTTGATTAATGAAGCTACCCACGGAGCATCGCAAGACGCCTTGTTTGTACATAGGATCATGAATGAGTTTGTGATTACCATTACCCAAGGGTATGACTTGTGATGCTTTGGTTGTGATTCCGATGTTTGAGTAGAAAGTCAGAGAGTCATTAGACGAGCTTGTTCTCCCTCGGTTGGTTTTGAACCGATTGAGAATTAATTCTTCAAACATAGCATGTCTCTCATTCTGAAGGAGGAAGGCATAGAGTTGCTCATAGTTTGTATTCTTCAATTCTTTAGTGAGCTTCACAGCGGTAACAAACTTGTGCCATTCGGGATTCATGTTGTTCACAAATTTTGAGTTCAATCAATGTTAGGCATAGTAATTCTGATGTTCCTCATGTCATTAACTAACTTATGAAATCTCACATAGTACTCATAGACACTCTCATCCGGTTTCATCTTGAAATGCTCAAATTCGTCATAGAGTTGGGATTCTCTGTCTTCCATAGTTAATTCGTAACTCGAGAGAAGCATCTTAACATTGTCCCAAACGCCTTTAGCATTCGTGTTATGATTGATCAGCTTGTAGATGTCTTTAGGAAGACCTTGAAGAACAATGTTTGAAGCCCCGATATCCTGCATCAAATCTCTTTTATCCTTATCATCAAGCTCATCATACATCTTAGGTCTCATCCATTCCGTAAACAGAGTACCATCCGCATTAGTATCAAGTATGTCTCTAGTCGCCTCAACTCGATATGGTCCTTCATCAATGGATTTGAGAATGTTGACACCATTTTCCTTTCCAAGGCAATACAGTTTTAATTGAGCCTAAGAGTCTAGTCAGTTTCTGTCAAGCATGGGTGGACGATATCTGAGCCACTGCTTGACATCCTCGGCAATAGTGGAGATGACAGTAGGAACGTTGGTAGACATGTTAACAGATTATATGGGATTTTATAACTCTATGATTAAACCGGAAAATAGATTCTTTCACGGGATTTTATTGAATCAAGAGAAAACCGTAAACAATCACTCAAGACTCTAGATGATAAAATACTAAATCGCTAGAAGATAATGCACTAAGTCGCTAGAAATTAATGCACTAAGTCGCTAGAAATTAATGCACTAAGTCGCTAACCCCTAATTCGCTACACCCCTAAGTCGCTAGAGTCCCAAGTCGCTAACAGAAAAGCAAGTCGCTAAGTAGTAACTCGCTACGACCTCAAGTCGCTAACCAAATTTTGGCAGAATTGCTACACAAGTCGCTAGAGACACAAGTCGCTAAAGAGCAACTCACTATCACCAAGTCGCTACCATTACAAGTGCTAAATTGTAGTGGAGAATCCATTACTTGTACTTTAACTCGCTAGATCTAACTCGCTAGCTCCAACACTGTAAGTCGCTACAAAAATTTGAAGCAAGTCGCTACCAAGAAAATATTCCGTGAGCTAAGTCGCTAGCTTGAAAACACCATATAAACCTCACTTTTCAATCCAAAACAACCCAACCAAGATGATTCAAGCTTACCAAATGAAAACCTAAACACTTTTGATGATTCTAAACATAAAAGTACCAACAAAATTCAAACTTTAACACAAGAAATCAACCAAATGATGCAAAAACCACTAAACTTTTTCAAACTCAAAACCACCTAAAAATCACTATAGATCCAAAGATGTGCACGATATGATCTAACCTTGGCTCTTGATACCAATTGTAAGATATAAATTTTCACATACACATCATAACATTAACACAAGGTAGCATATAGATGGAATTCTAGAGAGAGAAAGTTAGAGGTTTAGGAACTTAGTGAGAGAAAGTGAAAGATATTATTATTAGCTCCAACTCTCTACCTTGGGAGGTAGAGAGTATTTATAGTCTTACATGCCAAAGCGCCACACATCTGCCGTGGATCGTGCATACAAGGTAAAGACCCGTCCATCCTCCACGGTGTTACTTAACTAAATACTACTTAACTTAATATTACTATGACTACGAGCTTTCTAACGATTACATATACTTGAGGTAACCGACTCTTTAATACCTGGAATTTCTAATTCCTAACATGCAACCTGTGTGTTCACAACCCACTGCCAAAATATGTCTAGTTTATGTTCAAGCACACGAGGTCAAATGAGTTCTCAAATAAAAGGCATTGTAAATCCACTCAGTTCCAAGTTCCGCCCATACAAAACTTGCAACCTGTGTGTTCACAACCCATTGCACAAAATATAGTGTGTCTAATAGTCGAGTATAAATTACCATAATAATTCACATATTGCACCACGATATAATAATTCAGGGATGCTCCGAACATGGGAGACTTTGCACTACTCCAACAAGGGAGACTACTTTGTCACCTACCACACCCAGGAGAGAATTATTGAGAACACTCCAACAATAAGGCGAGACTTTAGAACACTCAACCGATATGGCGAGACTTTGCACACTCCACCACATAAGGCGAATTTTTAGAACGCCTCCGTAACATAGTGAGACGCTCTGGACCGGGAGGCTTTAGGATGCTCAACAGGAGAGACTTTATAGTGATGTCTTGGGAGACTTTATGTGGGGAGACTTTATAGTGATGTGCTCAACATGGGAGACTTTATAGTGATGCTCCAATCATAGGAGACTTTAGGTCAAGGTCATAACACGTACGGTTCAATAAGTTCAAACAAGTGATTATTTTGTATTTAAGTTCAAGGGTTCCGTTCAAAAGTTCGTAATTAAGTTCAAAGATTTAAGTCGAGTTCAAAAGTTTAGAACAGTCAAAGAGCTCGAATAATATCAAAAGGTTCAAGATAGTTGAAGCGTTCAAAATCTCGTCAAACAAGTTTAAAATTTATCAAAAGGGTCCTTTACAGGTTAAAAGAGTTCAACTGTATGTCAAAAAGTTCAAATCAAGTCCAAAGTGTTCACTTATATGTTAAAGGGTCCGAATCAATTTAAAAGAGTTCAAATATACATGTTGAAGGGTTCAAAATCAAGGAAAGTGTTTCGACTAATAGCGTTCATAACATAATGATCAATTTAGTTCGAGCACAATCTACTTACTAGCATAAGTTGTGAAACAAAAGAGTACAAGTTCATGATAGTTCAAACAATATTGTTTAAGTTCATATAAGTGTAAAGTAAAAGCATGAAGTTGAGCATTTATCTCCCCCGAAGAGTTTATAAAACAATTAAACGAGTAAAAGTGGGGCTACGAACTCACCTGGTGCAATGATTATGATGACAAAAGTAGATACACAGAAATGAGGTGCGATCTCTATCCGCAACCTATGATGAATGATATGATCTAATATAATTCATGAAACAATGTCGTGCATGCAAACTCATATGATATCCATACCACTTTTACATTTGAAAATAATGTTTATCGTCGAAATATATGTTTATGACCTCTTGTCAAGTTACCAAATACTTTACCAGTATTTACGTCGAAATGATATCCTACGATAATCATTTAGTGATTTATTAAGAAGTTATAGTTTTTCGTCTCAAAATAATATAATTTGACAACTTATGAAAGTGACTAAACGGCCCTCGAAAAGCTAGTCAGAAATGGTGCACATCGAGTGTTAGGAAACAAATTCAACGGTTTTGGGAAGCTTGTATCATTATCTCAAAGTTTTAGCATTTAAGTTTTCATCCTAGAGGTCTCGATCATGGAGAAAAATATAGGTAAAGGATGGTACTTGTGTCCAAAATATTGTTTAAGGGTGGTTTTCGACAAAGTTTAAGTGACGTATTTTATTCGTTATAACTCCGCTTGACGTGACGGTTCGACAATTTGGAAAATATGCTTGGCTTAACTTACTTTTACTAGAAGACATCACGTTACAAAAAGTACTACATCAATGTTAAAAACGTCCCTCAACATGGTCATTTGTGGCCGTAATATTTGTCTAATAGAAATATATAAGTTTTGCTTATTTAATATAGTTACGGCAACTTTATGTAAACACGTGTAATTTAATCGTATACAAGTCCGTTTCTGCGTTTTATATGTCCTTAGCTTC
The DNA here is from genome assembly GCA_910596185.1 of Chrysanthemum makinoi. Lineage (NCBI taxonomy): Eukaryota > Viridiplantae > Streptophyta > Magnoliopsida > Asterales > Asteraceae > Chrysanthemum > Chrysanthemum makinoi. Next base: position 42,370,437 of record OU343219.1, read on the forward strand.
GTATTAAAGTATACTAATATATTTCCGATAAGTCGACACAATTTATAACGCTTAAGACCCATTTTTAACTCGTAAAAAGGTAAAACAACATGTTGAATTTCTGGATTTTATAGTTTTCGTCGTCAAACTTGAAAAATTCATATCTTCTTCGTTATAGCTCCGTTTTAACCCGTTCAAGCGGCCACGTTTTCGTTTTAAAGTGTATTTTCTAAATATCTAGCCCAATAATTTTTACTCACTGTCGAAATTTCCAGAATTCAAAAATATGGACAGACCCTTAATTAAACTTGTCGAAATGAGTTTTTCTCGCCCAAAACCTATTCCAACCAATTCAAACCAACTCCGGCTTATTCTAATCCTACTATACACCTTCTTAGGGTGTCATGGGTTCCTAGACATCACCAAAAGTGATATGTTTCAAGGAGTAATTATAGGATGATAAATATATATATAGCACTTAAAAACATTAAAAAGTGGTATAAACATCCATATGACTTGCATGTTTTTCTTAAATATGATGAAATGAACACAAAATAAATATGAAAGATGATCATGAATATGAGATGCTTACTAGTTACTTGATGAGGTTAAATGAACAAAGGTTAATCCTAACACCCTAGGTTCTTATTTCAAAACCTTAACTAAGAGTGTGTCTAGATTGCAAAGAACTTAACTAGAAAAATTTTAGTGATCTCCTTATTGATCTCTCTATATGGCCGGTTCTATGGTGAGAAGAGAGGAAGAGTGTGTAGCTTATTTTCACCTTGGATATTTGTGTTGTATGTGTGTATGTTGAAGTATAATACAATATAAATGAGGATATTTAGTGAATTTAGAGTGTGACTCACATGTGTATGTCGACATACACACAACACATAAAAGACTTGTGTGTTTTGATTAAATTAAATGTATAAGTGTAGGGTGAATGTGTAGTTCTTTAAGGATAGTTGGTAACTTGTGTACATATTTAAGCATTTTGGGTAGCGTTAACTAAAAATAAATTTTAACGGATCAAAATAAAATATATTGAAGTCATAAAAATTATAAAAATACATTTCTTGCAAAATTTGAGTGAAATAATAATTATCGTGTAATCTTTACGAAAACCGTCGTAATTATATAAATATAACAATTTATATACAAAATAAATTTAAAACACTGGGTAAACTCATAATATTATTTTTATAATCTTAATATGAGTATAAAAATATATCGGAATAATTTTTGGAAGTATCGGATCAAATGTTCAAAATAATTAATTACGCGATAGCGTTTATTTAATACGAAATTATACGTTTAATGAAATATAAATTTGAAAAATGACCGGAAATTGAGAATTGTGACATTCTTCCCCGGTTAGAGGAATCACGTCCTCGTGATTCTATTATTGATAACATGGTCCGAACTGCGACAAGGGTTCTAAAAGTTCATGCTCGCATTTAATAGTCTAAATGATTACGTCAATGTTCATGCATATGGGTTCCTCGTTCAACTAAAATACGTTCTCGTGCTATCGTGAGCATTTCCTATCCTAAATACATGCTCTCTTAAGATTAGGTTTGATGAGGCAGGCTTTCCCATTCTCGAAGGAAACCCTCAAAGATTTTTAGGTAACCGATTTTTACTTAATCTCACAACTCATCAAACAAGAACTGTCATGAGATTAGGCTAAATCGGTTTAGTAAAACTTGTTTCTAGCTTGATCTTTGCAACTCATCAAACAAGAACTGCCACCTGGATCAAACTGGAAACAAGTGGTTTGAAGAAAATCTTTTGAAAATTTGCCTTCGATTACAATTAGCTTACATATGAGACTACTACTCCCTTCATTGCATGATTCTTCCTAAATTAGACATAAGTGATCAGGCTATGTATAATTTAGGAGTAACTATGCAATGCTTGGACTAATCGACTCATATGATGTTTGGTGTTGAGTCATGAATCCGCATGTATAATGAGTATGCACTTATAATGATATGATGAGATGCTATGATGATGTAGTTATAGTCTAGGGTCAATTATGCAACCTAGTTCTCTATAACCGTTGCTCTGATACCAATCTGTCACACCCCCAAATTACTGCTTTGCAACGGAATGGAATTCCTCGGGGATGACCGTCATAGCATCACAGCCAGTGTTATATCGAACGACTTAAAGTGTCGTTTTGAAAATATCGTTTGATAAAGTAAAATAATCAGAGTTTACAAAACATAGGTCCCAAAATATTTCCAATATACCAAAATGAGTTTGTTACAATCAAACGATAGTTAAGTGCATAAAATATATGTGAGACGCTTCGACACCGCGACTCTATGATAAGTCCACATGCATGCCATGAAGTGAATGCCTTAGATACCTGAGATAAAACATGCTAAAAGTGTCAACACAATGGTTGAGTGAGTTCATAGAGTTTGTTTAACAAGTAAAGCTTTAAAAAAAACGTTCATGCAACAAAGGCAAAGTTTTTGGTCATTTAGAATAGTCCACAAAAGCAAAGGCATTGTAAATCCACTCAGCCCAAGTTCCGCCATACAAAACTTGCAACCTGTGTGTTCACAACCCAATGCCAAAATATGTCTAGTTTATGTTCAAGCACACGAGGTCAAATGAGTTCTCAAAGCAAAGGCATTGTAAATCCACTCAGTTCCAAGTTCCGCCTATACAAAACTTGCAACCTGTGTGTTCATAACCCATTGCACAAAATATAGTGTGTCTAATAGTCGAGTATAAGTTACCATAATAATTCACAATATTGCACCACGATATAATAATTCGTGATGCCCCAACATGGGAGACTTTACACTGCTCCAACAAGGGAGACTCCTTTGTCACTCGACCACCTAGGCGAGAATTATTGAGAACACTCCACCAATAAGGCGAGACTTTAGAACACTCCACCGATATGGCGAGACTTTGCACACTCCACCAATAAGGCGAGAATTTTTTAGAACGCTCCGTAACATAGTGAGACGCCTCTCTCCGGACCGGGAGGCTTTAGGTTGATCCGAACAAGGGAGACTTTATAGTGATGCTCCGAACATGGGAGACTTTATAGTGATGCTCCAAACATGGGAGACTTTATAGTGATGCTCCGATCATAGGAGACTTTAGGTCAAGGTCATAACACGTACGGTTCAATAAGTTCAAACAAGTGATTAGTTTGTATTTAAGTTCAAGGGTTCCGTTCAAAAGTTCGTAATTAAGTTCAAAGATTTAAGTCAATTTCAAAAGTTCAGAATGTATCACAAAGAGCTCGAATAATATCAAAAGGTTCAAGATAGTCGGCGTTCTCAAAATCACGCCAAACAAGTTTAAAATTTATCAAAAGGGTCCTTTACAAAGTTAAAAGAGTTCAACTATATGTCAAAAGTTCAAATCAAGTCCAAAGTGTTCACTTATATGTTAAAGGGTCCAATTCAATTTAAAAGAGCTCAAATATACATGTCGAAGGGTTCAAAATCAAGGAAAGTGTTTCAACTAATAGCGTTCATAACATAATGATCAATTTAGTTCGGCCACAATCTACTTACTAGCATAAGTAGTGAAACAAAAGAGTACAAGTTCATGATAGTTCAAAAAATATTGTTTAAGTTCATATAAGTGTAAAGCAAAAGCATGAAGTTGAGCATGTATCTCCCCCGAAGAGTTTATAAAACAATTAAACGAGTAAAAGTGGGGCTACGAACTCACCTGGTGCAATGATTATGATGACAAAAGTAGATACAAAGAAATGAGGTGCGATCTCTATCCGCAACCTATGATGAATGATATGATCTAATATAAGTCATGAAACAATGTCGTGCATGCAAACTCATATGATATCCATACCACTTGTACATTTGAAAATAATGTTTATCGTCGAAATATATGTTTATGACCTCTTGTCAAGTTACAAAATAATTTACCAGTATTTACGTCGAAATGATATCCTACGATAATCATTTAGTGATTTATTAAGAAGTTATAGTTTTTCGTCGCAAAATAATATAATTTGACAACTTATGAAAGTGACTAAACGGCCTCGAAAAGCTAGTCGTAAAATGGTGCACATCGAGTGTTAGGAAACAAATTCAACGGTTTTGGGAAGCTTGTATCATTATCTCAAAGTTTTAGCATTTAAGTTTTCATCCTAGAGGTCTCGATCATGGAGAAAAATATAGGTAAATTATGGTACTTGTGTCCAAAATATTGTTTAAGGGTGGTTTTCGACAAAGTTTAAGTGACCGTATTTTATTCGTTACAACTCCGCTTGACGACGGTTGGACATTTTGGAAAATATGCTTGGCGAACTTACTTTTACTAGAACACATCACGTTACAAAAAGTACTACATCAGTGTTAAAAACGACCCTCAACATGGTCATTTGTGGCCGTAATATTTGTCTAATAGAAATATATAAGTTTTGCTTATTTAATATAGTTACGGCAACTTTATGTAAACACGTGTAATTTAATCGTTACAAGTCCGCTTTTCTACGCTTTTATATGTCCTTAGCTTTCGATAAAGTATACTAATATATTTCCGATAAGTCGACACAATTTATAACGCTTAAGACCCATTTTTAACTCGTAAAAAGGTAAAACAACTTGCTGAATTTCTGGACCGAAAAAATTTATATATCTTCTTTATAGTTGCTTAACCCGCTCGTGAAACTTGAAAAAAATTCATATCATTCATATCTTCGTTATAGCTGCTTTAACCCGCTCAAGCGCCACGTTTGCTTTTAAAGTGTATTTTCTAAATATCTAGCCCAATAATTTTTACTCACTGTCGAAATTTCCAGAATTCAAAAATATGGACAGACCCTTAATTAAACTTGTCTAAATGAGTTTTTCTCGCGCCAAACCTATTCCAACCAATTCAAACCAACTCCGAAGCTATTCTAATCCTACCATACACCTTCTTAGGGTGTCATGGGTTCCTAGACATCACCAAAAGTGATATGTTTCAAGGAGTAATTATAGGATGATAAATATATATATATAGCACTTAAAAACATTAAAAAGTGGTATAAACATCCATATGACTTGCATGTTTTTCTTAAATATGATGAAATGAACACAAAATAAATATGAAAGATGATCATGAATATGAGATGCTTACTAGTTACTTGATGAGGTTAAATGAACAAAGGTTAATCCTAACACCCTAGGTTCTTATTTCAAAACCTTAACTAAGAGTGTGTCTAGATTGCAAAGAACTTGACTAGAAAAATTTTGGTGATCTCCTTCTTGATCTCTCTATATGGCCGGTTCTATGGTGAGAAGAGAGGAAGAGTGTGTAGCTTATTTTCACCTTGGATATTTGTGTTGTATGTGTGTATGTTGAAGTATAATACAATATAAATGAGGATATTTAGTGAATTTAGAGTGTGACTCACATGTGTATGTCGACATACACACAACACATAAAAGACTTGTGTGTTTTGATTAAATTAAATGTATAAGTGTAGAGTGAATGTGTAGTTATTTAAGGATAGTTGGTAACTTGTGTACATATTTAAGCATTTAGGGTAGCGTTAACTAAAAATAAATTTTAATGGATCAAAATAAAATATATTGAAGTCATAAAAATTATAAAAATACATTTCTTGCAAAATTTGAGTGAAATAATAATTATCGTGTAATCTTTACGAAAACCGTCGTAATTATATAAATATAACAATTTATATAAAAAATAAATTTAAAACACTGGGTAAACTCATAATATTATTTTTATAATCTTAATATGAGTATAAAAATATATCGGAATAATTTTTGGAAGTATCAGATCAAATGTTCAAAATAATTAATTACGCGATAGCGTTTATTTAATACGAAATTATACGTTTAATGAAATATAAATTTGAAAAATGACCGGAAATTGAGAATTGTGACAATTGATGTCAATGTTAATGCTGATGGAGATGAAGAATATCCTTTTGATCAAAATATGCCTCCCTTGGAAAACTCCAACGAATTTAACTTCTATTGTGGTGATGATTCTGAAGATGCGGTTGATCATGGCTGACGTGACAAATTTGGAAACCACAATTCCAGTCAGTCCTGTTGCAACCACCAAAATACACTAAGATTATCCATTGACACAAGTGATTGGTGATGTACATACTCATGTACATACAAAGAAGATGTCCAAAGATTTGAAGGATTAAAGACTGTTAGTCAGAACTCTTAAACAAAGAAACATTCATAAAGATCTTAAAAATTGTTTGTTTGCTTGTTTCTTATCACATGAAGAAGCGAAAAAGGTGATCCAAGCACTAATGGAACCAAGCTGGATAGAGCCTGTGACAACTCGTAAATTCCTCGATGCGTCAAAATTGGAGAAACATCGATTTGAGCGACCGTTTTAACTAATTTGAGATACGAGACGTATTATATATCGTTTTTACTGGAAATAATATTTTAAGAACAATGGTGTAACTCCCGAGTCACAAATCCTTCGATTGCTAGTCAAAATGAGCCCCGAACCGAATATATAGGAAGTTTTATAAAGTTTCATCTAGGGCCCCTCTTGATAATTTCATTCTTGCCCTTGTAATTTCACTTGTACAACCTTAGCCCCTCCTTGGAGTATAAATACCCCCAACCCTCACCACTCTCTCACTTTCACCTTATTCTTTCTCTCTCTACAAAACACCCACACACAATGTTCTTTCTCTCTTTAAGAAAATCTAGCCACCCCATTTCTAGGGTTCCGGCGCCATCATCTTTTCCGGCCAACTTTCCGGTGACCTCCAATATTTACACCACCCTTCCCATTCGATAGATATGGGTCTTGTGACCCCGTTTATGTGGCGTACGCATCTCTAAACCCAAGCACGCGCCTCTAATCATGATTTTTAGGTTCGAATACCTAGGGTTTCTAAAGATAACGATGGTTTTAGGTTTGTGCTTGGTGATACGAGTTGTACTCGTATAAAGACTCCATCGCGACCCTCGTTTCCACCTCTTTTCTTCTCGGTTGTATCATTTCTATTCTAATGTACTCATCGCACATTCATTTGGATGCCGTGGAGATTAGCTTTAGATGCCAGTCATGTCAATAGTGAATAGTGCATTGATGTGGCTAAGGTGAGTTTCATAACCCCTCTTTTCTAACGTTTTAATAACTATTTTAGGGGAGAATACATGCTGCTTTTAACAAACTATAACTGGATATGTGAATATTAGTTGGAATGACTCTTGTTTGGTATATTTGTTTTGGTGATTGAAAATTTTACATGTTTATATGAATGCAAACTATTTCTTGGACCTGCCAATACTTTTTTGAATTGCTAATGTGGTGACTAGGTAAGGTTAGACGTATGAAAGATGTTGACTTAGACTAGGCTAGCAATCCTTTGCTATAACGCGATACCTAGCTAAGGATAGACATTTGTACCCGACCTAGACAAGGGTAGCATTGTTCTAGGCTTTGCTATAGCTGTGTTGCCTGGCTAGAGTCGCCTATTGATGGAATATTATTGGATATATTGTTGGAATGTTGTAATTGGAATGTATAGCATATATATCTACCTTAGTCGCACATAGTAATTAAACTCTATCAGGTCCACTACTACATTTTGTAACTAAAATCTATGAACTCACCAACGTAAGTTGATCTTTTTAGCATGTGTTCTCAGGTTTAAGGCGATAGCTCACTATTGGAAGACGCTGGGCAAGGGGCATGGTCATAGGCGACTCTGATGAATAAACAGAACCGTTTTAATTATCTTTTGGGCCTATTTCCGCACTACTTTCATTAATGTAAACTTAATGTTTTGAATTAATGAATCTTATTCTAAACAAATGGGATAAAAACCATTCTTTGTACCTTATGTTGTGATACCAAGATTGTAACACCCAAAGGTTCGTATGCTTCCGCTAGACCTTATTTTCGGGGTGTTACAGATTGGTATCAGAGCCAGGTTATAGAGAATTGGGTATTTTCAAAACCTAGACTATAACCACTTTTTTGAAAACTTAGCCCTATGACCGCCACGTGCCTGCCTGCCAAGCTGAAGCCTCACGTATGACTAGTTTAAGGATGTAGATGATTGAGAACACATTAGAAGAATTGATTGATGAGATAATTGATGAAATGTTGTTGGCTTATTTAATGATGGTTTGATTGGACACTTGTTGAATGTATATCCTGTTAGTAGACGATTTAAGTCTACCTATCTTAGTAGTTCACTATAAGCATTCCATATGCTTATACACACATAGTAAGCATATCCTCATGCTTAAGCACGCCCCATAAGCATTTCCATATGCTTATTCACACCCAGAAAGCATGTCCTCATTCTTTCTCACGTACTATACCTTTCACAGAGTGTGGAGTCCCAAACCTTAGATCTATAGCACTTAGCTTGTATTAAGTAGTTGCCTTGGATAGTTCCAAAACAACAAAGAGAAAACTTTGTAAGAATACACAAAAATACGTAGAATCTATTGAAATATACTTAGAAGATGAAAGTAAACAAATGAACCCAAACTGTGATAACCAATACTTCAACATTACTAATCAATAATACGGATACCCTCAAAGTATCAGAGTTACGCAATTTCCTTGCGTAATCTCACCACTTGATTTAGAACTTGCACATTAGTAGTGGCCGTGGGAATGATTTGTGAATGTAGAGGAAATGGTGCTATTATAACTAAGTTAGGGAGTCACAAACGAGACCTTTTCTCTTGTGAACGTGAGTTCCATAGTTAAGTTTTTATGAACACGAGTCTTAAACGCGTTAAAACTAATAAAACATGTAAACTGGTGTGTTGGTATCATGTGTTGTGTCATGTTTACGTGTTTTTGCATTTTATCATGTTTATGTGTTGTTGGTCATAACTAGATGATGGATTATAATGGTTTTGATGATGTCGAAGGGTGTATAGTCTCGTGTCACTATTTTGGGTCGAGACTTTCGTAAACCGTTGTTTTGTTCTTAAATATTGTCAAACGAGTGGTAATTGGTTTTGATTATTAATAATGAATTCATGTTTCCTAGTGTTATAATAATGTGTGAAACCAGTAAGTGTTTTCAGATAATAAATTGGACTAACGTGTAATTATTTGGTTAACAGTGAATTATTGATACGTAATGGTTATTTGGAGACGGGACGATATTTTAATCAACAACCTTGATTGGATAACAAATTAATTGTGATGACTTGGGTAATTTGTAAGTTATTAACAAACATTAGATTTGATACTCGTTAATCAGTTGTGTTGGGGGAATTGAAAGAGTCAATTGGAAGTGTTTAGTGGTGTTGGGTATGTTTAATTTTCTGTTTACATGGCGAATTGGTATGAGATTGTTTGGAGGATTAATTGAAGTTGTGAAATTGTTTATTTTGGACTTAATGATATATATGTCAAATTTGCGCTACGCCGTAACATGGTCTTTAGTATTTATTGGGCAATATGATGTGTAAAAGTCGAGAGTCATGACTTGGACTTGTGAACTCGAAACGAATAATGACTCGAAACCTATATTGAAACTCGACGAAATATATATATAAACAAGTAAATGAAACTAGAAAATATAGATGCTAAATGGTTTTAGTACTAAACATTCGATAACAAGACTCATCTTGCTATTCGATATTTTTGAAACGGGAACTAACGCCTAAAAATAGAAACATTTTGTAATTAATGAACCATTAAATGTTTCGAGGGAACGTTTATCAAAATGTGCCATTTATGAGTATTTAATATCATTTATGTGATGTGCGTGGGTTACGGATGACCTAACATTAATAGCGTCGATCCACGTGGGTAACAGACTTATTAGGTTGACGGATCTAATAAGCGCCGGCTATGTACGTGGAATAACATTACTAATGGGTGAATTATCCTTATGACTCGTTAGGATGTGACTGGTTTTGGGATAATAAGCGACATGAATAAATGGTTGAGTTTATTGAGTTGACGAATTCGATAAGATCTAACTATTTATTCTGAAACTTATTAAACTATAAAGTTTATCATTTAGATGTCTCATTGTGTCATTATGAGTCGCATTGTGGTTATTTGGGTGCATTCATGGTGTCTTGTCGAGTCGGTACCACACACACAATGACACCTAACGCTAATAACTAAATAGTGAAACGCGATATTATTGAGATAAGGAAATGAATACGTTTGGGGAAGATAACATTAAAGTTGGAATTATATATTAAGAATTGGTTATATTAATTGGTCGTGCCTTGCTTTATCAAAATTCATTGAACCTTGAATGAATATAGACTGATCACCTATATTCAGCCAGAGACAGCAGGACATGGACTGATCACCTATGTCCGTATCAGAGGTGAATTTAGCAAATACTGGGAGTAGTTATAACAAAATAATGTCCGGGTTTGAGATTGGTTTTAAGAACGATGAACTTTAAGTGGACTCACACACTCACACTCACCAAACATCACGAAAGCCTGCACTCACACACGACACACTGGCATCGCAACATCTCTCGAATCGAAGTATTTCTAACACCGCTATGAGTCTCCATTTATATGGAATTCCTGTTTGTCACCGTCGAGCGTAATTCGCCGTAATTCGGGTTAGACCCGATTGAAACCATCTATATCCGATTTGCTTATCGTCATAAGCCTCGTTGATCTTATTGTGCGTTTAGAATTGTTTTGGGATATTTTGGATTTGGTCTTGGTTATTTTGGATTTGGTTTTGATCTTGGTTTTTGGGTTTTCGATTTTGTGATTTCGATCTCGTTCCGAGTTTTAACTCATCTTTTGGCTTCGAATCATCATTTGGCCTCGAATTATTATTCGGCTCCGTTTCATTGATAACTTTGTTAAAATCATCATTCGACCTTGAATCGGTATTCGATTTTGAAACGTCATTCGGTCGCATTGCGATAGTAACCGTATTGGAATTATCATTCCGCCTAGTTTTGTTAGTGATCTTCTTGGACTTGTCGTTTAGCCTCGCTTCGTTGGTAATCCTGTTACCGACACCTATATTTCAAGCCTAGTCTCGAGTTGGTTATTCTTTAAACTTCCAAAACATTGACATTCACTCGATGTTGATTTAAACGACGTCATCTAGTCGACGATGTTCATGTCCTAAACCGATAATGTTTTGGTCGACATTGCTTCGTCAACAGCTTTCAGTTAAGGTTGTGCCTTACATGCTGATGATGTTGTACCTTATCCTCTAGTTAGGTACCCCTGTCGATAACGATCTAACGACCAGTTTTAGTGAAGTTATTCACCGAGGTTAACCTGTAGATATTACTCTATCGATGATAGTCTGCTACGTCATACCACCGATTGTGGTACTACCTAACTTGTCCTATCGATGTCGTACCTTACACTCCATCGATGCGAAAATCTTTAGTAAACCAACTTAGAGCAGTTAACCTTCACTCATATTTAGGAGTTGAATTGATATTGATCGATAGTCAAACTTCTTTTGGGAATTTGGACTTTGGAGTTGAATATTGAACCTTTCTGCGTTAAGTATTAAGTGCACCAATGAGTCAATCGACAGACTGCGGTTAGTAACCAATACTCTCTTTTAGGAGACGTACTTTCCGCCTCTAACCTAGATATCATGCTAAGTCAACCAACTGATTGCTAATAGCAATCAACATTTTCTAACAAAGATATACCCTGAGCTTCCTAGACTTCTTGTCCAGTAGAGATTCCTTACCCAACGAAAACTTTGAAAGCCTAAGGAGGAACCTGAACCGCATTCTTTCAGACAACCACCTAATGTTTCTCTCATCCTTCGAAACCCACATGTTATCCTTAATACCTTCTTACCAAACGACAAGCTACGCTGTAGATGAAACTTTGAAAGTAGAATTCCGCACCCTTACCAGAGTAGTTACTGGAAGTCCTACCCAACATGTTCACCTCCCGCTATTCAAAAAGATAGAAAGTATGGACGACCTTGCTCGTCTCTCATCATATGGTTTTTGCATTTATAGAAAATCCCTCTATCTTCTTTTAAGGAGGTGAGAGAATACTCACTCCTTTCTTTCCGGTAAAGTGACTTGCTCCAATAAGCTAGTCCTCACTTTCGAACCCTAGCTCCTTACCTTCTTTCCACTATGGAACTCTGATTAAAGAGGGAATCCCCCTTGATCTGTTTTCTATATCTGAAATTCATTTGGTTAGTACGCATCTGATTCTCCTTTCTCAACCTTCAACTCCCTTCGATGATCTTTAAGGAGGAAGTGCGATCGGATAAACCTAAGTTACACAAATAGAATTCTTCCTATGTAAAGAAAACCGTGTGCTTTAAGATTACGTAAAGAAAACCGTGTCCTTTCCGGATTTTGGCAATCACCACACACCCATTTTCATCTATCACTTCCTAAAGTCGAGAGAACAGATCTGGATATGCTTATAGTATATCATCTCCAGACTGATGGCTGAAGTAAAGAAACCATTCGAACCTTAGTAGAACACATCGCGTGTCTATCAAGTTTGGCAACGGTTCGGACAAACACATTCCATTGGCCAATTTCTCCTATAACCATACCTATCGCTTTAGTACCTCAGAGGCACAGTAAGAGATCCGCTATGGTCGTAAATGCCGATCCCGATTGTTGGGTAGAAATGGAAATACCCAACCCTCCAACCCTGAACCTATTTAAGAAACTACCAAGGAAACGTTCTAAGGTGAGGTGGATATGTAAGTTGCTCACAAACCATTAGGAGACATAGACAACGAGAATCTCTTGAAACCTCCGAGATAACCTAGAATTAAGCTTACGGGTCCACCATGAAATTGTGTAAAGCGAGTAGTAAACGTGAAAACTTAATCCCCGCTATATCGATCTTTCTGAAAATCCTTGCTGGATTGAGACCTGTAGCTTAGAGCCTTGAGCTACCATCAAGACGCAGTAGAGTTCCCAACATTTCGTACGTAATATGAAGAAAAGACTCGCCGATAAGACAATTGTTATACCTTTGGGAAATCCTAATCTTTGAATGTTTAAAACTTTACTGACCTATCAAAACCATAGATTATGAACCGAGCGACTTTAGTAAAGTCGCATCTCTATCTCCGAATCTCATAAAAACTCGCAGTAAATCCTAGATTCACGTAGGAAACGTGAAGATAAACCCTCGTGCTTATGCACTCACCCTTTTTAAACTTTAACGGATAGCTTGAATTGAATTACGAGGACGCGATTCCTTTTAAGGAGGTGAGGCTGTGACAACTCGTAAATTCCTCGATGCGTCGAAATCGGAGAAACATCAATTTGAGTGATAGTCTTAACTAATTTGAGATACGAGACATATTATATATCGTTTTAAATGGAAATAATATTTTAAGAACAATGGTGTAACTCCCGTGTCACGAATCCTTTGATTAATAGTCAAAATGAGCCCCGAACCAAATATATAGGAAGTTTTATAAAGTTTCATCTAGGGCCCCTCTTGATAATTTCATTCTTGCCCTTGTAATTTCACTTGTACAACCTTAGCCCCTCCTTGGAGTATAAATACCCCCAACCCTCACCACTCTCTCACTTCCACCTTATTCTTTCTATCTCTACAAAACAAACACACACAATGTTCTTTCTCTCTCTAAGAAAATCCGGTCACCCCATTTCTAGGGTTCCGGCGCTGTCATCTTTTCCGGCCAACTTTCTGGCCACCTCAATATTTACACCACCCCTCCCATTCGATAGATCGGGGTCTTGTGACCCCGTTTATGTGGCGTACGCGTCTCTAAAACCAATCACGTGCCTCTAATCGTGATTTTTAGGTTTGAATACCTAGGGTTTCTAAAGATAACGATAGTTTTAGGTTCGTGCTTGGTGATACGAATTGTACTCGTATAAAGACTCCATCACGACCCTCGTTTCCACCTCTTTTCTTCTCGGTTACGTCATTTCTATTCTAATGTACTCATCGTACATTCATCTGGATGCCATGGAGATTAGCCTTAGATGCTAGTCGTATCAATAGCGAATAGTGCATTGCTGGATTTTGGGGGAGAATACATGCTGCTTTTAACAAACTATAACTGGATATGTGAATATCAGTTGGAATGACTGTTTTTTGGTATATTTGTTTTGGTGATTGAACGTTTTACGTGTTTATGTAAATTCAAACTATTTCTTGGACCTGCCACTACTCTTTTAAATTGCTAATGTGTTAACTAGGTAAGGCTAGACGTATGAAAGATGTTGACTTAGACTAGGGTAGCAATCCTTTGCTATAATGCGATACCTAGCTAAGGATAGACATCTGTACCTGACCTAGATCAGGGTAGCGTTGTTCTAGGGTTTGCTATAGATGTCATGCCAGGCTAGAGTCGCCTATTAATGGAATATTATTGGATATATTGTTGGAATATTGTAATTGGAATGTATAGCATATATATCTGCCTTAGTCGCACATAGTAATTAAACTCTATTAGGTCCACTACTACATTTTATAACTAAACTCTATGAACTCACCAGCGTAAGCTGACCTTTTTAGCATGTGTGCTCAGGTTTAAGGCGATAGCTCACTATTGGAAGATGCTGGGCAAGAGGCATGGTCATAGGCAACTCTGATGAATAAACGGGACCATTTTAATTATCTTTTGGGCCTATTTCCGCACTACTTTCATTAATGTAAACTTAATGTTTTGAATTAATGAATATTATTCTAAACAGATGGGATAAAAACCATTCTTTGTACCTTATGTTGTGATACCAAGATTGTAACACCCAAAGGTTCATGCTTCCGCTAGACCGTATTTTTGGGGTGTTACAGTGGCCATGCAGGAAGAGCTTCAACAGTTTAGGCTAAAGGAGGTTTGGACTTTGGTCGACTTACCAAATGGAAGGAGAGCTATTGGTACAAAATGGGTCTTCATGAACAAGAAAGATGAAAGAGTCATAGTGATAAGGAACAAAGCAAGGCTTGTTTCTCAGGGATACACAAAAAAGAAGGAATAAACTATGATAAAGTGTTTGCTCCTATTTCCAGAAATGAGGCAATCAGATTATTTTTGGTTTATACTTCATTCAAAGAATTTGTGGTGTATTAGATGGATGTAAAGAGTGTTTTCCTCTATGGAACTATTGAAGAGGAAGTCTATGTAAGCCAACCACCAGGTTTTGAAGATCCAAACTTTCCTGATAAAATCTAAACAATTGAAAAGGCATTATATGGACTACATCATGCACCAAGAGTATGGTATGAAACCTTGTCAGCATAGTTGTTGGACAATGGGTTTCACAGAGGAACAATTGATAAGACTTTGCTTATCCAAACACACAAAGATAATATTCTGCTAGTTCAAGTATATGTGGATGACATTATTTTTGGTTCTACAAAAGTAGTTGTGTACTGAATTTGAGAAGCTAATGCATGAGAGATTTTAAATGAATTCTAAGGGAGAACTTACCATTTTTTTAGGATCGCAAGTAAAGTAGAAGTAAGATGGAATATTTATGAGTCAATATAAATATGTGGCTGAAATTTTGAAAAAGTTTTGATATACAAATGTCAAATCTGCAAGTATACCTATGTAGACTGGCAAGCCTTTGATTAAAGATGAAGATGGTGAAGAAGTGGATGCTCATTTATATAGATCCATGATTGGTTCACTAATGTACCTCAAATCTTCTAGGACATATATTATGTTTGCAGTTTTTGCTTATGCAAGATACCAAGTTGCTCCAAAGGTTTCACATTTACAAGCTGTGAAGAGAATTTTTTGATACTTGAAAGGTCAACCAAAATTGGGCCTTTGGTATCCAAAGGATTCTTCTTTTACATTGGCAGTCTATACTGACAGTGATTATGCTGGAGCAACTTGGATAGGAAATCTACGACAGGAGGTTGTCAATTCCTAGGGTGTAGATTGATTTCATGGTAGTGTAAGAAACAAACTGTGGTTGAAAATTCAACAACTGAAGCTAAGTATGTAGCTGCTTTAAGTTGTTGTGGACAACTGTTCTGGATTTAAAATCAACTGTTGGATTATCGGGCAAACCATTTCATTGATAATAACAATACAATCTGCATAATTAAAAATCCTTTTTTTCATTCAATAACAAAACATATTGATATCAGACATCACTTCATTAGAGATTGTAATGAAAAGAAGTTAATTCAAATGGTTAAAATCCATACTGATCAAAATGTTGCAGATTTACTTACAAAAGCTTTTGATATAGGTAGATTTGAATATTTGACTGCAAGTATTGGAATGTTAAATCTTTAATCTTTTTAATCTCTTTATGTTTTTGTAAAGTTAAATATGGATTACTGCTGTTATTCAAGTCGAAAAGTGTTTATGCTATTAAGTGTAATTAGTAATGCTAGTTTTACATACAACTGCTTGTTAATGCTGCTAGTTATTCTTAAAACTGCTAAGTATAACTAGATGTTGTGATCATTATGAATATGTTTTTGTGGCTTTAGACTAATATTTTGCAGGAATTACATAAGAAAAAGTGTTAGGTTGATGTGAATTAGAGTTAGTACTGATGCTCAATGGTTACTGCTTCCACGCTAAGTTAAAGCTGCTAAGCATACTTAGTGCTGTTGAGGTTACTACTGCTAGTTGTTTCGAGGGACAGTTCTGTAACTTGTTCAATTAAGAGTATAAATCTGAAATTGGGTCTCTTGGTTGATTTCAAATGTACATATTTTTTTCTCAAAACGAAATCCTAACTCTCTTTTATCACCAATTAACAAAACCCACTTTCAAATCACAACAATGGCTAATCTTTCTTTTTCCGACTGTCATAACACGATCGCTTATCTTAAGAAACAAAAAGAAAGTGAAGGTTTTACTCAAATCATTGATTTCTTGAATGCAAACCCTATATATATATATATCTATATATATATATATATATATATATATATATATATATATATATATATTACCCCAATGGGCGGGCATGACTTTTAATTATTTGTTTGTTATTTTTTGTTAACAGAAATACATTTTTTAGAATTGTCAAACAATATCATAAAACAATTGTGTCTTTGGTTTTTAGTTGTTGGTTTTTTTTGGTTACGAATTAAAAATAATTGTATGGTTTGCGTAAATGGTTAATAACACAACATATATAATATTTACAACATTATGAATTTTATGTATGTGTGTAAAGTTGTAGATAATGAAAATGTATTAAAAATCAAATATGTTATTAAATAGTTTTGGTTTTTAATTTTGGTTATAATTATGTTTTTTGTTATGTTAGTTTATCAATCAATATCGATTGTGTGTTATGATGGTTTTGTGGTTGCAATTATTACTCCCTCGTCCTTTTCGCATTGGGTTAGTTGCTTAATACTCTACTTTGATTCATCAGTTCGACTTGAATTAAAATAAGATATAAATCTACCTCGCTCGGCTGCCGACCCGTGAATTTTTCAGAGCGGGCCGATAAGCCTGACGTACGAAAATTGTTGGGTAATGAATATATTGATATAAAGAGTCTGCGTTTCGTTAATGTCAAGGAGGAATATTCGATGGGTTATTATTATTTTGTGTTAGTTCTTGTCATGTGAGAATTAAGAAAAGAAAGGGGGAATGATGAACGAAGCATATGGTAATGAACTTCGATTCTCTTTTTTTTCAAAAACTATCACAATTTAACCATAATTATGATAAAAAAACGTTTGAGTGCATGCATGTATTTGACTTTCCAAGCGGGTTTCAATAAAAATGAAAATTATAAAAATTTTTGATAAATAAAAATTATTTATCCTTTTCAATTCATCAGCTTAATAATAATGTACATGCGTTGTACTTGTGACTTCTTTTTTTATAACAACGATCAAAAGAGTAATATATTAAAACATATTATAACAGCCTAGTCTACCTATGAGAATGGATTAACTATTACTCTAAAAGCAAATGAAATTGAACTTTGCTTGGTAAAAAGAGGGTATTTCAGGATTCTAATCTTGGTTTATCCGGAACTGTGATCCCAATTTATGTTTACTGAATGATGAAGTAGATCATTTCTTTAGAACATAAGTAAAGATTTTACCTTTTTCCTCTTTTAAATCTTGTTGTTTAAGATCACAAAGCTGAAAGCAAACTTCAAACAAAGAATTGCAAACTATCACTTACATCATGCAGTGATGCAACTATGCAAGTGTATAACAATTGGCCAAAGGTAACTAAAGGGATGTTTGAGTAAGCTTACTGTTATGCTTATGGGTTGATTTAACCTACTGTAGTTACTTTGGAAAGCTCTAAAGGCATGGCTTCTTTAAAAAGCTTTCAGCTTATTTGGGGACGTGTCTTACATATTACACATGTACAACTATAAGTTAATGCAAACGCTATATGTTATATTGTGTTTTAATACAACAATCAGCTAATGAGATTTTCCTTGTAAGGATTTAGTAAAGTATGATTTTTTTTGTTATTCATTGAAGTTTGTTTTCCATTATGAATTATTAAATTTCTTTTGGTTGTTATTTTGTAAACAATTTTGTCTTTTACATTTTTTTGGATTGTTATCCAAAAATAAGGTATAAACATAACAAATTTTTTATTGAGTGCATTAAGAACGAAAAGAAATAAACGGTTATCGAATAAGAGAGAAAAAGATTTTCAAAGTGCTACGCAAGAATAACGTATCAAAGTATAGCCCGTTCAATGGATGAATAAGCCTTATGGATATCGTTAAATAACTTAAGTTAAAGAAAAAAAAAGCTATAGGTATAAGCAACACTTGAATGAGTCTTTCCAGTATGTGCGTATCAGCTAACCTAAGTAAATGATCTAACGCGCCATCGTGTAGGCATCGGTCGGAAAAAGCTAGAGAATCTATTAGTTTTCCTTCATCTATCAATCTGAAAACAAAGTAATCAATAGTGAGGGGTCTAATCATTTGAAAATAGAGTATTAGTAATAGAAAAGTATTTGTGCCTTTCAAGCATATAGTTGTGTGTCACTCAATTGACTTTTAAAGTGCTTCACTTGTTAGAACAAACCTGATAAAATAGCAGGTATATTACATAAAAAGTGAGTCTTTATCTTTGTTTTAGTAGTACTATGTATGTACTGCACATGATTATTGGAATCGGTATGATTAAATCATTGGTTACTGACTTTGTGCAAAATGTGGTCAAAAAATGGTTGTGTTTTTGAACTCGGGTGAGTTGCAAATGACTGTATGGTAGTAGACTTCTTGAGCCAAAGCCACATTGTTAACATACATTAAGAGTGTCCGAGGAAGATTGTCCCAGGCAAAAATGCAATACTCAAGGATTGGACGGCTTAGAATCACCCACGGAGATCCTGAAAAGTTAGGTAAGATTTGTAAGCTATTAAATTTCCATAGTTGAATGAGATAAAAGCCATCATGGGAAGAATAGGCAACAGGTGAAGCGGGTATAGATTTATATGGGTTGGCTTGGGTTCCATTCAAACACTCCGTCCAAATTTTATAAGTTTTTTTAGAGTTTTAGACTGATCATGACTTTATATTTTTGTAGATGATTTTGACCCGTTTGACTTATTTCTTATTTTAACCGTTAGAGAGACAAGAACAACCAAAATTGACTCATTCATATGTAATGGGTCAAACTGTGGCACCTCTAGCTTACTCACAAAAGAGGGAATGAGACTTTGCCTATGAAAACTTTAAAAGCATTGGGCATTGGCCGTTTTTCGATGACACAGAAGATTTGGGTTCGCCTTGCTAAGTAAAGCCTTGGATCAACTACGATTGGCCGGATTCTTTGATCCCTAAACAAAGAAAAGTCAAGATCAGTCTGGGAGGCCGTATAAAAAATAATTATAAAACCATGGAGATGACTGAAATATCCTCACTCTTTCCATCCAAGCTCACTGGTATGATCGATGAAATTGGCATCTCTGCTAATGGAGGAGAATGCATGAGCCAAGTCTGTATCAAAATAGACAAACATTTAGTAACAGTAAGTAAGCATGAAATGTGATCGTCCGAAACACAAGATTTCATGTAAATAGTATGAATGCAAGCAATAACAAACATATTCCGGTATCCATGAGGCTCACTGATTCATTTTTTCACCTTATAAATTCATTTGAACACATGCTAAAACATGTTTCCATAGGATTTAATAATATTTTAAGGTTTATGCGAAATTTATCTAGTCATTCACCTTTTAGTGGCAAATGTCAAATACCCAATAAAAAGATTTCAAGGAATAAACAAAAAAATGGAATACTATGTAGAAGGACTGACTACATACTACCATATTACCCCTAACTTGACTAAACATTTTGATTGGTGCCAAATCACAGTTGGTGCTTGTTGGAATCACTCCTAAACTATATTTCAAGTGTTTGTAATCAATATGTAATAGGTTGCTTAATTAGGTTTTTAAGTTAGTATTAATGCAAGGCTTATGTAGAAAGCCCATAAGCCTTGATCCAAGCCCAATAAGGAAAGGAAGGGAACTTCTGTGTTGGCCTAGTTCCTTCCCTATAAATAATGTTGTAAACTCCCATTTGGGAGTTGGTTGTTCATTTCATTCAAATCCTACGCCTAAAGGTTTATAGTCATACGTGTGGTTTGTTCAACCAATCTCTCTTTATCTCATTTCTAACATATTGATGCTTGTGTTGCAAACATGGGAACCTAACAGTGGTATCATTCGCCATCTAGTTGGGTGAAACGTTTTGTTTTTGAAGCTTATTAGTATACGCGTAAGTTTTTTGTGCTTAACCTTTTCAAACGCTTAAAAGCTTTCATTTTTACACTTATAAACTCAAGATTCTTGTACTTTAAGGTTTATTGGGTGTTAAAGTTGAAGTTTTTAACAAAAAGTTTCAAACTTTACGTGTATATCATTGTTTTTAAGCTTGTTTTGATTCACGTAGTATCATCTACGCGTAAGGTGAAAATGTGTTTTGGATCATCAAGTTTTACACTTTTGTGTTATTTTGGTGATATTGAAGCTATTTCATCCTAAAAATCTGGCTTATAAACACTTTTTGGCAGAAAAATCAGTTTTGGCAAAGTTTGGTTCCATACAACAACAACAAGGATCAAGCACTTTACAGTGAATCTAATGAGGATGCAGAAGCTTTCGATGCATTGCAACAAGGGTTTTTCATGATTGCTAGAGCCTTCGGCCGATATTCCAACAAATCCAACAATCGCATTCGTACCTCATCCAACACAAGGAATCAGGCTATTGTTAAAAATGGACGTGTTAAAGTTCAGAATCATGGTAATATTCGTCAGATGGGTAGTAGTCAAGGGTTTAATGTTGATGGAAGGAATAACATGGGTGCTCCACAACAACGAGCTCAAGTGGTTGATCAGGTAAATGCTCAGACTGGGGGTTAATGGTCTTCGTTGTTATTACTGTAATGAGAAGGGTCATCTAGCTAATGCATGCCCAAAGCCGAGGACAAGAGGCAGCGCTTCTCACAAAAAGGCTTTGCTCTTGGCTCTCAAGAATGAAGCTGGTGGAACACTTACCAACAAGGAACAGAGCTTCATGGCAAATGCAGATTCTGTTGATGATATGGAGGACTTGCAGGCTAATGCAGCAGTAATGTTAATGGCAAACATGCATGTTGGGTTCAATCCCAGATAGATCTTATGAGCCTTATTGAAAGTATAGTAACATGTGTAATCACAAGAATACTATGGAGAACCTTTGCTAGAATTATGTTTACGCGAAATATAAACACAAGACTCAAGAAGACAATAAACACCGAATACTTGATCCTATATGGATCTATGTTAATTCACTAAAAGATGTTATTCAAGAACGTACATTAACCCTAGCCGCTTGTTTCTTTTATACTACAAGAAACCCTAATTGAGCAGCTTACTCATCACGTAAAAGATATGCATTATCTATTCCTAATTTAACTCATGCATATCCCAACTAAATACTAATAATACGGAAACTACATATCCGCAAAAACAACAATAACTATTAGTGGCAACTGCTCTATCCGCAGTAACCACACTATCAGCAGAAATGTAAAATCTATCAGCAGGAACCATATCAGTAGGAACCCACTATTACAAAATTCCTAACAATCCTCCCCTAAACTTGAATTTGACATGGTTAACTTCAAGTTTCTAGATAGATATTGAATGGACAAGAGGATTGACCAGAAACACCAACTGAAGCAATATGAACATCCAGTAGAAAACCTAGAACCACAAGAACAATAATGAAGACCAGAATTCCATCAGCAACCTCCTAGAGCAGCAGCATCAAGAACCTCCAACAGCATCAGTAACCTGAGTAGATTTGAAGAGCCTTTACCAAGTAGCTACTCACTCTTGGGCTAGCTAGTTCTTGAGTGGAATCATGGCATCACCCTGGTGAACTAGTTACCACTCCAACACTTAGAACATGAATCAATGGTGTGTTGGAGAACCCTAATGGTTTTTGGCAAACCATTACAGCCATCAACGGATTTGATTTGTCTTTACCTGAAGCCGTTTAACTCTGGACTAGTCATGGTATTCCACTGCCTTTACCACAAGCCATGAACTTGTGGGCTAGCCAACTCTTCATCTATGGGGACATGGTGAGTTGAGCACCGTACAACTTATTGGCAAGTTGGCAACCATCCAACGGATTTGAAATCTCTTTACCAGAGCCGTTTGCTCATGGAGTAGCCAATGTTTGGTGTGTGAGACCAGGGTACATTGATAACCCTCTGATTTTTAGTAAATCAACAACTATCAACGGATTTGATGATACTTACAAGAGTCGTACCCCAATAGCAAGTTAACCCTTTGTCACTTAAGACATGGTGAGTTAAAACCATAAAAGAAGCACAACTATACAACATGATCCTCAAAAATGAAAGTTAGTAAACATAACAAAATATATACAAGTTTTTTTTTTTAACATCAAATAAAAATAAGAAATAAGAAATAAATAGAACAACATACCAAACTTCAAGTGGAAATATTAGCAGAAGCAACAATGAGTTTATCCTTAACACTTTTGACCAACTGCTCTGCAGTTACCATATCATTTCCAACTGGAGCAGTAGAGAAATACAATTTCTTTTTCAGCATTTGCTCCATCAAAGGTACATACAAAGGATAGTCTTGATCTGAAAACATATACACATAAACCCCAGACCAGGTCTGCACCACATGCACACTAGACAAAGGATAGAATGTCCAGCCATAAACCTTCCACTGATTCTGATCTTCCCAAATCCTAAACCCTGCACCATCTTGATATTTGGAATCAAACAACACTTGAAGATCACCCAACAACATTAAACCAGCACCAGTTGCAGGATGAGATTCATAATGTTTTGACACCATGCCATAAAGTGCAATAAGATCTTGTCTGTCTGGAAAATTAAGAACCTCGGTAAGAAAAGTAAAATGTCGAAAATACCCATCATGGCGATACACAGTGTTACATTCACCCAAACCACCAAGACCAGTAGGTGTGACTTCCCATCTCACAAATTTAGACCAAACTACTAACTCCTCATCAAAATCATCCTCCACAAAGTCCTTTATAAAAGAACTTTCAGAAGCATGAAGATCAAAGGAACCCCCATTCTTTCTTGCTATACTCTTTTGTCTGCGCCCAGAAGTAGAAGAAGGAGAAGAAGTAGTAGATGCATCAACAATTTGGACCATAGGATTATCAACCTCCTCTTGTTCAAATGTCACACCCCCAAATTACCTGTTTTTCAGCGGAATGGAATTCCTGGGGATTGACTGTCACAGCATCACAGTTGTAGAAATATTGAACGACCTAAAGTGTCGTTTGGAAAATACATCGTTTGATTTTAATAAAATAATCAGAGTTTACAAAGTGTAGGTCCCAAATGAAAATCAACTTGTGCGGAATTAAGTTTGTTACAAGCCAAACGATGTTTTAAAATGCATAAATCCCATGTGACACGTCGTCACCACGACTCTATGATAAGTCCATATGCATGCCATGAAGTGAATGCCTTAGATACCTGAGATAAAACATGCTAAAAAGTGTCAACACAAAGGTTGAGTGAGTTCATAGAGTTTGCGTTGAAATGAAAAACCTTTCAAAATCGTTTATGCAAAGAAAGGCATTGCAAATCCGCCGGGCCTCAGTTCCAAGTTTCACCCATACAAAACTTGCAACCTGTGTGTTTACAACCCATTGCCAAAATATGTATAGTTTATGTTCAAGTGCATGATGTCAAATGAATTCACATAACAGTAGATGACTAACTCAACGTAGAACAATAACACATAATCAATAGCACATGACTTAATGTATCAATATTTAATTGGTATAACACATATGAGTGTTGTTTTATATAATACCAAGACATTTAGTTCAATGATAATCCCAAGACATTTAGCTCAATGATAATCCCAAGACCTTTAGCTCAATAATAATCCCAAGACAATTAGGTCAATGATAATCCCAAGACCTTTAGCTCAATAATAATCCCAAGACCTTTAGCTCAATAATAATCCCAAGACCTTTAGCTCATTAATAATGATATAGAATATGACTAAACATTAAATTCAGATAAACATATAGTTTCAAATAATCATGAATGTCATAAAAGTTGATGAGCATGTATCTCCCCCAAAGAGTTTAATAAAAGCATTAAAATAATTGAAAATGGGGCTATGGAACTCACCTGTTGCAATGATTATAATGACAAAAGTGGATACACCGAAATCTAGCGTGAATCTCTAAACTTGACCTATTATGAATGATATGATACATAATAAGTTATGATGTGATGTTATACATGCAATTCGGATGATATCTATACCACTTATGAATTTGTGAAAATAATATTTCTCGTCGAGAAATAATCTTTTAACGTCTTGACCATTTTTAAATTACTCCATATGTATTTACATTGAAATGATATTCAACAATAATCATTTAGTGATTTATTATGAAATTATAACTTTTCGTCGTAAAATAATGTCGTTGAAATAATTCATGAAAGTGACTAAACGGCCTCGAAAAGCTAGTCGTAAAATGATGCACGTCGAGTGTTAGGAAACGAACTCAACGGTTTTGTGAAAGCTTGTATCATTATCTCATAGGTTTAGTGTTTCAGTTTTCATCCTAGAGGTCTCGATCACGGAGAAAAATATAAGTAAAGTATGGTTTTCGGCAAAGTTTAAGTGACCGTATCTTACTCGTTACAACCTCTTGACAAATGGTTTAACATTTTGAAAAATATGCTTGGCGAACTTACTTTTACTAGAAGACATCACTTTATAAAAGTACTTCGTCATTGTTAAAACGACCTTCAACATGGTCCTCGTCAGTAGTATATGTTTAATAGAAAATATGTTAATTTTGCTAATAGAATAAAGTTACGGCAACTTTTTAAAATGTGAATAACTTTGTCGTTATGAGTCCGTTTTCTACGTTCTTTATATCCACGGAATCGTGATAGCATATACTAATATATTTTTGATAAGTCGACACATTTAACAACGCTTAAGACTCATTTTTGACTCGTAAAAAGTAAATATAACATGCTGAAATTTCCAGAAAATTATAGTTTTCGTCGCCAACTTGAAAAATTCACAACTTTTTCGTTATAGCTCCGTTTTAACCCGTTCAAGCGGCCACGTTTTCGTTTTAAAGTATATTTTCCAAATATCTAGCCAAAAATATTTTGCTTTATGTCGGATTTTCCAGATTTTCAAAATATGGACAGACCCTTAATTAGACTTGTCGAAATGAGTTTTTCTCGCGCCAAACCTATTCCCACCAATTCAAATCAACTCCGAAGCTATTCTAATCCTACCATACACCTTCTTAGGGTGTCATGGGTTCCTAGACATCACCAAGAGTGATTAATAACAAGGAGTAATTATAGGATGTCAAATATATATAACTCTTAAAATCAATGTAAAAGTGGTATAAACCTCATGAGACTTGCATGATTACTCAAATATGATGAAATGAATATAACAATGAATATGAAATATGATGATGAATATGAAATGCTTACTAGTTACTTGATGAGGTTAATGAGCAAACGTTTATCCTAACACCCTAGGTTTTTATTGCAAAACCTTAATAAAGAGTGAGACTAAAGTGTTAAAACCTTGTCTAGAAAATTTTTGGTGAATTCTTCTTGTCCTTGTGGTGTGGCCGGTTATGGGAGGAAGAGAAGAGAGAAATGGTTTTTGATCTTTGGATAATATCAAGTGTATGTGTTAAGTGTTTGTAGATAATACAATTATATGAGTAGATATTTTCACCTCAAGTGACTCATCCCCCCCTTGGTCGACATTTACGTAAAAAAAAAAGGCTAGTTGCATTTAGTATAATTAAGTGTATTAATGTAGAGTAAATGTGTAGTTATTTAAGGATAATTTGTAACTTGTATATTTATAAGCTTGTAGGGTAGCGTTAGCTAAAAATAAATTTTAACGGATCAAAATAAAATATATTAAAGTCATAAAAAAAATTATAAAAATACATTTCTTGTAAAATTTGAGTGAAATAATAATTATCGGATTGAATTTACAAGAACCGTCGTAATTATATAAACATAACAATTTATATACGAATAAATTTAAAAACACTGGGTAAACGCATAATATTATTTTTATAAACTTAATATGAGTATAAAAATATATTGGGATAATTTTTGAAAGTGTGGGATCAAATGTTCAAAATAAATGCTTACGCGATAGCGTTTATTTAATAGGAAAATAAACGTTTAATAAAAAATGCAAAACCATGCATAAATTAATATGATGATAATGATGCCAATGAAATGTAGACTAAACTTAGTCTATATGGAATGTCTTTGATGATATGTTCATGAATTCACAGCTAAACCATTACGGTTACGTGAATTTAATACTCGTAAACTTAATTTACAATAAATGATAAATGATGAAGCATGAATAATGTTTTGAAATATGACCGAAAATACGAAGTTGTCACATTCGCCCCACCAAAAAGGAATTCACCCCTGAATTCAGTTCGTGTTAATCTATCGAATTTTTGAGTTTGTGATGAATAACGAGGAAAGAAGACATGAAGAGATGTCGTTATGGTTATCGATGATTTAAAGCGTACAAAACGTCATTGTAAAGAAAATATTGGATGAATCTCCCATGAATAACACTTTGACTTTTATGAATATGTGAAAACCCTCATTGCACTAAGACTTATAAATAACCGCTCCCAACATAACATGATCCCTCCAGAATTAGACATAGTTAGCTAGGCTATGTATAATAAAGGAACGATATCCCTCCAGAATTAGACATAGTTAGCTAGGCTATGTATAATTATGAAACGATAATGTGACGTTAGGTTTAGTTGTTATAACTCTCGATGTTTACAGAGATCTAAACCCTGTATGTGATAACGAATCGGCGAAAGAAAAGAATACGCTTAATGAGAATATTTTACAACGAGTGATTTATCAAAAGTAGTACATCTTAAGTCATAAGATCAATAACATGGAAGACATAAACTTAGTACGACATAGTACATAAGGAAAAATTAAGATTGTTAGTTTCCGAACTTCTCTTCAGCCCTATCATTGTTAAGACCATGACGAGCTTCTCCTCCTTCTAATATGTATGCATTCCCATGAGCACCTTCAACTTGTTGACCTTGGTTTTGGAGACATTGATTCCGATAGTGTCCTTGCTCCCCGCATTCGATTGTAACTACTATGGTCTTGCCTCTACAATTCCTGGCATGGTGTCCTAGTTTTTGGCACTTGTAGCACTTAAGTCGTAAGCAAAGGTCTCGAAAAGATGATACTTACATCGATTACATAGTGGGTAGTTTCCAGCATAACCTCTGCCTTCATTTGATGCGCGAACATAAACCATTTAAGGTTTCCTGCCCAATACCTCATTCCCTTGTTGATGATGATTAGTGTTAAAGTTTGTGTTGTCGTTATCATAAACCTCCCGGTCATTTTCCATTTCCTTTGTTGTTGCTTGTTGTTGCTGTTGTTGTTGTTGTTGTTGTTGTTGTCATGCGGTCAGGTTGATAATGTTTTCCCTTTCACTACTCGAGCCATGAGTTTTTGAGCATCCCGAGAATTTTCCAATTGTTTCAGGATCGGAAGAAGTTACATCTCTGAATCACCTTGTGAAGTCCTCCAATGAAATTTTCCGAAGTTTCATTGTCCAAACCATTGATGGACATAGTGCAGCCAATTCTTGAAACCTCGATGTAGGTCTCATGTCATAACCAACAGTCACTAACTCATAAAATTCGCTTCTAATTTCTTCACCTCCTCCGATGCGGGACAATACTTCTTAGTTACCAGATTCTTGAATTCATCCCACGTGAGCTTGTAAGCATTTTCAATACCAATAGGTTGCGCATACGAGTTCCACCATGACACATTGCCATCTAAGAGTGTACCAGCTGCAAACTTCACCTTGTAGTCATCATCGGGCAATTGCATAGAAGAAACAGACTCCATCTTCTCAAACCATCAAACCATAGCGCAGGCTCCTTCTGTGCCTTTGAACTTTGTAGGATCACAGTTCTTAAAGTCCTTGTATGTACAATTTGAACTCAGATCCTCCTGCAGCCTCCCTCAGAAGGAAGCAAGTCTAGCGCTTTCAGCAGCTACTGTGGCTCAGCAAAGAAGAACTACCGTTGCTCGTTATTTCCTTAGTGCCTCGGCTATACTATCCTCTATATACCTTTGGATAGCAGCTGGTGTCATTTCGGTGCGCTTTCTTTCGGTGCCATAACTCTTCAAAATAAGAGGAAAGGTGAGACGTAGCAAAGTCCTATGTTAAGAGTAAGCGCTCTAAAGAGATGTGATGTGAGGTGATAAATTTGAGGTTACTTTTCAAAATAATCGACGGGTTCCCAAAAGATGGGTTATGAGGTGTCGTAAGTTCTTCAAATGTATGATGGTCTAGTGACTTAATGTGTGAATAACGTGTAACTCAACATGTTAGTGGTGAAACGAAGGAGTGAGAGTGACTTTGCCCTACTTAAAGGTTTATCTCGGCATTCGACGTTATCGGTGATGAATCAACTGATATTAAAATTGTGATGGGGAATGACAAGGCATTCTCCACATTGGAGTAGGAGGAAATGATAATAGGATGGGTATTTAAAGGCATCTATGTGACAATCGATTTGAAATGAAAGTAAATAACTCGAAAAATGTACGTATAAACCACATGTAAAGTGAACATGCACTTATGTTGAAATGATAAGATGCTATAATGATGTAGTTATAGTCTAGGGTCAATGATGCAACCTAGTTCTCTATAATCAAGCTCGATGCCAATCTGTCACACCACCAAATTACCTATTTTGCAGCGGAATGGAATTCCTGGGGATTGACTGTCATAGCATCACAGTTGCAGAAATATTGAATGACCTAAAGTGTCGTTTGGAAAATACATCGTTTGATTTTAAAAAAATAATCAGAGTTTACAAAGTGTAGGTCCCAAATGAAAATCAACTTGTGCAGAATTAAGTTTGTTACAAGCCAAACGATGTTTTAAAATGCATAAATCCCATGTGACGCGTCGTCACCACGACTCTATGATAATTCCATATGCAGGCCATGAAGTGAATGCCTTAGATACCTGAGATCAAACATGCTAAAAAGTGTCAACACAAAGGTTGAGTGAGTTCATAGAGTTTGCGTTGAAATGAAAAACCTTTCAAAATCGTTTATGCAGCAAAGGCATTGCAAATCCACTCAGTTCCAAGTTCTGCCCATACAAAACTTGCAACCTATGTGTTTACAACCCATTGCCAAAATATGTATAGTTTATGTTCAAGTGCATGATGTCAAATGAATTCACATAACAGTAGATAACTAACTCAACGTAGAACAATAACACATAATCAATAGCACATGACTTAATGTATCAATATTTAATTGGTATAACACATATGAGTGTTGTTTTATATAATACCAAGACATTTAGTTCAATGATAATCCCAAGACATTTAGCTCAATGATAATCCCAAGACCTTTAGCTCAATAACAATCCCAAGACATTTAGCTCAATGATAATCCCAAGACCTTTAGCTCAATAATAATCCCAAGACCTTTAGCTCAATAATAATCCCAAGACCTTTAGCTCAATAATAATGATATAGAATATGACTAAACATTCAATTCCGATAGACATATAGTTGCAAATAATCATGAATGTCATAAAAGTTGATGAGCATGTATCTCCCCCAAAGAGTTTAATAAAAGCATTAAAATAATTGAAAATGGGGCTATGGAACTCACCTGTTGCAATGATTATAATGACAAAAGTGGATACACCGAAATGTAGCGCGAATCTCTAAACTTGACCTATTATGAATGATATGATACATAATAAGTTATGATGTGATGTTATGCATGCAATTCGGATGATATCTATACCACTTATGAATTTGTGAAAATAATATTTCTCGTCGAGAAATAATCTTTTAACGTCTTGACCATTTTTAAATTACTCCATATGTATTTACATTGAAATGATATCCAACGATAATCATTTAGTGATTTATTATGAAATTATAACTTTTCGTCGTAAAATAATGTCGTTGAAATAATTCATGAAAGTGACTAAACGGCCTCGAAAAGCTAGTCGTAAAATGATGCACGTCGAGTGTTAGGAAACGAACTCAACGGTTTTGAGAAGCTTGTATCATTATCTCAAAGTTTTAGTGTTTAAGTTTTCATCCTAGAGGTCTCGATCACGGAGAAAAATATAAGTAAAGTATGGTTTTCGGCAAAGTTTAAGTGATCGTATCTTACTCGTTACAACTCCGCTTGACAAATGGTTTGACATTTTGAAAATATACTTGGCGAACTTACTTTTACTAGAAGACATCACTTTATAAAAAGTACTTCGTCATTGTTAAAAACGACCTTCAACATGGTCCCTCGTTGCCGTAGTATATGTTTAATAGAAAATATGTTAATTTTGCTAATAGAATAAAGTTACGGCAACTTTTTAAAATGTGAATAACTTTGTCGTTATGAGTCCGTTTTATACGTTCTTTATATCCACGGAATCGTGATAACATATACTAATATATTTTTGATAAGTCGACACATTTAACAACGCTTAAGACTCCTTTTTGACTCTTAAAAAGTAAATATAACATGCTGAAATTTCCAGAAAATTATAGTTTTCGTCACCAACTTGAAAAATTCATAACTTCTTCGTTATAGCTCCGTTTTAACCCGTTCAAGCGGCCACGTTTTCGTTTTAAAGTATATTTTCCAAATATCTAGCCCAAAATATTTTGCTTACTGTCGGATTTTCTAGATTTTCAAAATATGGACAGACCCTTAATTAGACTTGTCGAAATGAGTTTTTCTCGCGCCAAACCTATTCCCACCAATTCAAATCAACTCCGAAGCTATTCTAATCCTACCATACACCTTCTTAGGGTGTCATGGGTTCCTAGACATCACCAAGAGTGATTAATAACAAGGAGTAATTATAGGATGTCAAATATATATAACTCTTAAAATCAATGTAAAAGTGGTATAAACCTCATGAGACTTGCATGATTACTCAAATATGATGAAATGAATATAACAATGAATATGAAATATGATGATGAATATGAAATGCTTACTAGTTACTTGATGAGGTTAATGAGCAAAGGTTTATCCTAACACCCTAGGTTTTTATTGCAAAACCTTAATAAAGAGTGAGACTAGAGTGTTAAAACCTTGTCTAGAAAATTTTTGGTGAATTCTTCTTGTCCTTGTGGTGTGGCCGGTTATGGGAGGAAGAGAAGAGAGAAATGGGTTTTGATCTTTGGATAATATCAAGTGTATGTGTTAAGTGTTTGTAGATATTACAATTATAGGAGTAGATATTTTCACCTCAAGTGACTCATCCCCCCCCTTGGTCGACATTTACATAAAAAAAAGGCTAGTTGCATTTAGTATAATTAAGTGTATTAATGTAGAGTAAATGTGTAGTTATTTAAGGATAATTTGTAACTTGTATATTTATAAGCTTGTAGGGTAGCGTTAGCTAAAAATAAATTTTAACGGATCAATGTAAAATATATTGAAGTCATAAAAAAATTATAAAAATACATTTCTTGTAAAATTTGAATGAAATAATAATTATCGGATTGAATTTACAAAACCGTCAGAATTATATAAAACATAACAATTTATATAATGCAAATAAATTTAAAACACTGGTAAAACCTCATAATATTATTTTTATAAACTTTAATATGAGTATAAA
>OU343219.1:42402676-42505313 GCA_910596185.1 Chrysanthemum makinoi
TTACAAGCCAAACGATGTTTTAAAAATGCATAAATCCCATAAGACGCTGTCGTGCAGCCAATGACTCTGATGATAAATTCCATACGCGTGCCATGAAGTGAATGCCTTAGATACCGAGATCAAACATGTTAAAAAGTGTCAACACAAAGGTCGAGTGAGTTCATAGAGTTTGGCGTTGAAATGAAAAACCTTTCAAAACGTTTAGCGAGCAAAAGGTATTTAACGACTCCGCCCAAGTTCCAATTTATACAAACTTGTGCAGTAAACCTATGTGTTTTACAACCCATTGCCACAAAATATGTAGTTTATGTTCTGTGCATGATGTCAAATGAATTCACATAAATCAGATAAATTAACTCAACGTGAAACAATAACACATAATCAATAGCACATGACTTAATAATCAATATTTAATTGGTATAACACATATGAGTGTTGTTTTATATAATACCAAGACATTTAGTTCAATGATAATCCCAAGACATTTAGCTCAATGATAATCCCAAGACCTTTAGCTCAATAACAATCCCAAGACATTTAGCTCAATGATAATCCCAAGACCTTTAGCTCAATAATAATCCCTAGACCTTTAGCTCAATAATAATCCCAAGACCTTTAGCTCAATAATAATGATATAGAATATGACTAAACATTCAATTCATATAAACATATAGTTGCAAATAATCATGAATGTCATAAAAGTCATGTGTATCTCCCAAAGAGCTAAAAGCATTAAAATAATTGAAAACTATGGAGGCTAACACCTTGCAATAAATTATAATGACAAAGTGGATACACCGAATGTAGCGTGAATTCTAAACTTGACCTATTATGAATGATATGATACATAATAAGTTATGATGTGATATATGGCAATTGGATGATATCTATACCACTTATGAATTTGTGAAAATAATATGCAATAGAAATAATCTTTTAACGTCTTGACCATTTTTTAAATTAATTCCATATGTTTACATTTGCCCGATAATCATTTAGTGATTTATTATGAAATTATAACTTTTCACAAAATAATCGTCGCGAAATAATTCATGAAAGTGACTAAACAAGCCCACTAAAACAATTCAATAAAAAATGATGATCACGAGTGTAGGGAAACGAACTCAACGGTTTTGGGAAGCTTGTATCATTATCTCAAAGTTTTAGTGTTAAGATTTCATCCTAGAGGTCGATCAAGGAGAAAAATATAAGTAAAGTATGGTTTTCGCAAAGTTTAAGTGATCAGATCTTACCTGTTACAACCCGCTTGACAAATGGTTTGACATTTTGAAAAATATGCTTGGCGAACTTACTTTTACTAGAAGACACCACTTTATAAAAAGTACACGTCATTGTTAAAACGACCTTCAACATGGTCCCTCGTTTAGTGGTATATGTTTAATAGAAAATATGTTAATTTTGCATAGAATAAAGTTCTGCAACTTTTAAAATGTGAATAACTTTGTCGTATATGAGTCCGCCACGTTCTTTATATCCAGGAATCGTGATAACATATACTAATATATTTTTGATAAACACATTTAACGCTAAGACTCCTTTTGACTCTTAAAAATATAACATGCTGCCAGAAAATTATAGTTTTCACACCAACTTGAAAAATTCATAACTTTCTTTCATAGCTAGTTTTAACTGTTCTAAGGCCGTTGCTTTTAAAGTATATTTTCCAAATATCTAGCCCAAAATATTTTGCTTACTGTCGGATTCTCTAATTTTCAAAATATGGACAGACCCTTAATTAGACTTTTTTAAAATGAGTTTCTCACCAAACCTATTCCCACCAATTCAAATCAACTCCGGCTATTCTAATCCTACCATACACCTTCTTAGGGTGTCATGGGTTCCTAGACATCACCAAGAGTGATTAATAACAAGGAGTAATTATAGGATGTCAAATATATATAACTCTTAAAATCAATGTAAAAGTGGTATAAACATCCATGAGACTTGCATGATTACTCAAATATGATGAAATGAATATAACAATGAATATGAAATATGATGATGAATATGAAATGCTTACTAGTTACTTGATGAGGTTAATGAGCAAAGGTTTATCCTAACACCCTAGGTTTTTATTGCAAAACCTTAATAAAGAGTGAGACTAGAGTGTTAAAACCTTGTCTAGAAAAATTTTGGTGAATCTTCTTGTCTTGTGGTGTCAAGGGGAAGAGAAGAGAGAAATGGGTTTTGATCTTTGGATAATATCAAGTGTATGTGTTAAGTGTTTGTAGATAATACAATTATAGGAGTAGATATTTTCACCTCAAGTGACTCATCCCCCCCCTTGGTCGACATTTACATAAAAAAAAGGCTAGTTGCATTTAGTATAATTAAGTGTATTAATGTAGAGTAAATGTGTAGTTATTTAAGGATAATTTGTAACTTGTATATTTATAAGCTTGTAGGGTAGCGTTAGCTAAAAATAAATTTTAACGGATCAATGTAAAATATATTGAAGTCATAAAAAAATTATAAAAATACATTTCTTGTAAAATTTGAATGAAATAATAATTATCGGATTGAATTTACAAGAACCGTCGTAATTATATAAACATAACAATTTATATACGAAATAAATTTAAAACACCGGGTAAACTCATAATATTATTTTATAAACTTAATATGAATATAAAAAATATATCGGGATAATTTTTGAAATGTCGGATCAAATGTTCAAAATAAATGCTTATACGATAGCAGTATTTAATATGGAAATAAACGTTTAATAAAAAATGCAAAACCATGCATAAATTATATGATGATGATAATGAATGAAATGTAGACTAAACTTAGTCTATATGGAATGTCTTTGATGATATGTTCATGAATTCACAGCTAAACCATTACTTACATTGAATTTAATACTCGTAAACTTAATTTACAATAAATGATAAATGATGAAGCATGAATAATGTTTTGAAATATGACCTGAAAATACGAGTTGTCACATCAAATGAGACCACTAATGGATTTTGTGGAAAGACAGAGGGACACAGAGAAAGACCTTTATTCTCATCAAAGAGTATTAGGTGGCACAAGATCGAGTAATCATGCATGAATCTGTAAACCTTGAGAACTGCCAAGGAATATATTGAGCTATATCAACTTGTGTCTCCTCAGCAGAAACTAGAGCATCACCAGAAGCATCACCAGTCTTTAATCTCTTAGGATTAGGACCTTCTAGAAGTGATTGAGCGCGTTTCACCCTGGTATAAGGATTGAGACCATCCTTTTCCAACCTTGCGAGAATGGTGATATACTCTTTGACCAACCGATCATCAGGCAAGGATTTCACAAAAGCCATAGTCCAACCTGTGTTGTAAACATCAGAACTTGTATTCTTCACAAATTCTCTCATATGTTTCCTCTATTCGGCTTGAGAGAGAGATTTGTCCCTTTTTGCTTTAGCATGGCGTTCTGCATCTGCTTTCTTTCTCTGATTTACTAAGGCCATAATATCATCAACATAATTCTCAGAGTCAAAGGCACCACCCAATATAGATTGGGTAAGAGGTGGATTGTTAGAAACAGCACCCGCCAGTTGATTCCAAGTGTCATCAGTAAACTTGAGAACAAGATCATCAAGTGCTTTCCTTCTCTGTGGTGTGACCTCAGAAACCATGTAAGACTGACTTTGAAACTCTTCATCATAAGTAGCCTGAGTCTGTGCATCAACCTCTTTATCATGTTGTGAAATCTCATGAAGACTCAATAGCCTAGCTTGTTCAGCCTTAAATGCATCAAAGTCCATATCCTCATCTAGAACTATACCTTTTCCCTTATCAACCAGAGAAGCAGGCACATGCTCAACCTCAACTGAATAATCCTTTGGATAAGAGGGAATAGACTTATGCATCTCAGAAGCAACAGATGAAGGATCAGCTTATCTCATACAAAAGCGTGTCAAGTAGGATTCAAGCCTCCATTCTTTATCCTCACCCACCTTGTCAGAAGGAACGTGTACATGATCAGCAGTAATAGATGGTTTAGAAGAATCCACTAAACTAGCTTTGAGGGCCATTTGACTTAGATAACTCCTCTTCCTAATCTACCTCCGTTGAAACACTTGAACTTCTGGATCCTTTAGAGCTTGCGACTCTCCCATGAAACATATGCCAAGACATGTAGAGCCTCAAGATCAATATTTGTCCCTCTACACCTGTTCCTCCCTCAATCGACTACAACTCTTCTCCTCCTATTAGTAAGCCTAACCTCCAAATCACACCTTCAACAACTTAACCAAAGCACCACCCAAGAGTCTCTTGGTCTCCTAAGCTCATCCTTGGTTTTATTTAAGCAAACTCTAAATCATCAACCTTCTTGATATACCTGTTGAGTAAACTAGACACATTCATTAGTACAGTAGGATCCTTAGCTCCACCAGCAGGATTACCTATGGTATGAGGAGCTTCATTGGATCTTAAAGGAGACAACGCAAAATCATCACCAAAAGTGGTGTCATCCTCAAAATAATGTCTAGAGGACTAGTAGGTTGAACAAAGGTTGGTGGATTGTCCTTAGTCTCAACAGAATTTGTTACTGGACTGAGGCAACCGCCCTTCTGGAGCAACAACTGGTGATGGTGGGAACAAATGAGGTGAAGGAGGTTGTCAAGCATCAGCAAATCGCAGAGGCACCACAAAGAACATTGACACCGTGCAACATCGGGGGTAACAGGGTCTGTGTTCTCAAAGATAATTAGTTTTCATTGTAAAATTATTTGGCAGTTAATTTAGTAATGACCCTTGGAGTTTGATCAGAGGTTTCAATGCCTAATATCATTTGTAGAAATAGAGGATACATAAGAAATTTATGTTTGGTATCCTTTATATTCTTAAGCATTTCCTCAAAAACATATCTTGAAAAATTATACTGATCCTCAAAAATATTCTACCATGGGCCAAACAGATTATAGCATTTGCAATAGAACTGGAAAACTGATCCCAACCCCCAGATTTAGGACTCAAACATTGAAGCAGGGTATGGACTAAAAACCTCCACTTAGGGCAAAACTTATTTTTATGACAAATGATTTTCCCATCATGGATACTCCTAAGTCGGTTAGACCAAAGAATAATCTCATCTCTATTGTTCTCAAAGAGACCACCTTCATCATCAAATTGTAACTCGAGTCCTAATGAGACCCAAGTATCACATACTCTTCTCCATCAATAGCCACAATCTCCTTGGTCAACTGTAAGGAGATTTCTCATGAGCAATGGACCAAAATTGCTTGACAAGAGAGTCATAAACAACTGATGAGAGAAAGAGAGCATACCGATCTTGGAGCCAGAATAAAATCAATCATTGAATCATACAAATCACTCCCTTTGGCATGTTCCAAGAATGAAACTTTGTTGTGGTCTCCTTTGTAATCGAAATGCCATGAACAGTGAGAAGATTGTAGATGAGCAGGATTCAAATTAAGAGGGAATTGAGGTGTGGGATACTTCTGATTGACTATTTAAATAAGTTACCCAAAATAGTCGTTTAAATTGACAAGAGATTCGGAACAAATCTTTGACCAATTTTGACTTTAATTAAACCCCGAATTAAATTCCCAAATTTTATCACAACCAGCAGCAATGAATAGTTAAAAAGCGGAAACCAAACAGTCAAACAGCAGAAACCAATTAACTTTTGTCCGTAGTTATCAATCCAAAGTTACCAATCCACTCCATCAAGAAACAATCAATATCAGAACAATGAAGAAGGAATCAAATCAAATTTGACCCATAATAACAAGGTTTAATAGCTCCAAACAGAACTTTTAGCGATACAAATTCCAACCATCAATATTTACCATAACTTCTACCGACCTAAGATTCCATTAAGCCTATAAAACCAACCCCTTGCATCAGCAACCATACAAACCAACCACATAACCCTAATCAACAAAAGCGATTAACAACCAAATAACCATGACCAGCTCCCCAAACCATCCTATTGAAATATCATCATCTGACAAAGGAAGCCTCTCATGGAGGATGGCCTAACTACTTTCCCCCTGGTGCATCCAACAAAAATGACTATAGAGAGCCTCTTGGCAAGTCACCATTTGCATACACTTCTTCAGATGAAGATCTTCCCAATCCTCCTCCTCATGTTGAGTTTGAAGTATCCAGTTCTGAGCTAAATGCAATGAATGAGGATACTTCTGATGATGATCTTAATGACCCAACTTACAAACCACTCAATGTTGCTCCTCTTGCTGTTC
This sequence comes from Chrysanthemum makinoi, assembly GCA_910596185.1. Taxonomy (NCBI): domain Eukaryota; kingdom Viridiplantae; phylum Streptophyta; class Magnoliopsida; order Asterales; family Asteraceae; genus Chrysanthemum; species Chrysanthemum makinoi. The sequence goes on from OU343219.1 coordinate 42,408,915, forward strand.
TACCACCAAGTTCTTCAATTCCAACTCCCCAAGCCTCCACATCAAACCCTGCCAGGAGAGCCACTGTGGTGGGTTTGGCCGCAGCCAATGGGAATTTGTTAACAGATGGGGAAAGGAACACGAAAGGATGCCAGAGTGGGGAAACCGAAGGCCAGAGAGCAGGCCTTGAAGATTGAAGCTGGAGTCTGGAGGAATGTTGTGTGAAGCTTGTTATGTAGCCATCAGTAGCATTGAAAAAGTATTGTACTATTCCCACTGCATCTTTGAATGCAGTGTTTTATGAATAATAATAAGACTTCTATGCTTTTAAGTTTAATCATTTGATATTTGTTTCCACTGATTGTTTGTTTGATACTTGATCTACAAGATGGTTAGTAGAACACAGAACATACAAGAAAAATATCTACAAATATATACAAAATATACAACTAAAATCCTCCCCTTAAACTAGAAATCTCCCCTTAGGCCATAATCCTCCCCTCAAACACAACAATCAGGGGTTGATCATGCCTATATGGACAATCAAATATTGAAACCTTGGACCATCAAAAGCTTTAGTTAATAACAGCCTACATTTTCATTAGTATGTATTTTAACCACTTGAATAAGCTGTTTTTCATTAGCATCTCTAATAAAGTGGTGTCTAATTTCAATGTGCTTAGTTCTTTGATGAGCAACAGGGTTTTTAACAATGCAGATGGTACTTTGATTGTAAATAAAGATCTTAGTGTTCATAAAATTGAACCCATAGTCTAATAACTGATTTTGAATCCAAAGTACCTAACCACAACAACTAGCGTGAGCAACATATTCTCAATAGAAGATGTAGCCACAATGGTCTCCGCTTCTTGCATCAGGAGATTAATCTCCTTCCCAAGAACTTTTAGATTATACCAAAGTTTGCAAAGATAGTCACTATCATCAAGCTTCCAAGTCAAATGGAGATTCTCTAGGATACCAAAGACCCAACCTAGGTTGACCCTTGAGATAATTGAAAATATTCTTGAGTGAAGTCAAATGGGAAGTCAAAGGAACGACTTGATGCCTGGAACAAGCACGGACTGCAAACATTATATCAGGCCTAGAAGCAGTCAAATACATGAGTGAACCAATCATTGATCTATAGAGATGAACATTAACAGTAGGATCTGGTTCATGATTTGACTTAGGCTTTGGTGCTTCATAAGGAGTAGTGGCAGTCCTAACTAGTTCCATATCAAACTTCTTGAGGATGTCATGCACATATTTCTCTTGATGAATGAAAATGCCATCTCGATTGAACTTGAAGGCCCAAAAGAATGTTAGTTCACACATTGCACTCATCTCAAACTCACTTTTCATCAACTCCTCAAAGAGATCAAAGCTTTTGGTAGAACCAAAGATAATGTCATCCATATACACTTGCACAAGAATGATATCCTTGGAGCTCTTCTTGATAAAGAGAGTCTTATCAATAGCACCTCTCCCTGTATCTTCAAGAGAATGAGGAGAGCCTAGCATACCAAGCTCTAGTTCACGATGAAGTCCATGGAGTGCTTTAACCACTTTGTAGACCATATGGATTATGGGTCTACAAATCCCTTGGGCTGAGTGACATACACTTCTTCCTTAATTTCACCATATAAAAAGGCATTTTTCACATCCATCTGATAAACCATGAAGCCCATGTAGGAAGCAAATGCCAAGAAGAGTCTGATGGCCTCTACTCTTGCAACAGGAGCAAAAACCTCATCATAATCAATACCCTCTTCTTGTCTGTGACGTTGAGCAACCAACCTTGCCTTATTCCTTACCACAATCCCCCTAACATCCCTCTTACATTTCATAATCCACTTTGTCCTAATAGCATACTTGCCAGGAGGCAATTGAACAAGCTTCCACACATTTTGATTTAAGAACTTTTGCATTTCCTCTTGCATAGCAAATCATCATCTGCCAAAGCTCAAGGCAACACTGGTAGGTTCAACTTGAGATAGGAAACAAGCAAACAGACAATGATGATAGTCTATATGATTGTTCCTATGTTGATCCTGAATGTAACTAAGAAATGCAGATTCACCAAAATATGACCTCTTGACCATGCTTCTAGTTTGCATACTTGAAGTAGGATCACCAATGATAAGAGATTGTGGATGAACTGTGTTAATCCTCTTTTTTTTGACGTAGGACTAACATCAATGGATGTGGCCAGATTAGTAACTGTAGGACCAAATTTATCATCATAGGAAGAAGAGCCAAATATGCCTGTTCTTGACAAATGATGAATGCCATCGAATTCAGAGCTTGAATTTTGTAAATTGGCTAAGTCAGATGGAGTTGGAAATCTGGTGGGAGAAACATCTAAACCCAAAGTATCAGTAGATGGAGTATTGGAGGGAACCGCAGGAACAACATCACTAGCAGAAAGAACAGGAACACGACCAGCAGCAACTGACCCATTACCAGAAGGATCAGCCACATTACAAGTAGGAACATGTATACTACCAGCAGCATCAAAGTCCCTACGGGCTTCAATAGTTGCCTAGGAGTTCCTCTGTTTCTGTGGAGAACTCATAACCAAACTTTTCAGTATCATCCTTTGTAGCATGCTCTTGGCGTTGAAGCTTCACAAGTTCTTCGATATCCCGGATCACTTGAAGTTCCATTAGAAGCGTGTTTTCTTGTTACCCAAAGTGTTAGTTGGTGAGGAAGGAACAACTATAAGTTGTTCATCACTCTCTGAATCTGTCTCATCATCTGAGGAACCATTCTTGACCTGCTCCCTAAACATTTAGCTTGTCCTCCATAAATCTTAGATTCAGTGTCTCTTCAATCCTTTTTGTGGAGATGTTATACACCCTGTAAGCTTTACTATGAGTTGAATAGCCTACTACAAATCCCTCACCAACTTTCCCTTCAAACTTGCCCAAATAATCACTGGTGTTAAGGATGGTCACATGACAACCAAAAGGCTTAAGGTGGCTAATAGGCATAAAAAAGTTCATAAGGTGTCTTGTTGTGAGGATTAGTTATCAAGACCACTCAATACATAAATAAGTCTGCTGACCTTCACCAGAACATGGTAGGTAACTTAGAATTAGCAACTCCATTTTGTTGTGGAGTCCTGGCAGTCCTATAATCCTTTTTTTATAGCACAAAGATCAATTAATTTGGCATTCTTGAACTTTGTCCCATTGTTACACCTAATGGCTTTAACCTTTTTTAACTAATTCTACTAGGCAATACAATCTTGAAGAATCAAATGTTTCATCTTTAGTCCCCAAGAAGAATGCCCAAAGAATACCTACTATAGTCATCAGAACCACCAAACAATAGGACTTGTGATCAATGCTTCGAGATGTAGGACCAAAAGATCCATATGTAGAAGCTGCAAGGGCTCATGATAACGGACAAAGAAGAATGGACTTATAGGAAACCTTGTATTGCTTTTTCCTTGTTACAAGCCACACGAGTGTTCATTTAGTAAAGACCTTGGAAGGAAGTCCATGAACTAACCCAAGTTTTGCCATTTTGTTGATTGTTTTGACATTAACATGAGCCATCCTTCTATGCCATTTATTAGATTCATCCAAGGATTCTTTTGCCACCAAACAATCTAAATCACATGCAGGCTGAACTTCATTTAGATTGAATGTATACAAATTTTGTTTCCTTGGCACCTTCAGAAGAACTTGACTGTCATCAGGTATCTGGAAATCTTTTGAGAGAACAAGACATTCAGTATCAGTGAATAACACAAAGTGTTTCTTGTCACAGATTTGGGACACATAAAATAGGTTGAAGTTTCTCAGTTCTTCCATATAATACACATTCTCAAAGTCCAGCTTGGAAGTTCTAATTGTTCCCTTCCCTGTTATTTTACCATCTCCTCCTCCAAAAAGTAGCAAGTACAAGACTTCCTGAACAAAAAGTCCGCCTCGCTCCTACCATCATACTCGAGAACAACCACTATCAACAATGCCTAAATCTTTATTAGAATGAGGATCGTCCTACAAGTTAGAAGATATACAACAACATTAGTTTCTCATAAAAGTCACAATCTTTGATAAGAATAAATGTACTACCACAAACAAAACATGATTTCTTCTTAAACTGTTTGTTCAAAAAAGGAATAGTCTTATCACAAACAAAATTATTCAAACCACAACCAAAATCAAAATTGTTTTTAACAAATCAATGTAACAAAATGTTTCTAAAATGAGTCGCTTTGAAGAAGATTCATTAACAAAGAACTCAAGGTGCAATGGCTTGGGAAAGAGACTTGGGCGAGACTCTTCATTTGAATCAAAACTGCATATCTTAAACGGGTCTCTCAAGTCCTATCACCGAAGAACAAGAGACAAAAGTATTAGATTACGCCGTCGTGATAAGTCATTGGACTTTTGACCATAGGTCATATATATATGATTCCTGAAGCTGAGTCTAGGTGGGTAGCCAATACCATTTATAGAAGAAGGAACCGAATGCATTTCACCTTGTTTTTATATATATTTAACAAAGTTTTCAGATATTCTTCATTAGTGACAAGATTAAAATATATTGTATTGGGGTCATACACCTCATCTAGACCAATATAGTCCTTGAAGCCCAACTCCATCTTAGTTTTAATGCATTAGAACTATTCCACAATTTATCTAGGTTTCTAGCCTGTTTCAACACTTATGCCTAGCCACTGAATCTAGATTTGTTTCAAGACCCTCTTTTTCAGCAATCACCTTAACATGATCTTCTTATTAAATTTTAGCTTGTTCGAGGTGTTGTCCAAATCTCTTTCTAAAACTTTAATTTTCTCTTCAAGAGCTAATTGATTTTGTTGGTACTGTGCCTTTTGTTTTTCTAAAGATTTAACGCTTTTTAAATTCTGAACCTCTAATAAAATATTCTTTATATTGGCCATTAACATCATCAAACTCACCTTTAAGGGCATCATAATTAGCATTACAACCAAACATACAAATTTGTAGCTGAGAAGTGATGCCCATCAGTGCAATCTCATCAGCAGTATTAGCAACCAATCTAACTTGATGATTGTCATCCTCAGCTTCATTCACATGCTCATCCTGGGCCAACCCTTGACTCCGAGACAACAAGCTATAGGTTTCACCTCCTCACTCCTTGAGCTTGTATGCATTATACCTTCTTCACACCTCCTTCTTATATCCGACATTCGCTAGCAAGTGACCAAGTTGGTTGCATTCAAAGCACCATCTCTTCCCTTCTGTCAAACCCATGATTCTCTTCCTTGTAGCCAAACTTCCTCCCAGATTCTCAAACCTGTTGACTTTCACAAAAGCATGGCCATCTGCCATTTGAGATCCATCTCCTCCAAATCCCATTTATCCACTTCTTCAAAATCTTCATAGGCCAACTGCTGTTGGTCTTTAGTTTCATCAACAAAAGAGTGAAGACATCCGAATGGACTGTGATTTTATTGAAGAAGTGTGTTCCGTTGTCACTGAGGAAGAAGTGGAACTTTCAAAGATAAGACACCATTGTGTTAGCGTGGTAGAACTAACAAAGTCGAGTGTGTTAGAGTTGGAGAATAAGATGAATGATCCTTGATATCAATTTCAAAGGATCTAAGCTTATTGTATAAGTCATAAAAGCGTAGTCAAGGCCCTTTGCCTTGAGTGTGAGAAAAACCTGCCTCTAGGAAGAAGGTAAAGCACGATGGAACTTGAGATTACATTCCTTATTGTCAGGTTTGGATTTCATATGATTTAGTTATCGAGGATTTTGGAACTCACACCCCTGTGTATGCCTCTCTTCTCGAATTGAAAACTCTTGAAAGTTCTACTTGAGCATTGACTTCTCATCTTTTAGAATCTACTCCAAACCTGCTTTTATCAAGCTTCCAGATTTAGCATCATCAAGATGATAAAAGTCACCAGATGCACATCCGGAGAGCTTCAGCAAGGTAGTCCTTGCCTTGGTTTCCTGGTGCAATCTGTTCGATTAGTCATTATCGGAAGTATTATTATATTCCCATCGATCTCTTCCAAAGAGCCTCTCTCTATCATATGCTTGAACAATATTCCAGAGATGGATGTCCATGTTGGAGATATAATTTTCCATCTTCATAGCCCATATGTCATACTCCGTCCTTCTTCGTGTAGGGAAATTTCAGATTGGTGTTGGACATGGTGGTAACAACATGCTGATTGGGTGTTTGATGGCTCAGTTTTTCTTCATTTTTGAATTTGAATGTTTTGATGATGTCATTGTTATGGTTTTGAGAAAGGAGTAAGATCCTTCTAAGTAAGATTCTCACCAAACTCTAATACCAATTTGTCAGTTCACTGATAGATCTTATGAGCCTTAATGAAAGTATTGTAACGTGTAATCACAAGAATACGGAGAACCTTTGCTAGAATTATGTTTACGCTAATATAAAACACAAGACTCAAGACGACAATGAACACCGAATACTTGATCCTCTATGGATCTATGTTAATTCACTAAAAGATGTTATTCACTTAACGACATTAACCCTAGCCGCTTGTTTCTTTTATACTACAAGAAACCCTAATTGAGAAGCTTACTCATCACATAAAAGATATGCATTATCTATTTCAAATTTAACTCATGCATATCCCAACTAAATACTAATAATACGGAAACTACATATTCAAATAAAATATCATAACCGCCTAATGCAGAACTACACTATCACAGAACGAAAATCTATCAAAAGGAACCATATCGCTGTAAACCCACTATTACAAAATTCCTCACAATGCAAGAACTCCGCATGAGTGACACAGCCCGTTGTATGACACCGACTTATTCTGTGTACCGGATCAAACTATATTCACTACCGACCGATATTCCACCAACATTCGCATCCGACGAGGATCGAGTGTTCAACATGAGCAGCTACATCTCATTCGATGATAATCAAATAGATCTCAGAGTTATGTTTAAAGATCAAGATGACCTTATGGTTAATATAATCAAGTCAATTCGCGTGGTTATATTTGAAGATCTAAATAATGATTGTTTTAATGACTCCGCTCAATAAGCCGTAACCTAATCCGGATATTCATGACCTTAATTCGCACTCCAAGAATCTAGAATGGGAATGTGCAAAGACATCAATAAGAAATTACATAATAAAATTGCACTGTTGACTAAGGATAATGAATGCTTAAAGTTTCAACTCAACATTTTTCAAACACAAGAAAAACGTGAAAAAGGTTTTGAAGTCGCTTTTGGTAAATCTTACCAAAACGAAAAATCTTTGGAAAAACAGATATGTGATCTAGTTGCATCTAAGAATTCTTTGTTGTCTCAAATAGAACAACTGAAATATGATCATAAACAACAACTTAACGCCTCCTTCTAAACTCAAAAGCCAAGTCTAAGTTGTTAACTTGTCAAAACAGCTTTTAAGTACAAAAGCATTCAAAGAAACGAATAGATGACTATCTTGAAGAAATTTTCGACTTACAAAACAAAATCAAAGAGTTTCAAATGTTGTTTATAAACATGGTGAGTCAATCACAACTATTCAAAAGTTTACTTTTAAATCCAAATGGATATGGACCGATCTTTCTCTGACACAAACCAAAGTTTTCACATAGAGCATTCAAACCAAATCCTCAAGTTTACAGTGCAGAACATAGAATTGATGATTCCATTATGAGTGTTATTGAATATAATCATATGGAGGAATTAGATGTAGAAGACGAGACCGGTCAAAATTAGAAAATGTTGTTTATAACAAACCATTTAACTATTCAAACACCATAACTTTCGTCGCACAACACTGGGTTATCATGCCTATTTCTGAGTCTTCTAATGTTGATCCCCAAACCAATACTGCACAAATTAATGGTCCTTTACCTTCACTCAGTGAAGTAAAAACATTACCCGAACGATGTCAAATTCTTAAATATTTTGAAACATTCATTTCGGACATCAAACTTTTGGAACGTGAAATTGAAATCAATTCTGAAATAAAAGTTGAACATTTTCAATCGCCTCATGCGCAAGAACAAAGAGATATTTTTCAGAAAAGAATTTTACCTCATGTCCAAAATTTGAAAATGTGTGCAATATATTGGGAAAGGGATTTTCATAAGGAGCTTGGACTTATGAAAAGAGTTTTCAAGAAAACAGAAACATCGATTTCAAATACAAAACGCAAAAAGAAAATGTTAAGAAAAGATGTTGATCGACTCTTGGAAGATGTAATCTGTGCTGATACCATTAATGTTGTGCTATTACATTCTGTTGCATATCCATTTGATTATATCACTGTTGATTCTATTGATACTGTTGAAAATGTTGAGAATACCGATAATGTGTCACAAATCAAGTCTTTCAAAGTTGATAATGAGCGTTTGTTAAACGAGCTTTCAAATGCAAAACGTCGTCTTCAATGGTGTCAAAAATACTGTCAAAATCGAGAACTCGCTTTGCAAAACAAAATCAACCAGTTGCATACCAAAACTCTTAATCCAAAACTTGAGCAACTGGATGATGAAAACGTGTTTTTAAAGTGTCAAATTTCAAAATATGAACAAGAAATTTCAAAAGTTAAAACGGAATATGATGTCATATTTGATTTACTTAAAAAGACTCGTGCTCAAGCGTCAAAACATGTTGATGATCATCTTGCATATACCAAAGATGTTTTACGACGAAATGGAAACATTCGTTCTGAAAATCTAGATTTGTTACACACTATCCATGATCTAAAAGCTGAGTTGGTGAAACTCAAGAAAGATAGGCCTAGTAACACAAATGTAACTGCACTAGGAGTTCTTAGACTGCCTAATGACACATCACAAGAAACTAATGTGCTTCCCTTTAATGAAACAGGAATAGTTGCCTCTTTTCCCAACGCTAGCACTTCACAGCTTAAGAGCACCACAAGGAAGAATAGGAAGTCGCGACGTAAGAAAAGAACAATAAAGACCTCTGACGAAGAAGAACACCTTAGGAATTTGAATAAGACTCAAGTTGCACCGACTTTACATATTGCATCTAACAAATGTAATGGAAAAAGTGATGTAACGAATGCTGAATCTTTAAGTACTTTAAATGTTATGTTTGAAGCTTCTTGTGTTGGTTGTCGTAATAGCATGTTTTCTGGTTGTCATGATAAATGTGTGGCTGATGCTATCTTATCTCATAAGCGGAATAATAGAAAACGGAATACCTCTAGGCCCACTAATGCTTCTAAGTCTGTATTAGGTAAACCACCCTCTAGTGTTCTGGCTATGATCATTGATGTACCCATAGAACCCCCTTCACCTCCTAGGAAGAACTTATCACCTAGTGCATTTACTAAGACAAAAGCTAAGACTATTTGGAGATGGCAAAAATGGTTACATAATACACTTGGATTAAAATGGATACCTAAAATCATAAACATGTATGTTTCAACTATAACTGCATCGGAACCGTCTAACTCTTCGGGTTCCACATCTACTTTTATTCCATCTGTGTCGTTTGTGTGTAATGCAGGTGATACAGATCATCCTTTGGATTGTTGATAGCGGATGTTCCCGACACATGACAGGTAATCTCAAACTGTTATCAAACTTTGTTTCAAAGTTCATTGGCAATGTCAGGTTCGGGAATGATCACTTCGCAGCTATCATGGGATACGGTGATTACATCAATGGTAACATCGAAATTAGCAGGTTTTATTATGTGGAAACTCACAATCTCTTCTCAGTTGGTCAATTTTGTGATGGAGATTTGGAAGTTGCTTTTCGGAAGAAAACTTGTTTCATTCGTGATCTAATGTTGATCCCCAAACCAATACTGCACAAATTAATGGTCCTTTACCTTCACTCAGTGAAGTAAAAACATTACCCGAACGATGTCAAATTCTTAAATATTTTGAAACATTCATTTCGGACATCAAACTTTTGGAACGTGAAATTGAAATCAATTCTGAAATAAAAGTTGAACATTTTCAATCGCCTCATGCGCAAGAACAAAGAGATATTTTTCAGAAAAGAATTTTACCTCATGTCCAAAATTTGAAAATGTGTGCAATATATTGGGAAAGGGATTTTCATAAGGAGCTTGGACTTATGAAAAGAGTTTTCAAGAAAACAGAAACATCGATTTCAAATACAAAACGCAAAAAGAAAATGTTAAGAAAAGATGTTGATCGACTCTTGGAAGATGTAATCTGTGCTGATACCATTAATGTTGTGCTATTACAATTTGTTGCATATGCATTTGATTATATCACTGTTGATTCTGTTGATACTGTTGAAAATGTTGAGAATACTGATAATGTGTCACAAATCAAGTCTTTCAAAGTTGATAATCAGCGTTTGTTAAACGAGCTTTCAAATGCAAAACGTCGTCTTCAATGGTGTCAAAAATACTGTCAAAATCGAGAACTCGCTTTGCAAAACAAAATCAACCAGTTGCATACCAAAACTCTTAATCCAAAACTTGAGCAACTGGATGATGAAAACGTGTTTTTAAAGTGTCAAATTTCAAAATATGAACAAGAAATTTGAAAAGTTAAAACGGAATATGATGTCATATTTGATTTACTTAAAAAGACTCGTGCTCAAGCGTCAAAACATGTTGATGATCATCTTTCATATACCAAAGATGTTTTACGACGAAATGGAAACATTCGTTCTGAAAATCTAGATTTGTTACACACTATCCATGATCTAAAAGCTGAGTTGGTGAAACTCAAGAAAGATAGGCCTAGTAACACAAACGTAACTGCACTAGGAGTTCTTAGACTGCCTAATGACACATCACAAGAAACTAATGTGCTTCCCTCTAATGAAACAGGAATAGTTGCCTCTTTTCCCAACGCTAGCACTTCACAGCTTAAGAGAACCACAAGGAAGAATAGGAAGTCGCGACGTAAGAAAAGAACAATAAAGACCTCTGAAGAAGAAGAACACCTTAGGAATTTGAATAAGACTCAAGTTGCACCCACTTTACATATTGCATCTAACAAATGTAATGGAAAAAGTGATGTAACGAATGCTGAATCTTTAAGTACTTTAAATGTTATGTTTGAAGCTTCTTGTGTTGGTTGTCGTAATAACATGTTTTCTGGTTGTCATGATAAATGTGTGGCTGATGCTATCTTATCTCATAAGCGGAATAATAGAAAACGGAATACCTCTAGGCCCACTAATGCTTCTAAGTCTGTATTAGGTAAACCACCCTCTAGTGTTCCGGCTACGATCATTGATGTACCCATAGAACCCCCTTCACCTCCTAGGAAGAACTTATCACCTAGTGCATTTACTAAGACAAAAGCTAAGACTATTTGGAGATGGCAGAAATGGTTACATAATACACTTGGATTTAAATGGATACCTAAAATCATAAACATGTGTGTTTCAACTATAACTGCATCGGAACCGTCTAACTCTTCGGGTTCCACATCTACTTTTATTCCATCTGTGTCGTTTGTGTGTAATGCAGGTGATACAGATCATCCTTTGGATTGTTGATAGCGGATGTTCCCGACACATGACAGGTAATCTCAAACTGTTATCAAACTTTGTTTCAAAGTTCATTGGCAGTGTCAGGTTCGGGAATGATCACTTCGCAGCTATCATGGGATACGGTGATTACATCAATGGTAACATCGAAATTAGCAGGTTTTATTATGTGGAAACTCACAATCTCTTCTCAGTTGGTCAATTTTGTGATGGAGATTTGGAAGTTGCTTTTCGGAAGAAAACTTGTTTCATTCGTGATCTACAAGGAAACGATCTTATGTCTGGAACCCGCACATCAAGTCTTTACACAATTTCTATGCAAGACATGATTGCTTCATCTCCCATATGTCTACTCTCAAAGGCAACATCAATGAAATCTTGGCTATGGCACCATCGCCTCTCACACTTAAACTTTCAAAACATAACCAATCTTGTACGTTACAAACTTGTTGAAGGTCTCCCAAGATTTCGGTACTCTAAAGATCATCTATGCTTAGCTTGTGAACAAGGTAAAAGCACTCGTGCTCACCTTCCTTCAAAGGTGGAACACAACTCACAGCATGCACTTTATCTTCTTCACATGGATTTGTGTTGTCTGATGCGCGTGCAAACGATTAATGGCAAACGCTACATCTTGGTAATTGTGGATGACTACTCAAGATGGAATTGGGTTTATTTTCTTCGAAGTAAAGATCAACCTCCACAGATGATCATCACCTTTCTCACGAAAATTCAAATTCAGCTTCGAAACACAGTCAGACAAATCAGAACAGACAAAGGAACTGAATTTGTGAATCAAACACTTCGTGCATATTATGAGAAAGTGGGAATTGAGCATCAAACATCAATTTCAAGAACACCAGAACAAAATGGAGTTGTTGAACGACGAAACCGTACGTTAGTGAAAACTGAAAGAACGATGTTGATAAATGCAAAACTTCCAGATTACTTGTGGGCTGACGCCGTGTGAACTGCATGCTACACTCAGAACCGTTCAATGATTACTAAACGCCACAACAAAACACCTTATGAGCTTATCCACAACCGTAAACAAAATCTCAAACACTTTCATGTATTTGGATCCCTTTGTTACCCAAATAATAATCGTGATGACTTTGGTAATGTTAGGTTCCCGTATTTATAACACAAGCCTCAATATGTAAGAAAGAAAGATAAGATGATCGGTTGAACAAGACAAGACACTATGCGAATGAATGTGAGACAAGTTATGCGTAGATAATGAAATGAAATGAACAACCAACCCTTAAGTATGGGTTTACATGGGTATTTATAGGAAGGAACTAGGGCAACATGCAAGTTCCCTTCCTTTCCCTTATTGGGCTTTGGATAGGCTCATGGTCTTTCTACATGAGCCTAACCTTGATTACTAACATAAAAGCCATAATTAAGCTAACTATTACATATTAATTACTAACACTTGAATTCTAGTTTAGGAGTGATTCCAACAATCTCCCCCTAAGTGTTAGTGATTGATGATATAAACATTGTTGGTACTGATGTAATAGTTGGTTTGACGTCTTCTGACATTCTTCTTTCTTGTGAGAAGAAGTACCTTGATTCGAACAATCTCCCCAGTGTAGAGAAACAGTTTCCTTTGAAGTATTCTGCTTTGACATCATCATTTTCTTTGTTCTTTGATCTTTGTTCTTTGTGATGGAAGTGATAGTATGTTGTGGTTGTCTGCATCAGGTCCGCTTTATTGCTCCAGTGTCTCCACGTCTTTCTCCAACATGCTCACATGCTCTTTAACTTTGGATTATAGTATTGATATAGTTCTCTTAGTCTTTAAAGTTTGTAGATTCTTTGACTTGACGAAGAATCATTCTGACTTTGTGTTGCCTTTTGGGAGAACTTCAATTAGTGTTGTTGTTGATATGAGGATGTGGAGAATCTGCACGATCTTTTCCACCCGCAAGCATCCATAAGAAGAAAACATAAAACATGGGTTAGAAATAATCCAGCGCTTACAAGTTTGAACTTCGAGAGTTTTAACAAAGATAGTGTGAAAACAAAACTCTAATTCTCACAAAGGCTGTTCCTGAATTGGAGTCCCACAAGTAAGATAACGCGATGTACCGAAGTACACCTACAGTTCAGATGAGCCGCTGAGGTACACCGAAGCATCACCCCACGACTGAAGACCGTTTGAGACACACTAAGTGTAATCCACGGGGAGTTACCGAAGTGACCTGCTGTTAGGGCTGTTTGATGTTGACCCTGGCAGGAGTTTCCATTCAATCACTGAGGATCACATGTGTGAACCTCTCATAAATGTTCTCGACAGATTGCTAGGATCTGTGAAGGACTCGATAATGTATCACTTGCGTCCTTATTGTTGAACGACAAGCGATGAATTGTCAAGTGTACCTAAGAGATCTTTTGATGAATCTCGTGGCTCTAGACTCAATAGTGCGCTTTGGTTTTCCTGAGCGGAGACTAGGGAGAGGGTCTCCTTGCTTCAATACCAACAATCTCTAAGAGAAAGCCGATAGTTTATGTAGGGTTCCCTGTGAGAATGAAATAAGCTTCTGTTGAGAGAAACTTGAGTGGCTAAGAAGGTTTAGTGCATGCGTCACTAGGTCCATGACGACTTTGATCTTCAATACCAGTGTCATCAAGTGACAACCAGTAGCATATGAATTGAACCCGGTGTCTTCCCTAAGTTGAATAATCTGGAGGGCTTTTTGTTTTCACCCTTTTCTTTGCATTTCTTTTTAATTCTTCAACTCCTTCTTTCTCCAATTCTCATTTTCTCCTTTTTATAATCATACCTAAGGACTTCTAATTCTAACTGTTGGTGGTGTCCTTGGGTAGATCCCTCCGGCTCTGGCGGATCATACGACGGTTATTCCTTACCTTAGTCACCTTATAACTCCATGACTAACCTATGTTGCCATAAAACCATTTTCATTGAAAATCTCTCACAGTGGTTATGAGTAAAAGCATTTAATACCACTGTTTGAGAGTTTTTAAGATTTTGCATAATTACTCCCCCTCCACACGTGCTAAAGAGTTTTGAATGAAATCTGTACGGTGAGAGAAGAGCGCGCACTTTTGAATTTATCAGCTCATGATAGACAATCCCCCACGAGACATGGTTACATTGCATAGTTAAAGAGTTACATTGTCAGCTTTTAGGTGACAACTAGCTCTAATAACTACCTTGAAGGTGTGGACAACCTCAAAAGGTTGTCAAACCTGATAAAGTTCATATCTACCAAGAAATTCTCGAATTGCTAGCTCATCGGCTTCGAAATGAAGAAGTTCATCAGCAGTGAGGTTAGAAAGAGTTGCAATGTTGGTGACATCACCTCTTGGTGGAGTAGCATTTGGATCTCCGGGTGTAATGACAGTAAGCACATGAAATGGACCTTCCATGATAACCTTCTTTAAGAACTTTCCATGTGGCTTCTTTAGATCACAAAACCTAAAGAACCTAATCACCCATTGATCGTAGTTTCCGGGAGTGAGCATTGGAGGTCTATCAAGTGATCCAGCCTCATGAATGGATTGTTGGCTACTTAGAGCTTCACACATCTTTGCAAACCAAGACGGTTCCTTCATAGTATTCCTAGATGGATCTTGATTGTTAAAGTTTGTGTAAGGTTGTACTTGAAGACTAGGTGGTGGTTGAACCATTTGAGGTGGAATTGCTCCTTGTTGTGGAAAATGTTGTTGTTGAAATTGTTGTTGATAAATCTGTTGTTGTAGATTGAATTGTTGTTGTTGTTGACTGAGTTGTTGTTGTTTTTGTTGTTGTTGAGGATACACATGAGGAAAGTAGTTAGAGTTTGCTGGTTGAGACATCTAGAAAACTTGTGTTGTAGAAGGGATCTTTGTAGTCGAATGAAACTTTGTTGATGAAGAGTCCTTAGGCGTAGAAACCAAGCTTATACAAAGTGATCCTTATACGTAAAAACACCAAACTTACGCGTAAAAGTAATATTTACGCGTAGGATTAGCTTACGCGTAAGAATTGAGAAACACTAAGGTTAGGCGTAAACTTAAAGTTAGACGTAGAAAGTTTATGAGTAAGATTAGCTTATGCGTAAGACAAGGCTTAGGTGTAAGAAAATGCTTAGCCGTAAAGAGTTCTACGCGTAAGTTTTAGCTTATGAGTAAAATTAGGGTTTTGCCCAAAAATCCTTTACACTAATCTCAGTGTAAAAGATATCCAAAGTCGAAGTGTTTTCAGGAAACCTTACGCCTAACAACTAGGGTTTTGTTATGCGTAGATTTTGCCAAAACTATGGTTTCCGTCAAAAAGAGTTTCTAAACCCGATTTTTGTGATGGGACAGCTTCAATGTCACAAAAATAACACAAAAGTGTGAAACTTGATGATCCAAAAATCTTAAACACCTTGCGCGTAAAATGATAACCCGTATAAAATCAATCTTAAAAACAAAGAGATACACGTAAAGTTTCAAACTTTTTGCCAAAAACTTAACCTTTAACACCTAATAACCGTAAAAGTACAATAATCTTGGATTTGAAAGTGTTAAAACATCAGTTTTTATGCGTATGAAAGTTTCTAAACCGAGAGCTTTACGCGTAAACTACAAACCTTCAAAAACAAAACCTTTTCACCCAACTATTTGGCGATTGATACTACTGTTAGGTTCCCATATTTATAACACAAGCCTCAATATGTAAGAAAGAAAGATAAGATGATCGGTTGAACAAGACAAGACACTATGCGTATGAATGTGAGACAAGTTATGCGTAGATAATGAAATGAAATGAACAACCAACCCTCAAGTGAGGGTTTACATGGGTATTTATAGGAAGGAACTAGGGCAACATGCAAGTTCCCTTCATTTCCCTTATTGGGCTTTGGATAGGCTCATGGGCTTTCTACATGAGCCTAACCTTGATTACTAACATAAAAGCCATAATTAAGCTAACTATTACATATTAATTACTAACACTTGAATTCTAGTTTAGGAGTGATTCCAACAGGTAAGCTCAAAGCCAAAGCTGACATTGGAGTCTTTGTTGGATACTGTGAAAACTCTAAGAGTTACCGGATCTGGAATCGTCGTACAAGGGAGATTGTGGAAACGATTCATGCAAATATCGATGAACTCACTGAGATGGATTTTGAGCAAAACAGCTTGGAACCCGGACATAACCGTCTAAACTTCCCCCAAATCCCATCATCAGCTGAACCAAGCTTACAACTTACTCGTCAACAAATGGAACAACTATTTGCTCCTCTGTTTAGTGATGATATTGATCAACGTGCTCCAGATGTATCAAATATCTCCGTTGCTCAACCTGATAATAATCTAATACCTGATACACCTAAAACAACAACAACTGTTGAAGAAGCACCTCCAATTGATTCTACAATAGCATCCGAACAAACCGTATCCAATTACACTTAACCAGTCGATGATCTTCTAAACCATGAAGTACCCCAACCTGCAGATTATGATCCAAATGCGTTCTTCAACCCTTTTGCAAATGAACCTGCCACCTCTGATGTTGCGAAATCATCTACAAGCCATTTGAATCCTCCTAATCTGCAGAATATATATCAACATCAACCCTCCACTCATCGTTAGACTAAAGACCACCCTCTTGTGAACATTATTGGAAACCCGAATCAACCAGTCGTAACTAGACAACGCCTTCAGACTGACGGTGAACATTGCATTTATGCACTCATCGTCTGCCAAGCTGAACCCAAAAATATTAAAGAAGCCATGACATATGACAACTAGATTGAATCCATGCAAGAAGAACTTAATCAGTTTAAACGTCTTTAAGTATGGGAACTATGTGAAAAACCAATTGGGGTCTATGTCATTGGTCTGAAATGGATTTGAAAAAACAAGTTGGATGTTGAAGGTACGGTTATCAGAAATAAGTCACGTCTGGTGGCTAAGGGTTATAGACAAGAAGAACGGATTGACTACGAGGAATCATTCGCACCGGTTGCTAGACTTGAGGCTGTTCGGATTTTTCTGGCATTCGCGGCTCACATGAACATCACGGTCTTTCAGATGGACGTCAAAATTTCTTTTCTGAATGGTAAACTGAAAGAAACGGTCTATGTTAGTCAGCCAGAAGGATTTGTTGATCCAGAGTTCCCTAATCACATCTACAAACTAAACAAGGCTCTCTACGGTCTCAAACAAGCCCCTTGGGCGTGGTATGATAAGTTGTCATCCTTTCTTATCTCTCATAATTCCGTAAAAGGATCGGTCGACCCAACACTATTCATACAATATCACGGGGAACACATTTTAATCGTTCAAATTTATGTGGATGACATAATTTTTGGGTCAACACATCTAAAGTATTCAAACGCTTTTTCAAAAATTATGAAAAAACATTTTGAAATGTCCATGATGGGTGAACTTACATTCTTTCTAGGACTGCAAGTTCATCAATCACCCCGTGGTATTTTCTTGAGTCAGTCCAAATATGCTCTTGAAATTTTAAACAAACATGGAATGAAAAACTGTGATACCTATGCCACACCTATGGCACATACCAAGAAACTGGACGCTGATTTGCATGGGAAATTGGTTGACCCTACCAAATACCAAAGTATCATTGGGTCTCTGATGTATCTAACACCCAGTAGACCTGATATTGTCTTTGCTGTATATCTTTGCTCCTGTTATCAGTCGCGACCAACTGAAACTCACCTCTCTGAGGATAAAAGAATCCTTTGATACATCCAGGGAACCATTAACTTGGGGATCTAGTATCCGAAGGATTCTGGTTTTGAACTGATAGCTTTTTCAGACGCTGATCATGCAGGTTGCTTAGATTCTCGGAAAAGTACTTCAGGAGCTCTATAATTTCTTGGTGATAAAATGGTGTCATGGCAATCGAAGAAGCAGGATTGTACATCGCTGTCCTCAACCAAAGCATAATATGTAGCCATGTCGGCATGTTGTGGTCAAGTCATTTGGATGAGAACACAACTCAAGGAATATGGTTACGTATTTGACAAAATCCTGATGTACTGCGACAATCGAAGTGCTATTGCGATCTCGTTCAACTCTATTCAACATTCGAAGTCTAAGCACATCGATCTTCGATATCATTTCATCAAGGAGCATGTGGAAAAGTGTACTGTTGAATTATACTTTGTGGGTACTGAATATCAACTGGCAGACCTTCTCACCAAAGCCTTAGCTCCTGCTAGGTTTACTGAGTTGGTCCACCGGATTGGTTTGAGGTGTTTGACTCCAGAGGAACTGGACAAACTTTTAAAACAATCTTAAAACTAGTCAAACACCAAAACCTCTTTTATATATAAATTTTTCTTTCAAAAACAAAAATAGAAAAATATAAAATCTGATAAAATCCAAAAATATTCTTCTATCTAATTTCTTTCAAACATTGCAAGTACAACTCTTCTGTCAACACTTTGCTCAATCAAACTTTTCACAATTTTCCCAAACAAGTGTTGAGGGGGAGAAAGTAAATATTTTACGTTTCATAAAACCTTGTACTTGCATGTTTCCCAGTATTGGTAGTATCTTTGATAATGGTGGATACATTTCTTGTTTCTTGACATTCCTCGGACCCAAATTTGTAAAATTTCTCTATTTCAAAAGTGGAGGGGGAGTGTCGTCAAGTTTCTTGAAAATTATCATGCTTCGTACGTAACCAAAAGTGGAAGTTATGGGTTGTGGATGCAAATGGTTAAGGTGGAAGGATCAAAAGTGTCAAAAGTTTAAACCTAAAATTAACAAAACCTTCCACCTAAAAATCTTTTACATTTATTACTATCATTAATACTTCAACCACGTCATCCCACGCATAAGATTCAAACCTCGAATCGGTGTGAAAATCTTCAAATTTGTAAGTGTTTTAAGGATCTTTGAGTAATTATAAACAATGGTTTTTAATTTCATGAAAATTCAACGGCTAGATTTTGAGATTGGGATGATATTGTGTTCTACGCGTATGCGTATGAAAATGAAATCACCATTGGGTGTTTATGATGAAAAAGATTGTGTCAAAATGTTTAAAAATAAGTATTATGAACATTTTCAACATCAAAATCAACCCAGATACTTCAATTAATTATTTTCAAAAATTAGGGTTTATGCGTGGTTTTAGGTATTTCTTATTGTGAGTGTTTCTGTGTAATTAGTTGCTTGAAAGATGATTATTACATGTTTAATTAACCTAAACCAACCTTGAATCATGCCCAGAAACACTAAAGTTGATACAATTGATATTTAGGGTTTATGTCTCGTTCAATTGGGGATTTATGATTCATAACGTGTTTGTTGTTATAACTTTTTGAAAACGTATCATTAGGCTTATAAGACATTCCAGAAATCATTTGGTACAATTCCTATGGCTAGATTTCTTATTTGTAAGAATTGAAACTTTAGGGTTTTAAGTTTACGCATAAGGAAAAACCTACGCGTAACCATAAAAAATGTGATAACTTGTGATCTTGATAGAGGTTGAATAGAATTTTAATGGATATGTTATGATCAATTTATTTTAGGTTATTACGAATGCAATTTCAGAATCAAGGTTAAAATGGATCTCTACGCATAAGGATCATCTTACGCGTAGAAGGTTACACTTAAGAGAAATCTTACACGTAACTCTTAGGCGTAAGGTTCTACATGGGGACTACGCGTATCCTGTGAAGGATATGCGTAAAGTTTAGTATTACGCATAAGGTTCACTCTTACGAGTAAACCTTACGCATAAGCTCCAACATACGCTTACGCGTAAGCTTTATGCCAAGAGCTCTTTTCCTACGCGTAAGAGGAGTTCCTACGCATAAGCTTATAACTACGCGCATGGTCACAACTATTTACGTATAAGCTTGTAACTTTACGCTTAAGCCTTATTTTAACCATAATTATGAATTGTTACGCGTACAAACTTGTAAATAAATGAATCATAACGTCACAAAACCAAAATGTCACTAATAAGCTATAATGGTTAATATGTTGTGTGAATGAGTGAAAATTTGAACTTTAAAAATCAAAATTAATAAACTCACGAAACTTATCACGACTACTTTGGACTATTGGACAAACAAGTGACGTTGGACTCGTAACATCCATCAGTTCTGGCACACTATGAAGAAGGCTGATGGTCAAGATGCTGTTATGGTAAGTCTTAACAACAAACAAGTCATCATCACTGTTGCGGACTTAAGAGCAGTTCTTCTGATCCCTGCTATCCAGCCCGCTGAATATGTTGCCACTCCATAGGAAGAGGCTACTCTCCAATTCATGGTCAATATTGGCTATGATGAAGCTGATGGGATCATTACTAAACACTCTTTAGTTGTCTTAAAGAACATCCCTCAGCCGTGGAGAACTTTATATATCATGATCGCCAAGTCTGTATCTGGCAGAGATAGCGGTTATGAGCATCCTAAGCTCATGGAACTACATATATTCTGGGGCATGGTCAACAAGATGCATATTGACTTCGCAAGTCTGATTTGGGAAGACATGATGTCTTACCTCAAGAAGCCTGACACCAAGGTCCCCTACATCAGATATACTAAGTTGTTGATCCAAAGGATACTCAGGAATAATCTGGACATTCCCTTAAGACTTGATGACCCCAACCATCACTCCGCGTTGTTTGAGCCTACTCTAAATGTTGTCAGATTCAAAGACTCAACGACAAAGAAATAAGGTGCTGTTTTTCCTGACTGCCTTCTCACTGATGATATCAAGCAACTTCAATCATACTCACGATATCAAGAAGCAGTATCATTAGGCAAAGTTGGCTTCATTGATGAAAAGTCTCCCGCTATACCTGTCAAGAAGACCAGGAGATCGGGCAGTGCTGGAAGTCCAGCAAGCACTGGGAGTACCCAAAAGTATCCAAAGAGAACTCATACTCTCAAAATAAAAGTTCCATCAAAGGTTGCTATTCCTAATCCTCAACCGGCACCAAAATTAGAGGATGAGGACTCCGAGGATACTGAAACGGATGAAGAGATTCACTACTCGAAAACTGCTACAGATGATAGGACAACAGCAGAAAAACCTCTTAGTTCTAAAACTGACAAGGGTAAAACTCCAGTAGAAGAGTAGGAAGAAGAAGAAAGTTCAGATGAAGAACCAAAGGATGAGGATAAAGACTATAGAAAAACACTGAAGAATCTCAGCCTACAACATGTTTATAAGGAATTTAATATTCAACAGACTAGAGGCCCTGGAGGTTCAAGTGGTGGTGAACTAACCACACTAGTTCTTGATGCGGTTAATCAACCCGATAAGGGAACTAGTACCACCACTCACGAATTTGAACAACAGCAGCAAGAGGATGATATCATCTTCGAGTTTGAGAATGAAGAAGAAAAGGAAAAGGATGAAAGGATCATAGATGAAGAAATTGAGGAAGCTACTAGAGAAAGAGCTGAAGAGGAAGCTCGTGCTAAATAAGAGGCTAGGATTAAAGCTGAAGAACAGGCTAAAGATGAAAAAGAAGCTGATGATTATCTTCTAGATAATCGTAAACATAACCCGGAACAAACTTATGAGCCTCCAAATGACCCAGAGCCTTCTCATGACTCATCTTTGTCTGACTCATTGTATCATTCATCACCACCACCATCCAAAGATGCTATCACAAGATCCACATCCAAATCGGTTAAGAAACCAACCGATACTTGGGCATCACAGGCTAAGACTAAAATTGTGAAAGCTGTAAGGCAAGCAAGGAAAAGAAATATGGTCAACAAGAAACTGAATCAACTTGCGGACAAAATCAATCTACTTCAGACTGTGATAAACGAGTTTTCAAGAGAAAGGAAACAGATTCAACATTTTCTAAATAGAGATATCCAAGGGGAAATGGACAAGACGATAAGAGAATATACTCACAAGTTTCTTCTCAACACCGTCCCTCGAGTGACAATAGAGATGTTCGCCAGACAACTCTATCCTAATCTCATGCGATTGGTCAAGCAAACAATGCAATCTACTCTTGTAGCAGTGCAAATCAATCAAGTCCAGCCTACGGTTGTCTCCGATGCAGAATTGATTTCCAAGCTTGTTTTACAAATGTCTCAACGATCCGCAACATTAACTTCTGACGTAGTGATAAGGTTTTAAAATGTACCTTTTTGAGGGGTCGTTTAAGCCCTTATTTGATCACTTTTGTATCCGTTATTACTTAATATCGTTCCTTTTCACTTTTTAGGTATCTTGAAGGCAAAATGCTGGAATGACACTTATTCGGATGAAAAGGTGCGAATGTACGAAGAAAAAGGCCAAATTCAAGAATCGAGACACTCAGGCTACTGGAACTGAAGGGGACGGCGTCAGGTGTTATCTGCGACGCCGTCGGACAACTTTTGTGACAGCTCAGAAGCCAAATTGCTCATTTACATGTGACGGCTTCAGGTTTCAAAAGAGTAGGGCATCGCAACTCAGACATCCTAGATTTGATCCAGACGACGTCAGAGACTGAAGGGCACGGCGTCACAAGCATAAGGTGACGCCGTCGGAAGACTAACGTGGCCAAGATGAAACCCTAATGACGACGATCCGACGGCGTCACAAATCAATGGGTGACGTCGTCGCATTTGTAATCTTATATATAGAATCCGAATTTTTTAGTTTTCAGAGTGTAGTCTTTTGGAGTAAAAACCTAAACCGAACCAAGGCTATCTTGTACAGTATTTTAGGGTTCCATACCCTATCTTACACCAAGATAAGTGTTTTACTTCATTAATTTAATTATGTCTTCAATTACTTGTGTGTATGCTTGCATGTTTCCCATGTCCGGCTAATTTACTTGTGTATTTGCTTAGGGAATATGCAACTTAATTATTGAATATTGATTGGTTGTCTCTTATCTTAATTGTTAATGATATAGTATTGCGATAGGTCATCCGTTGTGTAGTTAATGCTTGATTAATCTTTGTGAACCTTAGCTTATAGTACCTAGAGTCATTGTAGGCTAAACCATCTGAAGAGTAACTTAGCATTAAGTTTATAAATCCTAGAGATTTTGTAGGCATTAACCTTTGGTAGTTTCAAAGAGTTAGGGATAAACGCATACCCTACGACCTTAGACACACAACGCGATTAAGAATAAGGACGTGACAATTCAACCATCAATAGGAGATAATTAAGGAGTAATAAAACGTAAGTAAATACATTTTTAAATCATCATACGATCACACAATAATTAGACATATACTACATACACCACTAGATTAGATAATTAGATAAGTAGAGTAATCGGTAGAAATACCAACCCCCTAAATCCAAACCCCGAGATTCGTACCTTTCCATTTCCTAAAAAAACATAAAAAGATAAAAAAATAATCTTCCTCAACCGCAATCTTAATGTAGTAACTTCTCTCTAGCATTCCTATTCCCCTAGATAACGATATCAATTCCCATGGCTTACCCTAATACTACATTACAACGATTAGGTTCACTGCCTAGGGTGTTGAAAAACTTGCTCGACGAAAAGGAAGTTCCTTTGACCCCGAACGACGCGTGTAGCGTTATCAAGTTTTTGGCTCCGCTGCCGGGGAATAGAATAGCTAGTTAGATTTCAACCTCGTTTAGGTTCCCTTGCTTGATTCCTATCAAGTAAGATTTTTTCTCATTTTTAGCTTCCTTGTAGTCTATCCCCCTTATTTGTGTTTGTGTTCGTAAAACCCTTTTCATTTGTCGCTATGGCAAGTGAAGTTGCATTTGAATCATTAACAAATGAGGAACAATTGAATTTCGCAGATTGGATTGCTTTTTATTGTTCTAATGAATTTGTGAGTGATCTTAGAGATATCCAAAAGGAGACGGGTGTAAGGTTGGATGGATTTGGTAAATTTTGTGCTTGTGTGGCTTCTATTCAAGGATCATTGTTAGAATCAACTCCTTTTAGTTAGACCCTCTGGAAATTTTTTGAGAAAAGCCTCCTAAGCATAAACCATCAGTTGTCACAACTTGAGGAAATGGATAAGGAAGATTTATCCAACCTTAGGCATCATGATCAAAAAGACCTAGTTTTTAAGAACATGGAACCTAAACCCGAACAAGATTGTGAGATGGTTATAGTTGAACTACCTAGTTGCATGCGTGGGATAGATTTCACCAAAACATATGACATGCGTGAGGAATCCTTTAGGAAAATAGAACATAGTGATAAAATTTTTGAGAATGATTCTTATGAATCGGACCAAGAATTTGAAATGGCTAAAGAAGGATTTGAGATACTTAGGAGTGTATTTGGGTTAGATCATACTAAAACACATGATGAACATTTAGGAGATCTAGATATAATGGAGAATGAGGTGGAAAATCAAATCCCACAAGCCCTACCATCACTTGAGGAACACACATCGCCTATAACTTACCCGCAAGAAGTATAAGAGACTATAGGAACCCCAATTGATATAGAACCTTTAGACCAAATGCACTAGAGAATGTAGGTTTAGATGCTTGTTGTCATGACCTCTCTCTTAGTCCTAGGGAAGTTCCTAATTTTGATGAACCGGAGCCTCAATCAAAAACCTTACCCAATTTTCCATCTTTAGATGTGAATCTTGGAATTGAATTAGGCCCCAATCCACCCATCAAAATAAATAGTCCGGGTAGACTCTAGGCCATGTAGAGTGGAAGCTAATTTAGGAGTAACCCATGACCTTACACACTTATATCACCCATTCATGGTTAATAACAAGAAACATTATGGGTTTAAACCGGGTTTATTAGTTAGAGATGGATCCTTAACTAAGAATCTTTTGAAGTTGATAGAAGATGATCCATTTTTAGGAGAGAGATTTGATTCACCCGATACACCCATAAAATTAGGTAAGGTTAGAATGAATGGAGCACACCCCTTTGAGCATATAAATCACCCATCACCTTCACCTCACGTAGGGAAAACCTCCCCTTTGTCCGTTAAATAAGGGTAGAGTCATGGTCATGACTCGAACAAAAATAAGCGCTTCTTGGGAGGCAACCCATGTGTATTTGTTTTTCAATTTTATTTGTGTGTCATATATCTCTTCATTATTTTATGTTCTCATGTTTAAATTTGTAAAAATGCTTTATTTTGTCTTTAACCCCGTCTTAATTACATGTAAAGGTATTTTACATAAGGGATAAGTGTAGGGAGGATTACACACGTTTTCAAAAGAAACGTAAACATGAGAATTTCAATTAATTAAAAGATATACATGTGTGTTTGTTCGAGTCAAATGCTTGTATCGAGTCATAATGGATGTTTTACAGGATATTTTTCCGGACTCTAAAGATGAAAATTTTCCAGAATGTTTTTTTTCAGAAAATCGCAGACCAGTGTTTGTCAGGATAACCTGACGGCATCAGGATCGGAACCTGACGGCATCAGGAAGGAGCAGAAATAAATGATTACTTTTTCTCGTTTTCTGAGCAACTTATAAATTTTTGGAATTTTCCAAGTCTTAATTTTCCAAAAATTCTGTAAACATCCATTCCACAAGCATTATATCCTAGTTTAGTAGAGTCTTACATATATTGTTACCGCCGATTTTACGCGAAGGTTTCGTTTGTTTTCTTCAAGTGTGCAGGTTTAATTTACCAAGAAGAAGATACATAAGATGAGAAGGAGCTTTTCACGCAAACGTTCTTCTTGAAGAAAGATGTAACCACCACTTTACACGGATCCTACCGAGCTAATCAGGGGAGTACTATTTTCTTTTGTTGTTAATTACTTTCCATTATCATAACTTTGATACTTTCGGGGAATATTGGGGACAACGTTCAGTTTAAGTGTAGGGAGGGAAAATAAAACGGGAACTTTGAAACTATGTTTATCCTTGACTATTTGCTTTGCCCAACTGCATTTGTGTAATAAACCATGAGAAAATGTCGGTTAGGTTAATTCTGGCACCAAATTTTCAATTTTTCATGACATATAGGAGTGGGCCATTAGTCTTAAAAAAGCGTCTCATGGATAGGAAATTATATGACTAGCACAAAAACCCTTTACCACTTAAATTCCACCTAAAATGTGAGGATCGCCCTTAGATTAGTAGGAATTAAAGCATTCATCTTTAATGCTTAGAGTGTGAACCGGTAGTATAATAGATTCTAGAACTTGTTTTGTGATGCATCCCGAGATCGCTAGTAAGACTACACTTATGTAGTTAGGAATAACTAAATGATAAGAGGCATTAGGATAACCCTTGTTTGATACCCGTAATATAATTACTTCTTCCACATCGGTTGAGTAATTCCCCCACACCTTTGCGTTGTACTCATCTTTAGTACACGATACCCCTAGTTAACCCCTTAGAGCCTATCCTTTTCGCGGTTCTCGTGATGTTTCGGTTTTCCGGAATATCAATGAAGAGCATTGTTTACACCCCACCCCCAAATGTACACCCAAATCGCCTTAGCCTACCTTGTATGCACTCACTTTTAGTGCATTATTGTTATCACCCTAAACCCTTAGTTCAATTATCTAGTTGCTTGCATAAGTTGCTAAGTCGAGTCATATCCTTTGTACACAGTTTTGGGACGATTGGGACTCATGGGAAAAGTTAAAGTTTATGAAATGACGGGAAGGGAACGTTAAATTCAAATTCCCTTTATTTGCGTAATAATGTACTCCAAGTGTTTTGATCTTTTCAATTCGGGTCAAATTAGTGTTAGATTAATAAAAACTCAAGTGTAGGGATGTGCCTATAAATCCGTATTATTTTGATGTTATCGTAGAGGATGGTAGAGTAAAAGTGTATAAAAAAATCGAAAAAAAAATAAATAGACAAAAAAAGAGAAAAAAAAGAGTGTGAAAAAAAATATAATATATATATATATAAACATACGGACTACCATCCTAAATCTATCTTTAAATTTATGTATGTTTGTTTCAGTTATCTAGAGTTTAGAGTGTCGAGTCTTGGCTTAGCAACGTCATTCTTCTCATGCTTGTAACATAAAGATTTTTGACTTGCCACCACTAAATCGCCTACCCCACCAAACCCTTTGTTTCCCTACCGTAAGCCTAACATTACAACCCTTTAAAAGTCCTCTTGGATAGTCTTTCCTAGGCGCTTACGCCAAAGCGATGGAGGTTTGATCTAGTCTCAAGCCTATGGTAATCTATGTACCAGGACCGGTTAATGAGTGGTTATCTTCTATTTCCAACTTGTTATATTTCATATACACCCGAGAGATGTGAGTATCCAAACACCCCTTGTGAGGTGCTAGTATGTAATTTTCGTGCTTGTTATGACTTTTGCGGGGCTTATATGTGTTGTGAATTGTTCTAAACCAATGCTTCATGACCCCTAACTTATAAATTAATTGGCTAAAACACATTTGCTTGAGGACAAGCAAATACCAAGTGTAGGGATGTTTGATAAGGTTTTAAAATGTACCTTTTGAGGGGTCGTTTAAGCCCTTATTTGATCACGTTTGTATCCGTTATTACTTAATATCGTTCCTTTTGACTTTTTAGGTATCTTGAAGGAAAAATGCTGGAATGACACTTATTCGGACGAAAAGGCGCGAATATACGAAGAAAATGGCCAAAGTCAAGAATCGAGACACTCAGGCTGCTGGAACTGAAGGGGACGGCGTCAAGTGTTATCTGCGACGTCGTCGGACAAATTTTGTGAAGGCTCAGAAGCCAAATTGCTCATTTACAAGTGACGGCTTCAGGTTTTAAAAGAGTAGGGCGTCGCACTCAGACGGCCTAGATTTGATCCAGACGACGTCAGAGACTGAAGGGGACGGCACCACAAGCATAAGGTGACACCGTCGCAAGACTAACGTGGCCAAGACGAAACCCTATTGACGGCGACCCGACGGCGTCACAAATCAAAGGGTGACGCCGTCGCATTTGTAATCTTATATATAGAATCCGAATTTTTTAGTTTTCAGAGTGTAGTCTTTTGGAGTAAAAACCTAAACCGAACCAAGGCTGTCTTGTATAGTATTTTAGGGTTCCATACCCTATCTTACACCAAGATAAGTGTTTTACTTCATTAATTTAATTATGTCTTCAATTACTTGTGTGTATGCTTGCATGTTTCCCATGTCCGACTAATTTACTTGTGTGTTTGCTTAGGGAATATGAAACTTAATTATTGAATATTGATTGGTTGTCTCTTATCTTAATTGTTAATGATATAGTATTGCGATAGGTCATCCGTTGTGTAGTTAATGCTTGATTAATATTTGTGAACCTTAGCTTATAGTACCTAGAGTCATTGTAGGCTAAACCATCCGAAGAGTACCTTAGCGTTAAGTTTATAAATCCAAGAGATTTTCTAGGCATTAACGTTTGGTAGTTCCAAAGAGTTATGGATAAAGGCATACCCTACGACCTTAGACACACAACGCGATTAAGAATAATGACGTGACAATTCAACCATCAATAGGAGATAATAAATGAGTAATAAAACCAAAGTAAACACATTTTTAAATCATCATACGAGCACACAATAATTCGACATAGACTACATACACCACTAGATTAGATAATTAGATAAGTAGATTAATCGGTAGAAATACCAACCCCCCAAATCCAAACCCCGAGATTCGTACCTTACCATTTCCTAAAAAAACATAAAAAGATAAAAAATAATCTTCCTCAACCCCAACCTTAGCGCAGTAACTTCTCACTAGCATTCCTATTCCCCTAGAGAACGATATCAATTCCCGTGGCTTACCCTAATACTACAGTACAACGATTAGGTTCACTGCCTAGGGTGTTGAAAAACTTGCTCGACGAAAAGGAAGTTCCTTTGACCCCGAATGACACGTGTAGCGTTATCACGAAGCTAAACTATTTGAGGCATTGCTGGAATATCAACTCAAAACTTCATGCAAAGAGTCAGCTGAAAGGGCTAAGCGTCCAAGAGACGATGATGATGCGGATAAGGATTCTGAGCCGAAACGTAAGAATAAAAATGACGACTCATCATCTATGCCTCCACCACCCCAAAGGACCTCCACCACTAGAAGATCTCCTCAACATCCTCCTGCTATAGACAAACCTCAGGACTCTGAGTCTCCACCACCAATGGAGAAAACTGGTGATCACTTTGAATACACTGGTGGTGACGATGAGGAGATTCCTGATCCCCAACAACAACCTCCTTCTTCTACATCAACCAAGCAACCAGCTTCATCCTCCAAGCCAAAAAAGAAAAATTCAACATCAGTTGTATCATGGCTAGATGAAGATGACACTGAAGAATATGACTGGTTCTCAAAGCTTGTGGATGCAACCCCTCAATTACCGGAAGACCAAGAACCGGTAGATGGTCAAACTCTGGAGCATGCCAAGTTAATTCAAGAGAAGTTTAAGGTGAAGAAGATGACGAGAGCAGAGTTAAGACGCATCAAGAACGAAGCTTTTCAACTGCTAAAAGACAGCTCTGACAGTGCAATTGAAGTCGAATGTCATCTCGACAACATTGCACGAGCAATGTACAACAACATTGATTGGCTCAACCCTGAATCTAATATCGACTTCACCAGACCTGACAAGGCTCCATACTACACCGACTGGACAAAGCCACTACCCACCATTGGCCGACCTGATCAACCGAAGATTCCCTACCGTTATTCTTCAACAATGACCTGGAATTTCTTCAGCACGGTAGCGATGTAAGCAAGAAATACGCTACTTTACTCACCTTTCCATTCCCGGCAGCAATCTTCTCCAACAATGTGGCCATCGAGGAAGAAGCCACACATATGTTCGTGGATAATGTGGTTAAGTATGACCTCGATGCTTTATATGGAATTCATCATTGGCCTGAACGAAGAAGAATATACTACAGAAGCTGCCAGGTACTCAAATCGAAAAAGGAGGTGTACAGTCACCAACGGATCATTGCCATAATGCATGTTAGCCTGTCCACCAAGTGGGACTACTCATTCTTGAAGAAAATCGTAGTCAAACACCAAGACGAACATGAATATGACTTTACTGTAGCAGATTTTCCGAGATTGTAACTCAATGACATAGAAGACATGTATCTTGCTAATGTACAAGGTCGAATGCGACAGTTCTCCACCAACATCCAGCTCCAGTACATCTAGTCATTGCTAATATTCATCAGAAGCATCGTCATCCAGGAACGTGTTGAAGACCTTCAACTTGCCATGGAATCATATCAAAAATGTGTTAATCTCACACCACCACAGCTAGACCTTCCCGGTATCAACCATCTCGCTCAGTACACCATCATTAGGAAACCAAAGTTTGGGGTTGTTTACCGAAGTGAACTTCACCGTAACTGCTTCATGGCATGCAAGGAACTTCACAAGTTCTGTGATCACACTTTAAAGAAGGTTCGAGATGGGTTAGCATATCGGTTAAAGGAGATTCGTGAAGGCATAGGGTCGAAGAAGAGGTGGAATTCAAGGGACAAGAGGGATGTGAAGAAGATCATTACCAGGATTGATGAAAGGTTATTTCGTCGGGATCAGATGAGGACTTTGGAGAGCTTCGTGGGTGGACGTCAAAGAATATCTCTAACAGGCTACCAACGTCCAGAAAGAACTCCTGGTGTTATTGACGGACTTCCTGGTACTCCTTGATTTGTTTCTCTAATTATTATTTGGATGTGTTGATCTATACTTGATTATGGCTTGTGCACACATAACAGTGTACAACCCGTACTTGTAATGAAAGGACCATGTGGTACGCTTCAGTGCCACAATCCTTATAAAAGGAGAGAAAGCTTCTTACTTTTGAGTAAAACTTATCAAAATTTTCACTTTTCAAAGTTTTGCTCAAAAGAACAAGTACTTCCCCTTATGATTTTCAAAACCTCAAAAGTTAATATCACTTGTTGAGGGGGAGTATTTGCTCAAAACTTTGTTCACAAAACGTTCTTCGTAGAATTCTTCCCACAAAACTCGAAATGGACATATGCGATATCAAAATTTCATCAAAAATACCATTTATATGCCATTTTTTAGGGGGAGAAAAATTATGTGATAAGAAATATGTTGTGAATTACTATTGAATCTTCATGCTAAAGTATTAACCAATGAATTGATGAGTTTTTAAATGTTAGTAGCTCGAAAAGACTTGTCCGGGACGGGTAATAATTTAAAGCTAGCTCGCTAATGATGTAAACGTGTCTCGCAAAGGACTTGTCCTAGTAGAATGTACCATTCGAGACACTCTTGATAGACATGAACCTTGATGGGTCAAACCTCCTCACCAAGGAGTGTTTACAACATAAAGCTGACCTAGTCAGTTATGTAACCGTGTCTCGCGGGGAATTGTCTATCTTGAGTTGATCAATTCAAAAGTGTGCGCTCTTCTCTCACCATGCAGATTTTTGTCAAAACTCTTAAGCACGTGTTGAGGGGGAGTATTTCTGCAAAATATAAAAATCTTTCAGTGGTACAAAATGTTTTTACTCATAACCACATTGAGAGATTTTTCATGGAAATGGTTTTATGGCAACATAGGTTAGTCATGGAGTTATAAGGTGACTAAGGTTAGGAATAACCGTCCTATGATCCGCCAGAGCCGGAGGGATCTACCCAAGGACACCACCAATAGTTATAATTTAGAATTCCTTAGGTATGATTATAAAAAGGAGAAAATGATAATCGGAGAAAGAAGGAGTTGAAGAATTAAAAAGAAAAGTAAATAAAAGGGTGAAAAGAAATAGCCCTCCAGATCCTCAGTACTTGAATGGAAACTCCTGCCAGGGTCAACATCAAACAGTCCTGATAGTAGGTTACTTCGGTAACTCCTTGTGGGTTACGCTTAGTGTTATCTCAAACTGTCTACATTCGTAGGGTGATGCTTCGGTGTACCTCAGCGACTTACCTGAACCGTAGATGTACTTCGGTATATCGTGTTAGCCTTCTTGAGGGCATCCGGTTTCAGGAACAGCCTTTGCTAGAATTAGAGATGTGTCTTCACATTATGTTGTTGACACTCTCGAAGTTCGAACTTGTAACTGCTGGAAATCCTGCTAAGGAGATTCCTTTCGTGAATCGAGTCCTGAATATGTGGGTCATTACTTGAACTTGTTCAAGGTAAGGCCAACTGTCCCTTACGGGGATTCGGACGGCAGATTCGCCCGACCAAGGTGAATGGAATCAAGACATTCATCAGTAGAACAATTGTAGTAATCAATTATTTATGAAAAGATTACAATGATCAATTGGTGTTCGTGACTGTACCGGAGATGCTTCTGCTGATGGATGCTCGTGGGAGGAAGAGATCGTGCTGATTCTCCACATGCTCATACCAACAACATCACAAAAGAAGTTCTCTCAAAATCAAAGGCAACAGAAAGTTATAATGATTCTTCATCTAATCCAAGAATCTACAAAGTTATAAAGACTCGAGAACTACTTCACATCTGGAATTCATTGTCAAATGAGCGTGTGAGCATGTTGGAGAAAGACGTGGAGACGCTAGAGCAACAAAGCTGACCTGTAGCTGACAACAACATACTATCACAATCACCACAAAGAACAAAGAATTAAAGAACAAAGAAATCAAAGACGTCAAAGATGAAAACTTCAAAGAAAACAAGATCCTCACACTGGGGAGATTGTTGGAATCAAGGCACTTCTTCTCACAAGAAACAAGAATGTCAGAAGACGTCAAAGCAACTATTATATCAGCTCCAACAACGTTTAAAGATTACTCAAGTCATTAATTACCAACACTTAGGGGGAGATTTTTGGAATCACTCCTAAACTATATTTCAAGTGTTTGTAATCAATATGTAATAGGTTGCTTAATTAGGCTTTTAAGTTAGTATTAATGGCAAGGCTTATGTAGAAAGCCCATAAGCCTTGATCCAAGTCCAATAAGGAAAGGAAGGGAACTTGTGTGTTTCCCTAGTTCCTTCCCTATAAATAATGTTGTAAACTCCGATCTGGTAGTTGGTTGTTCATTTCATTCAAATCCTACGCCTAAAGGTTTATAGTCATACACGTGTTTTGTGTGGTTTATTCATCCAATCTCTCTTTATCTCATTTCTAACATATTTATGCTTGTGTTGCAAACATGGGAACCTAACAGTGCTACATTTTACTTAACTAAA
This sequence comes from Chrysanthemum makinoi, assembly GCA_910596185.1. NCBI lineage: Eukaryota > Viridiplantae > Streptophyta > Magnoliopsida > Asterales > Asteraceae > Chrysanthemum > Chrysanthemum makinoi. The sequence continues at coordinate 42,442,396 of OU343219.1, forward strand.
CATTTTGAAATATTCGACAGACACTAATTGAAGATGGTCGATAAATTTCACCAATTGAGGATTTTTTTGTTGGGTTGATCTTCCTACGCCATAAACCGGTAATCTAGAGTTATTGGCTTTAGCTCAAGTCTTGTTTTATACTGTTTTCCTGTTTGTTTTTCCTTCATGGTTTAAAGTTATCATATTCTATTTTAAATAGTACTTTCTGTGATATATTCATTCACTAACTTTTACTTAATTCAGCTGTTAAAAGTTTTGCCTTCTATGATTTCTGCAGCTTCAGGCTACTGTTTGTGCAGCTAAGAGAGCCTCCTATAGATCTTGATCACTGGCTACAACTACTTAAATAAGTGTTTGCAACTTTTTGTAGGTTTCATCTGTAGCTTGTTTTACTTCGTAGTTGTTTTAGCAAAAAGCTTACCCATATATACGATACATTTCATTTAGAGGTGACGGATGAATTAAACATGTATACATATGAATGATGTATTTTGGTTGTCTAGAACTTGATATTACTGAAATGCATGATTGTTTTGGATTGCTTATATTAAAGTTGCTGGATTGTTTATTGAATACACAACAGCCCCAATTTTTTTTTCCCAAAATAAGATAGAGAAAGTTTTTAATATAAATAACTAGTCAATATTATGTTTTCAGGACGTTATGTCTTACATAAGAATGTATAAAGGATTACTTAAAAAGTGGCAAATCAATCATCATAAGCATAACAAAGAACCGAGTACTCCATGACTACATCATGATAAATAACAAAACACACTTCAAACTAATAAAAAGTTATTCAGTTCAATACCTCTTGAAGCTCTCACATGACATTCTCAACAACCTGCCTCCAATATCGTCTTAGCTACATTTGGGAACTTCAACAACCTGTCTCAAAACCAAAAGTGATGATCAATTAAAATGTAGTTGTAAATTGTAAATAAGAACGGTGTATATCAACATACCGTCTCACGAAGAGTAGATGGATTTCTTGTTCCAAGGGAAGTCGAGAAATGTTGAATTGGGACTAACATGGAATTCAGAATCTCGGCATCAATGGTTTCATCTTCCAAATCAATACCATACATTTTTAATCTAATGCACTGAACTGCAGCTTCAGTACAAAGAGCAACAAGGTCAGCACCAACATAACCATGTGTCTCCTTAGATATTTTTTCCAAATCGACCTGAAAATACTATTATTTAATGTTAGTGATCAATGAAGATAATTGATGGGGTGTTCTTCTCAGCCCCCCTCTAATGCCTTCCTAAGATTACTTTCACTCTCTCCGGCCAACTTGGACATGATTTCTAGCCCATTGATGCAGAAAAAGAATGCTCCGATTTCATTAGCAACAACTCGGGCAATTAGTTTCTTTCCTGAACGAGGAGGTCCGTAGGTCAAAATTCCCTTTGGAGGCTTAACTACAATAGACTTGAAATGTATTCACTTACTTGGGAGAAGTTCCAAAAATGCATCTGAAAGCTCAGAAACATGATTTCTAAAGTTCACCAATTGAGGATTTTTTTGTTGGGTTGATCTTCCTACGCCATAAACCGCTAATCTAGAGTTATTGGCTTTAAGTCAAGCCTTGTTTTATACTATTTTCCTGTTTGTTTTTCCTTCATGGTTTAAAGTTATCATATTTTATATTTAAATAGTACTTTCTGTGATATATTCATTCACTAACTTTTACTTAATTCAGTTATTGAAAGTTTTGCCTTCCGTGATTTCTGCAGCTTCAAGCTACTGTTTGTGCAGCTAAGAGAGCCTCCTATAGATCTTGATCACTAGCTACAACTACTTAAATAAGTGTTTGCAACTTTTTGTAGGTTTCATCTGTAGCTTTTTTTACTTCGTAGTTGTTTTAGCTAAAAGCTTACCCATATATACGATACATTTCATTTAGAGGTTACCGATGAATTAAACATGTATACATATGAATGATGTATTTTGGTTGTCTAGAACTTGATATTAGTGAAATGCATGATCGTTTTGGATTGCTTATATTAAAGCTGCTGGATTGTTTATTGAATACAATAATAGGGGCTGTTAACAGCCCCAATTTTTTCCCCAAAATAAGATAGAGACAGGTTTTTATAGAAATAACTAGTCCATATTATGTTTTCAGGACGTTATGTCTTACATAATAATGTATAGAGGATTACTTAAAAAGTGGCAATCAATCATCATAAGCATAACAAAGAACCGAGTACTCCATTACTACATCATGATAAATAACAAAACACATTTCAAACCAATAAAAAGTCATTCAGTTCAATACCTCTTAAAGCTCTCGCTTGACATTCTCAAGGCCTCCAATATCGTCTTTGTAGCAACTTGTACATTTTAGACTATAGTTTGACTATTATTTTGACTTATTATTATTTAAATTTTAAGTAATATTACTTTTATAAGTAATTACGTAAGTTTAATCACGTGAGCTTTACTCGTAACCAACACAAGACTATGATGAGTCTACGTATTCTAGGCATTTTATTTTTTTATAGTCATATTTTATATGAACTATTGCCACTTTGCCATTTTTATGTGAACATTTTACTTTTTACATGATATGCGTGCGCGAACCTATGTTATTAGGTTTTAACAATATAAACGCACCTTATTTGACTTATTACACTTTTAATATACTTAGTTGGAGTATATTGATAAGTTTTTACATTTTTATAAGTATTACATTTTTACGTTGCCCGATTTTAAGTTTTGTGACTTAAAGACTTTACGTTAGCAATTACCGGAATCAAACTATAGCCTATAAACTAATACTATCTAAACTTAACTAATATCATTCACATCTCTTATCATATTTAAACGTCACTACTACATGTTCTACATGTTGACACATTATTTAATTATACTAAAACTAATATCTATCCACGTTTCAAAATATTGTATGACTCAAATGTGCTAAGTTATATAAATGACAGCAAATAGTTCTAGTAAGCATGACATGGTATCTAGTAATACATATTTTATATATGTAGTAAACTTGTAGTCATTACTATGCAAACTAATAAAAAGGAACGAAAAAAAAAACAGTAGACAACTTTGATAGTTAAGGTCCAAGCTTTATAGTAGAATCATATTAAGGTGTTGGATCGCATGAATGATCACCTTGGAGATGTTGTCTAATTTTAAGAAGATATCGATTATTAGTCGCATCTAGTGAGGTCTACGCTTTGCTTTAGTGTTAATCGTTGTGCTCGCTCTTTTACTCCCGTCTTACTAGTTAAGGGGAGTACTCACTAACCCTTTTTTAATTATTTTAATCATTTTGGGGTGAGATGCATGAACCTAAATTTAAGCTATATTGTTTGTACTATATTATGAACTATTTGAACCCTTTTGACATATTTTGAACTCGTTTGACTTTCCTTGAATTTATAACTTGACTTGAACCTTTGAACTTTACTTAGACTCTTGAACTTATTTATGAACTTATGACTTGTTTGAATATAATGGACCGTACGTCCTTGGCGTAAAGTCTCCCATGTTTGGAGCAGCCTAAAGTCTCCCTTGTTCGGAGCAGCCCTTGACCTAAAGTCTCCCATGTTCGGAGCAGCGTAAAGTCGCCCCAATTCGGAGCAGTGCCGAGTCTCCCATGTTCGGAGCAGTCACTATGTGATAGTATATAATAGTTGTTATGATGGACTGTCCGTACAAACAGTGCATTCGCATTGTAAGTCCCCGATTGGTTTGCCGTTCACACTCTAATTTATACGTACCGTTCGTGCGACCTCCTTGTGTGGGGCAATCGGTAATATAGATAGCGCTATGAGAGGTCGGCCAACCTCTCTTTCCCCTTTCTACGGAATGCATATTATTTATTATTGAGGCTTTGCCGCATAACTTTATTATATATGAGGCGTTATTATTTAATATGACCACGGGTGCTTGACCATAAATTGTGCTATCTGTTACGCAATGCTTTGTGAAAACATAGGTTGCAAGTCTTGTATGGGCGATATTTTCTACTGGATGTTTTGACAGAGCCTTTGCCTTTGGACCTTTCTCAAAAACTTTGGACTTAACTTTATTGTGAAAATATATCTGAACTCTTTCTCTAAAAAGACTTTCATATTATTTAAAACGTGTGTACTCACCAACTATTTTCATAGTTGACCCATTTTTCTCATGCATTTCAGGTGATCAAAGGTCATTTTCTATGACTGGAACTTTGAACTATGAAGTAACACCTTCAGTCGACTACCGCTGCTAGACTGATTTTGGGGGTGTTACAGATTGGTATCGGAGCCAAAGGTTATAAAGAATGCCGTTTTTTTTTTAAATAAAAACCTCAACTATAAGCAAACTAAAGTTTTTATAAAACCCCAAATATGGTACGAGTCGATTAGCCTGAGCATTCCTTCATTGTTCTTAAATTATGCATAGCCTGATCAACTATGCTTAATTCAGGAGGAATCATGGAATGATGGGGGTAGTTACCTTAGATCATGTTTGGTTGGAGTCAGAGTTTAGATCACCTGAGAATGCATTAGTCTATGTGTGCATCTGCGTTACGTGTTTTATGCATTTATGACTATGATGCTGGACATTCTATGTGCTAAGACTTTTTGCCTTTAGAACAATATATGAGCTTGAACTTAAGTGCTTTGATTTGACATGATGTGCATTGAACCCTGTAGTTAGACATATATCTTTAGCATTAAGCATGCTTTGTTCCTGTCATACTTGCCTCGTTTTGTTACACTATATATTGATCAAACTTAATAGTTACTAAGTACTTTTGTTACGAAATGCCTTGTCCTATTTATGGTACGATAAGTCTTATTATATCTTCCGTTCCAATTACGTACTTACAGTCTACAGTCCTGCCAAATCTTCACCGAATATCGTTTTTCTTATCCACCTTCTCATCAAGGCTCGTACTTGCGACAGATCCCGAGGGTCGAAACCTTTGAACCCATGGGAACGACTTACTAGACTTCGCCTTTCCATACCTTACGACCATTGGAATCTACATACTATTACTTGGAAGACGTGATATCCATTCTTAGCGTTATTATTAGTTTCCTTGATCACGACGTTGTTTGTGTGATTCTTGTATTTCAAGCGTAATTCTAGCGTACTTTCATTTTTTGTTCATATCTCTGGATCGTGTAATATATATGCCTTTTGAAGGTTATTGATTCGGTCAAAACCTATTCTAAACAAAATGTTTTTGACCTATTTTAGAATCATGGCTGCAAGAAACACATGCTCAGGAGTCAACAACAACGTCAACCCAAACAATAATGCCAACCCAAACAACAATTCCAATCCAAAAAACAATGTTGTTGGAATAGCGGACTTACTCACCCAAATTGTAGCGCACCTTGATGCTAGACGAACCAACGTTGGAGAAGGTACTTCCAACACTGGTCATGGATGCAGCTACAAAACCTTTATGGCATGCAAGCCAAAGGAGTTTCATGGCACTGAGGGTGCTGTTGGTCTGATATCATGGTTCGAGAATGTTGAGTCGAAACTTAGCATCACTAAGTGTGATGAAGAAAATAAGGTCGAGTTCTCTGCGGGGTTACTCCAGAGTCGAGCATTGACTTGGTGGAACAATCAGTTACAGACCAGAGGAAGAGAAGCTGCAAATGGATTATCTTGGGGAGGATTCAAGAAGTTACTATCTGATGAATATTGCAGAAAAGATGAAGTGCATAAGCTAGAAGCAGAATTTTGGAACCATTTAATGATAGGGGTGGAAATTGACAGGTACACGGTTCGATTTCACGAGTTGGCCAGAATGGTTCCTCACATGGTCTCTACTGTGGAGAAGCTGATTGACCGATACATTTGGGGTTTGATCCCAGAGATCAGGAGGGATGTCACCTCATCTAACCCAACCACTCTGCAAGCCGCTGTAGGCCTAGCATACCGCTTGACAAATGACGTGATTAGATCTGGCGGACTAACCAAGGGAAATGATAGTGGACGAAAGAGACAAGAGGACCAGCAGGCGAGTCGTGACCAAGACCAGCAGGATAAGAGGTAGCGCGTAATTAGAAACTATGCAGCAACAACTCAGGAGCGCAGGGAATATGCAGGGCGATATCCTAAGTGTACTCGATGTAAGCTCCACCACTTAGGAGACTGCCCAAGGTGTAGAAACTGCAGACAGACGAGCCATCTTATTCTTAATTGCCCAAACCAAAATGGAAACCAAGGACGAAGGCTAACATGTTATGAGTGCGGGAGTCCAGATCACCTCCGAAATACGTGTCCTAGGTTGAATAGGGCACAAAGGCCCGTGCAGGATAACCAGAATCTAGCCTTAGCAGTTGATGGAAATAACCGAAACCATGGAGTCCAAGTCATTCTGGCTCGGGGTCGAGCATTCTATTTGGGTACTGAGGAAGCCCGCTAAGACTTAAACATCATGCCCAGTGACCACCAGTAGGTGTATTACATGAAGAATTTGGCATAACGAAGTCTACATGCGCTGTGTTTGATGTTATGTAATAAGACGTTATCTTTCGAAAACAGAACTTATGTTTCAAGTTACTGATGTCGGCTAAAACAATATTGTAATATTGTACTTTTTTCCCTTAATGTTAATTATGGTATTATTCTACATCTCTTTTACGATGATTATTGATTGTGTTGCACCTCGCGTTTCTCTCCTCGGTGGGGGTGTGACAGATATTCTAGTGTAGAATCTATTTTCGTTCCTTATCGATTTCATGACATTGATTAATGTCAGACCTTATGTCATAAGCCTTAGTTGTATTTCTAGCCTTCTCGCTATTCTAAGCCACCACTATTCGTTGATTTGATTGGTTTAAGCAATTCCAAAATCGAGCAAATCTTTCAAAAGACCTTCTTCAAATATATGAATTCTTTCTTTCTGACAACTTGTTTTCTAGCTTGATTTAGTGTTCTTGTTTAATGAGTTGCGAAAATCAAACTAGAATCAATTTGTTACTCAACCTATTCAACTTATTCTCATGACAATTCTTATTTGAAGAATTGTGGGATTATGTTAGAATCAACTAGCCAAAGGTCTTTTGAGGGCTATGCTCGAGAATGGGAAAGTTTGCCCATCATATCTAATCATGAGAACGTACATTTATAGAACTAACAAATTGAATTCAGGGACTGAACTCCTTTGACGGGTGGCGACTGTAGCAACTTGTACATTTCAGACTATAGTTTGACTATTATTTTTACTTATTATTATTTAAATTTTAAGTAATATTACTTTTATAAGTAATTACTTAAGTTTAATCACGTGATCTTTACTCATAACTAACACAAGACTATGATGAGTTTACGTATTCTAGGCATTTTATTTTTTTATAGTCATATTTTATATAAACTATTGCCACTTTGCCATTTTTATGTGAACATTTTACTTTTTACATGATATGCGTGCGCGAACCTACGTTATTAGGTTTTAACAATGTAAACGCACCTTATTAGATTTATTACACTTTTAATATATTTAGTTGGAGTATATTGATAAGTTTTTACATTTTTATAAGTATTAAATTTTTACGTTGCCCGGATTTAAGTTTCGTGACTTAAGAACTTTACATTAGCAATTACCGGGATCAAACTATAGCCTATAAACTAATACTATCTAAATTTAACTAATATCATTCATATCTCTTATCATATTTAAACGTCACTACTACATGTTCTACATGTTGACATATTATTTAATTATACTAAAACTAATATCTATCCACGTTTCAAAATATTGTAGGACTCAAATGTGCTAAGTTATATAAATGACAACAAATAGTTCTAGTAAGCATGACATGGTTTCTAGTAATACATATTTTATATATGTAGTAAACTTGTAGTCATTACTATGCAAACTAATAAAAAGGAACAAAAACAAAAAAAAAAAGCAGTAGACAACTTTGATAGTTGAGGTCCAAGCTTTATAGTAGAATCATATTAAGGTGTTGGATCGCATGAATGATCACCTTGGAGATATTGTGTAATTTTAAGAAGATATCGATTATTAGTCGCATCTAGTGAGGTCTACGCTTTGCTTTAGTGTTACTCGTTGTGCTCGCTCTTTTACTCCCGTCTTACTAGTTAAGGTGAGTACTCACTAACCCCTTTTTAATTATTTTAATCATTTTGGGGTGAGATGCATGAACCTAAATTTAAGCTATATTGTTTGTAATATATTATGAACTATTTGAACCCTTTTGACATATTTTGAACTCGTTTGACTTGCCTTGAACTTATAACTTGACTTGAACCTTTGAACTTTACTTAAACTCTTGGACTTAATTATGAACTTATGACTTGTTTGAACCTAATGGACCGTACGTCCTTGCCGTAAAGTCTCCCATGTTTGGAGCAACCTAAAGTCTCCCTTGTTCGGAGTAGACGTTGACCTAAAGTCTTCCATGTTCGGAGCAGCGTAAAGTCTCCCATGTTCGGAGCAGCTTAAAGTCTCCCCTGTTCGGAGAAGTGCCGAGTCTCCCATGTTCGGAGCAGTCACTATGTGATAGTATATAATAGTTGTTATGATGGACTGTCCATACAAACAGTGCATTCGCATTGTAAGTCCCCGATTGGTTTGCTGTTCGCACTCCAATTTATACGTACCGTTCGTGCGGCCTCTTTGTGTGGGGCAATAGGTAATATGGATAGTGCTATTAGAGGTCGGCCAACCTCTCTTTCCCCTGTCTACGGAATGCATATTATTTATTTTTGGGGCTTTGCCGCATAACTTTATTATATATGAGGCGTTATTATTTAATATGACCACGTGTGCTTGACCATAAATTGTGCTATCTGTTACGCAATGGTTTGTGAAAACATAGGTTGCAAGTCTTGTATGGGCGGGATTTGCAACTGGATGTTTTGACAGAGCCTTTGCCTTTGGACCTTTCTTAAAAACTTTGGACTTAACTTTATTGTGAAAATATATCTGAACTCTTTCTCTAAAAAGACTTTGATATTATTTAAAATGTGTGTACTCACCAACTATTTTCATAGTTGACCCGTTTTTCTCATGCATTTCAGGTGATCAAAGGTCATTTTCTATGACTGGAACTTTGAACTATGAAGTAACACCTTCAGTCGACTTCCGCTGCTAGACTGATTTTGGTGGTGTTACAGTCTTAGCTACAGTTGGGAACTTCAACAACCTGTCTCAAAACCAAAAGTGATGATTAATTAAAATGTGGTTGTAAACTGTAAATGAGAACGGTGTATATCAACATACCGTCTCACGAAGAGCAGATGGATTTCTTGTTCCAAGGGCAGTCTAGAAATGTTGAATTGGGACAGACATGGAATTCAAAATCTCGGCATTAATGGTTTCATGTTCCCAATCAATAACATGCATTTTTTCTCTAATGCACTGAACTGCAGCTTCAGTACAAAGAGCAGCAGGGTCAGCACCAACATAACCATGTGTCTCCTTAGATATTTTTTCCAAATCGACCTGAGAATCCTATTATTTAATGTTAGTGATCAAAGAAGATACTTGTTGGGGTGTTCTTCTCAGCCCCCTCTAATGCCTTCCTAAGATTACTTTCACTCTCTCCGGCCAACTTGGACATGATTACTGGCCCATTGATGCAGAAAAACAATGCTCCGATTTCATTAGCAACAGCCCGGGCAATTAGATTCCTCTCCTGAACCAGGAGGTCCGTAGGTCAAAATTCCCTTTGGAGGATTAACTACGATAGACTTGAAATGTATTCACTCACTTGGGAGTTCCAAAAATGCATTTGAAAGCTTAGAAACATGATTTCACGTTATAGTTTTATTTAGAATCATAGACTACTAACTAGATGTTGATTTATTCTTTTAAACCGTTTCTCGAAAAAACAAAACATATACCTCGGACATTCCTACCATGTTTTCTATAATTCATCGTCCAGGCCGTGCAAAAGAATCTTATAGCAACAACATCACTGGAAACCTGAAGACACTAATTCAGAAACCAAAACATGTACGGAACAGAATTCAAAGGCAATAAGGTGCAAGTAAAAGTATCTTGCATCAGAAAAATACAATACTCACCTGTGTTTTAGAAACTATATTTTCTGAAGAACTCGGCTACAGCCTGCATCTATGTTTTCCATTTAATACGCATAGTGCCATAGTGGTCGCAATACAGTTTCCTCAAAATAAGGTTGTATATGGATGTTGTAACCTGAAAGAAATATTATCATTTTAAGAACCAACTATATAATGTGTCAGAATTTAATAAGCAGACATGACTTCATAAAATACCCGGCTTGTCTCCAAAATAAGATAGAGACAGGTTTTTATAGAAATAACTGGTCCATATTATGTTTTCAGGACGTTTTGTCTTACGTAAGAATGTATAGAGGATTACTTAAAAAGTGGTAATCAATCATCATAAGCATTACAAAGAACCGAGTACTCCATGACTACATCATGATAAATAACAAAACACATTTCAAACTTGTTAGGAATTAGAAATTCCAGGTATTAAAGAGTCGGTCACCTCAAGTATATGTAATCGTTAGAAAGCTCGTAGTCGTAGTTACTTTATGTTAAGTAGTATTTAGTTTAGTAACACCGTGGAGGACGGACGGGTCTTTACCCACTGTATGCCTGATCCACAGCCCGTAGGTGGCGTTTGTTTGTAAGAAACTATAAATACCCTCTACCTCCCAAGGTAGAGGGTTGGAGCTTCAATACCATTTTTCTTTGTTTCACATAGTTCCCAACTCTCTTCCTTTCTCTCACTAGAACTTTCTCTCTCTAAACTCTAGTTAACGCCCCATATGTTTATGGTTTAATGTGTTTGTGAAATCTTATATCTAACAATTGGTATCAAGAGCCATGGTTTGATCACTCATCTTTCATGCTTTTTGTTTTGGTGGATTTCATAAGGTTTTTGGGGTATTAAAGGTTTAGGAGAGTTTGATTCATTTGGACAAATTCTAGTGTTAAAGTTTGAATTTTTCTTGTACTTTGGTGTTTAGGATCATCATATGTGTTTATATTTTGAATTGGAAGGCTTAAATCATTGTGGTTTGGTTGTTTTTAATTGATAAAGTGGTTATTTTATAAGTTTGTACGAAGCGAGTTGAGTCTCGGTAAGTTTGTTCTTCAAAGCGAGTTGCTTTGTTATTGGATGCGAGTTGGTACATGCGACTTGGCTGTTTAGCGAGTTGATTTTTATGCGACTTGGGTTCTAAGCGAGTTGTTTCTTTAAGCGACTTGATATCTAAAGCGACTTAGCTATTAAGCGAGTTGTAAAGCTAGCGAGTTAATTTAAGCGACTTGATGTTCAAGCGAGTTGATTATGTTGCGAGTTGTTACTAAAGCGAGTTGGCTACTTAGCGACTTGATTCATTAAGCGTGTTGACAGCGTTGCGAGTTGATGCTAATGCGACTTGGCTATTTAGCTAGTTGATTCCTTAAGCGAGTTGTCTCCTTGAGCGAGTTGGGTGTTTAGCGAGTTGATTACTAAGCCAGTTGTGTGTTTTACTACTTGTCTAATTTTAGGCTTGTTACTTCTTCGTGATACTGTTAGGACCGAAAAGCATATGATTTATGTGGTTTGGAGGTCGGGGTTGGTGGAAGAAGATGAAGTGATTCATCTTCCTAGTGAGAGAAACTAGAGAGAGGGAGGAGAAAACACAAGGTTTATTAAGAAACACACACAATACAATACACCAAATGATTCACCTCACCCCTCATAGAGAGTCATGAGGGGTATATATAGGCTCTAACTTTGCCACTTACACGATACTAGTCCCTAAGCGCAAAGTGTACAACGCATCTAGTCCAATTCACGTAAATGACGTTATCTTTAGAAAAAGCGAAGCTAACAATCTCCCTCCAAGATAGCGTCACACGTGAATGGTTACAATGAGACCTATAAATACAAAACAAAGTAAATTACAATAGTAATGAACAATGTTGACTTTATTGAAGTGCAGAGTCTCTGTAGTCTAGATACTGAGGCAAACTTGAAGTTCTCCCTTCCGATGACCTCGGCAAATGATCTTCTTGTAGCTCTGAACTTCAGCTGTAACGGTCTAGTTAGGTTATTACTCCCTCCTAACTAGTGAGCCTTTTTCTTTCTTTTGCTCCCTCCTGAACCGACAACACTCTTCCAACACGTCTTTAATCTTGACACCTTGCAGCGGAGAAAGTAAACTCTTGAAGCACAATGGTTGTCGTTCTGGGAACATTGTAACAACATAACTCACTTAGTATTGCATCCAAGTTGGTAAAAAACCCCGATGTACACCACACTACTTATCCTTCTTCAGTCTTAAGCAAAAATCCCTTCGTAATCCAATCACGGAAGATGAAATACCAAATTCTCCCTCCTGATGGTTGCGAGCTATCGGAATCATCATAATGTTGCGTACATGCCGTATTACCTTCTTGATGCAGTATCTAACATCATAGCTTGATCAAATTTCCGTGAGAATATGTAGCAAAAATACTCTCAATATATGTCTCTCAAACCAACCTTTAAAACGAACCTCCTTTGAATGCACCGACTAATTGTAATGACCACATATGGAGAAAACCCGATACGACTAACTTGAAAAGGAAGTAAGCATCCCATCTTTGTGACTTACTGCTTGTTCTAAATTTTTGAACAATCCACAACGCCATGTGACACTGAGCACTACAACGTAACTCCTTAAAGTGATGGTTACACACTGTGAGCACTACAACGTAACTCCTTACCAGTCATAACCAGATTGTCAAATTTCATAATGTGCTCCACCAAGTTATCTTAAGACATGCATCCAACCAACCATCGTCTCAAAGATAAAGAAGTCAACCAGTGAAATGTCACGTCAATTTCTCATAAATAATACCGTACAAAAACTCCGTAGTCATTTTTCACATCTTCGCTCAAGCCGTGAATATGTATCCCTCCGTGAAAAATTGATCATACCAAAATACCACTCAATTGGCCAAATACTTAAAATTTGTATCCAATATTTTTGTGAAGAAATATTCGGATAACCCCACTTTTAATATCCAATTCAGCCCATTGAAATGCGAGACCCAATTTGAGTTCTCAAAGCCCGTAAATTTAGACAATTCACAAAGTCCATCCAACTTAGTCTCACCATAAGGCCCGATCCATGTCCATAAAAATTTAGAGCCGGATATATAAAACGTTTCATACCCTTTGAATATCACATACCCTATACCTAAAAAACACTCGGCGTATAGAGTACGCCTCCCATTATATCTCACCTACAAACAGATCTGGGAAAATAAAAATTACGCTTTACACATTCTCTCCCAAGTCAAACTCATCTCATCCTCAAGACAAATCACGACCCTCTTATCTCGTACACATAACAAATACCAAGAATCAACCCAACACATCAACACCCTTTCTTGTTTTTCGTTTCAGTTCGAATCCAACACAAAGATGTCTTCAAGATCCTTGTGAAATGGGTCTCGGGTAGGTATCATTTAATTGGTTGTATTTGTTGTTCTCGTCCTTGAGTCTTTGAACGAAACAATAATCTGATTTTAACAATCTTGTTAAAAATCATATTATACTAGTTTCGGATATAATTAAGAATTAAAGCTTCAGTAGTATCTGTGAGGATGATGGTTTCAATTAAAACAATCTTGAGAAAGGTTGCAAAAAATATTGAAACTGAATATGAGATTTTTATATGTTTTTCTTTGTTGTTTGAGAGTTGGGGAGTGACATGTGAGGGTTCTTGAAGTGATTCTAGATGTAGGTTAGGTTAGTTTAGTTATGGAACTCTCGGACTGAGGATGGATTGGCAAGGACTGAAGTCGAGATGTGTATTGGTATTTGGTATATGTCGAGTCTTGTTGTGGTCGATGTGGTCTTTTGGTTTACGCGTATGGTATTCTTTTTCAGTTCATGCTTACGCGTAAGTCCAAATCTTATGCGTAAGTTTTGCATTCTCATTTCAGTTTCATACGCGTAATATCAAGCAGCTTATGCGTAACATCTTTCAAAACCTTAAGCGTAGGGTCAAGCTTACGCGTAAAGGATGGTCTTATGCGTAAACAGGGTCTTACGCATAAAGCTAATGCGTAAAAACCTTACGCGTAACTTTTCTTACGCATAACTTCACAGTTATGCGTAAATACCTCTGTAGATGCTCCTTATGCGTAAGTTTAGGGTTTTGACCCTTTGACCATTTTTCCGGCGAGTTTTTCCGACCACTTTCTCCGACCAGTCTTCATAAAAAACCCAGAAACAGCATAAAAACTGCTTCTTTTTGTCTGTTTGACCATGAAAAGGACGGTTTGACCACTTGATATTTTCCACAGATTTGGTACAAAAGATGTCTAAAAAAGATATGAGATACTGTTTGGACCCAAAGAGACACAAAACAGATGTATACAATAATAAACCATATAACATTTTTGTAACCAAAAAAGATACCAAACCATGTATAAAACTGCTTTACCCACAAATCGGAAAAAAATTTGCCGACCACCAAAATAAGCATAAAAAACAGTTAAAAACATGATTCAAACCAGCATAAATCAACACAAGATAACCATGGCTCTATACCACTTGTTAGGACCGAAAAGTTTAAGATTTATGTGATTTTGGAGGTCTTGGTTGGTGGAAGAAGATGAATATCTTCATCTCTTCTAGTGAGAGAAAGTAGAGAGAGGGAGGAGAAAACACAAGGTTTATTAAGAAACACACACAATACAATACACCAAATGATTCACCTCACCCCTCATAGAGAGTCATGAGGGGTATATACAGGCTCTAACTTTGCCACTTACACGATACTAGTCCCTAAGGGCAAAGTGTACAACGCATCTAGTCCAATTCACGTAAATGACGTTATCTTTAGAAAAAGCGAGGCTAACAGATACATTCTTACGGTTGTTCTTTTGGATTAGTAAAATCCCGTGAAAGAATCAATTTCCCGGTTTAATCAAAGATTTGTAAAATCCCGTAGAACTTGTAATCATGGCAAACATCGTTCCTACTATTGTTTCTTTCGTAGCTGAGGACTGATGGATATTGGATTTCACAAACACTCTAAACCATAATCAAAGTAGGCGTATAAGTATGTTAGAGAGAGAAAGTTCTAGTGAGAGAAAGGAAGAGAGTTGGGAACTATAGTGAGAGAAAGAAAATATTATTATGAGCTCCAACTCTCTACCTTGGAAGGTAGAGAGTATTTATAGTCTTACAATAAAACGCCACAAAACGGGCTGTGGATCAGGCATACAGTGGGTAAAGACCCGTCCGTCCTCCACGGTGTTACTAAACTAAATACTACTTAACATAAAAGTACTATGACTACGAGCTTTCTAACGATTACATATACTTGAGGTGACCGACTCTTTAATACCGGAATTTCTAATTCCTAACAATCTCCCCTAAGGGAGGTCACCTCAAACATATACTAAAATGACATTGAATACAATCAGATATTACATTAACAATTGATCTTGCATTCTTAATGTAGTACTTTGCTCGAAGCTCGTAGTCATTGATTCCACTCATTGCATGTTTGGTTAATCCAAGTGGAGGTCTTTTTCTGATCCACGTGATAATAATGTTGAGCCAACTTTTGAGATCATCAGCTAATAGAAAATCTCTGATACATCCATTGTGGTGTTGGTATTATGTGATGTTGTGACTTTTGGACCGACATGCTCACATTCTGGATCATGATATCTTCTCATCTGAGTAGCGGAAGCATTCGTTGATTCATGATATTGGCGCAGCGTAGCGAAGCATGGAGTTAGAATATCAGAGTCATTGATGCACCAATCATGATATCTTTTGATATGAATGTGTTAGGTGAGCATGCGGCTATGGATTGACCGCTTCATTCGATCAGCGCAAAGCGTCGGGTGTACCTGCATAAGACAGTTAGCAATAAAGCGCACGAAAGTGTCTTTGATCACTTTCGATGAATTGAGGTACACGGCCCACGGTTCCCCGTTGATCAGTACAAGTACTGCACGTGATCGGTATAATTCGAAGAATTTCCTTGAGGGTTTCGCATGCTCTAGCTGTTCTCAAACCGGAACGTCTCAAAGAAGACAACACGGAGTGAGTGAACCAGCGAATTTACGTCCACTGATTGATGAAAAGAGATTTGAAAAACAATCGTGTATTGCTCAATAGAAATTGTTTTTGCAATATAATGAAGGTTTTAATGAAAATCAATTATCAATCATAAAACACCTTTTGATTTGAAAAATTAGTACACGGTCGACGTGCTAATGAAAAGAGTTTTAAAGCACAAAGACCGGTTTTCAAAGGTATCCGTCAATCCATAACCTGAACCGGGATTGATTCAAAAGATTGAATCGCCCCATTGTTTCTGTTCAGTTGTCACATGGTTGATCTGTATAATAGATCTCACATGCCACCTACCAGGAGCTTGTTAGATGTTGGCTCCCGAAGGCTTTCCATCTTCACAGTGAATATGTAAACACATCACTCAGATGTTCTGGCAATACCACAAGGATAATGCGTAGGACTCTAAATATAATCTCTCTTCATTGTGTGAAACGAGAGTCTTCATTGAAAGTGTCCTAATGAGATTTATTGATGATCTCGTGGCACTAGACTCAATTTGTGCATATTTGGATCCTATATCGGAGACTAGGGAGAGGGTCTCCTCCTTCAATATCAACAATCTCTAAGAGAAAGTCGATAGATAATGTCGGTTCCCGTGAGAATGAAACAAGTCCTTTTAAGAGGAACTTGAGTGGTTTGGAAAGTTGAAGTGCAGTGCGTCCCTGGGTCCATGACGTCTTGTCTTCAATACCGATGTTACCATCAGTAGCATATGAATTGAACCGGTTTACGCCCTAAGGTTGAATAAATGGAGGGCTATTTGTTTTCACCCTTTTCTCATTCAATTCTTTTTAATTCTTCAACCCCTTCAGTGCTTACCGAGACTTCATAGCTAGAACCTTGTTGGGTTTATTCCCGTACTAGCTCAGTCTCAGTCCGCACTCTTCCCATATCTCATTTTTCTCCTTTTATCATCATACCTAAGAACTCTACACTAACTAGTGGATAGTCCCTGGGTAGATCCCTCCGGTTCTGGCGGATCATGGGAACACATACCTAACCTTATCGTCCTTATATCACCATACATAATGTAAAGTTGGTCGGTCTTTTTGGTATTGTTCATCTGCCATAGGAACCAATTGAAAACCATTTGAAAATCAATCCGGATACTTATGATATTTTATCAAAGCATTTTGTACCTGAATTGTTTTTGATATTTTTAGAAGAAGAACTCCCCTCAACATGTGAATCAAGTATTTGAAATAGTTTTCCACACGGAGGCAAGAGAAAGAATTAACTTCTTTGATTACCATTTTAAAAAATATCAACATCACTTTCCTAATCGAATCAAGTAGATAAAGCATTTTGGGGAAGGATGAGGTTTTCATGATTTTGCTCCCCTCAATATGTGCCTCGAGATTTGAAAAGAGTTTTGCACATACTAGAGGAACCTGCACCTTGAGATAAGTTATCACGTTTCAAATCATAGGTTTAAGATAGATGCTCCCCCTCACCATGTGCATGGAAAATTTGAAATCGTTTGTCACATGTGGGAAGGAGAGCATGTACATCCTTATAAAACCATTTACCGAATTATCAATTTAAATCCAATTTAAATCACACATTCTCCCCCGATCACAAATATTAAATCATGTGAGATTTGTGATCTCTTATAGATTTAAATTGATTTTGAAAGCTTTTAGGGAGAATTGTGACTTGATTATGAAAGCGTTTTAACTGATAAGGATCGGATGTTAAGACTTTAAACTCCATTGATAAAACATGCATGTATATCTTTTGAAAACAATTGAATGCCAAATAACTTTTTAATTTAATTGAAATCATTCTCCCCTCAATCAATGACATAGGTTGTTGATTGAGAGATTGATATTTTGACAAATAAGTCCAGATGATTATCAAAAATAGAGACTGAGTTATTTTTCAAAGCAATTAGTTTTCAGCAGATAAATGTTTATAGAATCAGAGCATGGAATTTGGTTGATAAGAAGGCTTTTGATGAATGTTCAAACAAATTCTCAAATCTTGAAAAACATGAAAAAGCATGGCTCTGTTCTTTCTTTGAAAAGCGGGTTACTGCCTGAACTGACAATAAGCCATTGTTTCTCTTTCTCACAAAAATATATATATATATATATATATTTTTTAAGAGTTCGAACATCATCTAAAGTCCCGTGTCATTCTTTGAATGACAGCACAAAGACCGTAGATATTGACGAACCGAGAAAAAGCATGACAAATTGACAATATTTTTGAAGATTTTTCGAATTTTTCAGATTTTTTATGGTTTTGAAGGTTTTATAATTTTGTATTTTGTTTTTCGAATAGATATATACAAGAGATAGATGAAGATAGACCTTTACTCCTCGTCTTCCTCCTGAAGACGTTTGAGTGTTTCTGGTTGAAGACTTTTCAAGCCAAGACGTGGAAGAATAAACTCAAAACGTTCTCTTGGAAGAGCTTTGGTGAAGATGTCTGCTAACGATATTCAGACCTCACAAAATAGAGTTCCACCACACCTTTTTCCACTTGTTCCCTGATGAAATGATGTCGAATGTCGATATGCTTTGCTCTTGAGTGTTGAACGTTGTTGCATGAGAGAGCAATAGCACTTTTATTATCACAGTTCAGAGGGATTTTGTTGAATTCAAAGCCATAGTCAGATAATTGAGATCTCATCCATAAGACTTGAGCACAACAAGATGACATGGCTATGTATTCAGCCTCTGTAGAGGAAATAGAAGTACTCATTTGCTTCTTTGAAGACCAGCTCACAAGCTTATCACCCAAAAACGAGCACCTCCAGATGTACTTCGACGAGTATCTTGACAACCTGCATGATCAGCATCGCATAGGCGTTAGTAACATACCGGTGTCCTTCGGGTACCAAAGTCCCATATTGATGGTTCCTTGGAGATACCGAAAGACCCGTTTAACCGCTTCAAGGTGCTTTTTAGTAGGCTTAGCCTGATATCTAGCACACATGTATACAACGAACAAGATGTCGGTCTACTAGCTGTGAGGTACATCAGGGATCCAATCATACTACGATATTTTGTTTGGTCAATCATGATCCCTGAGTGGTCCTCATCTAGTTTGGTTCGATCAATCATGGGAGTGTCAACAGGGTCACTTGAATCAAATCCAAATTTCTTTAAGATCTCAGTTGCATATTTAGATTGATTTATGAAAATGCCTCCGGGACTTTGTGAAATTTGTAATCCCAAGAAAAATGACATTTGTCCCATCATTGACATTTGAAATTTTGAACTCATTTCATTAGAAAAACGATCACATTCCATTGGGTCAGTCGAGGCAAAAATAATATCATCAACATAAATTTGAACATGAATTAAATGTTTGCCTGACTTCTGGTGAACAATGTTGGATCAACTGCTCCTTTGCTAAATCCGGTTGATAGAAGAAACTTTGACAGTGTATCATACCATGCCCTTGGAGCTTGCTTTAAACCGTAAAGGGCCTTCTTCAAACGATAAACGTGAGTAGGATGCTCTTGATTTACAAATCCTTCAGGTTGGCTGACGTAGACGACTTCTTTAAGGTCTCCGTTCAGAAATGCCGTCTTCACATCCATCCGATAGACTACCATGTTCTTACTAGCAGCATTAGCCAAAAAGATTCTGATTGCCTCGATTTGAGCAACTGGAGCAAAAGATTCTTCAAAGTCAATACCCTCCTCTTGACGGTATCCTTTAGCAACTAATCGAGCCTTGTTCTTCAACACATCACCATGCTCATCAAGTTTCACTTTGAAGATCCATTTTAGAGCAATAATCATAGCACAATCTGGAGCAGGTACTAACTCCCATACATCTAGTCGATCGAACTCATGAATTTCATCTTGCATAGCATTGAACCAGCTATCTTCATTCATGGCGGTTTTAACATCTTTTGGTTCGATCTTAGAGAGTACGGAGTTGAAGAAGCACCATAAGGCATCGGTTGCAAGTTGTTTCTGTGTGGATACTGGATGAGAGGGATTTCCAATGATGTTGTCTAATGGATGATTGTGAGTCCATTTTCTGAGGTGTTCATGTGGTAGTTGTTGAGGGACTGAAGTAGAAGAGTTGATGTCTCCGACAAAGATGGTTCGATGAAGATTCAGGAGCAAATATGTTTTCAAACGGAGCATCTTCAGGAGTAGCAAAGGGATAACTTCATCATTGAATGCCGAAACAGTTCCATGATGTACATTTGAAGAATGATGATTTGTTGATGAGACCGAAGGATCAGCAGCAGGTGCTTCTTGACTTAAAGATATTGAGACTGAGGGATTGACTTCATTCACCGGAATATGAGCAGCCTCTGTTGTAGGGATCAACACCTCATTAGTACT
This sequence comes from Chrysanthemum makinoi, assembly GCA_910596185.1. NCBI lineage: Eukaryota > Viridiplantae > Streptophyta > Magnoliopsida > Asterales > Asteraceae > Chrysanthemum > Chrysanthemum makinoi. The sequence goes on from OU343219.1 coordinate 42,462,790, forward strand.
CGGATCATAAAGTTCATCAAACATAGGATCAAACAATTTCTTTAAATCATCTTCAGATGGAGGTACATATGGAGTTTCTTGAGAAGAGTTTGGAACAAGGGATGAACCAATTGGACTGTTTTGAAGTGCGGGTCCCGAACTGAATTGTTCAGGAGCCGTTTGACCGGTCAGCTCATCAAACGTAACGTGAATTGTTTCCATGATGTTTCGGGTTCTTTTGTTGTAGATTCGGTATCCCTTTTTGTTTGGTGCATACCCTACAAATACTCCAATGTCCGCTTTAGCTCTAAGTTTGCCTAAGTCTTGACCCTCATTAGTTGGATAGCACAATGCTCCAAACACACGAAGGAAATAGAGATTAGGTTTTCTTTGTGGACAAGTTCATATGGTGTCTTTCCATGAACAGTGTGAATCAGGGAATGATTTTGTGTGTAGCATGCAGTGGCAATAGCTTCAGCCAGAGAAACATTGGAACTTTTGAGTAAATCAGCATTGTTCTAGCGGCTTCTACAAGATTTCGATTTCGCCTTTCAACTACACCGTTCTGTTGAGGAGTTCGTGGAACACTTCTTTGATTGCTGATTCCAATGCTTTCATAAAATTCACTAAGTTGTTTGTTAACAAACTCAGTTCCATTGTCTGTCCGGATAATTCCGACGGTTTTGTTAAGTCGAACCTGCAGCTGTTTGATGAGTTTGATGATGATATTCGGAGTTTCATCCTTTGTCCTTAAGAACTTGACCCAGGTGAATCTAGAGTAATCATCAACTACAACTAACACATATTTCTTCCCAAAGATATTCTACACTCTCATTGGTCCACATAAATCCATATGAATTGTATGAAGAACTTCCGTGACAGAGTTAGTAGGTTTGGGTTTATGGGCATATTTCTTGCTTTTCCCAATTGACATCTGAACAAAGATGATCCTTTTCATACTTTAGTCGAGGTAAACCTACAACTAAGTCCTTTCTCGAGAGATCATTGATGGTGCCGAAGTTCAAGTGATTGAGACGTCGATGCCATAACCATGACTTTGTTTTGAAGCCTTTGACAGCAAGCAAATTGGAGAAGACTTCATCATATCTTCTATAGAGATGGTGTAAAGATTTGAACCACGAGTTCCTCTTAAAAGTTCCTTACCATCAAGTTCTCTAACAAAACAAGTATGTTTTCTGAAAGCTACTTCTAGATCGAGTCACGAATTGACCGACAGAGAACAGATTATGACCAAGACCTTCCACATAGTATACTCTAGAGATAACACTATCACCAACAACATAATCACCATAACCCATAATTGCACGAAATGATCATTACCGAATCTAACTGTCCGATGAATTTGCTCACGAAGTTCATGAGCCGCGACCGGTCTCCAGTCATATGCTTGGAACAGCTGAGTCCGGTACCACGAACGATTTGAACGATCTGCAGTTGAACACCGACAAGAATGGATAACTGGATAATTGGGATCCCCATGCAAGAATGGGTTCCACTTGGTTAGTAACAGTAATTGGAACACCCACATCCGAAATAGAAACATCCATATCAGAAGTAGAAGCAATGGAATCATTGGGAATAGATGCAATCTGGTGTCTGTATTTGACCTATTCAAAGTATGTTCACTTCTTAAGGGAATAGTTCTACCAGTAGGCATCCATTTTCTAGTGGGCATAATCTTAGCAGTTTGAGAGCAAAACTGATTATTCTTATGGCCAAAAGGTATCCAATAATAACCTATCTTTATAAATGTTCTTCCTGTGGGTTTCCACTGTTTTCTAACAATCTTTCGTTTTTGCCTTTTGCCTTATTTGCACGATTATTAGCGTATTAACAATTTTAACGGGCATTTGACAGCATTAGACAAAGCATTCACACCACATTCATGATTAGCAACAGAATTCAAGCGGACATCATTACAAGGTTTGCAAATAGTATCGAATTGAATTAATTACATACGCCTAAGGCTAATACTAGAATCAACACGATTCGTTTTATTCAACACAAGCTTAAAGATCCTAGGTTGGTCTTCTACTTTCTTCCAATGCACATTTTAGCTTGCGAGGTCCTATCATTCCTTGTATTGTCTTGAGACTTTGACCTGCTCGCTTTAATGTCATTGATTACTCCTGTAGAGGGAATTATGGGAACATTAGTTGGTTGATCTACTTTTTGCATTCCTGAACTAGACGTGCAAGGATCTGTATTACTAGACGACACATTGATGTATACTTTCTTAAAACTAGGCCTAGAATGGTTTGAAGGCTCAACACTAGGCATAGAACAAGGCATCACAACTTTGCCTTTTGCACCTAAGGTTAAGGATTTGGGACATGTTGCAATTACACATTCTAGCAACTCTTGAGATCGTTTGGCCTGGAGGCAAGCAAACCTAATTTCACTATCAAGAGGTTTGTTAATGAAATCCTCTTCGACAATCTCACGGAGACATTCTAGACTATCCTTAAGGTGAGCACAGTATTCATGAAAAGCATGTTCATTATTCCTAAGATGAGGAGGAATATATTTAACTGTCACAGTGTATTTGCAGTCTAAGGGTGACTTTGAGACAACATTCTTATTGAAAACAAGTGGCAGTTTCCCATTTCCCTGACTTCTCAGATTCTCAATTTCCTTTTGTAAAGACGTTACTTTTTCGTTGTTTTGGTCACGGGTGACTTTTATTGAATCATATAACTCTTTAAAATGTCGTTTAACTTTTTCATTTTCTTCTAGAAAACTCTCGTTTTCCTTTTGTAAGGCATCAACTAAGTTTTGAAGATGAAAAGTTTGAGAATCTAAAGGAGGAGGCATTTGGGAGCCTGTCATATTGTTCGTTTGACCCTTTAATTGAGAGATTTGGGCTTTCAACTTTCTGATCGTGTTACACTGAGCTTGAATCTGTTCATCACGTTTGTTAATTTGAAAAACTGCATCAAACTCTGGAGCATCTGAGGATGTCTTGATATTTGAAGTTTTGACATTTTCTTTAAGATGTTGATATTTTAGTTGTAAATTAAAATGCTCAACTTCCAGTTTAGAAAAATGTTTAACCAAATTGTCGTGATCATCCAGTTCAATTTTCTCGTTTAGTTCAGAATTAGTTTTTCAAGCTCAATGACACGATCATGGGAGACTTTCAGTGCAACCGATAATTCATGAAATTTGGAAGCATTAATGGAACAATTTGTAGCAGTGAAAAACACATCTGAGTAATACATTCAGAAATCAGGTTCTCATTTAGTGTATGCAAGTTCTTCCTCTCAATCTCATTATATTTTAGTGCTCGCTCATAGTCACTAACTTCAACTATCATTGCATCAAATTCCTTTTCCATTCCCTTAATATCAGTTTCTATCCCTTTTTAAGACTCTCAAAGTGATCTTTTAGAAGTTTAAAGAAAGGCATGACCTCAGTTAAATAACATTCTTTCATTTGCTCAAAACCCCTTTCTCCTTCCGTAATACCAATGGGTGTGATCCTTTTCTTGCAAGTTTTCTCAAAATCAACAAATAGTTGAAGTATAACATATTGGCTAATTAAGGTCTTGCTTTTAGTGGCAATTGTTCTAGGAACAAGATGCATTGGTGTATTAGGAGGATACACAGTCGCTCTAGGCATTTTCCAAAGAGGAGGGTTTGTTTCAACAATATTTTCAGCTTTCGCTTATCTAAATCCATTTTCCAGAAAACTTGTTCGGGAGTCAACAATGTCCGAGGTTTAAACATGTTCAAGGAAATCCAGTTTTCCTTCTTGTAATCATGGGGTGTGATCTTTATTTTCTTCTCTCTACATTTAGGACTTCATCTGATTTCTTATCTTCCTCAGTGCACTCAACGCAACTAGGTTTCTGTCTAGGTTTAAGGATTTCATTGCCATCATAAAGAACCTTATGAGCATTTCTAGCCCTTTTAATGACCTCTGGATTTGGTTCCTTAACAAGGGGAATGCTATCCTTATCGCTTAGGACCCTATGCTTAGTGATCATGTGAGCAGTCTGAATGGTGTTCCCTTGTATGTACAACTTGTTTTCAAGTTTGTTTTTCAAAGTTTTCAGATTAGAAAAATCTTTCAAGAGTTTTGATTCCTTTGCATTAAATTCTTGCTTAAGCATTTTCACATTTTCTTGAAGTTCTTGTTTTTGCTTAGCAGTTTTAGAAAGCTTTTCTTGCAAGGAATTTAACTCTTGTTTTAATACTTCTTCTCGAAAATTACTTTTTCTAATAATTGTGCGCACTTGGTCATCCATTTCCTGCTCACGAGTGGTCAACTCAAATTTAGCACGTTGTTTATAAATAGCAACACGTTCTTTATAGGCATTTAATTCAGATATTACAGACTCATCATGGGCACAGGAAGTGTATTCATCAAAAATATAGTCATTGTTGATTGCAGGAGATGCATCACTTGGCACAATTTCACTTTCACTTTGTTTCACATATTGATCATATGGGACAACATTGATATTACCCATATTTTTAATATTTGATACAAAAGTTTCAGTTGATAGTACTTTATCATGCATCTTTTGCACATCAGCATCATCGTATAGTTTTAGTACCTCTGAGATGAGTGTGTCTTTGGATGGGCCAGCTTGTGGTGAAGAGGAGACCTTGGGAGAAACCATTGGAGAAATGCTAGCCATAAAGATTGTGTGTGCAGTAGGTCCATCATCCACATCAGAGTCGTATGCATCACAATCAGCGACTTGAAAGGCATTCTGATGATTGTGACCTATCTCCTGAATAGGCTGCTCATCCACATCTGCATCATAGATCTTGGCATTGCCCTCAGCTAGAAACAACAATTCCTCTTCATCCAAAGCAGCACCATTATCCTGAGCTTGCACAAGCAGCATCTTATCTCTGAAGTAATCAGCATTCTGTGGACGCTTTGGAGATGTGCCGTTCCTTGCAATGTGTCCCTCACCACCACAATTATAACATTTGATCAGCTTAGCTTGACCTTGATTACCATTCCTTCCTCGATTCCGATTACCAACATAACCTCTACCAGCTCCACCTCTTCCCTGATCATACTGTCTTTCCTGAACTGGTTGCACCACGATCCTCCCATCTTTAACAGTAGCTTGATTGTGTGGGTTAGATGCTGTTCTGAGGTTGTTATTGGTTTGTGGGAGAGAATTCATGTTTTGACTAATCTGAAGAGCTAGTTGATTAATGAAATTACCCACGTGTGCATCAGCATCAGCTTGTTTGAACATAGGATCAGGAATTAGTTTGTGATTACCATTTCCCATGGGTATGACTTGTGAGGCTTTGGTTGTGATTCCGATGTTTGAGTAGAAGGCAGTTGAGTCATTAGACGAGCTTGTCTCTTCCTGGTTGGTTTTGAACTGATTAAGAACCAATTTTTCAAACATAGCATGTCTCTCATTCTGAAGAAGGAAGGCATAGAGTTGCTCATAGTTTGTATTCTTCAATCCTTTAGTGAGCTTCACAGAGGTGACAAACTTGTGCCATTCGGGATTCATGTTGTTCACAAATTTTGAGTTCATCTGAATGTTAGGCATTGTCATTCGATGTTCCTCATGTCATTCACCAACTTATGAAATCTCACATAGTACTCATAGACACTCTCATCCGGTTTCATCTTGAAGTGTTCAAATTCGTCATAGAGTTGTGATTCTCTGTCTTCCATAGTTAATTCTGAACCTGAGAGAAGCATCTTGACATTATCCCATAATGCCTTTGCTTCGGTGTTGTGATTGATCAGCTTGTAGATGTCTTTAGGAAGACCTTGAAGAACAATGTTTGAAGCCCCGATATCAGCATCGAATCTCTTTTTCTCCTTATCATCAAGCTCATCATACATCTTTGGTCTGTCCATTCCGTAAATCCGAGTTCCATCTTCAGCAGTATCAAGTACATCTCTAGTCGTCTCAACTCGATACGGTCCTTCATCAATGGATTTGAGAATGTTGACACCATTTTCCTTTCCAAGGCAGTACAATCTGATTCGTTGAGCCCAAGAATCGTAGTCCGTTCTGTCAAGCATGGGTGGACGAGTATCTGAACCAGCTGCTTGAACATCCTCCGCAACAGTGGAGATGATAGTAGGAACGTTTGTAGACATGTTTCAAGCTCTACGGGATTTTACAATTCTTTGATTAAACCGGAAATTGATTCTTTCACGGGATTTTACTAAACCAAAAGAACAACCGTAAGAACGTAACACGAAGAAGAAAAAGGTCTAAATGAACAAGTCGCTAAACACACAACTCGCATAAGCAGTCAACTCGCAACACACTCAACTCGCTTAATTAATCAAGTCGCTAAATAGCCAACTCGCTTTAGTCTCAACTCGCAACACAATCAACTCGCTTGAACACTAAGTCGCTTAAGTTAACTCGCTAACGTTACAACTCGCTAAGTAGCAAGTTGCTTTAGATCTCAAGTCGCTTAAAGAAACAACTCGCTTAGAACCCAAGTAGCATAAATATGAACTCGCTAAACAGCTAAGTGGCATGTACCAACTCGCTTTAAATAACAAAGCAACTCGCTTTGAAGAAACACAAGTCCGAGACACAACTCGCTTAGTCCTTTTTCAAAAATAACCACTTTATCAATCCAAAACAACCAAACCACAATGATTTAAGGCTTCCAATTCAAAACATAAACACATATGATGATCCTAAACACAAAAGTACAAGCAAAATTCAAACTTTAACACAAGAATTTGTCCAAATGAATCAAACTCTCCTAAACCCTTAATACTCCAAAAACCTTATGAAATCCACCAAAACAAAGAGCATGAAAGATGAGAGATCAAACCTGGCTTTGATACCAATTGATGGATATTGGATTTCACAAACACTCTAAACCATAATCAAAGTAGGCGTATAAGTATGTTAGAGAGAGAAAGTTCTAGTGAGAGAAAGGAAGAGAGTTGGGAACTATAGTGAGAGAAAGAAAATATTATTATGAGCTCCAACTCTCTACCTTGGAAGGTAGAGAGTATTTATAGTCTTACAATAAAACGCCACACAACGGGCTGTGGATCAGGCATACAGTGGGTAAAGACCCGTCCGTCCTCCACGGTGTTACTAAACTAAATACTACTTAACATAAAAGTACTATGACTACGAGCTTTCTAACGATTACATATACTTGAGGTGACCGACTCTTTAATACCTGGAATTTCTAATTCCTAACAAGGACGTTTAAGCAGCAGGGTCAGATACTCGTCCACCTATGCTTGACAGAACTGACTACGACTCTTGGGCTCAAAGAATCAGATTGTACTGTCTTGGAAAGGAAAATGGGGTCAACATTCTCAAATCGATTGATGAAGGACCATATAGAGTTGAGACTACTAGAGACATAATTGATACAGCTGAAGATGGTACATTGATTTATGGAATGGACAAACCAAAGATGTATGATGAACTCGATGATAAGGAGAAGAAGAGATTTGATGCAGATATCAGGGCTTCTAACATCATATTACAAGGTCTTCCAAAAGACATATACAAGCTTATCAACCACAACACTGAAGCAAAGGCTATATGGGATAATGTCAAGATGCTTCTTTCTGGTTCTGAATTAACCATGGAAGACAGAGAATCACAACTCTATGATGAATTTGAGCACTTCAAGATGAAACCAGATGAGAGTGTCTATGAGTACTACGTGAGATTCCACAAGCTTGTTAATGACATGAGGAACATCAGAATGACTATGCCAAACATTCAGTTGAACTCAAAGTTTGTAAACAACATGAATCCCGAATGGCACAAGTTTGTCACATCTGTGAAGCTCACTAAAGGACTGAAGAACACAAACTATGAGCAACTGTATGCCTTTCTTCTCCAGAATGAAAGACATGCTAAGTTTGAAAAAAAGATTCTTGATCAGTTCAAAACAAATCCAGGAGAAACAAGCTCATCAAATGATTCAACTGCCTTCTACTCAAACATTGGGGTTACCACAAAAGCTTCACAAGTTATACCCATGGGTGATGGCAATCACAAACTCATCCCTGATCCAAGATTTAAACAAGCTGATGCTGATGCAGCTGTGGGACACTTCATTTCTCAACTGGCCCTTATGGTTAAACAAAACTTGACTCTCAGTCCACATACCAACCGTCTTCACACCAACAATGAAATCAGAAGTGCTTCCAATCTTCACAATCATGCTCTAGTCAGAGATGGAAAAGTTATGGTGCAGCCAGTTCAAGAAAAACATTATGAACAAGGAAGAAATGGAGTCTGTAGAGAATATATGGCAAATCAGAAAAGGGGAAGGACTGGAAATCAAGGACAAGCAAAGGCAGTCAAATGCTACAACTGTGGTGGTGAGGGACACATTGCTAGAAACTGCACATCTCCAAAACGTCCACTAAATGCAGAATACTTTAGGGATAAGATGTTGATAGTGCAAGCTCAGGACAATGGTGCTGCTTTAGATGAAGAGGAGTTGTTGTTTCTCGCTGAGGGCAATGCCAAGACCTATGATGCAGATGTGGATGAGCAGCCTATTCAGGAGATAGGTCACAATCATCAAAATGCCTTTCAAATAGCTAACTGTGATGCATACGACTCTGATGTTGATGATGGACCTACTTCACAAACAATTTTCATGGCTAGCATTTCTCCAATGGTCTCTCCTAAGGTCTCTTCTTCACCACAAGCTGGACCATCCAAAGAAAAAATCATCTCAGAGGTATTAAAATTATATGATAAAGTTGATGTGCAAAAGATACATAATGAAATACAATCAACTGAAATCATTGAGTCAGATATGGAAAATATGGGTAATATCAATGTTGTCCCATATGATCAATATGTGAAACAAAGTGAAAGTGTGATTGTATCAAGTGGTGTATCTCCTGCAGTCAATGATGATTATGTCTGTGATGAATACACTGCATATGCCCCTGATGATTCCGTTATGTCTGAACTTAATGCCTATAAAGAAAGAGTTGCTATTTATGAACAACGTGCTAAGTTTGAGTTAAAGAATCATGAGCAGGAAATGGATGACCAAATGCGTACAATCATTAGAAAAAGTAATTTTAGAGAAGAAGTGTTAAAACAAGATCTAAATTCCTTACAAGAAAAGCTTTCAAAAACTGCTAAGCAAAAACAAGAACTTCAAGAAAATGTTAAAGTGCTTAAGCAGGAATTTCATGCCAAGGAATCAAAACTTTTGAATGATTTTTCTAATCTAAAAACTTTGAAGAACAAGCTTGAAAATAAGTTGTACGTACAAGGGAATACCATTCAGACTGCTCACATGGTCACTAAGCATAGAGTTTTAAGCGATAAGCATAGTGTTCCATGATTACAAGAAGGAAAACTGGATCTCCTTAAACAAATTTAAGCCTCAAACGTTATTAACACCTGAACAAGTTTTCTGGAAAAGGGATTTAGATAAGCTAATAGCTGAAAATCTTGTTGAAACAAACCCTTCCCTTAGGAAAATGCCTACTGCGACTGTGTATCCTCCAAACAAAAGAATGCTATCTAACTGAGGTCATGCCTTTCTTCAAACTACTAAAAGATCATTTTGAGAGTCTTAAAAAGGGGATAAGTTCAGATATTAAAGGAATGGAAAAGGAATTTGATGCAATGGTTGTTGAGGTTAGTGACTATGAGCGAGCATTAAAATATAATGAGATTGAGAGGAAGAACCTGCATACCTTGAATGAGAATCTTATTTCTGAATGTATTGCTCAAGATGTGTTTTACACTGCTACGAATTGCTCCATTAATGCTTCTCAATTTCATGAATTATCTGTTGCTCTGAAAGTCTCCCATGATCGTGTCATTAAGCTTGAAAAGATTAATTCGAAACTTAATGAGAAAATTGATCAGGATGATCACGATAATTTGGTAAAGCATCTTTCTAAATTAGAAGTTGAACATTTTGATTTACAACTAAAATATCAACATCTAAAAGAAAATGTTAAAACCTCAAATATCAAGACTTCCTTGGATGCTCTTGAATTTGATGCAGTTTTTTAAACTAGCAAACGTGATGAACAGATTCGAGCTCATTGTAACACGATCAAAGGTTGAAAGTCCAAATCTCTCAATTGAAGGGTGAAAAGAACAATGTGACTGGATCCCAAATGCCTCCTCCTTTAGATTCTCAGTACTCTCAAACTTTTCATCTTCAAAACTTGGTAAATGCCTTACAAAAGGAAAACGAGAGTTTTCTAGAAGAAAATGAAAAAGTTAAACGACACTTTAAAGAGTTATATGATTCAATGAAAGTCACTCGTGACCAAAACAACAAAAAAATAACGTCTTTACAAAAGGAAATTGAGAATCTGAGAAGTCAGGAAAATGGGAAACTGCCACTTGTTTTTAACAAGAATGTTGTTTCAAAGTCACCCTTAGACTGCAAATACACTGTGACGGTTAAATATATTCCTCCTCATCTTAAGAATAATGAATCTGCATTTCATGACTAGTGTGCTCACCTTAAGGATAGTCTAGAATGTCTCCGTGAGATTGTTGAAGAGGATTTCATTAATAAACCTCTTGATAGAGAAATTAGGTTTGCTTGCCTCTAGGCCAAACGATCTTGCTGCTTAAATGTGTAATTGCAACCTGTCCAAAATCCTTAGGTGCAAAAGGCAAAGCCGTGATGCCTTGTTCTATGCCTAGTGCCAAGCATGAAATCCGTTCTATGCCCAATGTAATGAATGTCAACCTTTAGTGTGCCTGCAAATAGCTCAAATCATAGTTTTAAGAAAGTAAACACTAATGTGCCTTCTAGTAGTTCAGATCCTTGCACATCAAGTTCAGGAATGCAAAAATTAGATCAACCAACTAATGTTCCCATTCCATCTACAGGAGTAATCAGTGACATTAAAGCGAGTAGGTCAAAGTTTCAAGACAATACAAGGAATGATAGGACCTTGCAAGCTAAGAATGTGCATTGGAAGAGAGTAGAAGACCAATCTAGGAACTTTAAGTTTGAGTCGAATAAAACGAATCGTGTTGATTCTAGTATTAGCCATAGGCGTACTGTAATTAATTCGAATTCTGATACTATTTGCAAACCTTGTAATGATGTCTGCTTGAATTTTGTTGCTAATCGTGAAAGTGGTGTGAATGCTTTGTCTAATGATGTCAAATGCCCAGTTAAAATTGTTAATGCCAATATTCGTGAAAAGAAGGCTAAAAGGCAAAGACGTAAGATTGTTAGAAAATAGTGGAAACCCACAGGAAAAACATTTATAAAGATAGGTTATTATTGGATATCTTTTGGCCATAAGAATAATCAGTTTTGTTCTCAAACTGTTAAGATTATGCCCACTAGAAAATGGATGCCTACTGGTAGAACTATTCCCTTAATAAGTGAACATACTTTGAATAGGTCAAATACAGACACCAGCTTTGCATCTATTCCCAATGATTCCATTGCTTCTACTTCTGATATGGATGCTTCTATTTTTTATGTGGGTGTTCCAATTCTTTTTACTAACCAAGTGGAACCCATTCTTACATGGGGATCCCAATTATCCAATTATCCATTCTTGTCTGTGTTCAACTGCAGATTGTTCAAATCATTCGTGGTACCTGGACTCAAAATTTTTCTAAGAATATATGGAGACCGGTCATGGCTCATGAACTTCGTGAGCAAATTCATCGGGACAGTTAGATTCGGGAATGATCATTTCGGTGCAATTAAGGGTTATGAAGATTATGTTGTTGGAAAAAGTGTTATCTCCAGGGTATATTATGTGGAAGGTCTTGGTCATAACCTTTTCTCTGTTGGTCAATTCTAGCGATTGATCTAGAAGTAGCCTTCAGAAAACATACTTGTTTCGTTAGAGAACTTGATGGTAAGGAACTTTTAAGAGGTTCACGTGGCTCAAATCTATACACCATCTCTATCGAAGATATGATGAAGTCTTCTCCAATTTGCTTGTTGTCAAAGGCTTCTAAAACAAAGTCATGGTTATGGCATCGTCGTCTCAATCACTTGAACTTCGGCACCATCAATGATCTCTCCAGGAAGGACTTAGTTATAGGTCTACCTAGACTTAAATATGAAAAGGATCATCTTTGTTCAGCATGCCAGTTGGGAAAAAGCAAGAAATATGCCCATAAACCTAAACCTACAAACTCAATCATAGAAGTTCTCCATACAATTCACATGGACCTATGTGGACCCATGAGAGTGCAGAATATCTTTGGGAAGAAATATGTGTTAGTTATGGTTGATGATTTCTCTAGATTCACCTGGGTAAAATTCTTAAACACAAAGGATGAAACTCCAGATATCATCATCAAACTCATCAAACAGCTGCAGGTTCGTCTTAACAAAACGGTCAGAATCATCCGAACAGACAATGGAACTGAGTTTGTTAACAAACAACTTGGTGAGTTTTACGAAAGTATGGGAAGCAGTCATCAAAGAAGTGTTTCTCGAACTCCTCAACAGAACGGTGTAGTTGAAAGACGAAATCGAACTCTTGTGGAAGCCGCAAGGACTATGCTGATTTACTCAAAAGTTCCAATGTTTCTCTGGGGTGAAGCTATCGCCACTGCATGCTACACCCAAAATTGATCTCTGATTCACACTGCTCATGAAAAAAAATCCCATATGAACTTGTCCACAACAGAAAACCTGATCTTTCATTCCTTCGTGTGTTCGGTGCTTTATGTTATCCAACTAATGATGGTCAAGATTTAGGAAAACTGAGAGCTAAAGCGGACATTAGAGTTTTTGTAGGCTACGCACCTAATAGTAAAGGTTACCGAATCTACAACAAGAGAACCCGAAATATCATGGAAACAATTCCTGTCACGTTTGATGAGTGACGGTCAAATGGCTCCTGGACAATCCAGTTCAGGACCCGCACTTCAAAGCAGTCCCATTGGTTCATCTCTTGTACCAAACTCCTCATCAACAACTCCGTATGTACCTCCCTCTGAAGATGATTTAAAGAAATGTTTGATCCAATGTTTGATGAACAATTTGAGCCAAGTAACAATGATATGACAATTCAATCAACAGAGGCTGCTTCTATCCCAGTCAATGAAAGTAACCCTTCAACTTCTATATCATTAAGCCAAGAAGCGCCTGCTGCTGACCAATCTGTTTCATCAACAAATCTTCAATCATCAAGTGTACATCATGGAAATGCTTCTGATTCACAGGATGAAGTCAATCCCTTTGCTACTCCTGAAGATGCTCCATTTGAAAACATATTTGCTCCTAAATCATCATCAAAACCATCTACTTCAGGAGACATCGACTCTGCTACTTCAGTCCCTCAACAACAACCACATGAATACCTCAGAAAATGGACTCACGATCATCCATTAGACAACATCATTGGAAATCCCTCTCGTCCAGTATCGACACAGAAACAACTTGCAACGGATGCCTTATGGTGCTTCTTCAACTCCGTACTCTCTAAGATCGAACCAAAAGATGTTAAATCCGCCATGAATGAAGAAAGCTGGTTCAATGCCATGCAAGAAGAAATTCATGAGTTTGATCGACTTGATGTATGGGAATTAGTACCTGCTCCAGATTGTGCTATGATCATTGCTCTAAAATGGATCTTCAAAGTGAAACTTGATGAGCATGGTGATGTGTTAAAGAACAAGGCTCGATTGGTTGCTAAAGGATACCGTCAAGAGGAGGGTATTGACTTTGAAGAATATTTTTCTCCAGTTACTCGAATCGAAGCAATCAGAATATTCTTGGCTAATGCTGCAAGTAAGAACATGGTAGTCTATCAGATGGATGTAAAGACGGCGTTTCTGAACGGAGATCTTAAAGAAGTCGTCTACGTCAGCCAACCTGAAGGCTTTGTGAATCCAAAGCATCCTACTCACGTTTATCGTTTGAAGAAGGCTCTTTATGGTTTAAAGCAAGCTCCAAGGGCATGGTATGATACGCTATCAAAGTTTCTTCTGTCTACCGGCTTCAGCAAACGAGCAGTTGATCCTACTCTATTCACCAGGAAGTCAAGAAAACATTTAATTCACGTTCAAATATATGTTGATGATATTATCTTTGCCTCAACTGACCCCAATGAATGTGATCGTTTTTCAAAAGAAATGGGTTCCAAATTTCAAATGTCTATGATAGGATAAATGTCATTTTTCTTGGGATTTCATATTTCACAGAGTCCCGGACGCATTTTTATAAATCAATCTAAATATGCAAATGAGATTTTAAAGAAATTTGGATTTGAATCTAGTGACCCTGTTGACACTCCCATGATTGAGCATACAAAACTGGATGAGGACCACTCAGGGATCATGGTAGACCAAACGAAATATCGTAGCATGATCGGATCCCTGATGTACCTCACAGCTAGTAGACCTGATATTCTGTTCGCTGTATGCATGTGTGCTAGATACCAGGCTAAGCCTACCAAAAAGTACCTTGAAGCGGTTAAACGGGTCTTTCGGTACCTCCAACGAACCATCAACATGGGACTTTGGTACCCGAAGGACACCGGTATTTCACTAACAGCATATGCAGATGCAGATCATGCAGGGTGTCAAGATACTCGTCGAAGTAGGTCTGGAGGTGCTCAGTTTTTGGGTGATAAGCTTGTGAGTTGGTCATCAAAGAAGCAAATGAGTACTTCTATTTCCTCTACAGAGGCTGAATACATAGTCATGTCATCTTGTTGCGCTCAAATCCTATGGATGAGATCTCAATTAACTGACTATGGCTTTGTATTCAACAAAATCCCTCTATACTGTGATAATAAAAGTGCTATTGCTCTCTCATGCAACAACGTTTAACACTTAAGAGCAAAGCATATCGACATTCGAAATCATTTCATCAGGGAACAAGTGGAAAGAGGTGTGGTGGAACTCAATTTTGTGAGGACGGAATACCAGTTAGCAAACATCTTCACCAAAGCTCTTCCAAGAGAACGTTTTGAGTTTATTCTTCCACGACTTGGCTTGAAAAGCCTTCAACCAGAAACACTCAAACGTCTTCAGGAGGAAGACGAGGAGTGAAGGTCTTTCTTCATCTATCTCTTTGTATATATTTTTCAAAAAGCAAAATACAAAATTACAAAACCTTCAAAAATCAAATAGAAAATTATAAAACTTTCAAAATCCATAAAAATGTGAAAAATTTGAAAAATCCTCAAAAAATATTGTCATTTTGTCATGATTTTCTCGATTCGATATCATCTACGGACTTTGTGTTGATATTCAAAGAATGTCACGGGTCTTTAGATGTTCATCGAATGTACATAGTTTTTCATTAAAAAAATAAAAAATGAGGCGAAGAAAAATGGTGGTTTATTGTCCTTTCAGGGAGTAACCCGTGTTGAAAAGAAAGAACAGAGCCATACTATAAAAAAAAAAAAAAAAAAAAAAAAAATCTCACTATCCAATGAAAACAAATTGCTTTGAAAAATTACTCGGGCTCAGTTTCTGAAAATCATTTGTACTAAACGGTTGCTAAAACTATCTATCTCTCAATCAACAACTTATGTCATTGATTGAGGGGGAGAATGATTTTTAATTAAAAACTGTATTTTTTTTCAAACAATGGTTTGTTTTCAAAAGATATTCAAGCATGTTTAAATCTTTGAAGTCTAAAGTCTCAAAATTCGATCCTTATCAGTTAAAACGTTTTCAAAATCAAGTCACAATTCTCCTTAAAAAGCTTTCAAAAACAATTTAAATCTACTGAGATCACGATTCTCAAATGATTTGATAATTGTGATCGGGGGAGAATTTGTGATTTAAATTGGATTTGAACTGATAATTCGATAAATGGTTTCATAAGTAATTAGTATGTTTGCCTCCCCGTAAGTGACAAACGATTTCAAATTTTCCATGCACACGTTGAGGGGGAGCATCTATCTTAAACCACAAATATTTGAAACGTGATCAATTTATCTCAATGTGCAGTCTTTTCCTAATATGTGCAAAACATTCTCAATCATCTATGCACATATTGAGGGGGAGCAAACTTGTGAAAACCTCATCCTTCCTTAAAATGTTTTATCTACTCAAATTGATTAGGAAGTGATGATGATCATTTTAGAAAATGTTAATCAAAAGATTGGACCTTTCATTCTCAATCTAACGATTTCAAAGATCTCTTGCCTCCATGTGCTAAACAAATTCTAAATTTTTATGCATATGTTGAGGGGAGCATTTCTAAAATATCAAAACAATTAAGATACAAAATGCTTTGATTCTATATCACAAGTATCTTGATTGATTTTCAAATGGTTTTCAATTGGTTCCAATGGCAGATGAATGATACCAAAAAGACCGACCAACTTTACTTTATGTATGGTGATATAAGGATGATAAGGATAAGTTGAGTTCCCATGATCCGCCAGAACCAGAGGGATCTACCCAGGAACAATCCACTAGATAGTGTAGAGTCCTTAGGTATGATGAAAAAAGGAGAAAAGTGAGATATGGGAAGAGTGCGGACTGAGATTGAGCTAGTATTGGAACAAACCCAACAAGGTTCTAGTTATGAAGTCTCGGTAAGCACTAAAGGGGTTGAAGAATGAAAAAGAAATTAATGTGAAAAGGGTGAAAAGAAATAGCCCTCCAATAATTCAACCTTAGGGCAGAAACCAGGTTCAATTCATATGCTACTGGTGGTTACTAAGGTAACACTGGTATTGAAGACAAGACGTCATGGACCCAGTGACGCACTAACTTCCCAAGCCACTCAAGTTCCTCTTAAAAGGGCTTGTTTCATTCTCACGGGGAACCTACATAATCTATCGATTTTCTCTTAGAGATTATTGATATTGAAGAAGGAGACCCTCTCCCTAGTCTCCGATATAGGAACCAAATATGCACTAATTGAGTCTAGAGCCTCGAGATCATCAATTAATCTCTTTAGGACACTTATTTCTTCAAGACTCACTATTTCACACAATGTGGAATGTGAGATTATATCTTATGAGTCCTACGCACTATCCTTGTGGTATTGCCAAGACTTGATTGCGTCATATGGACCTCATCAGTGGAGCGATTCAAAATGAATCAATCCAGGTCTAAGAAAATGGATTGACGGATGCCTTTGAAAAACCGGTTGTTGTGTTTAAAAACTCTTTTCTCTAAGCACATCGACTGTGTACAATTATTTCAAATCAAAAGGTGTTTATGATTGATAAATGATTTTTCACTAAAACTTCGTTGTATTGCAAAAACAATTTCTATTGAGTGATACACGATTGTTTTTCAAATCTCTTTTCATCAATCAGTGAATCTCTATTCGCTGGTTCACTCACTCCGTGTTGTCTTCTTTGAGATGCTCCGTTTTGAGAACGGCTATAGCAACTGCGAAACCCTGTCAAGGAAATTCTTCGAATTATACCGATCACGAGCGTACTTGTCTTGATCAACGGGGAACCGTGGGCCGTGTACCTCAATTCATCGAAAGTGATCAAAGACACTTTCGTGCGCTTTATTGCTAACTGTTGAATGCAGGTACACCCCGCGTTTGCGTGATCGAATGGGCGGTCAATCCATAGCCGCATGCTCACACAACACATTCATATCTAACGAAATCATGATTGGTGCATCAATGACTCTGAAATTTTCACTCCATGCTTCTGCTACGCTGCTGCCAATATCATGAATCAACGAAAGCTTCCGCTACTCTGATAAGAATAAATCATGATCCAGAATGTGAGCATGTCGGTCCAAAACTCACAACATCATTAAATACCAACACCACAAAGGTTGAGTCAGAGATTTAATGTGGCTGATGAACTCAAAGCTGGCTCAAAACTCAGTATCACGTGGATCAGTTAAAGACCTCCACTCAGATTATCCAAACATGCAATAATGAAGAATCAAAGACTACGAGCTACAGAACAATGAATTTGGACCAGAATCCAAGAACAATCTCAATGTAATATCAGTTTGTATTCAATGTAATTTTAATGTGTGTTTGAGGTGACCTCCCTTAGGGGGAGACTGTTAGGAATTAGAAATTCCAGGTATTAAAGAGTCGGTCACCTCAAGTATATGTAAACGTTAGAAAGCTCGTAGTCGTAGTTATTTTATGTTAAGTAGTATTTAGTTTAGTAACACCGTGGAGGACGGACGGGTCTTTACCCACTGTATGCCTGATCCACAGCCCGTAGGTGGCATTTATTTGTAAGAAACTATAAATACGCTCTACCTCCCAAGGTAGAGGGTTGGAGCTTCAATACCATTTTTCTTTGTTTCATATAGTTCCCAACTCTCTTCCTTTCTCTCACTAGAACTTTCTCTCTCTAAACTCTAGTTAACGCCCCATATGTTTATGGTTTAATGTGTTTGTGAAATCTTATATCTAACAAAACCAATAAAAAGTCATTCAGTTCAATACATCTTGAAGCTCTCGCTTGACATTCTCAAGGCCTCCAATAGCGTCTTAGCTACAGTTGGGAACTTCAACAACCTGTCTCAAAACCAAAAGTGTTGATTAATTAAAAAGTAGTTGTAAACTGTAAATAAGAACGGTGTATATCAACATACCGTCTCACGAAGAGCAGATGGATTTCTTATTCCAAGGGCAGTCGATAAATGTTGAATTGGGACTGACATGGAATTCAGAATCTCGGCATCAATGGTTTCATCTTCCAAATCAATAACATCCATTTTTTCTCTAATGCACTGAACTGCAGCTTCAGTACAAAGAGCATCAAGGTCAGCACCAACATAACCATGTGTCTCCTTAGATATTTTTTCCAAATCGACCTGAAAATACTATTATTTAATGTTAGTGATCAATGATGATAATTGATGGGGTGTTCTTCTCAGCCCCCCTCTAATGCCTTCCTAAGATTACTTTCACTCTCTCCGGCAAAAAAAAATTCTGACAAAAATACATATTCAAATGAATAAAACCCATTATCATAAACTAATTTCAATTCAGTTACACAAATGCTAAGTTGCTAAGTTCCATATACTGGTAACATGTAGGGATCACCTAATCATTAGTCAAGACAGACCCACCAAGCATTATCACCTTAAATTCTAAAAAAAAACTGTTTTTTGATATCGTACTGGTTATCGCCAAACATACACACAATGTATTCAGAAAGATTTCGGAAGAACTAATGCTATGTGGCAGAAGATGAACATGAAGTGGAATAAAAGTACCTTTTTTGATACCAAATTGAATCTGGGGCTATGTCGGAGATTCAAACTGAGACAAATACAAATATATTTCCTGCTTGTATCACACCTATTGCATTTAGAGTATTCTAGTCTTTTTCATGGTTAACATATGCTTACCCTCTGTAGGCCTACGAACCTCTCCTGCTCCCATCAACCCATTAATCAAACAACTCCACATCAACCCATATTTCACCGACATGACCTCAAACAGCGTGATATCTGTTGGTAAGTCATCCTTTCTCTGTACGCAGAAGCATCATCGTTTGAGGTGTTCACATCTTCTGATGGAAAACAATAAAAGGGGTAAGCGGATAGTGTAATAAAGTTATGTTTGACCATATCGAATAACAAATAAAATAGACCATGTTTAGAAACCAAAGAGGATGTTGAATCAGATGGGGCTACACCAAGTATGGAATTAATTTGGGTACTATCCATGATTGGCCGAGCATGTACGGTATCCAAGGCAGGTCCAACGTGTATTTGATAACCTAAATCTGGAGTACGTATGCGTTTTTTACCAGTTACACAGCCTGCATGAATCAATCCATGAATATGCACGCAATTAGTTTCATTGAAGCCCTGAAACCATACCATTATCCAGACCACATAAAGTTGCTACACCTTGAAAGTTGACAACATGAGAGGTTGGAAGTGCACATTCAATTATTGGTCTAATATAAGATACCGAAGTTAGAGGCAGACAATCATTCTCGACAGTTGTACTACGATGAGACTCATAACCAATCTATGTGTGAATACTTGTTTGAAGATCAACAACTCTTTTTGTGAGTTGCCTGGTTTGAAATTCCAAAAAAGTAGTAGGGTGTGTTGGTAAACAAACGGCTGCATGAAAATAAGCAAGAACAGAAATGTGAGCAGATACATGTGTTAGAAAAAATAATAGTATGATTATAAATAACAAAAAGAAATTAAGTAACCTTTTTCTACATGGTTGTTGCAAGAATCATCATCGTCATTATTATTGGAGAGTGATTGCGTGTTAGGATGATTATTAAATAATCTTCATCTAACCAGCTACTGTCTTTGGGACGTGAGTGTAAATTTGACATTATGAGGTTCTTCGGGTAATTGGTCATCATGAAAAAGTGGAATAAAAAAATTCAAGAAAGCATAAAAACCATCAGTTCCAAAAGAAACCTGCAAAGGTTTTTAATCCTAATGAATCGAGGAGGCGGACGGTACATACATGTAATCTTCAAACAACAACAACAACCCCTTATATGTTCAGGTAGTGTTAATCCTAAAGTAATGACTATATAGCTATGTTCAATAGTAAAATAATAATTTCCGAAAAAGAAGTAATGTTTGTATGACAACCTTTTATGAATCCTTAACTAATTACTGTGTACCTATTTTTAAGAGTAAAATAAGAATTCTAAAGATATAAATTATGTTTGTATGAGAACTGAAGTAATAATCTTAAAGAATGAAGGTATGTTTGTATAATAGTATAAGAAGGAAGGTATTGACTGCAAACAATAACAGCAAGTAATCCAAGGTTCGCCAAAACAAAGCAAAGCTAAGATAGCAAACAAAGAATGGAATGTAACAAATGTAAAACAAAATCGACATAAACAAACCGGCGCACCAAAACAGGCGGTGGTTTGTAAAGGAACAGGATGAGTAAACAACATCAATGAAACAAAGGAGATAAGAAGATGAAACCCCCAAATATCTGCCACAAAAGAAACAGGTGGCATTCAGTTAGCAAAAGGAAGCGTGGCACACGCTTGAGCATGAGGTGGCGACCACTGTAGCTAACACTGTTCATTACCGCGGATCCAGAATTAGACCGAATCAAGAAAGCAAAAGGAACTCTTTGCCCAAGCTAATGACTTTAGCTATAAAGGTTATATAAATAGCATAATATCTCCAACCTAAAAAAAAGGCGAACTATACCTGCATCTTGTCGGGGACCCTCTCGCTTTTAGCAATATGTATCCACGTAAAAAGAGACAAGTAAGCCAAAAAAGGATAACATCGTAAGCCCAAAATAATAAAGCTTAAACAAAGTTATCACAAACATAGAGTTCATAAAATACGTAGATTGAGATAAGAATATTATGAGTTCTAAAGAGACTTACATGTATATCCAAAAGAAATCGATTTATCATTAGGGTTATGAGAAAAAGGATGCTAGTGCAATCTGCTGATGTTGTTGCTTGTGGCTCATCTGCCTTTGTATGAACCCTGGTATTCTCAAACCTACAAACACAAAAGAAGATCAATATGAGAGAATTGAGAAAAAAAAGGCTGAGGAAAAGATGAAATTAGGGTTTGGATAAAGAGCATATTATGAATGCACTGAGGTTTCTTTTTTACGTGATATATGGGATTTCAATAAAAAAATCAGGTATTAATAGATTATTGGCATTTATAGATTATAATATGCAACATAATTATCAAAATAATTTGTTGCCTAAGTGGTAAACACACATGTTATTCAACCAAATAACCAAGGTTCAATCCTTGCAAGGCTCCTTTTTTCTAAATAATTTTCAAAAATAAATAAAAAAAATCCAAAATTTACATAATAGCTAATTAAATTAAAAAAATATTGCATAGGTGGACAAAAATATTGCTTAGGTGGACAACTAATGATTACATGACATTAAAATGATTTACATGGCATTGAGGTGGCAATTGTGGAATAATCTACGTGTCATGCCTCCTGATATATATATATATACATATCTCTATATTATATATAACAGGAGGCATGACACGTAGATTATTCCACAATTGTCACCTCAATGCCATGTAATTCATTTTAATGCCATGTAATCATTAGTTGTCCACCTAAGCAATATATATATATATATATATATATATATATATATATATATATATATATATATATATATATATATATATATATATATATATAGAGTGAGGATCAGGTGCGGATTTTTTTAATTCGTGCGGATGTGCGGATATATCTTGACCGCCCATTCTAGATATGATCTTGACTTTTTGTAAAAAAGCCAAGATCTGCGCTAACTTGACGGTAGAAATTGACCATGTAAACGATTTTTTTAATTTTTTCCTTTTGAGGGATCGTTACTATTGTTATCTTCTTTCATTTTTTTATTTTTCCAGATTTTTCTGAGCACTTTTTGTTTTTTTGATTATGAGTCCTACCGTGATATTAACGATATTATGAGTTCTATTGTGATATTAAGAAACTGTGATATTATAAAATGGTGATACTATAAAACCAACTGTGATATTAAGCTTTTTTACATGTAAAAAATGAACCGTGATATTAAGAAATATATAATAGTTACTATGATATTAACAATTTTATTAAAAAAACATATGATAGTTACGGTGATATTAACAATTATATTAAAAAAAGAAAAAAAGTTTCTGTGATATAAAAAGTAACCGTGATATTAACATTTTTTATTAAAAAAGTTACGATGATATTAATAATATTAGTAAAAAAAACAAAAAAGTACTGTGATATAAAAAAAAAAGTTAGTGTGATATTAACAATTTGTTTTTACAAAAAAAAAAGTTTATGTCATATTAAGATCAGATATTGATTTTTTTACAAAAGTCCAGATCTGATCTTGACTATGTCAAGATCAGATCTTGACTTTTGTAAAAAAGTCAAAATCGACCTTAATATCACAATACCTTTTATCATGAAAACGTTTTTTTTTTGAAAATTTTTTCAGCGATTCTTAATAATTTTTCATCCTCTTTATTTTTTGAATTTTTTCAGATTTTTTTGAATTTTAAAAAAAAAAAGATACTGTGATATTTCCGCACCATCCCTACTTAAAAGCTTAAAACCCACCCGATCCCTATATATATATATGTATATATATATATATATATATATATATATATATATATATATATATATATATATATATATATATATATATATATATATATATATAGATAACATTAAACAGTTTTGGGCTACATGATAACATAAAATAATCCTGATATTTAAGTGTCAATTTCTCCTGATTATGCTCATATTTTATATGGATATATGATGTTATTTCTTTATATTTTGTTTCAGGTTATATATGAGCATAGGAGCTGAAGAGACGCGGTATTGGAGATGCAATTTGATGATTTATACCTTAGTATGCTCACATGGAAGAAGCTACGGCGTAACTCACACTCTCATATACGCTTTAGCTATGAATTCAAATATGAAGACCAAGTCAACACTAGTTACGGCGTAACTATCAACTCAAATTACGCCATGAACATCTAGGTCATGATGAATTTCGTGCCTCCATTAGTTACGCCGTAACCCCCAACATTAGTTACAACGTAACCATAACTACAATGGTCTTGATGGGATCTTTGAAGATTACGGCGTAGCCACTAGAAGAGATTATGACGGAGCTGAAGAGATTACGACGTAACCATCCATAAGGTTACACCATAACCATCACTACGAGAATGGAAGAAGGAGGATATATGAGTTACGGTGTAACCACATTATAAGGTTACACTGTAACTGGATAGAGCCTAAAAATACAAGCCCTGATTTATGCATTTGACATCATTCACACAACACCAAAATTCAGAGAACGTGAAGGGGGTCCACAAGGCCGATCTTTTTTTTAGGTAAAAGGGATTTTCACCCTGGTAAAATGCATTACACCAATAAACATTAAAGAACAAAGGATGAGGGTGACTTCCATCATCTTAGTCCCTTAGGACACTTACAAGCAACCACTATAAGAATGACAAACCATTCTTAAACTGACATGCACAACAAGTGCAACTAACAAACATAAACAAGCTAAACAAAGCAACCTAACAACAAGAAACACAAAAGAAAACACAAATGCTATTTCTTCTTGCGTCCTTGCACCTTGAAATCTCTTGAAGAACCACTCTTGATCTTGGAATACTTCTCGATATCATCGTAGTTCTCATAAACTTCATCAACTTCATCATCACTTTCGATAAAACTATCCACAATAGGGTCACGATCCATAATAGAACTCTTAACCACTTCACTTGTGACAGTATAAGAACATGTTGCCTTATCATTCACATTAGATTCAGCAAACATGACTGAAGTAGCAAAAGATGAATAATACATACTCGTAGAAGCAACATCAGTGCTAGAACAATGCTCCCATAAACTTTCAATAGTTTTTTTCAATGGTACCTTATTATTACAGCCCTCACCAGCGGTTTCCACACCTCCCAAAGAATAATTAGCGTCCACTTGTTCAAGCTTCTCATGTTGAGTCTGTACCCTTTCCACAACCTTACTTGGACCAGAATCACTCTTAAACGCATCATTAGATGATGTACCAAGCGACTTATAAGCATCATTTGTAGCCTGAATAACACGATCAGCCCCAACTCACATTTTGATCCATTACTCTTCTTCTTGGTATCCGGTTTAGAAACAGGTTGATACGAGAGTTTGGTCTTAGGTTTAAACGTCCAATACCGTTTATTACCTTTGTCAATCATTTTACCATCCTTTTTAGAGTGAATGTTACGATTAACCTCAATATCTTTATTAGTCAAATTCTAACCCTTAGTAACCAGCTTTCGTCTAACAGGAAAAACATCATCATCATGATTGAAACAAACACACTTAGAACACCAAGATGGCCACCATTCATACTCGACTTCAAGAACTTCCATGTCATGTCCCTTACCCTTAGGAAAGGGTATAACAACATCAATCAATTCCAAAACATCCATATCAGCAGATGATTCAATAAGAACCCGTGCATATGAATAACTACCCCAAGGATTATTACACATAGCATTAGTACCCGCATAAAACCGTATTATCTTCCGCAATTGTTTTGCAATCAAAATTATACCGAATTTAGAATACACAATAGAAGGTACATTATGGATACGCACCCATACCGGTACCTTATTAATTTTCTCCTTTTCCAGCCTCATATTTGGCACCCAAATATGTAAGAATAAAGGCATCGATTTAATAAACCAAGTACCCCCATTAAGAACTTTATTCATATCGTCAAATGATGAGAATTTGAAAAGGAAAACACCATTCCGCAACATAACATGTTCAAAACCGAACTTAACCCAAACATGCTTGACATAATCTTCCACGATAGGAAACGCACAACGTTGTCTAATGAAATAGCCGTAAAGAATATTAGAAAACTTCACCCTCATATCATCAACCACTTCAATTAGAATAACAACTTTAGCATCTGAAACTAGTTTCTTAATCGTTGACCCCAAAACATGTACTATATTAGGATCCGTAGTATTATCCACAAAATCATTAGTTATAGCAAAATCAGGTTCCCCTTGTTTTGAAGCCGCCAAATCAGAAATAGACTTACCAGCCATGCCCACTTCCATAGAGGCTGAACCAGTTGACACCCCAACTACGCCCCCACCAGTATATTCAACACCACCATGATCAACACATAAATTTAGCTGTTCCACAAACGAAGTGTTTACTTTTTCATTAGTAAAATTTGTACCCAACAGTAGCACACCATCATTCCCATCAACAGCCCTTTTTAACCTCCTCATGCTATCGGTCAATATGCCCTTACTCACTGGTATTTGAGATACATCCTCGTAACCAGCATCAATGCTCTTCAACCGTAACATACGAGCAACCAATTCCTCCAAATTAACATCAACCACATGACATGTTGAAGAACTGTTTGTAACGATAGAATTCAAGCCGTCATCATTGGACTTCAAATTAACTAATAAAAATTTCGTATCCATCTCTCTTCAACCCACTTTCAATAACTTACAATACCAAAAAACCCCAAGGCCGATCTTACATAGCATACACAACCATTTCCAAGGGAGAAGTTACAACATTCCATCGATAAGATTTAGCAATTCTTATTTTAATTACATTTTATATCATGTCTTCATTTACCATGTTAGACATTGAATTGAGTGTTCATTTTAATATGATCGGCTAAGCACCTTTGGTTCTAGCCTAGTTATGATTTCTTTATTGTTTTGTTCATGTTTTCGCACTTCTATTATTGCTTCTAGTGTATGCATGCATAGTTCGTTGGTAGCCAACCTTGCTTTGGTAGTTTTTAAGCCCGGTAGTACTTGCTTGTTAAGGAGAATTGACCAAAGGACCTTAGGGAAGTAGGTTGCGAGGGTTGGTAAGAATTGGCCAAAGGACTCTCATTCCCTCTCGTGCGAATTGACCAAAGGATCACCTTCCGGAGGGTGGAACTTAAGAAGTTAGGGATGTGTGTTGATACGCTTACACAGCGCGTTCGGGGTCAAAGGAACTTCCTTTTTGTCGAGCAAGTTTTTCAACACCCTAGGTAGTGAATCTAATCGTTGTAGTGTAGTATTAGGGTAAACAACAGGAATTGATATCGTTCTCTAGGGGAATAGGAATGCTAGCGAGAAGTTACTACGCTAAGGTTAGGGTTGAGGAAGATTATTTCTTTATCTTTTTATGTTTTTTATTAAATGGAAAGGTACGAATCTCGAGGTTTGGATTTGGGGGTTGGTATTTCTACCGATTACTTCTACTTATCTAATTATCGAATTAACTAAGGTGAGTCTATGTCTATTGTTGTGTGCTCATATGATGATTAAAAATGTATTTGCTTAGGCTTTATTACTCCCTAGTTATCTCCTATTGATGGTTGAATTGTCACGTCCTTATTCTTAATCGCGTTGTGTCTCTAAGGTCGTAGGTTATGCGTTTATCCCTAAATCTTCGAAGCTACCAAAGGTTAATGACTACAAAATCTATAGGATTTATATACTTTAACTCTAAGGTATTCTTTGGATGTATAGCCTACAATTACTCTAGGTGATTATAAACTAAGGTTCAACAAAGATTAATCAAGCATTAATGTTAGGTCACTAGATTTACCACACAAGCTTAATAGAAATATAGAGAGGCGATTGACCAAGTAAACAAACACACACACAAGTATATGTAGCACGGTTTAGGCGTAGATGTATGTGAAAGAAATAACTTGAACAACCAACCTTCAAATGAAGGTTTACAAGGGTTATTTATAGGCAAGGAAGCTAGGGCAACACTCCTAGTCCCTTCCTTTCTCCTATGGGCTTGGGCCTAAGCTCATGGGCCTTCTACATAAGCTTAAGGCTAATAACAAACATAAAGGCCATAATTAAGCTAACTATTACATATGAGTAACTAACACTTGAATAAAGGTCTAGGAGTGATTCCAACAATCTCCCCCTCATGTGTTGGTGATGAAAAACGGTGAAGGCGTTGATGTAATAGTAGCTTTGACGTCTTCTGACATTCTTCTTTCTTGTGAGAAGA
Source organism: Chrysanthemum makinoi (assembly GCA_910596185.1). NCBI lineage: Eukaryota > Viridiplantae > Streptophyta > Magnoliopsida > Asterales > Asteraceae > Chrysanthemum > Chrysanthemum makinoi. Next base: position 42,490,215 of record OU343219.1, read on the forward strand.
ATTTTGTCACACCCCAGCCTTTGTTTGGCAGCTTAGCCCAAATACTTTGAGGAATCACATAGCATCAAAGTTAGAGTTATCGGATCAATTCCAAAGTGTCGCCAGGAAAATACATTATTTGATTAAGTAAAATAATCAGAGTTTACAAAATGTAGGTCCCAAATGAAAATCAATGTATGTGGTAATAGGTTTGATAATTTCAAACGATGCTTTTAAAGTGTATAATCCTGACGTGAGACGTTGCCGTCACCAATTTACTCTATGATATGTCCATATGCATGCCATGAAGTGAATGCCTTAGATACCCGAGATAAAACATGCTAAAAGTGTCACAAAGCGGTTGAGTTCACAGAGTTGGTTAACAAGTAAAGCCTTAAAAGAGGCGAGTAAACAAAGGCAAAGTTTTTTGGTCATTTAAAATAGTTCGCGTGCTAAAGCACTCAGAACCACACTCAGCCCAAGTCCCACCATACAAAACTTCTGTAAACTGTGGTTTACAACCCACCGCTAAAAATAGTATGTCAATCATGTATGCTGATCATAGTAGTTAAAAGTATAAATGTCACCACTAAGTGGTCTTCCAACTCGTGTTGATGTTCTCCAAGCCACTTAGTCGAGATCCATAAAAATGGCCTTCCGATATAAATGTCGGGATGTTTGTAAATTAATAGCCTTCCAACAACTTAATTTGGAGCCACTAATTCTTGTATGTTTGTAAATTAATAGCCTTCCAACAACTTAATTTAGAGCCACTAATTTTGTATGTTTGTAAATTAATAGCCTTCCAACAACTTAATTTGAGCCACTAATTTTGTATGTTTGTTCCAAATATGCATATGAAATCAAGTATAACCCAATCAAGTATATAACGCAATCAAGTGTAAAGTATAAGTAATGTTGTTTGACAAAAGAGTTTAAATGTTTGGATAAATAAGCTATCTCTACTCAAATAGTTTATAGGAATTTAAATGAGGAAGTGGGTATGAACTCACTCGGAGAAATAAGTTAAAAGCTTGTACTGTATAAAGGAAAATATATTTGACATGTATCTCCCCAGTAATTGAAAATGTATAAAGTAGGGCTATGAAACTCACGTGTAATCAAGAACGAAAAGTAGAGTATTTGCGAAAGTAAATGAAAATAGTTGGAGCATGTATCTCCCCCAAAAGTAGTATAAAAACAATTGAAAGTGGGGCTATAGAACTCACCCGGTGTGCTTTGATATGCTAATAAAATGAAGTGCACGAAAATGAGGCTCGGAAACTATCCGCGACCTAAAATGGATGATAAGATACTTAATGATATGATGTAACGTTATGTATGCATTCTAGTAATATATTTATACCATTTGCGAAGTTTTGAAAATAATACTCTTCGTTTAAAAATACTTTGACGCCTTGACCAATCTTAAATTACTTACAAGTATTTACGCCAAAATGTCATCTACAATAGTTTGTAAATGATTTATTGTGAAATTTAATCTATTGTCGCAAAATAAAGCCAACGAAATTTTATAAAGTGAAAAATTATTTCGAAACTAGTCGCATAAATGGTGCACGCCGAACGCAGAGAACGAACTTACGGTTTTGGAAAGTTTGTATCTAAATCTAGAAGTTTCAGTCAGAGTTTTCGTCATGTCTCAACATAAAGATAATAAGGCTATAAAGATGGTGATTTTGCATAAATGTTGGTTAAAAATGAGTTTCGCCAAGCTTAAACATCCATAAATAATTTATTAAAACTTCGCTATACAAACGGTTGATCGTTTTAGAAAATATGCTTGGTGATCTCGATTTTATTAGAAGACATTTCGTTCCAAAAAGTTCCACATCATAGATAAATGTCCCAATTCGGTCAAAAGTGAATATCAGAACACTTGTCTGAAAATAATATAGTTTTTCGGGGAAATATAGTTACGGCAAGTTTATGAAAACGCATATCTTGCAAGTCGCTTCAACTTACATTATAATACGCCTTAGCTCGTATCAAAGTATACTAATATATTTTTAAGTGAAATAATTTGTAAAGCTTAAGGCCTGAAGTTGACCTCGTACAAAATAAAAATAGTATGCTGAAATTTCAGAAAATATATATTTTCACGTCAAACTTCAAACTATAACTTCTTCAGTTATAACTCCGCTTAACCAGTTCAAGCTGCCACGGATTCGCTTTAAAGTATATTTCTATAAATACTTAGCCAAAATTTGTGTCTACTGTCGGATTTCTTCCAGAAATACAAAAACAAGATCATTCACTTTTTATATTCTGTCTAAAATAGTTTTTCTGCACTAAAACCTATTCCAACCTTCCAAATCAACTCCAAAGCTAATCTATTCTACCATACACCTTTCTTAGGGTGTCATTGGTTCTAAACATCATAAGACCAATATACCAAGGGAATATTATAGATGACTTATATATCATACTCTAAAACAAAGGTAAAAATGGTATAAACAACAATAAGTTGCGATTAGTATCTCAAATGAAGAGAGATAAATATGAAATGAAAGTAAAAGAGGTAAAATGAAATGATATGCTTACAAGTTACTATGATGAGGTGCAAAGAACCAAGGTTTAACTTAAACACTCTAGGTTTTTATTTCAAAACCTTAATAAAAGTGTGATCTAGATTGTATATACTTGATCTTGCAAAATTTTTATGATATCCCCAGTATCTTTTGTTAGAACCGGTTTTGAGAGAGAAAACCAAGAGAAAGAAAACTTTACTAATCTTTGAAATAACTTGAGTAGAATGAATGCAATGGTTTGGAGTACAAGTGTATACTATCAAAGAAATAATTCAACACACATTAATTGCTACCCCCCCCCCCTTGGTCGGCCAAGGGGGGAAGCATTTGTCAAACTATTATTTTTTTTTTCTAATATAATGTGTAAAGTTGTTAAAAATATAAGTAAAATGTATAGTTAAGTAAAAAGTATTGTAACTTGTACATAGTTGCGAATTTAGAGTAGTATGGACTGTAAATAATAGATCAAAGTAGAGCATAGATCATAAAATTGTAAAAATACATCTTTGAAAGATTTGAGTGATATAATAATTATCGTGCAGTTTTTAAGAAAACGTCGAGTAATATAAATTCAACGATTTATATACCTAAATCTTAAAACACTAGGTAAACTAAAAATATAGTTTTATAACTAATGTAAGTATTAAAATACATCAGATCATTTTTTGAAGTAAATGATTAAATATTTAAAATAATAACTCACGCGATAACGCTTATTTAATATAAAATTTACAAGTAAAGGTGAAATGCAATGTCACGAATGAACAAACATGATGCAAAATGATGTTAATGAAATGTAGGATAAACTTAGTCCATATGAAATGTGATGATATGATCATGAACGTTTAAAGCCTTACATAATACGCTGCCGGAACACGCAAAACCTAGTTTTTACTTATAAATGATGAAATTAGAAGCATGAATTGTTTTGAGAGATGACCAAAAATTGAGAATTGTGAGATTCTTCCCTAGCGAGGAATTCATCTCGTGATTCAATCATGATACTATAGTTCGAACCTCGACAAGGGTTCTAAAAGTTTATGCTCGTGCATGGTCTAAATGATTATGTCAATGCTCATGTGCAGTTATCATTCCACAAGATATTGCTCTGTGTGTTTATCGTGAGCAATTCTACCCTAAATACATTTATGATTAGCTCGATGAGATTAAAGCTTTTATCTCAAGCAAAATTTAAAGACTTTGGTAACCGATTTTTACTTAATCCCACAACTCATCAAACAAGAACTGTTATACCATTAGGCTAAATCGTTTAGAAGACTTGCTTCTAGCTCGATCTTTGCAACTCATCAAACAAGAACCGTCAGCTTTCTGATCAAATGGAAACAAGTGGTTTCAAGAAAATCTTTTGAAAATTTACGATACATTTTATCGTTTACCATATGCGAGACTACTATCTCTTTATGATTCTTCCGAATTGACATAGGTGGATCGCTATATAATTTAGGAGAACTATGCGTAATGCTTGGGACTAATCGACTATACATGCTCAGGTTGTCATAAGTCCCATGTACAAAAGAATGTGCAGCATTTATAATGATATGATGAGATGCTATAGATGATGTGTTTATATCTGGGTCAATGATAAACCTGTGTCTTCATAACCCACGCTTGATACCAATCGTTACACCCCAAATTTCGTTTTGCACCGAATGGGAATTCGAGGACTGTCATAGCATCAAAGTTACAAGATACGAACGACCTTAAAGTGTCGCCAGAAAAATACATCGTTGATTAACAAAATAATCGAGCTTTACAAAATGTAGGTCCCAAATGAAAATCACTGTATGAGGTAATAGGTTTGATACAAGCCCAATCGATGTTTTAAAGTGTATAAACTTGACGCGGAGACTACTGTCACCACGACTTCATGATATGTCCATATGCATGCCATGAAGTGAATGCCTTAGATACCCGAGATAAAACATGCTAAAAAGTGTCAACACAAAGTTGGTGAGTCTAGAGTTTGTTAACAAAAAGCCCAAGAGTGTTTATGTAACAAAGGCAAAAGCTGGTCATTTAAAATAGTTCAGCAAAAAAGGCATCTAAATCCACTCGGCCCAAGTCCCGCCCATACAAAAATTTTGCAAATCGTGTGTTTACAACCCATCGCCAAAAATAGTATGTCAATCATGTATGATGTATCATAGTAGTTAAAAGTATAAATGTCACCACAGGGTCTTCCAACAACCTCGTGTTTGATGTTCTCAACGCCACGCTAGGGTGTATCCATAAAACAGTGTCCGTCATATAAATGGGATGTTTGTAAATTAACAGCCTTCCAACAACTTAATTTGGAGCCACTAATTTTGTATGAAATTAATAGCCTTCCAACAACTTAATTTGGAGCCACTAATTTTTGTATGTTTGTAAATTAATAGCCTTCCAACAACTTAATTTGGAGCCACTAATTTTGTATGTTTGTTCCAAATATGCATATGAAACTGTATAACCCAATCAAGTATATACCTAAATCAATGTAAAGTATAAGTAATGTTGTTTGACAAAAAGAAAGTTTAAATGTTTGGATAAATAAGCATATATCGGCCCATAAAATAGTTTATAGAATTTAAATGAGCGAAGCGGGGTATGCAAACTCACAAAAGTATGTAAAAGTTTAGAGTACTGCAAGCAAAGGAAAATAGCCTGAGCATGTATCTCCCCAAAAGTAATTGAAAATGTATAAAAAGTAGGGGCTATGAAACTCACGCAGGTAATCAAGAACGCTTAGAGCATTTACAAAGTAAATGAAAATAGTTTGAGCATGTATCTCCCCCAAAAGTAGTATAAAAACAATTGAAAGTAACTATAGAACTCACCTCGGTGTGCTTGATATGCCAAAATGCCTATGCAAGAAAAATGAGGTCGAAACTATCCGCGACCTAAAATGGATGATATGATACTTAATGAGTTATGATAACGTGAGTGTATGCATTTCAGTATGTTATTTATACCATTTTACTGTTTTGAAAATAATACTCTTCGTCAAAAAAATACTCTTTTCGGTTTACGACCAATCTTAAATTACTTTACAAGTATTTATGTCAAAATGTCATCCTACAATGGTTTTGTAATGATTTATTTAAATTTAACCACGTCGCAAAATAAAGTCCCTTGGATTTTATGAAAAGACAAAATGGCTTTGAAAAACTAATGTGTAAAATGGTGTATCGCCAACGTTAGAGAACTTAACCACACGGTTTTGGAAAGCTTCAATCTAAATCAGAAGTTTCAGTTAGGAGTTTCTCACGTCAAGCGTCTCTAACATAAAGATAATAAGGGTTAAAGATGGTGATTTTGGCTAAAATGTTGGTTAAAAATGAAGTCAGCCAAGCTTAAACATCCATAAATACTTATTAAAACTGGCCATACAAACGGTTGGATCGTTTTAGAAAATATGCTTTGGTGATCCGATTTATTAGAAGACATTTCTACAAAAAGTTCCACATCATAGATAAAAATGTCCTCAACATGGTCGCAGTTATCAAATACTGTCTCTGTGAAATAACATAGTTGAAATAGTAGTTACGTTTATGAAAACGTATATTCAGAATCGCTTTCAACCGTTTACATATAATACGCCCTTAGCTTCGTATCAAAGTATAACAATATATTTTGATAAGTCTAAAGAATAATTTTAAGCCTGCTTTTTTGACCGCATTAAAATAAAAATAGTGCATGCTGAACAGAAAAATATATTTGTCATTAAACTTGTAAATCCATAACTTCAAAGTTATAACTCCTGCTTTAACTGTTCGCCAATGGATTCTTTGCTTTAAAGTATATTTTCTAAATATCTAGGCCAAAATTTTAGGTCTACTGTTGGATTTTCCAGAAATACAAACAAGATCAGACCACTTTTTATATTTGTCGAAAATAGTTTTTCAAGACTAAACCTATTCCAATCCTTCTTCAAATCAACTCCAAAGCTAATTCATTCCTACTATACACCTTCTTAGTGTCATGGGTTCCTAAACATCATCAAGACCAATATATACCAAGGGAATAATTATAGGATGACTTTATATATCATACTCTAAAAACAAAGGTAAAAATGGTATAAACAACAATAAGTCTTGCATGCTTGCACCAAAAATGAAGAGATAAATATGAAATGAAAGTAAAAGAGGTAAAATGAAATGATATGCTTACAAGTTACTATGATGAGGTGCAAAGAACCAAGGTTTAACTTAAACACTCTAGGTTTTTATTTCAAAACCTTAATAAAAGTGTGATCTAGATTGTATATACTTGATCTTGCAAAATTTTTGATGATCCCTTTGTATTCCTTGTTAGAACCGGTTTTGAGAGAGAAAACCAAGAGAAAGAAAACTTTACTAATCTTTGAAATAACTTGAGTAGAATGAATGCAATGGTTTGGAGTACAAGTGTATACTATCAAAGAAATAATTCAACACACATTAATTGCTACCCCCCCCTTGGTCGGCCAAGGGGGGAAGCATTTGTCAAACTATTATTTATTTTTTATTTTTTTTTTAATATAATGTGTAAAGTTGTTAAAAATATAAGTAAAATGTATAGTTAAGTAAAAAGTATTGTAACTTGTACATAGTTGCGAATTTAGAGTAGTATGGACTAAAATAATTTTTAATAGATCAAAGTAGAGTATAATGAGATCATAAAAATTGTAAAAATATCTCAGAAAGATTGAGTGATATAATTATCGTGGCAGCTTTAAGAAAAACGTCAGAGTAATATAAATTCAACGATTTATATACGAAATAAATTTAAAAACAATAGTAAACTAAAAATATAGTTTTATAACTAAATGTAAGTATAAAAACAGACCGATCATTTTGGAAGTACCTGATTAAATATTTAAAATAATAATCAATATAACGCGCTTATTTAATATAAAATTTACGCATAAAGGTGAAATGCAATGTCGAATGAACAAACATGATGCAAATGATTAATGAAATGTGAGACTAAACTTAGTCCATATATGAAATGTTCGGTGGATGATATGATCATGAATTACCAAACCCTAAGGTTACGCTGACCGAAGATACGCAAACCTAGTTTGATAAATGGATTACCTGAAGCATGAATTGTTTTGAGAGATGACCAAAAATTGAATTGTGACAAATTTCATTTGAACCATCTCCCTGTAGTTGAGATAGTTTTCTTTGAAAGCTTATGCTTTGACGCCATCTTTAACTTGTTCTTTGATCTGTATGTTCTGTGTTGAAAGTGATAGTATGTTGTTATCCGAGATCAAGTCTGCCATAGTTCAAGCCACGCTTCAAGAAATTTTCCACGTCTTTCTCCAACATGCTACACACCTTTAACGTTGGATTACTGCATCATGAAGTTCTTTAAGTCTTTAACTTGTAAATTCTTTGATTTACAAGAATCATTCGAATTTTGTGTTGCTTTAAGATAGAACTTTTTGATGAGTGTTGCATGTGAACAAGTGGAGAATCTCAGACCATCATTCAGCCTGAGTCATAAGAAGTAAACATTAAAACAGAAGGTTAAGCTATGATTCCGCACTTAAGTTTGAACTTTAGAGTGTTGAAAGATAGTGTGAAAACACAACCTAATTTTACAAAGGTCGCTCGATCGGAACCCACAAGCTGAGATAACACGATGTACCGGTACACCTACGATTCAGATGAGTCGCCGAGGTACAATCAAGCATCACCTCACGATCAGACCGCTTGAGACCACTAAGTGAAATACCAGAAAGCCGTCGCAAGCTTTGGCCGTCAGTTTTGATGTTGACCTGGCAGAGTTTATTCAATCACCGGACGATCACAAATGTGAACCTCTTGATAAATGTTCTCAGCCGTATGCTAAGATCTGAAGGACTCATAATGTACCACTAAATTCTTATTGTTGAATATCAAGTGATGAAATGTCAAGTGTACCTAAGAGATCTTTGATGAATCTCGTGGCTCTAGACTCAATAGTGCATTTTGGTTTTCCCCGAAATAAGACTAGGAGAGGGTCTCCTTTTAATACCAAAGAATCTCTAAGAGAAAGCCGAGGTTTACGTAGGTTCCCTGTGGAGAATGAAACAAGCTTCATTGAGAGAAACCTGAGTGGTTAAGAAGGTTTAGTGCATGCCAATCGGTCCATGACGACTTTTAATCTTCAATACCGGTCATTTAGACAAACCAGTGAGCATATGAATTGAAGTCCTGTCTCCTAAGTTGAATAACTGAGGGCTATTTTTTCACCCTTTTCACATTTTAATTCTTCAACCTTTTCTCCGATCTCAATTCTCCTTTATAATCATACCTAGGACTTCTAAATTTAACTATTTGTGGTGTCCTTGGGGATCCATCTCCCGCTCATGGATCATAGGACAGTTATTCCTAACCTTAGTCACCTTATAACCCATGACTAACCTATGGCCATAAAACCATTTACATGAAAAACCCCACCTGTTTATGAATGAAAACATTTTGAACCATCATGGAGATGAGATTTTGCATAATACTCTCCACATGTGCTTAAGAGTTTTAATCTGGTTAAATGCACAAAGGAGGAAAGAGCTGCGCATATTTTGAATTGATCAACTCAAGATTGACATTCCCCACAGACACGGTTATTTAGCATAGAAGGAAGAGTTGCATTGTCTTTAGGTGACACTAGCTCTAATAACTACCTTCGGAAGGTACAATCCTGAAAGGTTGTCAAACCCGCTGAATTATGTCTATCAAGAGTTTAATGGTACATTCACTGCATGTCCTTTAATAGACACGCTACATCACTAGCTAACTAGTTTGTTATTACCACCGCCTCAGACAAGTCTTTTTCGAAGAATACAAAAGCAAGAGCTCGCCAATTCATGGGTTAAAGTTTTTTACCCAGAGAGTTCATAGCAAAATACAACATATTTATCACGATTTTCCCCTCAAAAATGGTATATAAAATATGAAAAAGGAGAATAAATATGACCATTTTCGAAAAGTTGAAGAAGGCCCACGTGAAAAATTAGTGAACAAAGATTTTAGTCAAGTACTCTCAACGAAAGTGATATAAACGGTTGAGGTTTTGAAATCATAGTGAGCATACTTTTCTTTTGAGCAAACCTTGAAAATGAAAGGTTTGAAAGGTTTTACTCAAATTATTAAGAAGCGCCGCCTTTACATAGGATTTGGTACCAGCTGCCTACTGGTCCTTTATACATAGTACGTTGTAGACCTGTATTATGTGCACAAGCTTATTGACATAATAGATCATACATCCAAATTTATATGAAAGAAGCAGTTCAAGGGTACTGTAGTCCGTGAGATACCGCCAGGAAGGAATCGGGCGCTGAAAGTTTATGATGTTTCTCTGAATGACACCAACATAAGCTTCAATCTTCTCGAATCGACTTTCTATACAACCGTTCATCAATCATGGTGATGATCTCAAGTCCTTCGATCGAGAAATTCCATCGCCAGACCAAATCTTCATGTATATCCTCAACTGAGACCAATCCGTCCCTTAACCAACTTCAAAGTGATTCCAGTAAATTTAAATAGATATCTGACGCCATCAAGCAATTTCTTTGAAGTTCCATCTGCGTAACACGCCAAAGGTTTGCCTTGGAGTTTAAATCGTGAGTTTGCAAGTGATGTCAGAAGACTGTCAAATGTTAGATTTGTTGACACGACCCAGATAAGATTCAACCGCTAGTCGAGCTTCAACACGTTTCGCGATAACGAAGCGTCTGATGAAGATTGAGCACGACGATAATCGCTACCAGTGATAATTAAGTTCTCATACACTGCATTTTGCAAGGCATGTCTTCGATCAAGTGATAGACAAATTCTCAAAGTCACGAATGCATAATTCTTTCTATCTTGTCTTTGACCACAATATTTTTAGAAGGTGTAGTTGAACTTAGATGAGATCGACGCGTTGATGGAAACGATAAATTTTAGAACTTACTTGAGATGTTGAGACTTCTAACTCAAAGCTTTTCAGGTAGATTCTTCGCTGCTCCGCCAATGATGAATCCCATACAAAGGTGCATTTTCTGTCAGAGTTTTAAATTTCGTTGGAGAACAAGTGATTGGCACGCCCTTCTACGTACATGGCAAAGCTTTATATAGTCACGGGAATGGAAGTGTCATGATGTAAGCGATTTCTGAACCATCACCATGCATGTGAAGAAAAACAGCTATTCCTGCCGGAAGAAATATTTAATGGAATCTTGTTCACTAAGGGTTTAAATTGTTGGTAGAGGTTCTACCACCGCGAAGTATGGAGGGTTGTCATAGAGATGTCGATGTTTGCTTCCGTGGGTTGAGCCAATCCATGTTTTAGACATAGCCTGGTAATGTTTTCAAGGTGATATTCGACTTATGGCACTTTTTCAGCTATCTTCCACAGTTTAAAAGCTTCATTCCCATCTTCAACTCGATTTTTTTTCATCTTCTTCACATGGAACTTTTCTTATAATCTTAGCATGCTCCAATGTAATGCACGCTGTCTAGCCTCCCTTGATATCTTCGCAGGTAGGGGAGGAATTGACAAGTGTAGAAACCATTCAAATTCTTCTAGCGTCTTCATCTAGCCATGATAGGACGCCACCTCAGCCTTTTTATTCTTTCTTTTATGCCTGATGAGGGTTCTGCTTTTACTTGTTGGTAGAGGTGGTTGTTGTGTGGTCACTGACTTCATCGCTTACCAATTGTGATACCAAAGTAATCATCGCTTCGAGTCGTGGGTAAATCAAGAATCCCGAGGCTTATCTGTAAAGTGACGAGGAAAGTGGTCTGTTGAGCAGAGGCCGTTAGGGGAGAGGTGGGCATGGAAGATGATTCACTTAATTTCTTTTGTCGCTTAGCTTCATCATTCTTATCCCTATCCTTATCTTCATCAGTTTCTAGACGCTTCGACCTTCAGCCCAACTGCGATGCTTTTGGTAGTCCAACAATGCTTGAAGATAGTCATCGAAGTAAATGTCCTGCATCATTTAGACATTTGTGTGACAAGCTTGCCCACCAATTCATTATCCGAGAAAATTACAGGATTAGATGTATTGATTGTCACGGTTAAGGGTGTAGATCTTATAGTTTGATTGGCTATCTCAGATAAGATTCTTGATATAGTCGTTCGCAACACTCTTGAAAAGGACGAGAACGAGATCCGTATAGTACTTAAGAGTGTAGCCTTCATCATTCTCCCATTTTCCGTAGATCATCCCGCCCAGCTTCATACATCCCTCCTCAGATCTTGTCATTCTCATCATGTAGATAATTGAATTTATCATTAAACCAATTCAGCTTATAGAGAGTCCTGCCATTTAATTTGTTGACAAATTTTCACAATTCTTTTCATAGTATGAGAAATCCAAGATCGAGGTGGTTTTTAACGATTTGGATGTTGATTTGTTGAGCCTTTCGGATGGTGGTGAAGAAATTGAGAAGACTTAACCGATTGATGATAGAGATGACCAGACTTTGTCCTTGTGCCTGAGGTTTCTTCCTTCATATCGTGCATATTCAAAGAAAACTTATCATAATTCAAACATCATCTTCGCCGACTTAGCTTGATCATCCGCTGGGCTTTGGCTTCGTCCTTCATCAAACTTTTACCTTCTAACTTCTATTCGTCTTCAAAATTATACCGCTATCTTCGACACGGTTCCGTTGTTGTAAAGTAGGCACCGCATCCCTTGATGTTTTGATTTAACCGATCCGTGACCGTGAAGGTTGAGTTGCACCACTTGATTTCTCCGGGGCCACCCATTTGTTCTTATAAATTTGTTAAAAACGTATGAGTTGAACCAGACTGGAACTTATCGCGACGATTTCAAAGCTGTTTCATCACTCTCGAGTTTCATCATATGCAATGTAAGGCCAGTGAGTCTTTCCTTTGCCATGTTCACCTTTGGAATACCAGAGTGTTTGGTACCGGAGGAGTGTCATCCCCTTGCAGCTGCAGTAGTGGAGGACCTCTCCCATCTCTGTATCTTCGCAGCTTTCGCCCAAGAGCTTTTGAAGTCTGTGTAGGAATAGGAGCAGCTTTTCCTGGAGGGAACTTTCTTGGAGTAGGTTTCTCTTTGGGACCTTCCTTGACTCTTCAGGCTTATTGCACTTCCATAAAGACTTCCTTTCCGTTCTCCAGCAGGAGTTCCGAAGTTTTCAATGAGATGACCAACTTGCCTTCTCTCACGATCGCTACTGATACCTTTTGCGTTTCGCTTTTGATTTCATTTATTAGTCGGTGATCAAAAGACCAAGACTTTGTTTCTTTGTTGTCCATTCCTTGATTCGATAGAAAGGATAGGTTCGGACAACACGCCGTGATTAGTCGGTCACGGTTTCGAATATCGGGATTAAGTCCAATGCTCCTGATCAAAAACTTGTATTCATAGTAATCTTGAGCCGTTTCTTGTGAAATGTCATCATGTCTATCCTATCGCTTCTGATTTCAATGTCCTTCTGATTGACAATGACCGTAAGACTTGCAGCTCCATGAGCTTGGGATGCTCATAGCCACTGCCACTACGCACTTATGATGATGATGTAAAATGTTCTCCACTTGAGAATGTTCTTAAGCCCGTTTGAGATGTTTGTTAATAATTTCGACGCTTCATCATAGCCAATATCAAGTGAAATTGCGAATCTGCTCTTCGTAGGTGTGGCAAAGAAGCCGGTAGCATGTATCCGAATGATAAGTACGTACCCGTAAGTTCTCAGAGTGATAGTGACTTGTTTGTGATTAGTACCACTGAATTTAAGACTTTTGTCCCAAGATCCTTCAGATTGAATCGCACTGGCTGAATGTAGATTCGCATCGCAGCAAGAGTGTGAGAGCATGTTCGCAGGGATGATTCTTAGAATATCCACAAAGAATTTATACGCGAAGATTGAAAGGCTAGGTTTCCAAAGTCAACCTAAGGTTGTTCTTTTCCAACTTTAGATGAGTTTCATCGGGGAAGATACAAGAATTGTGAGAACTTCAAGTGCATCCACATTCATTTGTACCATGTCAGCGATCTCTAAAATAACATTAGATAAGAACCAAAATATCGAAAGACATAATGTTAGTCAAACTAGGTTTTATTGTCACTATTGAATGCACAAAGCTAATGATTGTTACAGTCCGAAAGTCACTTTGTTTGTCCAATAGTCCAATGACGCCGGAAACGCCGTGAGTTAGTAAGAACTTAAGTTTTAAAGTTTATGTTATAATTATAGTTCACAAATATATCAAACGCTAAGTTATATTAGTGACATTATTGGTTTCGTGACGCATATTGATCACGATGGCAAGATTGCCACGAATAATTCAAAATTAAGGTCAACGGTGCAGCTTAGGGAGAAATGGATAAAGCTTAAGGCGAAGAAGTATTCATAGGTGCTAGCCATGCGAGATCCTTACTTTACGCAGAAGAAATGTTACGCTAGGAAAGGGAACTTAATAAATAGGGCTTACGTTTAGGCTTATATAAGACCTTACGCTGCAAAGCTTACCGTAAGAGGACCTTATGCGTAGAGTCATCAAGCGCGCATATCCTTCACGTGATACGCCGTAGTCCCATTAAGAACCTTACCGCATAATACGTGCCAGATTCTCTTCACGATAACTTCTACGCCAGTAGGGTGATCCTTATGCATAGAGATTCAAATGACTTGATTCTCAATTCTTGCTAAGGCCCAAATAAAATCATCAACTAATCTTACCACATGGCCATATTAAAATGATTATGGCATGAAAACATGTTAAATATTTTACCGGTAGAAACACATATTGTAGGCCAAAACCCTAAGGGTTATGAATTATATACATTTCTCTAACCATGCCAATTGCACCAAACTTTTCTCGTAGGTCTAAGTGCTGTGGAGAGTCTATAAACCAAGTTATAACATCCAATCGAGATGAATCAAAATACTCTAAACTTAAGAACTTAAACCCTAATTCCTAATTAATTCATAAAGGTTTCCGGTTGTTATAGGCCTGATATCGCAAATTCAACATCATATTAGTCCTGTTAAAACAATCTTTTAGGGACCAAAACTCCACATTTGAAAACACCCAATAGTAATAAAACCCTAAATTTGAAACCTTCAACCTGTTTCGGTGGATTTAGAGGATAAAATTAGTATCATACGTTAAAGATATGTTTGACACAACTTTAACCACAACACCCATTCTGATTATGAGTTCATACGCCATGTGAGAACACAAAACAATCATAGACAAATTTGACCGTTGATTCGTGGTAAAATCAAAACCTATATAAAACACGTTAAGACTATGAAACAACTTACATGATGATCGTAAACACATATTTGAAGAACTAATTGCATGTAGGATTGGTTAGGTTTATGAGTAATAAATGATGAATTATGTTAGTGGAGTGTTTTTTATTAAAATAATTTTAAACTTTTAGGTTTTGTCCTCCACCTTTCCATTTTCATACAAAGCCATTTAACCTCCGCTTTGGTTACTCAAACAAAGATTTTAAGAAGAAACTTGACTTCCCTCTACATAAGAAAAATAAATGAAAATGCGAATTTTAGTCTAGGAGTGTCATAAACTTAAAAGTTCATTACCATTGATAAAGAAACATACCAGA
>OU343219.1:42505413-42580578 GCA_910596185.1 Chrysanthemum makinoi
TATTTTAAGTTATTTTACTTTTTCAGCTATCATTTTGGCTTATTATCATTAGTTTAGCTTAAATTCAAAGCTAATATTTTGCTTATTCACTTTATTAGACATTTTGCTTAACCTTGTGCTTTATTCTCCATTTTTAGCCCAACTATAAGTATCATAAGTTTAATTTGAGCTTATTAGTGGTTTTCATAAAAAGTTGTAGTTATAAAATTTGCTTATCTAAGTGTGCTTAATTAGTTTTAAAAAGAAAAGTCCAAAAATAATATTTTAAAAGCCATTGCTGGATTCAACCCTAGCCACCCAAATTTCAACCACACACACACACTACCATCGCCTCTGGGTCTTTGATCTGTAGTACTTTGCATCATTTAATACATAACCCCTTTGTTCTATTTAATATGCATAATTTAGCTTATTTATAGCTTATTAAAATAAGTTGTTACATCTTTTGTATTTTTCTTAGCTTTGTATTAGTATAAAGTATTTTACAAAAAAGTTTCAGAATTTTCTTAATAGTTTTAGTATTTGTAATCATTTAATTAGTTTAAAATAGTATTTAATTCATAATAAAAAATATAAAAGTAAAAAAATATAAATCTTTTTTTCTAAAATTTTCTTTTGTCATATAGTAAGTAAGAAATTTTTTACACTCAGGACTTTTATTTACAAATTTTAACGCTTTTACTTAAGACTCGCTAATTTTTTACATATAACGCTAAGCTTTCATTTTAGGTCACGCTTTTAGATAATTTAAGTTTACGTTTTAGTTAAAATAGTTTATTTAAGTTATTTTGTTTTATAAATCACAAAAACATCATTTTTAAAATAGTGATAGCGTTTATTTAATATATTTTAGCTTTTTTAATTTTCTTTAATTTGCATTTAAGCCCCTGTAATTTACAAACTTTCTCTTTAGGTGTAATTACCACACAAAAATCCCACCATCACTATCCTTAGTGATTATTCACATCCGAAAGTGTTAAACACCATTAATCCTCCTAGAACTTAACGACTGCGGGAAACACTATACTTCCTGATCTTAATTGTTTTAGACAGCTTTGAATTTTATTACGGTTGACCATTCACAAGTGGTTAGCTTATGTGAGCAACCCGACTCTCTGAATGACCCGACAATTTTACGTCACGGGGAGCTTTTAGCGTGTTCTAAGCATTCTCTTCAATCTGTACTTGCACATATACCACCTTTGTAAACAGTTTTTTGTAAAGTTATCAAAGTTATCAAAGTTCATTAACATCTTTTCCAAGTGTTAACAAGACAAAAATATTTTCATTCTTTGTTTTTACAACATATTTTTCAAAAATCCAAAAATATCCATCTTTACCCTCTCACATCTTTTGATTCTACATTTCTTACCCTCTAAAACCATTTGATTCTTTCTATGTCTCATCATCACCCCCTTAGGTTGTCAATGGTGTGGTGGTCCTATAATGTATGGTGGTAATGCCCTAGCTTGTAGCATGGTGGAATCAGAAACGGGTCTGGTTTATAACTAGGATCCCTATTCCTACCATAACACAACCGATTTATTCCATCACTACCACACTATGAGACTCGGCAGCTTTTATTGTTGTGAGCAATCGGGTGGTCAAACTCCGCCTACCATTGTCAATCGGAAACACGCTTTGTCTATGAGCAGGTTCACGATAACAATTATGACTACAACACATATAACTCACCACATCAGCTTTTACTCGCTAGAGTGTTAGAGGTCCTCACTCTAGCACCGGATTGTCAAAAAGGGAACCCATTTCTTCAACAATTCACGACTATACATTTCAAGACCAACTCCACAGATTCAAATGAATCAGCACCACCTCGGCGATCCAATTTCCTCAAAATCTTCCTTGATCTTTGGATTTAGTGAAAGATTTGAAGGAATCTAAGATAATCCAAATAAAAATCCATGGAAGTTTTGAGTTATGGAAGAACGAAGTCATAAATTAGATCTCCAAATTGCCTTTGAAAAATCTATTAGGAATCAATTTAAAGAAAAAGCATCCAAATCTAGCTCTCAATTTCGTTTTTATTCCCTCGATGATAGTGGAGATGAGGATAACCTTGATATCTTTCAATTCTATAAAGATTCTTCAAGTTCATCATTGAAATTCCTTCCAAGGAAAATCAGAGAAAAGACTACATGGAATTACTAGAAGAAGAACAAATGGAAAGTATAAAACATATATGCTAGTCCTTCAACTCCCTCAGTCTTGTTATCACACCATATTCCCACTCCACTCTCCAACAATGGGGATGAGAGCATCTTGACATCAAGTTCTAGGAATCTGGACCAATTCATAAAGTCTAGTGTTGAGAACCTGTCCCAATCCCGGAGAGTCAGGAAATTCTCGATCATATGCCATGATTCTCTTTTCCTCTTGAGTGTTCAAAGATCATTTTGAAACTTTCTCCGATTTTAGCTTATCATTGTAAATCTTATGGAGACATGATTATGTTGAGGCATCACTCCCACAGCCTGGATCCTTCTCTTGAGGAGTTCACCGATGAACTCACTTACATTAGTCCACTTTCTAATGTAGTGAAGATGATCTCTTTGATTTCGAAGCCGATCTTGGAGAAATTGAAAGTCTCCTATATAATGATAATTCACTCATTTCTTTGTCCCATTCGACACTTTCCATTCTTCTCTCACCCGGACAAGGGAAGATGACAACTTTTGGAAGGAGGTCATGTTTTCTAGTGATGAGTCAATTCCAACAGTGATTGACAATACTTACTTTGATTCGAGGAGACATCCTTTTCTGAAAATCTCAATTGAAGAATCAAGTCAGCTCCCTCCCGAAATTTTGAGCCACTCACCATACAAGCTTCTCAAGTCTGCTTAAAAATCTAACAAATGGTGATTTATTCCTCACCGATGAAGAATGGGACTGCATTGTGACGCATCTATTCCATTTTCACGATGGTGTTTTCTCCCGTTTTCACCCTTCTGAATGAGGACACTATTTTTTGATCCTGATTTTCATTTATCATTTGTGAGCTGGATCTATGTATATCTCATCGGTGTGGTTTCATGCATCAATGTTTATACAAACATCTTGAATGAAAGTCCATGGAGATTGTCTCTTCCACTTACTGACCCCATGACCAAATTAATTGAGGTCGAGAGTCAAGCTAGCGACTAATTCTGTGAATCAAAACAATGAGTTAAACATGGGTTTTCACCCGCCGTGTGTGTCACCCTAGTGTGGGGAGATGCCCCACATGTTGTATATAGATCTAAAAAATGAATGAAAATTGTGGCCATTAAAAAAGAGAATAATTGTTGTGTTTCTACACTTAGCTAGTAATGTTATCTTTATGTTCTAAGTTTCAAGCATAACAGCGGTACTTTGAATATTGAGGACAATATTCATTTCTAAGTGTGGGGAAAATTGGCTAATTGATCATAAATGTACCCTTTTAGTCCCTTTTTCCCTCAAAATGGCCAAATTTTAAATTTTTTTAGTGGAAGTACTATGTACTAAACACAACAAATGGTAATCAGTCCACCATGTCTAACCCACATAAGATTGGCTAATCCAGGAGCAAACGGCTCTTGGTAAAGATATCTCAAACCGATTGGACGGCTTGCAATTTGCTCCAAAATGTATGGTGTTCATTTCACCATATCTTTAATTAGTGAAAGAGTCAAGCAGGGCCGCAAGTTTATGGCTTGTGGTAAAGGCAGTTGGAAAACCATAATTGGTAATCGACTCACCAAAGATATTTTATCTAAGAGTTTGCTAGTCCGAAGCAAAGCGTCGTAAAGACAAATCAAAACCGTTGAAGTCGGGTGATTTGCTTCAAAATCATTTGTTATCATTGTACCAAAGTTCTTACTTGAACTGAAACAATTGACTACTCCAGAAGTAATGGCTTTTGGTAAAGAGATAAAATCCATTAATTTTTCATAAAAGATTACTAGGGACTAGCAATAGTTTAGTGTGAGGGATTTGATATGTGTCTAAAAACACATATATTTTACCTTGTTTAAACCTAATAAAATCACCAAAACACAAAATGACTATATAAATGTTACAAATATCATGAAAATGTGTTTTTATGTGTTACAAATGAAAAGGATTGAAACTGAGGGAAAACAACAAAGTTTACAATATTGGCGAGTTTTAGTCCCCTGAACTTCACAGATTATCACAAATGGTCCCTGGATAAAATATTTTGAAGAAAAATCAACAATAGTCCCCTAGGAATCATGAAATGACAAATTTTACCCTTGAAGTTCAAATTTTCAAAAATGGCAAGTTTTAGTCCCTAACTTTGAAAAATGTCATAAATAGTCCTTGGATTTATTAAAAATGGAATTTTATGCATAGTGGTCCTTATACTATACCTATAAATGGCAAGATTGGTCCTTATTATAACTTTGGAAAAGTTGCAGCGTTTGTCCCTCATAAAACGTAAAATTACATGAATGGTCCTTGTGATATACAAACCAAACGGATCCCTTTATGTTATTTATCTAACCCAAAACACAAACACAACCCACCACTGGCTCCAATGCAATATCAAGCCCAAAATAACCCACGGTTTAAAAAATAAAACCGCCTACCATCGTTCCTCTTTCCCCACCACTGCTATACCAAAACCACCTCGTTTTCTTCCACCTGCTTACTGTTTCCACTTTTTCCACCTCACCTCCCCAGATACCACCAACCCTCCACCTCCACATCCAACCAAAATGCATTAATTAAAAGAAACCTGCTTATGAGGACTTTTTGCGCCAAATTGCAAATCAAAAGCTGAGATGAGTCGTAGTGATCCAAAGGCCAGGATTAATGATGGGATTTCTTTAAAGACTCAAGTGGAACCCTTTTCTTGAATATAAAGGAGAAAAGAAGCAGTGTGGAAGAGTATGTAGAGTAGTTTAGCTTTTTTACATGTCGTAGGTAGTGTAACTTAGATTCCTGTATTTTCTGGCTTTCAAGTGTTTTGTTAGTGATCTCAGCCATAATAAAACCTATTTTAGGTTTCACTTTCAATTAAGGTTCATTCTCGCTTTATGCAATTTTTCTTTTCAAATTCTCAAAATACTCAACTGTTGTTGTTAAGTTGTTGCCAAGGATTTTAAAAGCTCTTATAAGCTCCTTACAAAGCTTGTATAAGTTTCTAGAAACTAAAAAAATCAGTTTGTAGTTAAAACAGAAAAATTACCAAAAATATAAAAAAATAGTTGGAAAATAAAAAATCCATGGAGAAGATGCCGAAGACTCAAGGAAGGTGTATTATGGATTGATTTGGGTTAGAAGCTTAGTAGTAAGCCTATAGGAGGTTCTCGCCTTCAGGCCTAGTTTTGAGTATAAAAGCAATTTGTAAGCCATTTCTTTAAAATTTGCATTTCCTAGTATAAGTGTTTAAATATTGTTAATTCCAGTTAATCTTTGTCTTATTATAGTTAAATTAAGATAATAAATAGATTACTTGGTTTAAAAACTTGTTTTAGTGTCTAAGGCTTCAAAACAGTTTACTAAAGGAGTGTTTGTTTTAGTTATGTACTAACTGTGAAATAAGTGCCATTGTTGCTAACCTTAGTTTACATATATCATTTAAGTTCATTTTAGCTCAAGGTAAACAATAAAACCAAGATAACTTGTTAAAAGTCAAAATGATATTTGAATCTCATTTCTACTTCTTTGTTAGGATTTTGATTACAATCATCATTCAAGCTTTAAAGTTGTTAAGATTAGTTAAAACAGCCTTATTATAGCTTATAATAACATAATAATCGTCAATTATAAGTAATCAAAGTTCATTTAAGTCAACTCTTTAGTGTAATTTAAAAAAGTCAAATTTCAAGCTTAGTCATTTTTGAATAAAATAGATAATTTTATATAGGGTTTAATATTGAGTTTCATACTTTGTGCTTTTGGGATATTAAAGTTTAGCCGCTCATCTTAATTAGAAAAATATTAGTTTATATATACTTAGCTTATAAACTGCTTATTTCCTTATTTCCTTTTAAGCACTTTTTCAAAATCTTCCCGCGGCAATGCTTGAAAAGCTCATTTCATAAGTTTATAACTAGCTCATTAGAAAAGCTTAGCTTGTGCTATTTTATGATTCTAGAAGCCCATCCTGCTAGCTTGATGTGCCAAAGCTTAATTTCCAATTTCTAGCTTATTTATTAGATCCGCTTATAGTTTTTTTATTTTGTCCATTTCATTTAGTACACCAATAAATCAGTGTTTACAAGCTTTTGCATAATCTCATTATAAGCTCATCAGTGGATAGCACAGTGAGAATCTTAGCTTTTTAGAAAGTTTAGTTGGTCCACTTGCTAGTTCAATTGTTCCCTTTTAATTTCTAGCTTATTAAAGTGCTTAAATTTTAAGCTTAAAGGTGCCTAGATACCCAAAAAGTACCCCCTGCATCAGCTTAAGCTTGTGCTTATTTAGAGTTTGTTTAGTGCTTATTTTTAAGTTATTTTACTTTTTCAGTTATCATTTTAGCTTATTATCATTAGTTTAGCTTATATTCAGTTAATATTTTGCTTATTCATCGTACTTATTAGCCATTTTGCTTAACCTTGTGCTTATCTCCATTTTTAGCCCAACTCTAAGTATCATAAGATTAATTTGAGCTTATTAGTGGTTTTCATAAAAAGTTGTAGTTATAAAATTTGCTTATCTAAGTGTGCTTAATTAGTTTTAAAAAGAAAAAGTCCAAAAAATAATATTTTGCAAAAGCCATTGTTAGGATTCTAAACCTCGCCACCATTTCACCACACACACACTACCATCTACTGGTCTTTGACTGTAGTACTTTTGCATCATTTAATACATAACCCTTTTGTTCTATTTAGCTTATACCATAATTTAGCTTTATTTATAGCTTATTAAAATAAGTTGTTACATCTTTTGTATTTTTCTTAGCTTTGTATTAGTATAAAGTATTTTATAAAAAAGTTTTAGAATTTTTCTAATAGTTTAGTATTATTAATCATTTAATTAGTTTAAAATAGTATTTAATTCATAATAAAAATATAAAAGTCAAAAAAATATAAATCTTTTTTCTAAAATTTTCTTTGTCATATAGTAAGTAAGAAAATTGTTTTTACACTCGTAGGACTTTTATCTCACAAATTTTACGCTTTTATCATGTTACTACTACTCAGAATTTTACATATAACGCGCGTTTTCATTTTAGGTCACGTTTTTAGATAATTTAAGTTTACGCTTTAGTTAAAATAGTTTATTTAAGTTATTTTGTTTTATAAATCACAAAAAACATCATTTTAAAAATAGTGATAGCGTTTATTTAATATATTTTAGCTTTTTTTTAATTTTCTTTAATTTGCATTTAAGCCCCTGTAATTTTCAAACTTTCTCTTTAGGTGTAATTACCACACAAAAATCCTTACTGATCACTATCCTTAGTGATTATTCGACATCTGAAAGTGTTAAACACCATTAATCCTCCGTGGGACTTAACGACACCAGGGAAACACTATACTTCCGTGATCTTAATTGTATTGGTTTTAGGCCAGCTTTGAATTTTATTACTTTGACCATTCACAAGTGGCAATTTAGCTATGGTGATAAACCCTGGCTACCGTTCTGACACGATCACCTCCCTACACTTAAACTGAACATTGTCCCCAATGTTCCCCGAAAGTATCAAAGTTATGATAATGGAAGGTAATTAAATATGAAAGAAACTAGTAATTTCCGATTAGCTGGTAGGATCCGTATAAAGTGGTGGTTACATCTTTCTTCAAGAAGAATCGCGCATATGCTAAAAGCTCCATTCTCATCTTATGTATCTTCTTCTTGGGAAATTAAACCGCACATTTAATTTGAAGAAGAAAAACAAACTAAAACTTCGCGTGAAATCGGTAACAATATATATAAGACTCTACTAAACTAGGATATAATGTTTGTGGAATGGATGTTTACGATTTTCGGAAAATTAAGACCGGAAAATTCCAAAAATTTATAAGTAGCTTAGAAAAACGAAAGAAAGTTATCGCTTGTTTTCGCTCCTCCGACGCCGGGTTTGCGATCCCCGACTGGCCGTTATCCCTGATAGAAATTGGTCTACGATTTTATGGAAAAAATTCTGGAAAATTTACATCTTTAGAATCTGGAAAAATTTCCTACAAAACATCCATTATGACTCGATACAAGCATTTGAATCGAACAAACACACATGTATATCTTTTAAATAATTTGAATTCTCATGTTTACGTTTCTTTTGAAAACGTGTGTAATCCTCCCTACACTTATCCCTTATGTAAAATACCTTTATATGTAATTAAGACGAGGTTCAAGACAAAATAAAGTATTTTTACAAATTTAAACATGAGAATAAACAATCACTCAAGATATACCACACACAAACAAGCAAAAAATTAAGCATGGGTTGCCTCCACGTAAGCTTTTCTTTTTATTTTTATAGTCTTGTAGCTAGACTCAAGTAGTGCCCTACATTGACTTCATTATCACAATTTCTATCTTCGTCCTTCATCAAAAGGGTGTAGACGTTGTATGATTACCGTGGATTCCTTCCCAACGTCGTCTATTATGGTAACGGTTTTATCATTTACATTAGTTTCCTTCACCGTATAAGGCCCAAACCATCTTGGTTTGTTTCTACCTCGTAACCTCTTATTCGTGATTTGTATAGGCAGAGTAGTATCTTTCTCCCTTTAAAATTCCTTATGGTTCTTTTGTGTTTGTGGTATTGAAGTGGGATTATTTCCTAAACTTTTTTTATTGCGCCTACAATGTTGTATGTATCCTTGAACCATGAAATCTCTAAGCCCTTTCTCCCAATCGTTCATTTTCTTCCGAACCACATTGTTGGGGACTTGTGGATTCTCATCTGTAATCTTCTCCATGATCTTAAGAGGATACCTTGGAACAATAGGTATCCTAGCGTACCCTTTTCCGCTTTTAGGTATCATGATGCCCTCCCCGCATTCGATGGTTGCTTTGACAGTGGCCAGAAAAGGTGTCCCAAGAATGAGTGGCATGTTTCTATCTTCCTCAATGTCTATGATCATGAAGTCCATCGGATAGACAATATTAGCCACCTCTATTAAAACATCCACTGCAATTCCTATGCGGTAGACATACATGTGATTTGCTAAGGAAAGTCTACGATCGGTGTTGGCTGGCTCCTCCCTAGTCAACTTGTTATAGATTGATAATGGCATTATGTTTACATCAGACTCTTGATCAACCAAGGCATTTATATTATCAATGTCACCTATGCTACATGGTATCACGAAGTTCCTCGTGGTTTCTCGCTTTTTAGTTACTGGTGTTTTTAGAACCAGCTCATACAGAGGTCCCATAGGCATGGTGTCATACTCTTTTTTTGTTATTTTTCCTTCAAGGGCTTTCCTAAGAACCTCATTGTACCTATAGTTGTTCACTTGGTTGATAATGGTTTTTTTATTAATTTCGTGCTTAAGGTAGTACTCAATGGTCTCAGGCTCATCATAAGTTTCAGCATCCGCTTTTCTCGGTTTCCTTCTTCTTAACCTTTCCATCTTCATCGGGCAAAATGGAAATGGCGTTAACAAACGATGTTGGAGGGTAATAACTGCCTCTTACTAGTACCTTTTCGGGAGTTTTTGTCTTGGTATACTATTTTACCAAATTCAACATCTCCGTCAATTTTTCCTGCATCTTGATTGGTGCAAAACCGTCAAGTTATCTCACGCAAGCTAGCCACTTGTGAATGACCAACCGGAAGAAACTCAAAACAGCTTTTCAAAACCAAATGCAATTTAGATCGAGGAATATAGTGTATTCGGTCGTTAAGTCCCACTGAGGATGAATTGGTGTATAAACACTTGATCAGATGATAGAATGATCACTAAGGATAAGTGATCAAGTAAGGATATTGATGGAAAATTACCTAAAGAAAAGATTTATAAATTAAAGCGACTTAAATGCAAATTAAAAGAAATAAAAGATAAAATATATTAAATAAACGCTATCACTATTTTTACAATGATGTTTTGTGATTTATAAAATAAAATGACTTAAATAAACTATTTTAACTAAAACGTAAACTTAATTTATCTAAAAACGTGATTTAAAATGAAAACGACGCTATATGTCTAAAAATTACACGCTGGTGGGCAAGAAGAAAAAAACGTAAAATTTATGAAATAAAAGTCCTACAAGTGTAAAAACAATTTTTTTTACGTACTATATGACAAAAGAAAATTTTAGAAAAAAGATTTATATTTTTTAGACTTTTATATTTTTTATTATGAATTAAATAAGATTTTACACTAATTAAATGATTAAAAATACTAAAACTATTGAGAAAAATCTGAAACTTTTTAATAAAATACTTAATACTAATACAATTTTTATAAAAATACAAAACCTGAAAAACTAGTTCGAATAAGCTAGAAATAAGCTTAAACAACCAAATAAGCTAAACCGATAATATGTATATAAGAGATTAATTGTGCAAAACTAAACCAGAAAGACCCAAGGCATGCAATGGTTACAGTGTACACATATTATTCACTATCCCAAGGGGAGGTCTCGTCTGAGCCGCCTACCCCTTTTGCTAAACATTTTTTGAATTTTATTTTACAGACTTATTAACTCAACAAGATAAGCAATTTTATAACTATGACTTTTTCTCAAAACTAATATTAAGCTCGATTAAGCTTATTTTACTTTTTAATAAAATTTGAAATAAGCACTAGATTAAGTTAAAAATGGCTTAAAAGCTCCAAATAAGCACAAGGCTTACCGAGAATAAGATATAATCGATAATAAGCTAGTACAACAAATTTAATAAGCACAAGAAACTAGGAATAAGCATCAACAAGCAATAAATAAGCACTAGCTTATCCGATTTTGCAGGACACTTTTAAGGTACCTAGGTACTTTCTAGCTAAAATTAAGCACTGTAATAAGTTTTAAGAATTAAAACAAGCATCGCAATCAACAAGTTGACCAAGTGAGCTTTCCAAAGAACTAATTTGCAAAGATTGGCTTATTCTAATAAGCTTGTTAGAAGCTTATGAAAAACTTATAAACCATCGAAATAAAACTCGCGAATGCCGAAAATGGACAAAAACAGAAACCACTTGCAGCCCTATCTAAAAAGCTTCAAATTGAAATATTAAACTTGGAACCTTAAGATGGCTTGGTTAACTATCCAAAGAACCAAGTTTCACAAGATATGGACAACTATAGAGCTTTTGGTGAACTTGTGAAAATGGTACCTAACTGCGTGCCATGTGGCACTTGTTGACTTTTGATTAACACTAAAAATTGACTTTTATGAATTTGAACTCCATTATACTATCGATTATGTTAATTTTAAGGTATAATATGATTAAGTTAAGTTAGGGTTACCAAGTTTTGAATTACTTTTATGAGTTTTACACTCAAATCCTAACAAGATCACTATTGAGAGTGATTTTGACTTTTTACCAAAGAAGGTCTATGTTTCTTGGTTTCTATGAGCTAATTAGACCTATTGTGACACAGAACAACCAAAACCAAAGTTGGATGAACATACTATAACACTGCTAAATTAAACCGATCCAAACAAACCTTTATAATTAGGTCTTTTGGAATTTTTCAAAGTAAAGCAAAGATTAAAACTATTAAACTGAGTGAGACCTTGTATTATCATACATTAAGGTTAAATAAGCATGAAACAATAGTTATAAACAACATAAAGCTCAATAATGATCTTCATGCTATTTTAACTCAAGCTAAAACAAGATTTTGTAAACTACAAATTAAAAAGAACAAGTTACTGATTTTATCACTTAATTTGACTTAACTACAACTAATAAGCATACAAACACAAAGATTTAAGCTACTAAATAACTTGAACAGTTAAATGCCAAAGTGTACAAAAAGGCTTACAAATTTGATTTTAGCACAAACCGAGAACCGAGGCTCACGATCACACCCTATGGCTTCCCATGAAGCTCTAAACCAGGGCAATCCTCAGATATACCTCGCCCAACTTTGAACTTCTAAACTGCTTTTAAAGGTCTCTAATAGCTTTGATAAGCTATATGAGGAGCTTATATGAGCTTATCAGTCCTTACTAACAACTAAAAACAATATTTGAATAATCATGAGATTTTGAACTTTAAAAATGCATAATCTGAAAATGGAACTTGAAACTTGAGATTGATACTTGATAAAGTTTAATAATACACTGAATATGCTAAACAAAGTACTTTTGCTGGAAATTATATCTGGAAATTGAAAGTTAATTAAACGACAATACATAAAATGAAATTACTCTAGATACTTTGATATATTGCACAAAACTTGTATATAATGAGCTTTTCCAGCTCTGTCGACATCCTTGAGCAAATCCCACCACTTTCTAGCCATTGGATTAAACCAGATCACCATTTTTGCCATTTGTCAATTTTGGCGCCAAATTTCCTAAGAGCAGGTTTATTGCATTAATTGGGTTTGGTTGTATGTAGAGGTGGAGGGGGGAGGTGGAAAATTGTTTTGGGGTGAGGTGGAGTGAAAATCAAGTGGTTAAAACCACTGGTTTTGGCTCAAACACCTTTGGAGAGACAAGTGAACAGATCAGGTTTTTTTGAATTTAAAATTGGGCCGGGTTGGGTTATTTGGATTTGGGCCTGGTTAAGTTTATGGATCCGTTTGTTTATAGCTTAATAATCACAAGGACCAAAAATGTAATTCTGCCAAAGTTAAGGGTTGAACCTGCCAATCATCCAAAGTTTATACAAATACCAAACCTGCCATAAATGAATAGTACAAGGACCAATATTGATTATTTTCCATTTTTGTAAATCCAAGGGCCTTTTATGTCAATTTTCAAACTCCAGGGACCAAACTGGTAATTTCTCTCTAAACTTATCATAAAGGACCAATTTTGTCATTTATTAATAATACAAGGGTGTTGTTTGAATAATTTCTATTTTTGAACACCCAGGGACTATTTTTGACATTTTTGTAAAGTTGAGGGACTAAAGTTGTAAATTGTGATTTTTAAACTTTAAAGAGTTTGTTTTGACAACTTTTGAATCTCATGGACCTACAATGATTTTTTACAAGTTTTTGAATTACCAGGGACTAAGTTTGACAACTTTTGTAACTTGGGGGACTAAAACTGCCAAATATGCAAACTTGATACGTTTTTCACCAGATTTTGATATTTTTGCATTTAAAACACATAAAACACTTTTTTGTGATATTTTAATCATTTTGATGTGTTTCTGAGTGTTTTCAGATGTTTTTGGCATTCTAAACAGTATAAAAATGATGAGTATTTAGACACTCATCAATCCCCCACACTAAGATATTGCTAGTCCCTAGCAATGATTTGAGAAAATTTAATGGATTTCATCTCTTTACCAAAAGCCATTACTTCTGGAGTAGCCAATTGTTTTAGTTCAAGTAAGAACCTTGGTACAATGATAACCAAATGATTTTGAGCAAATCACGAGCTTTCAACGAATTTGATTTGCTCCTACCGAAGCCATTTGCTCCTCGACTAGCCAACTCTTAGATAAATTATCAATATTATCTTTGGTGAGCCGATTACCAATTATGGATTTCCAATTGCCTTTACCACAAGCCATAACCTTGCGGGCTAGCCAACTTTTCACTAGTTTAAAGATATGGTGAGTTGAACACCATACAATTTTGGGCAAATTGCAAGCCATAAACGGATTTGAGATATCTTTACCAAGAGCCGTTTGCTCCCGGATTAGCCAATCCTTATGTGGGTTAGACATGGCGGACTGATTACCATTTGCTGAGTAAGTGAAAACACTTACTCCAAAAAAATTTTTGGCCAAAACGGGGGAATTGGGTGGAATAATTACATGATAAAATTCGTGAGAATTCCCCCCACACTTAAAATGAATATTGCCCTCAATATTCAAAGTACCGGCGGTTATGCCGATTCATAGAACATAAAAGGGAAATACTACGGCCATTATTTTGTTTTTGATATATACACATATTTTTTTTTTTTTTTTTTTTTTTTGATAGATTGATATATACATCAGTGTGGGGAAACTCCCCCACACTAGGGTGGTAGAAAGGGGACAAGAAGACAGAAACATGGGTGAAAACCCATATGGTGTGTGCTACTGTTTTTGATTCCCGAGTCACTAGCTTGACTCGATCCCCGCATTCATTGGTTCATGGGGAATGTTTGTAGATCCGGGACAATCACGGGCGGAATGTCCTCTCCAAAGTAGTGCTTTAATCGATGACCATTCACTTTAAAATTTGGACCATCAGGCTGAGATAACTCAATGGTGCCATAAGGATAAACCTTAGTGATAGTAAATGGACCAGACCAACGGGACTTAAGCTTTCCCGAGAAAATCTTCAATCTAGAATTGAAAAGAAGGACTCGATCACCAACGTTGAAAACGCGGTTTTTGATTTTAGAGTCATGAATCTTCTTTGTCTTTTGTTTGTAGATTAAAGAGTTCTCGTATGCTTGATCACGGAGTTCATTTAATTCATTCATTTGAAATTTTCTGTGATCACCGCCGTCGTATATCGAAGTTTTGCATGTTTTAAGGCCCAGTAAGCCTTGTGCTCTAGTTCAATCGGAAGATGACATGCTTTTCCGTACACTAGCTTGTATGGAGTACACCCGATAGGTGTTTTGTAAGCTGTACGAAAAGCCCGAGTGCGTCATCCAGTTTATCCGACCAGGATGCACGATTTTCGCCTACTATCCTTTCAAGGATTCTTTTAATACCACGGTTTGAAACTTCCACCTGCCCACTTGGTTGGGGGTGGTATGCGATAGAGGCGGTGAGTAACACCATACTTTTGCATGACACGATCAAATTGGTCATTACAAAATGCGTACAACGATCACGATTATAGCACGAGGAGTTCCAAACCTGGCAAAAAGAGATTTCAAAAATTTTACAACTACTCGGGCATCATTTGTAGGTAAAGCTTTTGCTTCAACCCATTTTGACAAATAGTCAACAGCCACAAGTATGTATTTGTTACCACGAGAAGATGGAAATGGCCCCATAAAATCAATACCCCAGATGTCAAATATCTCACAAACTTGAATGGCATTTTGTGGCATTTCATTTCTTTGAGATATATTTCCATGACGTTGACAAGCATCACAGGTTTTGACAAAATCGTGGGCATCCTTATAAATTGTGGGCCAATAAAACCCGGAATCAAACACCTTTTTGGCAGTGTAGTTTGGACGATGATGGCCACCGGTGGGTCCAGCATGGCAAGCTTTGAGAATGTCAAGAGCTTCTTGTCCATAAACACACCGTCGGATGACTTGATCCGCACATATTTTGAATAAGTAGGGGTCGTCCCAGAAATAATGTTTAACATCTTTGAAGAATTTGTTCTTCTGCTGGGTTGACATCCCTTTCACTATGAAGTTACCCGCATGGTAATTTGCAAACCATGGGGTAGAAGAGTTTCCACGAAAAGAAACCGCATTGAGTGTCTCGAGAGGAAATGTTTCATTTATTTCCTTTTTCTCGAAAACATCTTGGTAAGGGTTCTCTAATCGGACAGATGATCGCCAGCTAGGTTCTCGGCTCCTTTTATCACGTATGATGATATCAAATTCTTGGAGAAGGAGAACCCAACGGAGCAATCTCGGCTTTGCATCTTGTTTTGCAAAGAGATATTTGAGAGCCGAGTGATCCGTATACACTACACATTTGGTCAAGATTAAGTACGGCCAAAACTTTTCAAATGCATACACCACGGCTAATAGCTCTTTTTCCGTGGTGGTGTAATGAGTTTGAGCTTCAGTCATAGTCTTACTTGCGTAGTGGATAGGTTGAAAATGCTTGGATCTACGTTGCCCTAAGACTGCACCGATAGCAAAATCACTTGCATCGCACATGAGCTCAAAGGGTAAATCCCAGTCGGGAGCAACGAGAATGGGTGCCTCAGTAAGCTTTTTCTTCAATGTTTCAAAAGCTATGATGCACTCGGGTGAGAAGATAAAAGGAGCATCCTTTTCAAGAAGATGAGTCATAGGCCGGGCGATTTTAGAAAAATCTTGTATGAATCTACGATAGAAACCGGCATGACCTAAAAAACTCCTAATACCTTTGACGGTAGTAGGATGAGGTAATTTAGCAATAACATCGACCTTTGCTCTATCTACCTCAATCCCGTTTTTTGAAATCTTATGGCCAAGGACTATGCCTTCTTTGACCATAAAGTGGCTTTTCTCCCAGTTTAGACAAAGATTGGTGCCTTCACACCGTTTGAGCATTTTATCTAGATGGGAGAGACATGTTTGAAACGAATCCCCAATGACCGAGAAGTCATCCATAAACACCTCCATTGTTTCCCTGATCATGTCATGGAAAATGGCCATCATACATCGTTGGAACGTGCCAGGAGCATTACATAAGCCAAAAGGCATACGTCTGTAGGCAAATGTCCCGTATGGGCAGGTGAATGTGGTCTTTTCTTGATCCAGCGGATCAATGGGGATCTGAAAGTAACCCGAGAAACCATCAAGGAAACAATAGTATTATTCCTGCTAATCTCTCAAGCATTCGGTCCATGAAGGGTAGAGGAAAATGGTCTTTACGGGTGGCGTCATTCAACTTACGATAGTCAATACACACACGCCATCCCGTCACCAATCGAGTTGGAATTAACTCGTTTTCTTCATTTGTGACAACATTAATGCCACCCTTTTTTGAACACAATGAATTGGGCTAACCCAAGGACTATCGAGATCGGGTAAATCAATCCGCATCAAGAAGTTTGATAACCTCTTGTTTGATAACATCATGGATTTTTGGATTCACTCTTCTCTGATGTTGAACTGCTGGTTTGAAGTCATCCTCCATTAAGATTTTATGAGTACAAAACTCAGGGTTGATACCCTTAATGTCAGAGAGTTTCCAAGCAATTGCTTGCTTGTGTGACTTCAAGATTTTTATGAGAGCAGCTTTTTCATCTTTACTCAAATCTCGAGCAATAATGACGGGTAATTTATCATCACCTTCTAGAAATGCATACTCGAGATGAGGCGGTAAGTCCTTAAGCTCAACCTCAGGAAATTCTTCAGTTTTCTCAACTGACTTGATTTCCTTGTTATGAAGTTCGACGGGAGGGAGTGGAGATGATGATGGATCATCATTAAGCAACTTCTCAATGAGAAGTATGTCCCCCTCGATGTCGATGGGAGCGTGATCAATTTCTCATGGAACAGAATCACTAGACAAGTATGCTTCAATCTCTTCCAAGATGAAGTCACTTTCCTCAAATGGGGTGAGAGAAGGAGTAGAATTGGCGATGATAGATTGAGTTGAATGAGTGAGATTATCACCAAGAATTATGATCATAACCAAGAACTTCGCGAGTACTCTTTGAAGCAACATCAATGATATCTATTCGGTTAACCGATTCAGAATCATAATTTGCGGAGTACCTCGAATTTTGATCAAGGTTAAAGTGACACTTCATTACCAACACGTAATGTGATTTCTTGCTCAAATACATCAATGAGAGCACGGCCCGTTATCGGAATCCTCGACCAACAATGAGAGGAACCCGATGATCGGCATCAAAATCGACAACCACGAAGTCAACTGGAAAATGGAACTTTCCTACTTCACAAATCGCCCTCGGCAATGCCAAGAGGACGGGATATTGTACGATCTGTAGCTCGAGAGTCATGCATGTAGAGTAAGTTCGGAAGAAAGTTTCTTCCATACTGAATAAGGCATCAGGTTGATGCTTGCACCAAGATCTGCTAGGGCAAAGCATTCAACCATTCTTGGAAATACACAAGGTAAGAGAAATTTTCTAGGATCTCCAAGCTTTTTGAAGCTTCTTCGGATAATCGCTGCAGAGCAGCTCTCGTTAAGAGGAGTTTTAGCCATTTCAAACAGCTTTTCCTTGTTGCTTAACATGTGTTTGAGAGTTGATACAAACTTGGGCATCAGATGATAGCATCCCAAAGCTTATGTCAAAATGTAGTTCTTGGAAAATTTGAAAAATTTTGTCCATTTGATGATTAGCTTTTTCACGGAGCTTTTGCTCATTCAAACGCGATGGATAAGGAATCGAAGATTTGGATCTGGTATTTTCAACGGGAGCTATAGGTGGTTCAAAAACAACTCCTGGATTAGACTTGGGTTTCTGGACAACTTGAGGATGGACATCATTGGTTCCTCCATTATTAACAGGAAGTCCCTTGATAACTTGACTCATTTCTCCTAGTGGAGGAGGCATTGGAGTCGAAGGTCCATTGTGTGTCTTAGGTTCACTTTCCACTACCTTCGGGAGAGAAGAAGAAGAGGTAGTAGGAATAGCGGGTCCATTGTATGAAACACCACTTCTGGTTGTGATCGCTTTAGCATCAGCCTCGGTTAGCGATCGTGTTGCTCGGAAGTTTTCCTGAGCCCGAGGGTTGATCATTTAAATATTTTTGAGATCACGATCGGATGACCAACAACCTGTTCATTTCATCTTGGGATTTCATGAATTGCTTCAATAACTCATCAGATGATGGTACTGGAGGTACTGGAGGGAAATTCTAAGGTCGGATGTTTTGATTATGACCTTGTTGTTGAAAATTCCCTTGATTAGGATTCACATTCCCCTGAAACTGATTCCCTCGATTGAAATTGTTTTGATGAAGATTCCTTGTTGTTGGAAACCTTGATTGGGTCCAGGATAGAAATTACCTTGGTTTTGATAACCTTGGTTCATTCGAGGTTGATTCTGATTCGGTTAGGATTCGGTTAAAACCGGGTGGTGCCCGATAAGTGTTAGCACGGTAGTTTGGTTCATTTTGAGGACGGTATTGATTACCTCCTTGATTTGAAGTACCGGCTATAGCATTAGCTTCAAACGGACTACCATCGGTGGCAGTACAGTTGTAGTATGCATGAGGACCACCACAAGTAACACAAACTTCTACTTTCTTCACTTCACCATGTGATGGTGTTTGTGTGAAAGTGACTCTCTTTTGGTTAGCAAGAACCAAAGCTCTGAACAATATCGTGAGTTTGTCAATCTTAGCATCGGTGCTAGATGTACTCACGTGAGATGAAGTAGAAGGTCCAAAGATTAGACCGACGTCGATATGTCTTTGTGCGGAAAGAACGGACCTAGGACTTGTTTTCAATGATTTGTAAGGCTTCTTTTGTGGTTTTGCTAAGGAAATTACCTCCCGCGGAGGCATTTAAAGAGTCTTGGTTTGTCTCGGACCATTGTAGAAAGTATCCATTTGCATTAACTCGGTAAAACCATGATGCGGACACTTGCGGAGCAATTCTTTGTAACGATCCCATGCCTTCCCGAATGATTCATCAAATCTCTGAGAAAATTTCATTATCTCATTCTTAAGACTTGTAGTTCTGGATGGAGGATAGAATTCGTTAACAAACTTGGTAACTAGATCCTCCCATGTCTCAATAGAACGAGGGGGTTGTTTCTCAAGCCAATTCCGGGCTTGTCCTCTAGAGAAAATGGGAACAGAAGAAGCTTAATAGCTTCATGTGGGACATTCTTGTACTTGATGGTAGATGCAATCTTGTTAAACCATCGAATGTGTGCATGAGGATCATCCCGCTCAAAACCATAGAATTGGCTTTGGGTTACTAGATTAAGCAACCCGGTTTTGAGCTCAAAAGTGTCAGCCACGATGGCTGGGACAACAATGGCATCTCCGTAACCCTCGATGGGTGCTTGGAGAAGCTCATTCATCGGCTTTTCTTCTGCCATTACGGCAGGTGGTGGTGGTGGTAGGCGTTCTCATCCGCGGTGAAGGAGCGAGAAAGTCCTCTACGTCTACGAGGAATCTTGCCAAGCTCTGAAAGCGGACTTGTAGAACTGGAAGAACGAGTGCGCATGCACTAAGTATAAAAATCAATTTTTCAAAACAAATGCGAGGCAAAACGACAAGTGAACTTAACCAATAATCACAAATGAAATGGCTTCTTTGAAAAAGGTACACCAAATCACAAGGACACAAAGGCAAGTTTTAAATCTGATGTTCGGGAACTTATTATGGTCACACCCCCAGTTAGTAGGTGTACTGCCTTGATTTGCGGTGGTTGATTTTTATGTATATATTAAGTACCACTGAAAAGACGTAGGTAATGATTTGTGCAAAGGGGTTTAAAACTTTTGGAAAATATTTTTGATATCGTCTCGTTTAACCAAATCGTATCTCTTTAAGAATCACCTTAAAAGAAACACAAGATAGAAAACGTTCCGATTGTTTTGTTATTTTATATTGTTTTTGGGTTTTTAACACTTTAGGAAAAGTGTTAATGAACTTTTTGATTTATATTTAACTTTACGTAAAACTTTTACAAACTGTGGTATATGTGCAGTAACCGAAAATGCTACAAACACGCTTACAGCCTCCCCGGCGGGCCAAAATTTTGATTGGTGCAAAACCGTCAAGTTATCTCACACAAGCTAGCCACTTGTGAATGACCAACCGTAAGAAACTCAAAACAGCTCAAACACCAAATGCAATTTAGATCGAGGAATATAGTGTATTCCTGGGTCGTTAAGTCCCACGGAGGATGAATTGGTGTATAAACACTTGATCCGATGATAGAATGATCACTAAGGATAGTGATCAGTAAGGATATTGATGGAAAATTACCTAAAGAAAAGATTAATAAATTACAGCGACTTAAATGCAAATTAAAAGAAATAAAAGATAAAATATATTAAATAAACGCTATCACTATTTTTACAATGATGTTTTTGTGATTTATAAAATAAAATGACTTAAATAAACTATTTTAACTAAAACGTAAACTTAATTTATCTAAAAACTAGATTTAAAATGAAAATGTACGTTATGTCTAAAAATTACGCGAGTGCGCAAGAAAAAACGTAAAATTTATGAAATAAAAGTCCTACAAGTGTAAAAACAATTTTTTTACGTACTATATGACAAAAGAAAATTTTAGAAAAAAGATTTATATTTTTTAGATTTTTATATTTTTTATTATGAATTAAATAAGATTTTACACTAATTAAATGATTAAAAATACTAAAACTATTTGGAAAAATCTGAAACTTTTTTATAAAATACTTAATACTAATACAATTTTATAAAAAATACAAAAACTGAAAAACTAGTTCGAATAAGCTAGAAATAAGCTAAAACAACCAAATAAGCTAAACTGGATAATATGTATATAAGAGATTAATTGTGCAAAACTAAACCAAGAAGACCCAAGGGCGCAATGGTTACAGGTACACACATTCACTATCCCAAGGGGGAGGTCTCAGGTTCGAGCCTGCCTACCCCCTTTTTGCTAAACATTTTTTTTTTGAATTTTATTTTACAGACTTATTAAACTCAACAAGATAAGCAATTCTTATAACTATGACTTTTTCTCAAAACTAATATTAAGCTCAGATTAAGCTTATTTTACTTAACAGTTTAATAAAAATTTGAAATAAGCACTAGATTAAGTTAAAAATGGCTTAAAAGCTCAAAATAAGCACAAGGCTTACTGAGAATAAGATAAATACTGATAATAAGCTAGTACAACAGCTGAATAAGCACAAGAAACTAGGAATAAGCACTGAACAAGCAATAAATAAGCACTAGCTTATCTGATTTTGCACAGGACACTTTTTAAGGTACCTAGGTACTTTCTAGCTAAAAATTAAGCACTGTAATAAGCTAAGAATTAAAAACAAGCACTGCAATCAACAAGTTGACCAAGTGAGCTTTCCAAAGAACTAATTTGCAAAGATTGGCTTATTCTAATAAGCTTGTTAGAAGCTTATGAAAAACTTGTAAAACCACCGAGTCAAAACTCGTGAATGCTGAAAATGGACAAAAACAGAAACCACTTGCGTACCCTATCTAAAAAGCTTCAAATTGAAATATTAAACTTGGAACCTTAAGATGGCTTGGTTAACTATCCAAAGAACCAAGTTTCACAAGATATGGACAACTATAGAGCTTTTGGTGAGCTTGTGAAAATGGTACCTAATCTGTGCACAGGGCACTTGTTGACTTTTTGATTAACACTAAAAATTGACTTTTATGAATTTGTAACTGATTATACTATCTGATTATGTTAATTTTAAGGTATAATATGATTAAGTTAAGCTAGGTTACCAAGTTTTGAATTACTTTTATGAGTTTTACACTCAAATCCTAACAGTGATCACTATTGAGAGTGATTTTGACTTTTTACCAAAGAAGGTCTGTGTTTCTTGGTTTCTATGAGCTAATTAGACCTATTGTGACACAGAACAACCAAAACCAAAGGACTGAACATACTATAACACTGCTAAACAAACTGATCCAAACAAACCTTTATGAGGCTGTTTTGGAATTTTTCAAAGTAAAGCAAAGATTAAAACTATTAAACTGAGTACAGACCTTGTATTATCATACATTAAGGTTAAATAAGCATGAAACAATAGCCATAACAACATAAAGCTCAATAATGATCTTCATGCTATTTTAACTGTTAAAACAAGATTTTTGTAAACTACAAATTAAAAAGAACAAGTTACTGATTTTATCACTTAATTTGACTTAACTACAACTAATAAGCATACAAACACAAAGATTTAAGCTACTAAATAACTTGAACAGTTAAATGCCAAAGTGTACAATAAGGCTTACAAATTTGATTTTAGCACAAACTGAGAACTGAGGCTCACAGATCACACCCTATGGCTTCCCATGAAGCTCTAAACCAGGGCAATCCTGTATATACCCTGCTCCAACTTTGAACTTCATTTCCACAGATTTTTGATTTTTCTACTATTTTCTTTGTATTTTTGGTATTTTTCTTTTTTACTTCTAAACTGCTTTTAAAGGTCTCTAATAGCTTTGATAAGCTATATGAGGAGCTTATATGAGCTTATCAGTCCTTACTAACAACTAAAAACAACATTTGAATAATCATGAGATTTTGAACTTTAAAAATGCATAATCTGAAAATGGAACTTGAAACTTGAGATTGATACTTGATAAAGTTTAATAATACACTGAATATGCTAAACAAAGTACTTTTAAGCTGGAAATTATACTGGAAATTGAAAGTTAATTAAAACGACAATACATAAAATGAAATTACTCTAGATACTTTGATACATTGCACAAAAACTTGTATATAATGAGCTTTTCCAGCTCTGTCGACATCCTTGAGCAAATCCCACCACTTTCTAGCCATTGGATTAAACCAGATCACCATTTTTGCCATTTGTCAATTTTGGCGCCAAATTTCCTACGAGCAGGTTTATTGCATTAATTGGGTTTGGTTGTATGTAGAGGTGGAGGGGGGAGGTGGAAAGGTGTTTTGGGGTGAGGTGGAGTGAAAATCAAGTGGTTAAAACCACTGGTTTTGGCTCAAACAGCCTTTGGAGAGACAGTGAAAGATAGGCGTTTTTTGAATTTAAAAATGGGCCGAGGTTGGGTTATTTGGATTTGGGCACTGTTAAGTTTATTGGATCCGTTTGGTTTATAGCTTAATAATCACAAGGACCAAAAATGTAATTCTGCGAAAGTTAAGGGTTGAAACTGCCAATCATCTAAAGTTTATACAAGGACCAAACCTGCCATAAATGAATAGTACAAGGACCAATATTGATTATTTTCCATTTTTGTAAATCCAAGGGCCTTTTATGTCAATTTTCAAACTCCAGGGACCAAACTTGTAATTTCTCTCTAAACTTATCATAAAGGACCAATTTTGTCATTTATTAATAATACAAGGGTGTTGTTTGAATAATTTCTATTTTTGAACACCCAGGGACTATTTTTGACATTTTTGTAAAGTTGAGGGACTAAAGTTGTAAATTGTGATTTTTAAACTTTAAAGAGTTTGTTTTGACAACTTTTGAATCTCATGTACCTACAATGAATTTTTACAAGTTTTTGAGTTACCAGGGACTAATTTTGACAACTTTTGTAACTTGGGGGACTAAAACTGCCAAATATGCAAACTTGATACGTTTTCACCAGATTTTGATATTTTTGCATTTAAAACACATAAAACACTTGTTTGTGATATTTTAATCATTTTGATGTGTTTCTGAGTGTTTTCAGATGTTTTTGTCATTCTAAACAGTATAAAAATGATGAGTATTTAGACACTCATCACATCTCCTCCCTTTGCCTATAAACATCTTCTTCAAATTTTGCTAATCTCTCCGTATGAGCTGCCATGTACTCCCTCATTTGTTCCTCAAAGCTTGGTGAGAGCGGTATTGGGGAAGTAGAACGGAAGCGCCATTCGGAATTAAGATTATGCTCACGACTCGAGGATTCGGAGAAAGGTGTTGAGGTGTGCGGATTGGCGAATTAACCATTTCCCGGGGGATTCGTTCGGGGGCTCTCTTATGCCTTTCAATAAGATCATCGATCCTACGCTCAAGAGCACTCATTTTCTCTTCAGTGACGTTGGAAGACTCAAGAGGAATTGATATGGCATTAACTACCTTAGCGGGGTTTTAGGGATTCATTCCGGCTAGCTTTGATCAAGAAGCTTTTCTATAATATCCCAGGATTCCTCAGCATTGAAGTCGCTAAGCCTTCCACTGGCGGCTTGATCAATGGATCGCCTTGTGATGAAATCGGTATGGTCATAGAAGATTTGGATTTGAAGCCAAAGATCAATGCCGTGATGAGGGACCCTATGGAGTAAGTCCTTGAATCGAGTCCATGCTTTGTAGAGAGATTCTCCTTGAAGTTGTTGAAACGTCAAGATGTCTCGTCTAAGTTTAGTAGTTCTCCCCGGTGGGAAAAATTGGGCAAGGAAACGAGAGGTGAGATCATCCCAACTAGAGATGGAGCCGGCGGGAAGTCGCTCAAGCCAATTACTAGCTTGGTCCCGTAGAGAGAATTGAAAGAGACGCAGACGCGTGGTCTCCCGAGTAGTAGCATCGAGGTCGATGGAATCGACAATTTTAAGGAAATCCTTAAGATGCTGATTAGGATCTTCAGAACGAAGTCCATGGAATGCACATTCGTTTTGCACCAACCAGATAGTGTCGGATCGCAGGGCCGTAGTTTGGGCTTGGTCGGGACGCTCAATGGTGTTTCTATAGCCTAGGTGGCTTGGTCTCGAGTATTCACCAAGAGTACGGGCTCTTGGTGGGTCATATGGTGGTAGGTTAATGAATGGTGGTGGGTTATCACCTTCTATGATGATGGGGTTTACGAACAAAGGTCACGAAGAAGGGGGATAGAATACGAGGAAGATAAAAATGGGAAAAAAGTTTACTTGATAGGAATCAAGCAAGGAAACCTAAACGAGGTGAACTCCTAACTAGCTATTCTATTCCCCGGCAGCGGCGCCAAAAACTTGATACGCTCGCACAGCGCGTTCGGGGTCAAAGGAACTTCCTTTTCGTTGAGCAAGTTTTTCAACACACTAGGCAGTGAACATAATCGTTGTAGTGTAGTACTAGGGTAAGCCACGGGAATTGATATCGTTCTCTAGAGGAATAGGAATGCTAGCGAGAAGTTACTATGCTAAGGTTAGGGTTGAGGAAGATTATTTTTTTATCTTTTTATGTTTTTTAGGAAATGGAAAGGTACGGATCTCGGGGTTTGGATTTGGGGGTTGGTATTTCTACCGATTACTTCTACTTATCAAATTATCTAATTAACTAAGGTAAGTCTATGTCTTTTGTTGTGTTCTCGTATGATGATTAAAAATGTATTTGCTTAGGCTTTAATACTCCCTAGTTATCTCCTATGGATGGTTGAATTGTCACATCCTTATTCTTATTCACGTTGTGTCTCTAAGGTCGTAGGGTATTCGTTTATCCCTAACTCTTCGAAGCTACTAAAGGTTAATGACTACAAAATCTGTAGGATATATAAACTTTAACTCTAAGGTATTCTTTGGATGTATAGCCTACAATTACTCTAGGTGATTATAAACTAAGGTTCAACAAAGATTAATCAAGCATTAACAACACAACGAATGACCTATCGCAATACTAGGTCAATCACAATTAAGATAAGAGACAACCAATCAATATTCAATAACTAAGTTTCATATTACCTAAGCAAATACACAAGTAAATTAGCCGGACATGGGGAACATGCAAGCTTACACACAATCAAATGAAGACATAATTAAATTAATGAAGTAAAACACTTATCTTGATGTAAGATAGGTTATGGAACCCTAAAATACTATACAAGACAGCCTTGGTTCGGTTTAGGGTTTTACTCCACAAAATTACACACTGAAAACTAAAAACTTCGGTTTCTATATATAAGGTTACAACTGCGATAGCGTCACCCTTTAATTTGTGACGCCGTCGGGTCACCATCATTAGGGTTTCGTCTTGGCCATGTTATCATTCTGACAGCGTCACCTTATGTTTGTGACGTTGTCTCCTTGAGTCTCTGACGCCGTCTGGATCAAATCTAGGCTGTCTGAGCTGCGACGCCCTACTCTTTTAAAACCTGTTGCCGTCACTTGAAAATAAGTAATTTGGATACTGTATCGTCACAAGACTTGTTCCGACGACGTTACAAGTATAACCTGACGCCATCCCCTTTAGTTTCAGCAGCTTGAGTCTCTCGATTCTTGACTTTGGCCATTTTCGTCGTATATTGGCGCCTTTTCGTCCTAATAAGTGTCATTCCAGCAATTTGCCTTCAAGTGACCTAAAAAGTGAAAAGGAACGATATTAAGTAATAACGGATACAAAAGTGATCAAATAAGGGCTTAAACGACCCCTCAAAAAGGTACATTTTAAAACCTTATCATGTGTCTAAGATGCTAGTACCTGGGAACACATTGTTACGAATCTTGCATGTAGGGCACTTAATGACTTACCATTGACTACCGGGGAGCTCATCAATCCGAAGGGTAATACTTTAATATCGATTAGGGATCTATGTGTAAAAGGCCAGACGAAATGACCAAAGGAGTTTGGTGAATTTAAACCCCACTTGAAGCGATAGGAAGTATTAATTAGTGTAGGACCTTGTTTTTATCAACCTTATCACGTTACCAACCTTAACACACAAGTATAACACGTAAATATTAAGCACGAAATAAGATGAAGAAAGGTGGTGACTTGAAGATGTATATGTCGTGTATGTGTTAGAGAGAAATAAATATGAAAAGAAATGATGTATTGCAAAGAGAAAAGGCACACTTACACACTCAAGAACACCCCTCAAATGACACATTTGAGGGGTATTTATACTCACATACAAAACACCCTAATGGGCTTGGCATGGGCTTCGTCTGGGCTTGGCATGGATTACAACTTAATAAAGGCTAGCTTAACATAATTACTAACCATTTATCTTAGCCCAATCCACGAGCCCATTAACTATTCTAATACAATGTCTAACACATGTTACAAAGTTCCTAAACATGAATAACCATCACTTCTATTAATTACTACTACGGCTAACAATCTCCCCCTAAGGGGTGGTCATTCAAAAGATGCTCTACTTGATAAGGTCTTTAGTTTTCTTGAGCTTGAACTTTGTGTGTTGACATAGAATTTACTTAATTATTTGTTCCTTCATGATTTGTGATCAATTAATGGTGTTGTCTGTCGTTTGTCAACTTCTTTGGGATAGGTGTCTCCATGTCTTTCTCCACCATGCTTACACTTCTTTTGACTTTGAAATTGCAATGATGTGAAGTTCTCTAGTCTTTGAACATTGTAGATTCTTTGGCCTTGACGAAGAATCATATTTAACTTTGTGTAGCCTTTGATTTTGATGAGAACTTTCATGTGTTGTGATGTTGGTATAAGCATGGGGATACGGTGCGGTCTTTCCTCCAAGGAACAGTCATCTGTACCTGAATGAATATGTTAGTTGAAAACACCAATCGATCATTGTG
This sequence comes from Chrysanthemum makinoi, assembly GCA_910596185.1. Lineage (NCBI taxonomy): Eukaryota > Viridiplantae > Streptophyta > Magnoliopsida > Asterales > Asteraceae > Chrysanthemum > Chrysanthemum makinoi. Next base: position 42,533,256 of record OU343219.1, read on the forward strand.
GACTTTTCTTAAATAATTGACCACTACAATTGTTTTACTGATGAATGTCTTGATTCCATTCACCTTGGTCGGGTGAATCATCTGTCCGACTCCAGTTGAAGGACAATTATCATTACTATGAACAGATTCAAGTAACGACCCACGTCTTCAGGATTCAATATGTGAAAGGAATCTCCTTGGCGGGATTTCCAGCACTTATAAGTTCGAATGTTGAGGGTGTTAACAGCATAGTGTGAAAACACATCTATAATTCTTACAAAGGCTATTCCTGAACTGGAGGCCCTCAAGAAGGCTTACACGATATACCGAAGTACATCTACAATTCAGGTAAGCCGCTGAAGTACACCGAAGCATCACTTCACGACTATAGACCGTTTGAGACACACTAAGCGTAATCCATAAAGAATTACCAAAGTGACCTACTATTAGGGCTGTTTGATGTTGTCCCTGGCAGGAATTTCCATTTAATCACTGAGGATCACAATTATGAATCCCCTCATAAATGTCCTCGGTAGATTGCTAAGATCTGCGTAGGAATCTAGAATATATCACTTGTGTCCTTATTGTTGAACAGCAAGTGATGAAATATTAAGTGCTCATGAGAGATCTTTTAATGAATCTAATGGCTCTAGACTCGATTAGTGCATTTTGGTTTTCCTAAGCGGAGACCAGGGAGAGGGTCTCCTTCTTCAATACCAACTATCTCTAAGAGAAAGTTGATAGGTTATGTAGGGTTCCCAGTGAGAATGAAACAAATCCTTTTAAGAGGAATTGAGTGGCTAGAATGTTTAGTGCAGTGCTTCATTGGTCTATTTCTTTTCACCCTATTTCTTTACTTTTCTTTTTAATTCTTCAACCCCTTCTTTCTCCTTTCTCACATTACTCCTTTTTTCAATTATACCTAAGGAATTCTAGCTCTAAACTATTGGTGATGTCCTTGGGTAGATCCCTCCGACTCTGGCGGATCATAGGACGGATTTTCCTATCCTTAGTCACCTTATAACTCCATGACTATCCTGTGTTGCCATAAAACCATTTTTCTTGAAAATCTCTCAAAGTGTTTATAATTATAAAACATATTTTGTTAACACCTTGAGAGTTTTGTATTTTCAGAAACGCTCCCCCTTCGCACTTTTTGAATTGATCGACTTTCAATGAACAAGACCGATTCAAGACACGTTTACATCACTAGAGAACTAGCTTGAAATTATTATCTGATAAGGTTTTAAAATGTACCTTTTTGAGGGGTCATTTAAGCCCTTATTTGATCACTTTTGTATCCGTTATTACTTAATATCGTTCCTTTTCACTTTTTAGGTCTCTTGAAGGCAAAATGCTGTAATGGCACTTATTTGGACGAAAAGGCGCGGATATACGAAGAAAATGGCCAAAGTCAAGAAATTGAGACACTCAAGCTGCTGAAAGACAGTGTGGCGTCCATCGCTTAACTGCGACGCCGTCAGAGCTTTTTGTGACGGGACAAAAGTCAAATTTCTTATTTTCAAGTGACGCCGTCGCAAGATTAACTTGGCCAAGACGAAACCCTAATGACGGCGACCCGACGGCGTCACAATTCATAAGGTAACGCCGTCGCACATGTAATCTTATATATAGAATCCAAATTTTTCACATTTAGAGAGTAGTCTTTTTGGAGTAAAAACCTAAACCGAACCAAGGCTGTCTTGTACAGTATTTTAGGGTTCTAAACCCTAATTTACATCAAGATAAGTGTTTTACTTCATTAATACAATTATGTCTTTGATTATTTGTTTGTATGCTTGCATGTTCTCCATGTCCTGCTAATTTACTTTTGTGTTTGCTTAGTGATTATGAAACTTTATTACTGAATATTGATTGGTTGTCTCTTATCTTAATTGTTAATGATCTAGTATTGCGATAGGTCATTCGTTGTGTAGTTAATGCTTGATTAATCTTTGTGAACCTTAGACTATGACACCTACAGTAGTTGTAGGCTAAATCATACAAAGAGTGCCTTAGAGTTAGAGTGTATAAATCCTAGAGATTTTGTAGACAAGACCCTTTGGTAAGTTCAAAGAGTTAGGGATAAACGCATACCCTACGACTCTAGACACACAACGCGATTAAGAATAAGGACGTGACAATTCAACCATCAATAGAAGATAATTAAGGAGTAATAAAACCTAAGTAAACACATTTATAAACTATCATACGAGCACACAATAATTAGACATAGACTACCATCACCTTAGATTAGACAATTAGATAAGTAGAGTAATCGGTAGAAATACCAACCCCCCCCCCCAAATTCAAACCCCGAGATTCGTACCTTTCCATTTTCTAAAAAAACATAAAAAAGATAAAAAAATAATCTTCCTCAACCCCAACCTTAGTGTAATAACCTCTCACTAGCATTCCTATTCCCCTAGAGAACGATATCAATACCCGTGGCTTACCCTAATACTACACTACAACGATTAGGTTCACTGCCTAGGGTGTTATAAAACTTGCTCGAAGAAAAGGAAGTTCCTTTGACCCCGAACAAAGCGTGTAGCGTTATCAAGTTTTTGGTGCCGTTGCCAGGGAATAGAATAGCTAGTGAGTAGTCCACCTCGTTTAGGTTTCTTTGCTTGATTCCTATCAAGTAAATTTTTTCGCATTTTTAGCTTTCTCGTAGTCTATCCCCCTTCTTCGTTACCTTTGTTCGTAACCCCATCACTTTTCATCATGGAAGGTGATAACCAACTGCCATTTCCCCCTATCAACCCCTTAAACAACTTAGAACCCAAGTTCCACCAAAACCCTTCTTGAACCATTTCCGAACCCGAAGAGAGCTCAATAGGTGAAGAAAAGCTCTCCATGATTCAGAACCTCAAGGCACTTCCATCAACTTTGACGAAGTCACAACTGACGAGGAGTCCTCTCTTTCTCCACACTCCCCTGAAACCATCATCAGCGACAATATGAGCCAACATGGCGAGGAAATTCCCGCCACTCCGGTCAATGGACCCATCAATCCTCCTTAAGCAAAATCCCTCAGGGAATACTCTTCCCCTTCTGCATCTGGATTTACTAATGCCATTGTCTACCCTTCTAACAAGTCAATGAGGTATTGCATGCCTCTGACATTTGGCTTATCCAAAATGCATGCCAATTCAATGGATTTCCCAAATAAAACCCAATCCACCACATCAAACAATTTTAAAAATTGTTGATGCTATCTATGCCGGAGCATCCAAGGAGACATCTAGACTCGGTTTTTCCCATTTTCTCTTCAAGGATGTGCCAAGGAGTGGCTAGATAAGCTCCCTCCAAAGTCTATTTTTACATGGGAACAACTCACAACCATGTTCACTAAGAAGTTCTTTCCCCGGAAGAACCTGCAGTAATTAGAGCAAAATTCTTCACTTCCATCAAACAGATATAGAATCTATCATTAACTCCTGGAATCGCTACAAAGATCTTATTCAACAAGCCCCACACCATGGTATCAACCTTTGGTTGCTTGTTCAAATCTTTTACGACAATATCACCCGTAAGGATCAAAAAGGCATTGACTTCAAGCGTCAAGAATCTCGAATCTCAATGAAGAATGGTGGAACCGCATTGAGGAATACATTCAATACCAAGACAACCATTGGAATGAGCCAAGAATGCTATGAGTATCTCTACTTTCTTGAATAACTTATCTTTCGATGATCGGATTAAGAAAGCACAAGAGAAGCTTGCATACCTCACAAAATCGCCGGAACCAAAAGGTTGTTTAACCCATACCTTATATGCGACATTTGTGGAGGGCCACATGAGAGTGATGAGTGTGATGATACACACCAAGAGAGCGTCTTCCTTTCCAGTCATGATATTTATGATGACCCTTCACTCCTCACATTCTATCAAAACGACGAATGCAACCCTTGGGGCAATCTTAAATGGAAAAATGAAGGAAAGGGGGGATCTGAATACACCATCCATGATGACTTTGAAGAAAAACTCGGGCAGTTTACCATAGAAGGGGCCACAGTTCTAAAAGGTCTTGAGGGATTTATTCAAGAGCAGCAAGCTGAATTAGAAAGTCAATTCGCCACCCTCCACAAAAGAATAAGCGAATCAGCCCACCCATCACGATCCAACTTGCTATCACTACTCGATCGGGAATTACTACTAAGGATCCCCTCATCTCCAGAATCCCACCACCGTGGAACCTGTGTTAGGAAACGAAGCAACTCAAACGCTTTCGACCTTCTTCGATTCCCCTCCAGACATCAGCACACGCCAAATGACCAACTCTGGCCGATTCCTTATCCTTCTCGTCTGAAGAATCAAAAAGCTGAAGAAGACAATGAGAGAGTATTGTCTTATTTAAAGCGAACTTCCATCAACATACCACTTCTTGACGTATTCTATCACATCCCTAAACATAACAAATACTTCAAGAGGTTAATATCTAATCGGAAGAAACTTGAAGGGTTGATATCATTAGGAGGAGAATGCTCGGCTATCATCCAGAAAGGCCTGCCCAAGAAGAAAGAAGATCCAGGCGTAAAATGCCTTGGCAGATCTTGGGGCTAGCATTAACCTGATGCCTCACTCCCTATTCCTCAAACTCGGATATTCAGGGCTGAAACCAACTAGGATGAGTATCCAATTAGCTGATCGATCAATCAAATATCTCATTGGGGTTTGTGAAAATGTTCTTGTAAGGGTCGAAGAATTCAAGTTTCTAGTTGATTTCGTGATTTTAGAAATGGAGGAAGATAACTCAGTCCTAATAATCCTTGGACGACCCTTCTGGCTACTCGTGCCATTATCGATGTTCATGATGGTAAACTCACTTTACGAGTGGGATCCGAGAGCTTAACCTTCGACATCAAGGATTCTATGAGTCACTCCTCCTCCTACGATCATCCTGTTTATTTTGTTGAGGAAGTTGATGAATTTTTTGATGATATAGATGGCTGCATTGATGAGTATCTATTGAACGAATTCAGAAATGATGATAACAACACAATAGGCGACAACGAAGAAATTGAGATGGTTGGAGATGTTTCCTTTTACCCGCGTAAGGAAGAAACTGAACCCCTTGAGTGCAAAAGTCGAAACAAGCTAAAACCATCAATCAAGGAACCCCCTACCTTAGAACTAAAAGATCTCCCGAACCATTTAGAATACGCCTTCCTTCAAGGAAAAGACCAACTCCCTGTTATCATAAGCGCATCACTAACCACTGAACAAAAAGAGAAACTCTTGGAAGTTTTAAAAGAATACAAAGGAGTGATCGCGTGGAGTGTGGCTGACATTAAGGGTATTGATTCTACATTTTGTACTCATAAAATCCTCATGGAAGAAGATTATAAACCAACCATTCAGCCGCAGAGGAGGGTCAACCCTAACATCAAGGAGGTAGTAAAAAAGGAATTCATCAAGCTCCTCGATGTCGGCCTTATCTACCCCATTTCGGATAGCCTGTAGGTCAGTCTAGTTCAGGTGGTTCCAAAAAAGGGAGGAATGATAGTTGTAAAGAATGAAAAGGGTGATTTAGTGCCACAAAAAACGGTTACGGGTTGGCGTGTTTGTATCGACTACAGAAATTTAAATGATGCCACCTGAAAGATCATTTTCCTCTACCATTCATTGACCAAATGCTCGAAAGGTTAGCCGGGCATGAATACTACTGTTTCCTTGATGGCTTTTGAGGATTTTTTCAAATTCCCATTGCCCCCGAAGATCGGAAAGACTACATTTACATGCCCATACGGGACATTTGCCTAGCGTTTAATGCCCTTAGGGTTATGTAACGCACCCGCCACCTTTCATGATGTATGATAGCCATATTCCATGAATTAATTGAAGACAACATGGAAGTTTTCATGGATGATTTCTTGGTATTTGGAAATTCCTTTGACCTTTTCTTTTCCACCCTTAGGAAGATGTTGAAACGGTGTGAAGAAACTAATTTGGTCCTAAATTGGGAAAAATGTCATTTCATGGTGAAAGAAGGAATTGTCTTAGGGCATAAAGTTTTTGGAAATGGAATTGAGGTCGATAGAGCAAAAATTGAAGCGATATCCAAACTCCCTTATCCTACCACCGTCAAAGCCATTCGCAACTTTCTAGGTCATGCGGGTTTTATCGAAGGTTTATTAAAGACTTCTCGAAAATTGCCCGACCAATGACACAACTTCTTGTTAAGGATGCCCCTTTTTATTTTTCTAGAGAATGCAAGGAAGCATTCAACCGACTAAAGAAGGATCTTACTCAGGCGCCTATAATGGTCACCCCTGATTGGCCTCAACCATTCGAAATCATGTGCGATGCTAGTGATTATATTGTAGGCGTCGTGCTTGGCCAAAGGAAAGAGAAGCATTTCCAACTAATCTACTATGCTAGCAAAACCATGAATGTAGCACAAGAGAATTACACAACTTTTGGAATCACTCCTAAACCTTATTCAAGTGTCAGTTACTCATATGTAATAGTTAGCTTATTATGGCCTTTATGTTGGTTATTAGCCTTAAGCTTATGTAGAAGGCCCATGAGCTTAGGCCCAAGCCCATAGGAGAAAGGAAGGGACTAGGAGTGTGTTTGTGTGTGTTTGGTTTATTGTTCAATCGCCTCTCTATCTTTCTATTAAGCTTGTGTTGTAAATCTAGTGACCTAACAGTGGTATCAATCGCCAAATAGTTGGGTTAACACTTTTGTTTTTGAAGTTTTTTGTTTCGGTCTTACACGTAAAAGTAACGAGAGCTTTGGCTCGCTTAAAAACTCGATTTTTTCACTTTTAAATCCAAGATTCTTATACTTTCAACGTTTTAAGGTGTTAAAATACGTGTTTTTGGCAAAAAGTTTCAAACATTATAATGTAGATCGTGTTTTTAAACTAGTTTTTATACGAGGGTTTCATCCTACGTAAGTTTTAAGAGCTTTGGATCATCAAGTTTCACACTTTTGTGTCTTTTGGTATTATTGAAGCTATTTCATCACACAAAAACTGGTTTAGAAACATCTTTGGGCATTATCACTTTTACGAGTAATCCTACGCGTAGCAAAACCCTAAAACTACGCGTAAGATATTCCTTGGTTTGATCTTCGTTTTCGTGGTTTACTCCGTGTTTTCTTGCTTGGATAAGCCTGAAAATACGCCGACTTTGGATATCTTTTGCACTCTGAAGTGTAAAAGATCACTTGGGATAAAACCCTAAAATTACGCATAAGCATAAGCTTACACGTAGAAATCCTAACGCCTAAGATTCATCTTACGCCTAAGCCTAGTCTTACGCATAAGATAATCCTACGCCTAACTTTCTACGCCTAACTTGTGTCTACGCATAACTTTAGCGTCTTTTCCCTACTTACGCGTAAGCTAAATCTACGCGTAACTCTTGATTGTTACGCGTAACTTTGGTATTTTTAACGCATAAGTGCTACTTGGCTATTGTGATTTCTACGCCTAAGGATACTTCATCAACAAAGGTTCATTCGACTACAAAGATCCATTTTTACCAACACAAGTTTATCAACATGTCACAACCACCATACTCTAACTATTTCCCTTACACTTATTCTCAACGTCAACAACAACTTACTCCACAACATCAACAATGGAATCAACAACAAGCAATTTATCAACAACAATTTAATCAACAACATACTCCACAACTTGCTGCAATTCCACAACCTCAAATGGTTCAACCACCACCAAGTCTTCAAGTTCAACCCTACACAGCAGAACTCAATCAACATCCATCAAGGAACACTATGAAGGAACCCACTTGGTTTGCAAAGATGTGTGAAGCTTTAAGCAGCCAACAATCAATTCATGAGGCTGGATCACTTGATAGACCTCCAATGCTCACTCCAGGAAACTACGATCAATGGGTGATAAGGTTCTTTAGGTTTTGTGATCTGAAGAAGCCAAATGGAAAGTTCTTAAAGAAGGTTATCTTGGAAGGTCCATTTGAGATGCCTACTGTCATTGTACTCGGAGATCCAAATGCTATTCCACCAAGAGATGAACAAACAAACATTGCTATTGTTGCAGACTTGAATCCTCAAGAACTTCTACACTATGAAGCAGATGAACTTGCAATGCAATACATCCTCTTAGGATTACCTAACCCAATTCTTCAAGTGTTGATGCTCTCAAAAGACCTGCAAAGGAAATGTGGGATCATATTCATCTTCTTATGGAAGGATCAGTACTCAATCAGAGGATTTGAATCCAAAATTTACTTGCCTTATGAACACTTCATGATTGAACCTGGAGAGACACTAGAGTCTTATCATCATCACTTTTAGACATCATCAATGATTTGGATAAACACAACATCATCATGCCAAGAATTGCAGTGAATACTAAGTTCCTGAGTAGTCTTGGTTCTGAATGGGAGAAGTATGTCATTTTCCTCCATCAAGCGAAGAATTTGCATCGTTCTACATATGGATTGTTGTACGATTACTTGAAGCCTCATGAAAAGGAAGTTGATAGGGAAAGGATTCTCCGTGCTCAAATTGCTCCATCGACACATCCGGAAAATCAATAACTTGCCTTATATGCTCAAAACAGTTATTCTCCTCAACCAAAGAACTCAACCAACCGCTACAATCACACCACATGATCCTTCACAGCCTCAATCTCAACAAACTCAATTGGTTCCATACAACAACAACAATGCTCAAGCCCTTGTCTGAAGCTAATGAGGAATCCGATCCGTTCGAAGCACTGCAACAAGGATTTGCTATGATTGCTAATGCCTTTAGCCATTATACCAACAAATCCAACAACCGTATTCGTTCCTCATCTAATACAAGGAATCAAGCTGTTGTAAACAAAGGACGAGTTGAAGTTCAGAATCGTAGTTATGGTCGTCAGATGGGCGGTGGTCAAGGGTTTAATGCCGTGGGTAGGAATAACATTCGAGCTCCAGTGGTTGATAACACTCAGATTGTGCATGTTTCTAGTTGCATTATGTGTAATTTTATATCTGTTATTTGGTTATATTTGCGTGATTTTAGTACTTAATCGTATCTAGAGATGTTTGTCTAGTATTTTTAACCAAGTGCAGGGAAATGGAGGAAAATGTGGAAATATGCAGCTAATCGAAGATTCCCGTTTCAGTAAAGCTAAATCTCAAGTACCTTTGAAGACTTTAGTGATTGAAGAACCAAGTTCTACAAGACAGAGTGAAAAGAAAAGATCAAGTTTTGTATCTCAGAAGATCCAACCGGATCCGGTTACACCTTCAGCCGGATCGGTTGGCATTTGGTCGGAATTAATGTTTTTGCCATAACTGACCGATCGGTCGCAACCCGCAACCGGATCGGTCGGTGTGTTATTATTGAAGACTAGCCGGATCGGTTGGTCATATGACCGATCCGGTTGGAGAAGCTGCAGTTGTCAAATCTTCATCACTAAGCTTCCCCTTTGCATCCAAACGATTCTAGGTCCTTGTCTTGGTGTGTTCTAGTCCCTTCCTCACTCCTTGGAGGCCAAGTTAAGCATTTAACACCCTAGGCCTTGGAAATAGTATAGATAGAGGCTAATTGTGAGCATATGTAAGCACCACAATTACAAATCTCTCTACTCATAACACCAAGCCTTAAACTCTTAAAATTCGTCCTTAGAAATCCAGGGAAGTTTGGAGTTCCAGAAGTTCCACCTTTGGAGGCCAAAACACCAAGAAGTCCACCACGATCCTTTGGGAATCATTACTTCACCATTTGTAATCTTATTCCAAGCATTGTAAGACTTTCAATCATGTTTTCTAATGTTCAAAGTTATGAGTTTATGTTCATGTTTGCTATGAGTGGCTAGTTTCTTTATGCACTTGCTTAAATGATGTTGATTATCATATGATTAGTTAGTGGTTGTGTTAACATGTTTTAATTCAATTTCAAGTTGATTCTAAGATCCAATTGTGCTAAAGTTTCATAGTGACATTTGTTAATCAAGTTTGGCTAATTGATAGTAATCGTTGTGGTCGAAAGGACTTATTGTTATTCAACTAGTCATAATCATTTTGTCTATGGATGATTGTTTTTACCCATTATTCTTGATTACACAAAGGAACTAAGGTGTGATTGTAATTGAAATGCTTTTTGATTATCAAATTGGATTGGTTGGAAACATCTAAATGGTCGTAAGATTAGTTGTTGAGAATCAATTGTAGCCTTTTGTCTATGATCGGTTACCTTTTGTATTGACCATTTCTTAAGCAATTTGATGAACAAGCGGATGTTTTTGTGTTTAAGTTTATGTATGTAGACTTATGAAACTTGAATTGATCTTGAATTGATTGGTTAAACTTAATGCTTGTTTTTATGAACTAAAATCTTGACGAAGGTTTAACTTGTAAGAACAATAGATTAGTCTTCTGACTAGTTATCACAATCAACATGTTAAGAGGTTAACACAATCACATTAATCTATGATATGAAACTAGTTTAAGCAAGTGTAGTTTTTAATCATCTGAATTTCATTATATCTATTTGCTTTGTTATATGTTTTGGAAAGACTCCGTTAATTCGAACTTGTCCTTAGATTCACTCAAATCCCTGCGAACGATCCCGACTTACCTTCATAATCTTGCTATAACGGACGAGTATACTTGCTCGTATGTGTTATTGGTAATATTGGTAATTCACCTTTTATAAATTTAAAACGTGCACCAACCGGGCACATCAAGTTTTTGGCGCCGTTGCCGGGGATTATGTGTACTTTTATATCTGTTATTTGGTTATATTTGCGTGATTTTAGTACTTAATCGTATCTAGAGATGTCTGTCTAGTATTTTTAACCAAGTGCAGGGAAATGGAGGAAAATGTGGAAATATGCACTAATCGAAGATTCATTTGATAAAGCTAAATCTCAAGTACCTTTGAAGACTTTAGTGATTGAAGAACCAAGTTCTACAAGACATAGTGAAAAGAAAAGATCAAGTTTTGTATCACCGGAAGATCCAACGGATCGGTTACACCTTCACCGGATCGGTTGGCATTTGGTCGGAATTAATGTTTTGCCATAAGACCGATCGGTCCCAACCCGCAACCGGATCGGTCGGTGTGTTATTATTGAAGACTAGCCGGATCGGTTGGTCATATGACCGATCCGGCTGGAGAAGCTGCAGTTGTCAAATCTTCATCACTAAGCTTCCCCTTTGCATCCCGCAACCGATCCGGTTACCTTCTCTGACCCATAGAAACCATTTTCGTTGTTTGTCCGTGTGTTTAGATATTGCCTGGATTCTCTAGGACATTGTATGAACACTCGAGCAACGGGAATTGAACCAATTACACCTCTTACCAACCCCGAACGTTTGATTCGAAGAAGAAGGAGAACACGTTTCATACCATTGGAAAATCGTGTACCAAGAATACCAAACCCACCATTTGATAACCTCATTGAAGCCAAAGTTGTTTACAATCCTTTCACCAATTTACCTTTTCCCATGGCGGACGATCAACCCATGTGGGGAACCAACCGAACCGTAGCACCAACCCCCGAAAGTGCTATTGTTGCTATTAACCTTGGTGACAACTTCACCGTGAAGGGACACCACCTTTCTATGATCAAATACCGACAATTCGATGGCGCGTGCGCTGCCGATCCGCATAAGCACATTGCCGAATTCATCGAAATTTGCGGCATGTTTCGTTATGGCGACAGATGTCAATGCCATCAAACTCAAACTTTTCCCATCATCACTCGCCGGAGATGCTAAAGTATGGTACAATGAATTAACCCCCGGAATCATCAATACTTGGGAGGAGATGAGGCAAGCTTTTGTGAGCCGATTCTTTCCACCTGCCATGTTTGATCGATTAATGGGAGAAATTCGTGCTTTCAACCAAAACCCAAGCGAATCACTTGTCGAAGCTTGGCTTCGAATGAAAGATTTGCTTCGTAGTTGTCATGGACATGGATTATCAAAAGGAACCATTATCCAAATCTTTTACCATGGACTAGATGAAATCTTTCAAGGCATCCTTGATCTTTGGAGGAATTTTCTCTATAAAACTCCCAATGATGCACATCAGTTGCTCGAAGATCGAGTACTTCTCAAACTTGATTGGTCCAAAGATTCCAAAACCAAACCTCTCCGAAAAATCGTTGCTTTTGTCGAAAACACCGATACCTCAAAACTCTTGGAAAAATGGAAGCGTTAACCTCAAAATAGACTTCGCAATACAAGGATATCAAAGATGAAATGAAAGACATGCGAGACGGATGCAACAATTGTGGAGGAAATCATCCATCGTTCGAGTGCGACGATAAACCTATGGGTGGACCGAAAGAAGGAGAAGCAAATTACGCTCAAGGAGGATACCGTGGAGGAGGATATCGTAGTAATTATTACGGTCGAAATTCTGGAAATTGGCAAGATCGCCGACCAAGGGATGACAACCGTGATTCTCAACCACGAACTGACGATCCACCACACCAAAGTTCCGACAAAAAAGCAGAAGACCGAATTCGAAAAACCATGATAGAATTCGTGGCGGTCAAAAATCCAAATGATTTTATCAAAAATCAATTTTTCAATCTCAAAGCCAAAGTTGAGCAAGGACAAAAAATCATCAAGCATCTATCTAAGATCTTGAAAACAAGCTTGCGACTTTCGACCAACATTCCTCTAGACCATCTGGTTCATTGCCAAGTAACACTCAATCCAATCCAAAACCATCAAATGATAAGACGTATCGTCCACCCCAAACACGAAATGAACATATCAATGCTGTTTTCACAAGAAGTGGTCTCTCGTACGATTCACCTCCTAATCCTAATACTCCTGTCACCATTGATAGTGAGGATGAAAACGAAGAACCAAACACAACTCAAACCACCAAAAAGAAAGACATTCCATCCGTCAAGGCGTATACACCAAAAATTCCTTATCCTCAACGCCTAAAGAAAGAGAAGATGGAAGAGCGTTATAAGAAGTTTATCGAAATAATCAAAGAGGTTAGACTCAATGTTCCTCTCGTTGATGTTATAGCCGGAATGCCCAATTACGGGAAATTTTTGAAAGAACTTCTTAATAATAAAAGCAAGCTTCAGCAAATATCAGCAACTTTTCTTAACGAAGAATGCTCAGCTATAGTTCAAAACAAAATTCCACCAAAGCTCGGAGATCCTGGGAGCTTTCTTATTCCATGTACTTTCGGGAATAACGTTAAATGTGATGCTTTAGCCGATCTTGGCGCAAGTATCAATTTGATGCCTTATTCACTCTATTCCAAGTTGTGCAACAACAGCCTGAAACCAACAAAAATGAGCATCCGATTGGCAAACCATTCCTATCAATATCCTGTGGGAATCGCTAAGAATATGCTTGTTCAAGTCGGTAAATTCATTTTTCCTGTGGACTTTGTAATCTTGGAAATGGAAGAAGATAGTAAAGTTCCACTCATCTTAGGGAGACCTTTCCGAATACGCCGACGCAATCATCAAAGTTAAAGGAAAAGAACTCAACCTTGGAGTTGGGGAAGATCGAATCACTTTCCTTATCGATAAAGCAATGCGCTACCCACATTCCAGTGATGACACTTGTTTTAAAGTCGATGTTATTGATGGAGTCACTGATGAGGAATTAGATGCATTACTGAACGAATCCGATCCATTCATGACTACTTCGAAAAAATCAATGAAACAGATTCGACAAAGAGTTTGATGATTTCATGAAAAGTAGAAGGAGATAACTTCGGAAGAAGAAGAAATGGAGGAAGAGGAAGAAAATTTTGAGGAAATTACTTTCAATGACAAGATGCGAATAAAATCCTCTATCGAAGAACCCCCCACGAATCTCGAACTCAAACCTCTCCCAAATCATCTCGAGTATGCTTATCTGGAGGAGAACTCACTTCTTCCCGTAGTCATATCTTCATTGCTCGAGGATAATGAGAAAGAAAGTTTAGTTTCCGTGCTCAAAAATCACAAACAAGCTTTTGCTTGGAAAACGTCTGATATCCCAGGAATTAGTCCTAATTTTTGCAAACACAAAATCAACTTTGAAGAAGGGATTAAACCTGTGGTAGAACGTCAACGTAGACTCAATCCCAACATGAAAGAAGTTGTTAAAAAGGAAATCATTAAACTTCTCGATGCTGGAATCATTTACCCAATTGAGGATAGCCCTTGGGTAAGTCCCGTTCACTGTGTTCCCAAGAAAGGAGGAATGACGGTTGTAACTAATGAGCGAAATGAGCTAGTTCCAACTAGAACTATCACCGGTTGGCGTGTTTGTATTGACTATCGTAAGTTAAACAAAGCCACCAGAAAGGATCACTTTCCGCTCCCGTTCATGGATCAAATGCTTGAAAGACTAGCAGGAAATAAATTCTTTTGTTTCCTCGACGGATTTTCAGGATACTTCCAAATTCCCATCGATCCTAACGATCAAGAAAAGACCACCTTTACTTGTCCTTTTGGAACCTACGCATATCGGCGTATACCTTTTGGTCTTTGTAATGCACCCGCGACTTTTCAGAGGTGTATGATCGCCATATTCCAAGACATGCTAGAAACCTCCATGGAAGTTTTCATGGATGATTTTTCAATCTTTGGAGATTCATTCGAAGCTTGCCTTTCTAATCTCGATAAAATGCTCGAAAGATACGAAGCTGCACATCTTGTTCTCAACTGGGAGAAATGCCACTTTATGGTAACCGAAGGAATTGTGCTTGGACACAAAATCTCTAGTGCCGGAATGGAAGTCGACAAAGCAAAGGTCGATGTCATCTCAAAACTTCCACCACCAACCAACGTCAAAGCCATTAGGAGTTTTTTAGGACATCGTGGTTTTACCGCCGATTCATCAAAGATTTCTCCAAAATATCTCGACCAATGACAAAACTTCTTGAGAAAGAATCTATCTTTGACTTCGATGCTGATTGCATAAAAGCTTTTGAATCTTGAAATCTCAACTTACTAGTGCTCCGATCATGGTTTCACCTAATTGGTCACTACCCTTAGAACTTATGTGCGATGCAGCGATTTTTTTGTTGGAGCTGTCTTAGGACAACGCGAAGGAAAACACTTTCGGCCTATATATTTTGCCAGCAAGACACTGAATAGTGCCCAGCAAAATTATACCGTCATCGAAAAAGAATTACTGGTCGTTGTTTTTCCTTTGACAAATTCAGATCATATCTTGTGCTCTCAAAACAAGTCGTTTTTACCGATCATTCAACACTCAAGTATCTGTTCACCAAGCAAGACGCTAAGCCACGTCTTATTCGATGGATTTTGCTACTCCAAGAATTTGACATCGAAATCAAAGATAAGAAAGGAGCAGAGAATCTTGCCGCTGATCACTTATCTCGTCTCGAAAATCCTAATCTTGAGGAATTGAAAGAAGAAGAAATCGATGATTATTTTCCCGATGAAACTCTCATGACCATCGACGGAAATGACGATCCTTGGTTTGCTCACTTTGCAAACTACCTGGAGGAATTCTCGAGAAAAGGACTAACTCATGCTCAAAGAAGCAAATTCTTTTTGGAACTCAAATACTACTTTTGGGAAGAGCCATATCTTTTCAAAATGTGTCCCGATGGGATGATCCGAAGATGTATTTTTGGTTCCGAAACTCGTAAAATTCTTGACGAATGTCATCATGGCCCAACTGGGGGACATTATGGTCCTTCCACCACAGCTAAGAAAGTTTTTGATGCTGGATTCTATTGGCCAACAATATTCAAAGAAGCACATACACTTGTTCAAAACTGTGACGCTTGTCAAAGAACCACCAATCTCTCTCGAAGGGATGAAATGCCATTAACAAGCATTCAAGTGTGCGAAATATTCGATATTTGGGGAATAGATTTCATGGGACCTTTCCCTAAATCCCACAAATTCGAATACATTCTCGTTGCTATAGATTACGTGTCCAAATGGGCATAAGCTGAAGCTTTACCGACAAACGATGCTCGTGTCGTCGTTAATTTTCTCAAAAAGCTTTTCGCTCGTTACAGAATTCCCAAAGCACTCATAAGCGATCGAGGAACTCATTTCTGCAATCAACAAATGGAAAAAACCATGAAAAGATATGGAGTTCATCATCGATTTGCGACTGCTTATCATCCACAAACTAGTGGTCAAGTCGAAAATACCAACAGAGCTCTCAAAAGAATACTGGAAAAAACAGTAAAAGACAATCCATCATTATGGGCAAGAAAACTTGATGATGCTCTGTGGGCATTTCGTACGGCTTATAAAACACCAATTGGTACAACTCCTTACAGACTCTTGTATGGGAAGACTTGTCATTTGCCGTTCGAAGTTGAACATCGTGCTTATTGGGCGCTCAGACAATGTAACACCGATCTCAAAATAGCTGGAGAGAAAAGATTTCTGCAATTGCACGAACTCGATGAATTAAGACTCCAATCTTATGAAAATTCCAAAGCTGTATAAAGCCGAACAAAAAGCTTATCATGATAAAAAGCTACAATTGAAAAGAATTCAAAGCCGGAGATAAAGTTCTGCTTTTTAACATGAAATTCAAATTCAAAGCTCCGAAGTTACAACCAAAATGGTTTGGACCATATGTCGTTAAACATGGATATCCATCCGGGTATGTCGAACTCTATGACAAACAAGGTGGAAGTTTCATTGTTAATGGACACCGAATCAAGTTATATTACGACAAGGAGCAAAGCGAATGAAGTTTGTTGACAGTGTCACTGGAGACACCATGAGAATGAATTCGAAACTATCACCTTTGTAGCACCATTTCATGGAAGAATTCCACAAACTGTTCCATGGAAACCAATGCTGAGTTCGTGCTGGGCGATATTGAAGCTACTGGTGAAGAATTCATGTACATCCCAGAACTTTACAAAATGTTCAAAGCTGCCCTTGCTAAATTGAATAAATTCGGGAAGACTCGAGTCGGTGATGACTCGATAATAAAACAAGCGCTTCTCAGGAGGCAACCCCTGTGTTTCAGATTTGATTTTCTATGGTCACTCCCCAAAGTTTAAACCTTCGGTTGAACTTAAGTGTGGGGGTGCCATCTTTTAATAAAACCTTTTGTTTGTTTATAAGATTGTGTGCAGGTGATGATTTCTCTAGTGGGCCTTAGGAATGAAGAAAGAATTTTAAGCTGATAAACTCGTTGACATATCTGGTTTCATCTCTATTTTCCCTATTTCTATACTTTGAAGTTCGTTTTTCATTGAGGACAATGTCTAACTTAAGTGTGGGGGGTGAATAGGAAAAATTAGAGTTTTCATGCTTAAATTTAAAATTTTGCTTGCCCTTGTGATCTAGTTGTTTTCACACTTTTAGGATTATCTATTAGAATAACTGGATCATTCCACTGGTAAAATTGGTAATATTTGAAATTTCGAGATGTGTTCCGATTACTATTGCAATCCATTCTGGGATCGATAACATTTGCTAACACATATTATACCCTTTCCACTAAATTGTGAGGATTTGAGCCTATTTCTTATTAGCATACATCTTTTATGCTTAGATCTTTTTGCTATGAGTGTGCCGGTGATTTTATTTATTCTAGAACTTTCACTTGTAAATCATTACCACGCAAAGTGAGATTGCATTCGTGCGATATAAGTGAATTCGTGTGATAAAGAGGCACCTTAGGATTTAACCCAAATGGCCTTCCATTTTACATCTAATGATATATTAGCTAGCCTCATTGGTTAGTTAACCACCCACATGGACCCATTTGTAGTGCTCATTTTTAGCACTAGATACCCCTAGTTACACCTTCTAAGCCATCCCTTTCATTTTTGCTTCACCCAGAAAATACAAAAAGATTTTACATTTTAAACCTTAGCCTATCCCTTATCAATGTCTAACGGTTGGTTGCTAGTTTCATGGAAAGTGAAGATTGTTCAAATGATTATGAGTACCACATCCTATGTGATTGATTGAGCCATGAGTTTATGTTCAAAAATTGTTTTGAAGTATGGAAATAATAGCCAATGTGCTATGATCGAAGAACAATTGTCATGGCAAAGCAAAAAGCTGTGGAAAGTGGAAAAGAAGAAAGCAAAGCTATAATCGTTTATTTGGTTCGTGGAATGTTTGGTAGCTAGCAACTTGGGTATTAGACTTGATTTCATTTTTATTTTAACACCAATTTCATAACATTCCCATGCCTTATCCATACCCTTAACCCTTAGCCTATCATTATAACCCGAATAAAAGCCCTCTTTAGATGTTTTTACTTGGTGCTCACGCCACGTCGGTGGAGTTTTGTTTCTTGTACAAGCTTATGGTAATAATCTAATCACGACTGAGCAATGAGTGTGATTTATCTTGTTACTCCACTAAAATGAGTGATTGAGTGAATTATATTCCATTATTTTTCGTGAGGTGTTTTGAAATGTTAATCATGCAAGAAAATCATTGGATATTGTCAAACATCTTGATGTTTCACCTTTATGAAGCATAATTGATGAATCCTTTCTCGTATTTATACTTGGTTGATTTGCATCACATTTTTCATAATCGCGATCTGGTACCAGGATGGATGTTTGTCCTAGATTTGCTTGAGGGCAAGCAAAGTTTAAGTGTGGGGAATTTGATAACGCTCAGATTGTGCATGTTTCTAGTTGCATTATGTGTACTTTATATCTTTATTTGGTTATATTTCGTGATTTTAGTACTTAATCGTATCTAGAGATGTTTGTCTAGTATTTTTAACCAAGTGCAGGGAAATGGAGGAAAATGTGGAAATATGCAGCTAATCGAAGATTTCCGTTTCAGTAAAGCTAAATCTCAAGTACCTTTGAAGACTTTAGTGATTGAAGAACCAAGTTCTACAAGACAGAGTGAATAGAAAAGATCAAGTTTGTATCTCGAGAAGATCCAACGGATCGGTTACACCTTCAGCCGGATCGGTTGGCATTTGGTCGGAATTAATGTTTTTGCCATAACTGACCGATCGGTCGCAACCCGCAACCGGATCGGTCGGTGTGTTATTATTGAAGACTAGCCGGATCGGTTGGTCATATGACCGATCCGGTTGGAGAAGCTGCAGTTGTCAAATCTTCATCACTAAGCTTCCCCTTTGCATCCAAACGATTCTAGGTCCTTGTCTTGGTGTGTTCTAGTCCCTTCCTCACTCCTTGGAGGCCAAGTTAAGCATTTAACACCCTAGGCCTTGGAAATAGTATAAATAGAGGCTAATTGTGAGCATATGAAAGCACCACAATTACAAATCTCTCTACTCATAACACCAAGCCTTAAACTCTTAAAATTCGTCCTTAGAAATCCAGGGAAGTTTGGAGTTCCAGAAGTTCCACCTTTGGAGGCCAAAACACCAAGAAGTCCACCACGATCCTTTGGGAATCATTACTTCACCATTTGTAATCTTATTCCAAGCATTGTAAGACTTTCAATCATGTTTTCTAATGTTCAAAGTTATGAGTTTATGTTCATGTTTGCTATGAGTGGCTAGTTTCTTTATGCACTTGCTTAAATGATGTTGATTATCATATGATTAGTTAGTGGTTGTGTTAACATGTTTTAATTCAATTTCAAGTTGATTCTAAGATCCAATTGTGCTAAAGTTTCATAGTGACATTTGTTAATCAAGTTTGGCTAATTGATAGTAATCGTTGTGGTCGAAAGGACTTATTGTTATTCAACTAGTCATAATCATTTTGTCTATGGATGATTGTTTTTACCCATTATTCTTGATTACACAAAGAAACTAAGGTGTGATTGTAATTGAAACGCTTTTTGATTATCAAATTGGATTGGTTGGAAACATCTAAATGGTCGTAAGATTAGTTGTTGAGAATCAATTGTAGCCTTTTGTCTATGATCGATTACCTTTTGTATTGACCATTTCTTAAGCAATTTGATGAACAAGCGGATGTTTTTGTGTTTAAGTTTATGTATGTAGACTTATGAAACTTGAATTGATCTTGAATTGATTGGTTAAACTTAATGCTTGTTTTTATGAACTAAAATCTTGATGAAGGTTTAACTTGTAAGAACAATAGATTAGTCTTCTGACTAGTTATCACAATCAACATGTTAAGAGGTTAACACAATCACATTAATCTATGATATGAAACTAGTTTAAGCAAGTGTAGTTTTTAATCATCTGAATTTCATTATATCTATTTGCTTTGTTATATGTTTTGGAAAGACTCCGTTAATTCGAACTTGTGCTTAGATTCACTCAAATCCCTGCGAACGATCCCGACTTACCTTCATAATCTTGCTATAACGGACGAGTATACTTGCTCGTATGTGTTATTGGTAATATTGGTAATTCACCTTTTATAAATTTAAAACTTGCACCAACCGGGCACATCAGTGGTGGAACAGGGAAATGCTCAGAATGGGTTGAATGGTCTTCGATGCTACAACTGCAATGAGAAGGGACACCTGGCCAATGCATGCCCAAAGCCAAGGACTAGGGGCAATGCTTATTTCAAAGAGGCTCTTCTTTTGGCTCTTAAGGATGAAGCTGGTGGAACTCTCACAGACAAAGAAATGAGCTTTATGGCAAATCGACCTCGGATGATGATATGGAGGACTTGCGGGCCAATCTTGTTATGTTGATGGCTAATATGCATGAGTTACACATGAGTGACACAGCCCGGTGTACTGACGATGGCTTGTCTCAGTACCGAACAAACCATATTTATCTCTCGATCTCATATCTCCGCCAACATCTCGAATGTTCAAAATGCCATCCACATCTCATTCCGGACGATTTTCAACTAGACCCGTAGTTATATTTGGACGATCAAGATGACCAAACGGTTTCCCTTGATAATCAAATTGACTCCGTGGTTATACTTGAGGATCACAGTAATGATCATGTTAAGACTCACGTTGAACACGCCGAACTTTTGCCTCATCCAGATTTTGCTCGTTTAATACAAGAACAACAGACCATAGTGGAAAAATGTCATGCCATTAATCAGGACTTGAAATGCAAAAATGCATTGTTAACCAAGGATTTTGAATGTTTACAAAAGCAACTCAACTTTTTCAAAACTCAAGAAAATCGTGAAAGCGGTTTTGAAGCGCCTTTGCCAAATCTTATCAAAATGAAAAATATTTAGAAAGACAGATGCGTGATCTAGCCGCATTCGAAAGAATGCTTTGTTGTTCGAAATAGAACAACTGAAACATGAACATAAAAAGCAAATTAACGCTCTCACCTTGGAAAATCAAAAAGCTAAGGCTGAGTTGTTAACTTGTCAAAAACAGTTCTCTGCATACAAAAAGCATTCAACAAAACGCATAGATGATCATCTTGAAGAAATCATCGGCTTGCAAAACAAACTTAAAGAGTTTAAAACTGTTGTTTACAAACATGGCGAGTCGGTCACAACCATTGAAAAGTTTATTTTAAAACCCAATCCAAATGGAGATGGACCGAATCTTGCTGATTACAAACCTAAGCTTTCAACCAAAGCATTCAAACCAAATCCACGAAGTTTCGGTCAGAATATAAAATTGATAATTACATTATGAGTGTTGTTGAATATCATCGTCAAGAGGAATTAGATGCATAAGACGAGAGTCGATCAAAATTAGAAAAAGTTGTTTACAACAAACCTTTTAACTATTCAAAAGCGGTCACTTTCGTCACACCAACGGATTCTTCTAACACACCAAGGATTATCATAAAAACGTCAGAGTCTTCTAATGTTAATCCCAAACCAGATTATGCACAAACTTATGGTCCTTTACCTTCCATTAGTGAAGTAAACTCAAAACACGAAAATGCAAAATTCTTAGATATTTTGACATTTTCATGGCTGACCTCAAAACTTTACAACATGAGATAGAATATCATACTGAAATCAAAGTTCAACACTTTCAATGCGCCTCTAGCGAGAACAAAGAGACATTTTTGAGAAAAATCTTTTACCAAATGTTAAAAATTTGAAAAGTTGTGCATTGTCTTGGGAAAGGACTTTCATAAGGAACTTGGATTAATGAAGGATCATTTTAGAAAACGAAACATCTATTTCTAACACTAAACGTAAAAGAAACTGTTGAGAAAAGATGTTGATCGACTCTTGGAAGATGTCATCCGTCGATGTCCATAATCTTGTGTTATTGAATTCTTTGTCATATGCATTTGATCATACCTCTGCTAATATTGTTGCCTCTGTGGTAAATGTTGAGAACAACGATAATGTGCTTGGTCGAGTCCTTAAAAGATGAAAACAAACGATTGTCAAACGAACTTTCAAATGCAATACGTCGTCTTAATTGGTGTCAAAAAGATATTCACGATCAACAACTTGCTTTTCAACACAAAATCTACCAGTTGCGTGCAAAATCTCTACGATCCTAAAATTGAGCAACTGGATGATCAAAGCGTGTCTTTTAAGTGTCAAATCTCAAAATATGAACAAGAACTTGTAAAAGTTAAAAGGAATATGGTGTCATATTTGATTTACTCAAAAAGACTCGTGATGAAGCATCAAATGAACTTGATCATTATCTTGCACACACTAAGAAGTTATGCATTTCTTTGGAAATGTTCGTCCGAAAATCAAGATCGATTCACACTATCTTCAAGTTAAGAGAAATGTTAGGAAAGTATGAACAACTTCCGCCAACCATGATTAAGAGAATAGCACCAGTAACACTTAGTAATCGTGAACCTAGAATCCTACTTGCCAAATCACAAGTTGCTAGCGTGCCTCCTTCTCTGAAACAGAATAGTTCGTCTTTTCCAAACGTCCGCACTTCACGCCTAGGAGCACTACATGAAGAATAGGAAGTTGCGACCTAAGAAAAGATCAATAAGGAATGCTAAAGTAGAAGAACACCCTAGGACTATGAATAAGACTCACGTTGCTTCCACTATAGATATTGCGTCTGACACATGTAATAGAAATAGTGATGTAACGAATGTTCAACCGCTAAGTACTTTTGATATTCAGTCTGATGCACCTTGTGTTATTTGTCTTAAAAGTATGAACTCTGATTGTCATGACAAATGTGTTGCTAAAGATATCATCTTTCGTTTAAGGAATCCTCAGAATCGGAATACCTCTAGGCCCACTAATCTTTCTAAGTTTGTGCTTGGTAGACGGCCCTCTTTAGATTCTCAGAAACGCTTTGTTGTCCCCTGTAGCTCAGTTTCACCTCCTAGGAATGTAGTACCACCTAGTGCATTCACTAAGACTAAAGCAAATACTAGTTGGAGATGGCATAAATGGATATATAACACACTAGGATTTAAGTGGATACCTAAAGCTATTGATGTGCGTATATCTACTATAACCGCTACGGAACCCTCTAACATTTCGGGTTCCACATCTACTTCTATTCCATCCGTGTCGCCCCATGTGTAATGCAGTGATACGATCATTCTCTGGATTGTTGATAGCGGATGTTCCCGACACATGACAGTGCAACCTTAAAGCTGTTATCAAACTTTATTGCAAAGTTCATTGGCACCGCCGAGTTCGGGAATGATCACTGCAGCCTATCATGGGCTACGGAGACTATATCAATGGGAACATCGAAATTAGCAGGGTTTATTATGTGGTAGGCCTCGGTCACAACTGCTTTCAAGATAGGCGTCTTTTGTGATGGAGATTTGGAAGTTGCCTTTCGGGAGAAAACTTGTTTCATTCGTGATCTACAAGGAAACGACCTTATGTCCGCTCGTAATTCAAGTCTTTACACTATCTCTATGCAAGACATGGTTGCTTCTTCTCCCATCTGCTTACTTTCAAAGGCAACATCAACAAAATCCTGGCTATGGCACAGTCGTCTCTCACATCTAAACTTTCAAACCATCACCAACCTTGCTCGACACAAACTAGTTGAAGGACTCCCACGGTTTTGGTATTCTAAAGATCACCTTTGCTCACCTTGTGAACAAGGCAAAAGCACTCGTGCTCATTTTCCTTCAAAGGTGGAACACAGCTCTCAATATGTGCTTCATCTTCTTCACATGGATTTGTGTGGCCCGATGCATGTGCAAACGATCAATGGCAAACGCTACATCTTAGTAATTGTTGATGGCTATTCACGCTGGACTTGGGTCTACTTTCTTCGAAGCAAAGATCAAGCTCCACGAATGATCATCACCTTTCTCACGAAAATACAAGTTCACTACCGAAACACCGCTCGACTAATCGTAACGTGATAGAGGCACCGAATTTGTTAATCAAACTCTTCGTGAATTTTATGAGAAAGTGGGAATTCAAAGATCGACATCTATTGCACGCATACACGTAACAAAACGGAGTTGTTGAAAGACGAAACCGAACGCTAGTGGAAGCTGCAAGAACAATGTTAATCAATGCTAAACTCCCAGATTACTTATGGGCGAAGTTGATTCATCGCATGCTATACTCAAAATCGTTCTATGATTACAAAACGCCACAACAAAACACCTTTTGAGCTTGTGATGACTTTGGAAAGCTCAAAGCAAAAGCCGACATTGGAGTCTTTATAGGATATTGTGATAATTCTAAAGGTTTCCGAATCTGGAATCGCCGAACAAAGGAGGTTATGGAAACGATTCATGCTCATTTTGATGAATTCACGGAAATGGCTTCTGAGTATAACAGCTTAGAACCCGGTCACAACCGCTTAAACTTCCCTCAAAACCCATCATCACCGAACAAAGCCCCCAAACTTACTCGTCAACAAATGGAAAGGTTATTTGCTCCATTGTTCGCTGACGATATTGATGAACGTGCTCCGGTGTATCCGCCGCTTTGCCGCCAACCCGATAATACTCTTATACCGATACACACTACAACAACTCGTTGAAGAAGCACCACCGCTGACTCCAACACAGCAGTTGAACAAACCGCTTCCAACAATGATGAATCCGCTGATGATGTTCTCAATGAAGTACCCCCACCTGCAGATTTTGATCCAAATGCGTTCTTCAACCCGCTTGCTAATGAGACTGCTGCACGGATGTCGCGTGAATCTTCAACAAACCATTTGAATCCTCGAACCGCACAATGTATACCAACATCAACCCTCCACACATAGATGGACGAAAGACCATCCTCTCGAAAACATTATTGGCAACCCGAATCAACCGGCCGTTACGAGACAACGTCTTCACACAAATGTGAACATTGCATTTATGCACTCACTGTCGCCAATCAACCTAAAAACATCAAAGACGAATGACAAAAGACAAGCGGATTGAATCCATGCAAGAAGAACTCAACCAATTCAAACGCCTTGAAGTATGGAATCGGGTTGAAAGACCAACAGGGTCTACCATTGGTCTCAAATGGATTTGGAAAACAAATTGGATGTCAAGGAAACATGTTATCGAAATAAGTCACGCCCGTGGCTAAGGGTTATCTTCGGGAAGAGGAATAGACTTTGAAGAATCTTTTGCTCCGCCGCTCGTCTTGAGGTCGCTCGATATTTCGCGTTCAGCTCATATGAATATGACGGTCTATCCGATGGATGTCAAAACTGCGTTTCTCAATGGACAACTTAAAGAAACGGTTTATGTCAGCCAACCGGATGGATTCGCTTGATCCCGAGTTTCGAATCACGTCTACAAAGCGAACAAAGCTCAGATGGTCTCAAACAAGCTCCTCGGGCATGGTACGATAAGCTATCATCTTTCCTCATTGCTAATAATTTCACCAAAGGTTCCGTTGACCCAACTCTTTTTATACAATATCACGGGGCACATATCTTAATTGTTCAAATTTACGTGGATGACATCATTTTGGGTCTACACATAAAAAGTTTTCAATCGCTTTGCAAAACTAATGAAGAAAAATTTTGAAATGTCCATGATGGGTGAACTCACGTTCTTTCTCGGACCGCAAGTTCATCAATCACCCCGTGGTATTTTCTTGAGTCAGTCCAAATATGCCCTTGAATTGTTAAAAAAAAATTTGGAATGAAACACTCGCGGACACCTATGCCACACCAATGGCTCATACCAAGAAGCTAGACGCTGATTTACATGGGAAATTGGTGGACCCTACAAAATACCGTAGTATTATTGGATCTCTCATGTATCTAACGCCAGCGTAACTGATATTGTCTTTGCCGTATATCTTTGCTCTCGCTATCGATGCGACCAATCAAACCCACCTCTCGAGGCTAAAAGAATCCTCCGATACATAAAGGGAACCATTAACTTGGGGATCTGGTATCCGAAGGATTCGGGTTTAGAACTAATCGCTTTTGAGGCGTTGACCACGCAGATGCTTAGACTCACGGAAAAGTACTTCGTGAGCTTTACAATTTCTTGGTGATAAATCTGTGTCATGGCAATCGAAGAAGCAGGATTGTACATCGCCGTCCTCAACCGGCGTAATATGTAGCCATGTCGGCGTGTTGTGCTCAAGTCATTTGGATGAGAACACAACTCAAAGACTATGGTTACGTATTTGACAAAATCCCGATGTATTGCGACAATCGGAGTGCCATTGTGATCTCGTGCAACTCAGTTCAGCACTCGAAATCAAAGAACATCGATCTTCGATATCATTTCATCAAGGATCACGTGGAACATGGTACTGTTGAATTATATTTTGTGGATACAGATTACCAATTGGCAGATCTTCTCACCAAAGCCTTGCCTCCCGCTAGGTTTAATGAGTTGGTCCACCGGATTGGTATGAGGTGTTTGACTCAAGAGGAATTGGTTGAACTCCTAAAACAGATCTTAAAACACATCAAACACCAAAATCTCTTTTGTAAATAATTTTTCAAAAACAAAATACAAAAAGTATAAAACTCGATAAAACAACAAAAATATTCTTCTATCTATTTTCTTTCAACATTGCAAGTACTTTCCACAACATTCTTTCAAACACTAGTGTTGAGGGGAAAAATTAATTTTAACTGCTTTCAAAACATCCGTGTACTTGCTTGTTACTCTACTGTTGTTTCTTTATCAATGGTGGTAAACTTTTCTGGTTAAACTGACACTCCTCGGACTAAAATTTATAACCTTTCATTATTTCTTAAGTCGAGGGGGAGAGTCGTCAAAGTTTCTTTCTTAAAATCTTCGTTTGGTAACCAAAATGGAAGTTAAATGGCTTTGTATGAAAAAGGAAAAGGTGGAGGGACCAAAACTGTCAAAGCTTTAAAGTTATTTTAAATAAAACACCCCACCTAATTCCTTCACTTCACATTTATTACTGTCATCTAACTAATCCCACGCATAAAAATCGCTTCTTCAAATCCGCTTTTGATCATCAATCTGTAAGTTATTCTGTGTTTATAACAAGTTTTTAAACAATGGTTTTCAATTTTCATAAATCCAACGGTTAAAACTTGAAATATATTGATTTTGTGTTCTACGATAAGCGTATGAACACACAATCAAGTTTGTGTTTGGGGTTGAAATGATTGTGTCAAAATGTTTTCTCAACATCAATGATACATTTTCATCACTCTTAATCACATCCGATACATGATTTGATTGATTTTGGAAATTAGGGTTTATGCGTGAAGTTTGGGTATTTTCAAATGAGAACGTTTTTGGTGATAAAGATTGTTGTATAAGGTTGTTATCAAGTTAAATTGATCATATCTAGGCCTAGATATCACCCATAAATACTAATGATTCATAAATTGGAAACTAGGGTTTATGTTCATACGGTTTGGGTATTTTTGATACACTTAGATTTTGATGTTAAAACTTGGATAAATCAACTCTATATGCTTCCTAGACTACCCGAGTAAACAATTTGATGCAATTCCTATGGCTAGATATCTTACGCGTAAACCTTAACTTTAGGGTTTAGGCCTACGCGATAAGTATGTTTTACGCGTAAACTATTTGATAAGTATTCATGCCATGATCTGTTATAGAATGAATGTATGTGTTAATATTGATGTTATGATGATTTTATTTCAGGCTTGCTATGCATAAAACTCAGAATCAAGGTGTTTGTTACTCACGCGATAAGGATCACCTTACGCGTGAGAAAGTTATGCTGTAAGAGAAATCCTACGCGTAACTATTACGCGTAAGGTTCTACAATGGGACTACGGTTATCCTGTGAAGGATATGAACAAGGATCTTTACGCGATAAGGTCTACTCTTACGGTGCAAGCCTTACGCGTAAGGTTTTATATCGCCTACGCGTAAGCTCCCACGCATAAGGTCCCCTTTTCCTACGCTGTAACATTTCTTACGCGTAGTTAGGATCCTACGCATAAGCTTTCGCTCACGCGATACATCATCCTCAAGCACGCATAACTTTGCCAAAGTCTACTTAAACCTTGATTGACCTTCATAATGAGTTGTTACGTGTACAAACTTGTTAATAAATAATCATAACGTCACGAATCCAATAATGTCACTAATAAACTTAATCGCTTGATATGTTGTGAACAATAAGTGATAACATAAACTTTAAAACTTAAAGTTAACTAACTCACTAAACATTTCACGCACGCCATTGGACTATTGGACAAACAAGTGACTTAGGACTCAGAACAATCATTGTCATTTTACATTCAATAACTAGACAATAAGACCTTCGTTGACTAACATTATGTCTTTCGATATGTTGGTTCTTTTGGCTAATGTTATTTCGTGATCCGACATGGTCGCCAAATGAATGTGGATGCACCTGAGGTTCTCACTATTGCTGATATCTTCCCAAATGGCTATCCAAGAAAGATTGGAAAGAACAACCTTAGGGTTGACTTTGACACCCTCACATGCTCAGAATCTTCTTGTCTCATTGCTGGATATTCTAAGGAATCATCCCTACGTAACATGCTCTCACACTCGATACATGCATCGAAATCTACATTCAACAATTGGGACTCTATGCAAGGATCACGGTCAAAGTGCAGTTGACGGTGACACTTAATCACAAACAAGTCACTATCACTCCTTGGACTTACGGCCGTACTCATCATTCCGACATCGTGCCCGACTTCTTTGCCACACCTATGAAGAGACAGCGCAATTTCTACTTGATATTGGCTATGATGAAGCGTCATGAATTATTAACAAGCACTCTCACGTGGATCTTAAGAACATTCCTCAACCATGGAGAACACTCTACATCATCATCACTAAGTTGTCTCGGTCGTGGCGACAAGTGGCTATGAGCATCCCAAGCTCATGGAACTGCAAATCTTCTGGTCATTGATCAACAAGAAGGACATTGAAATCGAAGCAGTGATATGGGATGACATGATGTCATTTCACAAGAAACTTGGCTCAAAGATTCCCTATGTCGGATATACAAAGTTGTTGATCCGAGAGCACTTGGACTTCATCCCGACATTCCACAGAGGCTCAATGACACGACAATCACGGCGTGTTGTCCGAACCTATCCTTTCTATCAGAATCAAGGAATCGACAACAAAGAAACAAGGTGCCGTCTTTGCTGCCGACGATCACCTTCGACAAATGAAATCAAAAAGCTTGAAACATACAAAAGGTATCAAGTAGCAGACGAGAAGGCAAAGTTGGTCATCTCGATGAAAAGCCTTCTGGAACTCCTACTCGGAGAACCGTAAGAGGAAGTGCCGGAAGTGCAATAAGCACAGAGAGTCAAAGGAAGGTCCTAAAGAGGAAACCTACTCCAAGGAAGAAAGTTCCCTCCAAGGAAGCTGCTCCTATTCCTACACCGAACCACAAGAAAGCTCGTGGGATCTAAAGCTCTGAAGCATACAATGTCAGACGAGGAGGTCCACTACTCTAAAACCGCAAAGGATGACTCTCCATCAGTACCAAAACCTCCTAGTCCAATAGCCGAACATGGCAAAGGAAAGACTCCTGTACTTGTGCCATATGATGAAAGCTCAGAAAGTGATGAAGAGCAACCGGATAAATCATACAGGAAGAAGTTCAAATTGTTCGAGACTTCAACACGTTGCACAACAATTTGCTCAAGAACAAATGGGTGGCCCTGGAGGGTCAAGTGGTGCAGTTTTCAACCTTCACCGGATCCGATGCGGTTAATCAACCCGATAAGGGATCCGTGCCACCACTTTGGTACAACAACAAACTCGTGTTGAAGACACTATTGAGTATGATTTTGAAGAACCGAAGAAGCTAGAGAAGGTAAAACCGATGAAGAAGCTGCAGCCAAAGCCAAAGCCGATGAACAAGCTAAGACCGCAATGAAGAAGATGTTGAGTATGATACGTTTCTTCTAGATAGTCCTCCACGATCAAAGGAAGAAACTTCTGAACCACCAAAGGACCCAAAGTCTCCTCACATCTCATCATCATCAGATTCTTCTTCTCACTCTTCACCACCACCATCAAAAAATCAACCAAATCATCATCCAAATCGCATTGAAGAAGCCACCTCGATCTTGGATTTTCATACTCATGAAAGAATTGTGAAAGCCGTCCAACAAGTCGAAAGAAGGACATGCTCTCAGAAACTGAATTGGTTTGCGACCAAATCAAAGATATCTACATGATGAGAATGACAAGATGCAATGAAAGGAATACACAGTAAGCTCATAGGGATGATCTACAAGGGAAAATGGATGAATGATCGGGATACACTCACAAGTACCTTCGGATATCGTTCCTAAAGTCACAAAGGAGATGTTACCAACTATATCGAATCTTATGCAGATAGCCAAGCAAAATATAAGATCAACACCCTTAACTGTCACAATCAATCCATCGATCCGTAGTTTTCTCGGATAATGAATTGGTACAAGCTTGTCACACAAATGTCTACACGACCGGGACATTTACTTCGATGAAAGAAAGTTGTTTCAAGCATTGGACTACCAACCTAAGCATGAGATTCGTTTAAAAGTCCAAACGCCCTAGAGACGCGATGAAGATAAGGATCAGGATAAGAATGATGAAGCTAAGCGACAAAAGAAGTCTGGTGAATCATCTTCCATGCCACCACGTCCCCAGCGGTCTCCCTCAACAAAGGTCTCCTCCTCGTTCTTCTACCGATAAACCTCATGATTCTGAGACACCACCCCAGACTCAAAAATCCGGTGATTACTTTGAGTACACGGGTGGTGGACGATGAAGAACCAATTACAGAACCAATTTGAATGGTTTCTACACTGTCAATTCCACTCTCTACCCTGAAGAAGGTCAAGATCTGGTAGACGGTAATACATTGGAGCATGCTAAGATTATGCAAGAAAAGTTCCATGTGAAGAAGATGATGAAATCCGAGTTGATGCGAATCAAGAATGAAGCTTTTCAACTGTGGAAAGATAGCTCAGAAAGTGCCATCGAGGTCGAATATCACCTTGAAAACATTGCTCGAGCTATGTCTAACAACATGGATTGTCTCAACCCAGAAGCAAACATCGACTTTACCAAGCGGGACAACCCTCCATATTACACCGACTGGTCAAAACCTCTACCTACAATTGGCCAATCAGATGAACCAAGGATTCCATTCTGATATTTATTCAACAGAGACTTGGATTTTCTTCTACATGGTGGCGATGGTTCAAGGAAATACGCTACATCGTTGACACTTCCATTTCCAGCAGCCTATATACTCGTTTGCATAGCCATCGAGGAACGTGCAATCACTTGTTATCCAACAAAGTAGAAGCCTTCGACCGAGATGCACATGACGGATTCATCATTGGCCGGAGCGCCGAAGAATCTACTACAGTAAGCCGCCGAGTTCGAAGTCTCAACATGCGGTATTTAGTTCTAAAAGTATCGTTGCCATCAAACCCGTCGATCTTTCATCTAAGTGGGACTACACCTTCCTAAAGAATATCGTGGTCAAGCGACAAGATGAAAGGGATTATGCATTCTCGAAGCGACTTTGAGAATTTGTCTATCAACGACATCGAAGACATGTGCCTTGCCAAAGTACAGTGGTCGATTAGACAATTCTCCACTGCAGTACAACGTGAATTCATCAAGTCAGTGCTCATCTTCATCAGACGCATAGTTATCCAAGAACGTGTAGCAGATCTCCAGCTGGCGGTTGAATCTTATCGGACCGGTGTCAACTTCACTCCACCGCAGCTTGATCTACCCGATATCAACCAGCTTCCACAATATACGCTCATCAGCAAACCTTTCGGCGTCGTTTACTGTAGTGAACTTCAAAGAAATTGCTTGATGGCGCTGTGAGATCTTCATAAGTTTGGAGATCACACTTTGAAGATGGTTAGGGACGGATTGGCTTACCGGTTGAAGGATATACACCAAAATATCGGGTCTCCTAAGCGATGGAATTCTCAGGATCGAAGGGACGTGGAGAGGATCATCACCATGATTGATGAACGGTTGTATAGAAGGGATCAGTTTAGAAGACTGGAAATCTATGTTGGTGGTCGACCCAGGAGAAACATCATCGGCTTTCAACGCCACTCACACTCTGGCGAAATCTCTCGGACTACCGGTACCCCTTGAATTGCTTCTTTCATTATAAATTTGGATGTATGATCTAATTATGTCTATGGCTTGTGCACACATTACAAGTGTACGTCCCGTACTTGTAAATAAAGGACCACGTAGTGCGCTGATGCCACAATCCTTATAAAAGGAGCTAAAGCTTCTTACTTTTGAGTAAAACCTATCAAACCTTTCATTTTTCAAGGTTTTGCTCAAAAGAACAAGTACTTTCCCTTATGATTTTCAAAACCTCAACCGTTTATATCACTTGTTGAGGGGGGGTACTTGAATTAAAACTTTGTTCAAAAATTGTTCACAGTGGTCATTCTTCCCAACACTTCGAAATGGTCATATTTTTTCTCAACTTTTCAAAAATAACATCACATATGCCATTTTTGAGGGAGAAAAATAGGTGATAAGAAATATGTTGCGTCAATGCAAATGAATCATTGTGCTATAGACTTAACCCATGAATTCACGAGATCTTAATTGTTAGTAACTCGAAAAGACTTGTCCGGGACGGGTAATAATTTCAAGCTAATTCGCTAGTGATGTAGCGTGTTCGAAAGGACTTGTCTCGAAGTAGAATGTACCATTCGAGAAACTCTTGGTAGACATGAACTTTGACGGGTTTGACAACCTTTCGAGGATTTTCTACACCTTCAAGGTAGTTATTAGAGCTAATTGTCACCTAAAAGCTGACAATGCAACTCTTTAACTATGCCACGTAACCGTGTCTCGCGGGGGAATGTCTATCTTGAGTTGATCAATTCAAAATGTGCAGCTCTTTCCTCATCTTGTGCATTTTAACCGTTAAAACTCTTAAGCACATGTGGAGGGGAGTATTTATCTTCATAAATCTTATCTCATGATGGTACTAAAATGTTTTCATTCACAAACACTTTGAGAGATTTTTCACAACAGTGGTTTTAATGGCAACATAGGTTAGTCATGAAGTTATAAGGTGACTAAGGTTAGGAATAACCGTCCTATGATCCGCCAGAGCCGGATGGATCTACCCAAGGACACCACAAATAGTTAGAATTTAGAAGTCCTTAGGTATGATTGTAAAAAGGAGAATGAGAATCGGAGAAAGAAGGAGTTGAAGAATTAAAAAGAAATGCAAAGAAAAGGGTGAAAAGAAATAGCCCTCAAGATTATTCAACTTAGGGCGAACAGGGTTCAATTCATATGCTACTGGTTGTCACTAGATGACACCGGTATTGAAGATTAAAAGTCGTCATGGACCCAGTGGCGCATGCACTAAACCTTCTTATCCACTCAAGTTTCTCTCAAACGAAGCTTGTTTCATTCTCACAGGGAACCCTACGTAAACTATCGGCTTTCTCTTAGAGATTGCAGGTATTGAAGAAGGAGACCCTCTCCCTAGTCTCCGCTCAGGAAAAACCAAAATGCACTATTGAGTCTAGAGCCACGAGATTCATCAAAAGATATCTTAGGTACACTTGACATTTCATCACTTGATATTCAACAATAAGAATTTCAGTGGTACATTATCGAGTCCTTCATAGATCTTAGCAATCTGTCGAGGGCATTTATGAGAGGTTCACATTTGTGATCCTCAGTGATTGAATGGAAACTCCCGCCGTGGTCAACATCAAACGACCGACAGCAGGTCGCTTCGGCAACTTCCCGTGGATTGCGCTTAGTGGTCTCAAACGGTCTATAGTCGTGAGGTGATGCTTTGGTGTACCTCAGCGACTCATTTGAATCGTAGGTGTACTTCGGTACATCGTGTTATCTCACTTGTGGGACTCCGATTCGTAATCCGCGGCTTTGTAAGAATTAGAGTTGTGTTTTCACACTATGCTGTTAACACTCTCGAAGTTCAAACTTGTAAGTGCCGGAATCCGCTTATTACTAACCGTTTTAATGTTTTCTTCTTATGGAAGCTCAAGAGCGGAATGATCGTCGTGCGATTCTTCTCATGCTCCGCCAACATCATCACTAATGGAAGTTCTATCCAAAAGCAACACAAGTCAATTTAATGATTCTTCGTCAAATCAAAGAATCTATAAAGTTAAAGACTTAAAGAACTTCATCGATACTTGAATTTAAGCGTCAAAGAGGCGTGTGAGCATGTTGAAGAATGGCGTGGAGACTATGCGAAAATGAAGGCACTGGCGATCGCGGAGACAACAACATACTATCACTTTCATCGCAAAGAACAATGATCAAAGAACAAAGTTAAAGATGACGTCAAAGCATAACTGTTCAAAGATACTAATCTGGGGAGATGGTTCAAATCAAGGCAATTCTTCTCACAAGAAAGAAGAAGTGGAAAGGCGTCAAAGCTACTATTACATCAACGCCTTCACCGTTTTCCATCACCAACACTTGAGTGTTTGTTACTCATATGTAATAACACTTGAGGGGAGATTGTTGGAATCACTCCTAAACCTTATTCAAGTGTTAGTTACTCATATGTAATAGTTAGCTTATTATGGCCTTTATGTTGGTTATTAGCCTTAAGCTTATGTAGAAGGCCCATGAGCTTAGGCCCAAGCCCATAGGAGAAAGGAAGGGACTAGGAGTGTTGCCCTAGCTTCCCTCCTATAAATACTATGTAATAACCCTCATTTGAGGGTTGGTTGTTCAATTTATTCTCTTTCACTCACACCTAAGCATAAGGTCTTAGCTTTAGCGTGTGTGTGTGTTTGGTTTATTGTTCAATCGCCTCTCTATCTTTCTATTAAGCTTGTGTTGTAAATCTAGTGACCTAACAACAACTACCAAGAAAGAGCTTTTAGCTATGGTTTTTGCTTCGACAAGTTCGGGAAGTATCTCGTTCTTTCTAAGAGCGTCGTCTTCTGATCACTCACGCCTGCGCTATTTGTTCTCCAAGCAAGATGCAAAACCCAGACTAATTAGGTGGATTCTATTACTTCAAGAGTTCGACATTGAAATTGAGAGATAAAAAGGTTGAAAATCTTGCTGCCGATCATTTGTCACGTTTGGAAAACCCTGATCTTGAGAAACTCGATCATACCGAGATTCGCGACTCTTTTCGAGGAGCGGCTAATGGAAATTAAGGAGATTGAGCCATGGTATGCAGACTATGCTAATTATCATCGATAGATTTTTGCCAAACTACATGACCAAGCAAGATAAGAGGAAATTCTTCACAGCGCTAAAAATTACTTCGGGATGAGCCCTTCCTATTCGCATATGTACCGATCAAATCATTCGACGTTGCGTGGCGGAAGGGAGATTGATCGAGGATCTGAAAGAATGCCATGCGGGACCATCTGGAGGGCATCACGCGTAAATGTCACGCGCATGAAAGGTTTTAATGCGGATTCTCTATCACTATTTTTGAGATGTTAAGATTAGTTCAAATGTGTGATGCATGCCAAAGATCGGAAACATCTCGAAGGGATGAATCACCTCAATTATATCCAAGTCTGCGAAATATTCGTTTATGGGGTATAGACTTCATGGGACCCTTTCCATCATCCGGGAAATTAATACATTCGTAGCTATTGATTATGTTTCCAAATGGGTGGAGTCTCAAGCTCTTAGAACTAATGATGCAAGGGTGGTTATTCATTTTTTTAAAAAGCTCTTCGCACGATTCGGGATCCCCAAGGCATTGATCAGTGATAGAGGAACCCACTTTTGCAATACTCAAATGGAGAAGGTAATGAAGAAGTACGGTGTTCCACATAGATTTTCTCCATATCATCCTCAGACGAATGGACAAGTAGAAAACACAAATAGGGCATTAAAGCGGATACTTGAAAAAACGGTCCACCAAAATAGAAAAGATTGGGCATTCAAACTAGATGAGGCACTCTGGGCATTAGCTGCTTACAAAACACCGATCGGAACAACCCATTTTCGCTTACTATACGGGAAGGCGTGCCACCTCCCTATTGAACTTGAGCAAAAATCATATTGGGCACTTAAGGCTTGTAACATGGATTATAGGGGTCAAATAGATTCTTCAGCTTCAAGAATTGGATGAACTATGGCGGAAGCATATATGAATCGTCGATCACATACAAAGAAAGGCCAAATAAATGGCATGATCAACGAATAAAGAATCCTAAAATTTTTTTGGAAGGAGATAAGGTGCTCTTGTATAATTCAAGACTGCGGTTATTCCGGAAAACTCAAATTGAGATGGTATGGACCTTTTTGTTAAAAACAGATGAGCAATGGAGCACTGGTACTACTAGACCACGATGGGAGGGAATTTACCGTAAATGGACAACGTGTGAAACATTATCAGTTAGATAATAATGACATGGTGAACGATGAAGATATTGTTTTAGAAGAAAGTGACGGTAACGAAGTCACGTAAGGGCACGACTACGAGTCTAGCTACAAGACTCTTAAATAAAGAAAGCGCTTCGTGGGAGGCAACCCATGCTTAATTGTTTGCTTGTTAGTGTCTTATATCTTTTGTTGATTGTTTATTCTCATGTTTAAATTTGTAAAATGCTTTATTTTGTTTTTAACCTCGTCTTAATTGCATATAAAGGTATTTTACATAAAGGATATGTGTAGGGAGGTTACACACGTTTTCAAAAGAAACGTAAACATGAGAATAACAATTAATTAAAAGATATATATGTGTGTGTTTGTTCGAGTCAAATGCTTGTATCGAGTCATAATGGATGTTTTGCTGGAAATTTTTCCAGAATTTTTCCGAAAAATCGCATACGGTTTTTCAGGATAACATGATGGCGTCGAACTTGCAACGGCGGTGGAAAAGAGTAAAACAACAAATTACTTTTTCTCGTTTTCTGAGCTACTTATAAATTTTTGGAATTTTCCAGAAATTCAGTAAACATCCATTCCACAAGCATTATATCCTAGTTTAATAGAGTCTTATATATATATATATTATTACGCCGATTTTGAGAAGGTTTCTTTTGTTTTCTTCGAATGTGCAGGTTTTATTTATCAAGAAGAAGAAACAAAAGATTGGAATGAGCTTATCATGCATACATTTTTCTTGGAAAGGATTTAACCACCACTTTACGGATCCTACCGAGCTAATCAGGGGAGTACTAGTTTCTTCGTTTTTAATTACCTTCCATTATCATAACTTTGATACTTTCGGGGAACTTTGGGGACAATGTTCAGTTTAAGTGTAGGAGGGAAAATAAAACGGGAACTTTGAAACTATGCTTATCCTTGATTATTTGCTTTGTCTAATTGTATTTGTGTAATAAACCATGAGAAAATGTCGGTTAGGGTAATTTTGGCACCAAATTTAAAATTTTTCATGACATATTGGAGTGGGCCATTAGTCTTAACAAAAGCGTCTCACGGATAGGAAGTTGCATGACTAGCACAAAAACTCTTTACCTAAATTCCACCCAAAATGTGAGGATCGCCCTTAGATTAGTAGGAATTAAAGCATTCATCTTTAATGCTTAGAGTGTGAACCGGTATTATATTAGATTCTAGAACATGTTTTGTGATGCATTCCGAGATCGCTAGTAAGACTACACTTGTGTAGTTAGGAATAACTAAATGATAAGAGGCATTAGGATAACCCTTGTTTGATACCGTAATATAATTACTTCTTCCACATCGGTTGAGTAATTCCCCACACCCTTTGCGTTGTACTCATCTTTAGTACACGATACCCTAGTTAACCCCTCTGAGCCTATCCTTTTCGCGGTTCTCTTGATTTTTCGGTTTTCTGGAATATCAATGAAGCATTGTTTTACCCCACCCCAAATATACACCC
The DNA here is from genome assembly GCA_910596185.1 of Chrysanthemum makinoi. Classification (NCBI taxonomy): domain Eukaryota; kingdom Viridiplantae; phylum Streptophyta; class Magnoliopsida; order Asterales; family Asteraceae; genus Chrysanthemum; species Chrysanthemum makinoi. The sequence goes on from OU343219.1 coordinate 42,571,257, forward strand.
AAATCACCTTAGCCTACCTTGTATGCACTCACTTTTAGTGCATTATTGTTATCACCCTAAACCCTTAGTTCAATTATCTAGTTGCTTGCATGAGTTGCTAAGTCGAGTCATATCCTTTGTACACAGTTTTGGGATGATTGAGACTCATGGAAAAAAGTTAAAATTTATAAAATGATTGGAAGGGAACTTTAAATTCCCTTATTTGCGTAACATACCAAGTGTTTTGATCTTTTCAATTCGGGTCAAATTAGTGTTAGAGTAATAAAAAATTCAAGTGTAGGGATGTGCCTATAAATCCTATCATTTTGATGTTACCGTAGAGGATGGTAGAGTAAAAGTGTATGAAAAAAATCGAAAAAAATAGAAAAAGAGAAAAAAAAATATAGAGTTCAAAAAACGGGCTACCATCCTACATCTAGCCTTTAAATTTATGTTTGTTTATTTCAGTTATCTAGAGTTTAGAGTGTCGAGTCTTGGCTTAGCAACGCCATTCTTCGTATGCTTGTAACATAGAGATTTTTGACATGCCACCACTAAATAGCCTATCCCACCAAACCCTTTGTTTCCCTACCGTAAGCCTAAAATTACAACCCTTTAAAGACCTCTTTGATAGTCTTTCCTAGGTGCTACGCCAAAGCGATGGAGGTTTGATCTATTCTCAAGCCTATGGTAATCTATGTAGTAGGACGGTTAATGAGTGTTTATCTTCCATTTCCAACTTGTTATATTTCATATACACCCGAGAGAGATGTGAGTATCCAAACACCCCATGTGAGGTGCTAGTATGTAATTTCCGTGCTTGTTATGACTTTTTTGGGGCTTATATGTGTTGTGGACTGTTTTAAACCAATGCTTCATGACCCCTAACTTATAAATTAATTGGCTAAAATCACATTTGCTTGAGGACAAGCAAATACCAAGTGTAGGAATATTTGATAAGGTTTTAAAATGTACCTTTTTAAGGGGTCATTTAAGCCCTTATTTGATCACTTTTGTATCCGTTATTACTTAATATCGTTCCTTTTCACTTTTTAGGTCTCTTGAAGGCAAAATGCTGTAATGGCACTTATCCGGTGTCAAGCTTTAAAAGAGTAGGCCGTCGTAACTCAGACGGCCTAGATTTGATCGAGGCGGTCATAAGGCGAAGAGGGCGGTGTCACAAGCACAAAGGTGGCAAATTATAAGATAACTTGGCCAAGATGAATCCCCTAATGGCGGACTGACGGCGTCCTAATAAGGTGGCCGTCATATGTATAATCTATATATAGAATCCGAATTTTTCACTTTTAGAGAGTAGTCTTTTTGGAGTAAAAATGTAAACCGAACCAAGGCTGTCTTGTACAGTACTTTAGGGTTCTAAACCCTATCTTACATCAAGATAAGTGTTTTACTTCATTAATACGATTATGTCTTTGATTATTTGTGTGTATGCTTGCATGTTCTCCATGTCTGGCTAATTTACTTGTGTGTTTGCTTAGTGATTAGGAAACTTTATTATTGAATATTGATTGGTTGTCTCTTATCTTAATTGTTAATGATCTAGTATTGCGATAGGTCATTCGTTGTGTAGTTAATGCTTGATTAATCTTTGTGAACCTTAGACTATGACACCTAGAGTAGTTGTAGGCTAAATCATACAAAGAGTACCTTAGATTTAGAGTGTATAAATCCTAGAGATTTTGTAGACGAGACCCTTTGGTAAGTTCAAAGAGTTAGGGATAAACGCATACCCTACGACTATAGACACACAACGTGATTAAGAATAAGGACGTGACAATTCAACCATCAATAGGAGATAATTAAGGAGTAATAAAACCTAACTAAACACATCTTTAAACTATCATACGAGCACACAATAATTAGACATAGACTACATCACCTTAGATTAGATAATTAGATAAGTAGAGTAATCGGTAGAAATACCAACCCCCAAATTCAAACCCCGAGATTCGTACCTTTCCATTTTCTAAAAAAACATAAAATGATAAAAATAATCTTCCTCAACCCAACCTTAGTGTAGTAACTTCTCACTAGCATTCCTATTCCCCTAGAGAACGATATCAATACCGTGGCTTACCCTAATACTACACTACAACGATTAGGTTCACTGCCTAGGGTGTTATAAAACTTGCTCGAAGAAAAGGAAGTTCCTTTGACCCCGAACGATGCGTGTAGCGTTATCATTATCCATCCTAGTCAAGTCCATAGAAATTTTCTCGAGATGGTAAATTTCCAGACTTTGATTTCTCGTCAATTCATTGGTTACGACTAAGTCGAGCTCTTTTGAGATTCAAACAATGATGATTAAACATTTTTATCATTTTAATCCGTCTTCTCCCCCTCAAAAACAACATATTTGTGATATTTTTGATATCAACGGATTAAAAAACATTTTTAGAATCTTTTGGGGAGACAAACGGATTTGATTTTAGCATGAAGTAGGAACATTTTGGTTTTATACTCCCCTTTTAAGAAAGCATAATCAATAAAGGGTTTTGGAGGGACTTATTTTAAGCACAAAATATTTTGAAAGATTTTGAAAATCTTTTTGAACAATCTTGAAAAGGTGCTTAAGATGATGATGATTTCTCACTAGTATAAATGTAGTGCACTGAAGCGTATACTAGAGATTTTCTTTTGAAAAATACGAGTTTTGATTTGCAATAATCAAAAGTCATCATTTTAAGTCCAGGTGTGGTACAGAATTATCGAAAGCCATTGTGAAAGAAATTTTGAGAAACGACATGTTTAGAAACATTGAAAGAACTCTCGCTTAAGCATCTGTACATGTTCGTATCATTGTTGAATGACATTTCTAGAAACGTACAAAATATTGATTATACGAGAGACATGTTGTGAGAAGAATATTTTTGGATTTTTGATTTTATATTGTTTTAATTTTTGAAAGGGTCTAGAGTTATCTATCTTTAAATTTATGTTTTCTCGTTTTAAAGTTATCTAGAGTTTAGAGTGTCGAGTCTTGGCTTAGCAATGCCATTCTTCTCATGCTTGTAACATAAAGATGTTTGACTTGCCACCACTAAATCGCCTATCCAACCAAACCCTTTGTTTCCCAACCGTAAGCGGACGTTACAACCCTTTGATCTAGTCTCAAGCCTATGGTAATCTATGTACTAGGCCCGGTTAATGAGTGTTTATCTTCCATTTCCAATTTGATATATTTCATATACACCTGAGAGATGAGAGTATCCAAACACTACTTGTGAGGTGCCAGTATATAATTTCCATGCTTGTTATGACTTTTGTGGGGCTTATACTTGTTTTGAATTGTTCTAAACCAATGCTTCATGCCCCCTAACTTATATATTAATTGGCCAAAAGTACATTTTCTTGAGGACAAGCCAATACCAAGTGTAGGGATATTTGATAAGGATTTAAAAGGTACACTTTTGAGGGGTCAATTAAACCCTTAATCGACCCTTTATATCCGTTCTGCTAAATTTCGTTCCTTTTCACTTTTTAGGTCTCTTGAAGGCAAAATGCTGGAATGACGCTTATTTGGATGAAAAGGCGTGAAATATGAGAAGAAAATGGCTAAAGTCAAGATCAAGACACTCAAGCTGCTGCAAGTGAACCCGAAGGCTTCACAAACAAAAGGCGACGCCGTCCCTGTCATTGCAACGGCTTCGAGGAGAAATTGTAACACCCTAATTTCGTGATACGCGCGAATTCAAACTGGGTGTTACTTCATGGCACAACAGTCATAACAATAGAAAACGAACTCTAATGGAGTCATTTTAAAAGATTTATCATTCGATTTATATAAATATAAGAGTTTACAAAAATGAGGGTCCCAAATGGTTCCAAGTTTACAAAATACATTAAATGGGTTTTCGAATGATAATAAAATTTGTAGCCTTCTTGAGTATCTGTGCTCCACTTTGTGCCACTGCCAACATTATGGACCTGAAATACATGCTTAAAACTATCAACACAAAGGTTGAGTGAAATTCATATAGTTTAGGTAATCAGTTGACACAATATTATGTAAGGTGAGGTAATTAGTCTCACATTCATAGTTTAGAAAAAAGCAGATATTATTGCACTAAGAATTTATTTACCGGACTTGGTCAAACAAACGGGAATTGTCAATCCCAATAGCTATCCTCATTATTCGTGTTTACCCACAAGTGATTAATGGTTCATGATAATAGGGATTTGGCAATAGTATACTTAGTGCAACTAATACATTCAAGTATAATGTCAAAGCGATTGTCTTGATTTAAAATGGCTTATGTATTTTTCCGAGGGTTTATAAAACAATTAAGTAATAGAAAGTGGGGCTATGAACTCACCTGGAGTTTAATGAAGTTAGAAACACTTTAATGGATGTGATGGATAATTCGGGAAACTTCTACGTGCAACCTAAAAATGGAATGTTGCGACTTAGGTTTGGAATAATATTTTAGGAAAACATAAACCATCATATATATGTCTCTATGTTGATCATGATGTAGTCATTTATAGTTTGATGTTTATAGTAACATTTTTAATATGTGAAAATGTATTTAGTTTATAGATATCGTACTACCGTTCGGGCCATCACAATTCAGAGGTCATGTAGTAAACGTTCGAGGAGCTAGGACACTTTAAATCGTAAATCCAGCAAACTCGTCGATATGTTTTACCCAAATTAAACCTCTCACATCAAGCTCCCTACTATTGTAGCACTTTAGTAGATAAAATATATAATTTGAGTGGAGATTATTATATTATAAAGTTTAATTATGTCTTTAGCAAACATTTAGTTTTTTATTTTTTTTTATTTTTTTACAATTTCTCAAAGTTTACAAGTGGTCATAACTTATTTAATATAGCCAATAGTGAAATTTTAGTAACAATTCAATATGTAACTAGTTATAAAAATGACATGATTTTTATATTTGTCGATAAAAACTGTTTTACAAACATTAGGCAGTTAATGATATCATTTGGTGATTCAAGTTGCTATGTTTACCTTTTTATTTTGTCTACAGTAGTATGTAAGTTACCAAGTCCACATATAGCTATTTCAAATGGTCTCAAATATGTAGAATACAAAATAGTTTACTAGTTTGTTAAGTTTATGACAATATGTGAATTAAAACATATGTTTGAGTGTATGTACATCATGAATAAATATAGTAACTATATATATAGCATGTATTTAACAAGATTAGTAATAATAAACATGAGATAATGGAATGGTGGTGGTGATAAGTTGCTTACCACCTTTGACTTTCAAAAAGAAAAGAGTAACTAGTAAGGATAGGACTTTGATTGATCAAGCTTTCCACACCTTGGTACCCTTCCACACTTCTTGTAATAATGAAGGATTGGTGATGAAGTCTTAAGTGACTTGAGTGGATTTAAACTCAAGAAGATCACTTAAACTTGCTAGAGATTTGATGTAGCAACTTGTTACTTGCAACTAGCATCAACTTGGAGTCATGAATCAAAGCATGAGATGTATGTTGTGGTTTGATAAAACAACCAAGAGAGGGGAAGATGAGGGTTTTGTGAAGTCTTTCACACTACTATAGGAGGAAATTTTGGTTAACCAAGTATTGGGTTAGATAATAACCATGGTTGAATTAAGGACACATATATGAGATTACATGCAAAATAGATGAGATGATACCAACACTATGGTGAATCACCTCATATGGGCTGAGATATTGAGTGAGTGGGATGAGATATTATGTGTTGATAATATCTTGGTGTTATGATGTGTTTTGGTTCTGTTAAATGCCGAAGTAATTTGTTAAGCCATAAAACGTAAAATCGGGTATCGTAAAAATACGAAACTTGCATGAATGATGAGACTTGTCATTATACTCCATATAAAAATATAAAATGAGTGATAAGTCTCATTGGGGGTGCTAAAACGCTGTCGGCTGGAAAAGCGGGTCAAAAACGCGTTAAATCGCGTAAAGCGAAGCTGGAAAACGTAATTCTCCAAAACTTATGGAATGGTCTTAAAATGGTAGAAATACATATTTATAATATTTATAGTGTTTTATAGACATAACGGGATGCCCCAATAACGTTTAAACCCTAAAGTAGTTCTCAGACAGGGTTTTGTAAAATCGGTTTTTTATGGATTCAACGTACGTCGTCAGGACGACTTGTTGAGTTTTATTTATCTTGTCATTATGGTAAAATTAAAATAAAAATTTCTACGGGAAGAATAGTAAAAGTCAAATGGTCAAAAGTCAAAGTCAAAGGTCAACTTTAAAAGTTAAAGGGTATAATAGTCATTTTACCTTATCAAAATCTATGGGTTGCTACAGTGTCTACCCCTTAAGGGAATTCCATCCTGGAATCAGTGTGTGTGTTATCCGATGTTGAAGTGTAGAAAAATGTGGGTGTATGCGCGAATTCAATTCTAATCTTTCGTTCTCAAGTTTCTGGTCATAGAATGTGTTATGTACCATTCTAAGTTTTTGGTGGTGGCTTAAGTTGATAATCTAAAGGGTTTTGTTAAAATCTTATAGAGTCCAATATACCTCAAGTTTGGCTTTTCCCGATTCTCAAAACGAATCATATGTTATTTTATCGAGGCTTCCAACAAAACCTTAATTTCTAACAAGGAGTTTTTGTTAAATTTTAATGTCTTATGTTGATCCCAGTTGAGCAAACGATCCTTATAGAAAATGACTTAACAATAACTTGTTAAATACTACGCGGAATATAATATTTAACCTTAAGAAGAAGAAAAACAATAACACTAAACACCTCAATATTATTATTAATACGAATACTCTGAATAGTATTAGGGTTTTACAACCTTGAAGTGTGTCGAGCTTAGATATATCAAAACACACGTATATCTAATCTAACCTAGGACCTCCTTTTTATAGGCTAAGGAGTCCTTTACAAGATACAATACGTAACCTACAAGATAAATATCTTTTCCATATTTATCTAATACAAATATTAAACCGACTAAACAGACTAGCAGTGATTAAAATACATTAGCCGTGGTTATACAATACTACTAGCCGTGGTTTAACTCCAATAGTGGATTCCTTCTTCTAGCCGTGGTTTCTTTTACTCTAGCAGTGGTTCCTATACTTAGAATAATTCCTGATCAGTGGAACCTAAAACCCAACAATCCTCCCCTAAACTTGATATTTACCAACAAAAACATCAAGTTTCTTTTAAACCCAGAACTTCTTACTTGGAGGATGTATCCAAACACTTATCATAATTCAAAATCTTCTCAAACTTCCTTTTCAGTTTCTGATTCAGATAAGTAATCCACAGCTTTAGATCTATAAGCCATCCTCTTCAGTCTTCCTTGAGGTTTTGCTTTTAATGCCAAAGGACCCTGTAGATCTGCTATCTTCTCAATCTTTTTGAACAGATTATCAATCATAGGATTAGTGGGCTTAGTCCCCTGTGGAGCAAGTTTAGCTTCAAGCATTTTCCTGGCAACATTCTTTGATAAAGGATAATCCTTATCAATGAACATAAAGAACTACTCTTTAGTAGTTTGTACAGCATGAACTCTGCAAGATTGATACAACATCCAATCAACCACCTCACAGTCTGTCCAAAATTCATCATCTGGGTTAGGCTGACACAAATTCCTAATATAAGTTCACACAAAATTAGCTAATACTCCAGCTGGCCCATACTTCCCATGTCTGAATCAATATCTTCCATAGTTGCTCCAGATCAACCACCTTAAAACCAGACAACAATTGAGCAAACTTTTAGTAAGTGCTCTTCCATCCATCAGCCCTTGTAATTTCAATCATCTCTTTCTCATTTGCTGTGATGATCTGTAGATCTTCAATAGAATGAATAGCTCTTATAGGAGTAGGATCAATAGGCCTAGGTTTGTCACACTCCAAAAGATATTGGTTCACTCTCTCTTCTTTCTCCATTTCCTCATCTACCTTCTGCTTCTTAGAACTAGATTCATCATGAACTCCAACTTTTCTCTTTTCTTTATTCTTTAACCACTCAGCTTCTTTTTTCAGAGTTCATAGGAAGGAAATCTTCATTTATTCTCATACATCTTTGATAAATCTCTGAAACCCTCTCATAGGTACCCTTTCTTAAATCTTCACTAACATACATGGCCATGTTCCTGATAATCTTTATCATTTGATTTCTCATTTGACTCTTTGTAGGAGGTTTCTTCCTTTTGACCTGCTTTTTCTCTTGGTTTATCTTCCTCGCCCTTTCAGCCAACACCTTAGCCCTCTCATTAATAGATAACAGTTCCCATTCTAGAGTAGTATATTCAGTTTTTATTATTTCAAAGGCTTGAAAAACAAATTGTTGATCATTCCTTTCTGCTATCAATTTACGAGTAGCTTCTTCTTCTTTCTTTTGTTTTCTCTTGCCTAGAGCTTCACATCCTCCTTTTCAATTATTTTGAGAGCATTGCATCATAATCAATCTGCTCTTTCCTATTCTTAAACTTCAATTCAGGCTCAGCAATACCTTTCCCCTTTCCAATGTCTAGTAGAACCACTTTAGTCTTCAAAGGCTCACTAATTGTCAAAATTTTACTTAAGGGTTTAGGTCCATTAGGTTTAAGAAAGATAGGTACAGGTGCAATTGCAGGTGTAGGGTTGGAAGATGTTTGACTTAAGTTTATCAGGGTACTAGCAGCCTCCCTTTCAACTTCTTTAGATTGGGTGGTGAAATAACAGTGGTTGTGACTATTGTGGATGTGGTTGTTATAGCTATGGATGTTTTTTATGTAGCAGTGGATAAGTTTACCTCAGACGAAGTTATAGCAGTGGTTTGAAATTGAACTAGCCGTGGTTGCAGCAACACTAGCAGTGGTTGTTGCTAGCACCACTTCCTTCTATTTGTCTTCTACTACACACTTCAAAGTTTCAAGTACTGCTTCATTTCCATCCTTATCAGACACCACAATCCTCTCCTTGATCTCCACTATCCAATCATCATTCATTGTCACAACCTCACTGAATCTATGCACTCACTCCTCCCTGTTTGGTTACATCTTCCAAATACATCCTTATAGGAGTTTGCCTTCTTACAAGCGTTCCTTACTACATCAATCCTATGGTCTCCTAACTCTCTCCAAAATAGACACTCTATGTTGCAGTCTTCTAATATGTCTCCCCTGAAACACTGCAAGCTCTTGAAGACCAGTGAGAGTTTCCTCCATTTTTGTACACTTAGCCGTCAATTCAGTCAACTGTTCATGAATATCCTCCCCACTTTGACCTGTGCGGCTATTGGTGGTCGAGAGGTGGTTCATTGGAAAAGTCATCGTGTACATGTTCCGGATCAAAGATGATCAATGTCATGTTCCAAACTACCCCCTCATCAA
>OU343219.1:42580678-42602176 GCA_910596185.1 Chrysanthemum makinoi
GTTTTTGATGCTGATTCTATTGGCCAACAATATTCAAAAGAAGCACATGCAACTTGTTCAAAACTGACGCTGTCAAGAACCACCAATCTCTCTCAAGGGATGAAATGCCATTAACAAGCATTCAAGTGTGCAAATATTCTATATTTGGGGAATAGATTTCATGGGACCTTTCCGAAATCCCACAAATTCAATACATTCTCAAGTATATAGATTACGGTCCAAATGGGCAGTAATGAAGTTTTACCTACAAACGATGCTCGTGTCGCCGTTAATTTTCTCAAAAGCTTTTCGCTGCTACGGAATTCTCAAAGCACTCATAGTTTATCGAGAACTCATTTCTACAATCAACAAATGGAAAAAACCATGAAAAGATATGGAGTTCATCATCGATTTGCGACTGCCTATCATCCACAAACTAGTGGTCAAGTCGAAAATACCAACAGAGCTCTCAAAAAGAATAATGGAAAAAACAGTAAAAGACAATCCATCATTATGGGCAAGAAAACTTGATGATGCCTGGGGCATTTCCAGACGGCTTATAAAAACACCAATTGGTACAACTCCTTACAGACTCTTGTATGGGAAGACTTGTCATTTGCCGTCAGTTGAACATCGTGGCTTATCAAGCCGCATAAATGTAACACGATCTCAAAATAGGCGAGAGAAAAGATTTCCGCATTGCATTTAACTCATGAATTAGGACTCAAGCTTATGAAAAATTCCAAACTGTATAAAGCCAAAAAAGCTTATCATGATAAAAAGCTACGAATCAAAAAGAATTCAAAGCCGGAGATAAAGTTCTCGCTAACACATAAAATTCAAATCAAAGCTCCGGGTTACAACCAAAATGGTTTGGACCATATGTCGTTAAACATGGATATCCATCGGGGTATGTCGAACTCTATGACAAACAAGGTGGAAGTTTCATTGTTAATGGACACCGAATCAAGTTATATTACGACAAGGAGCAAAACAATGAAGTTTCTGTTGCATAAGGTCCGGAGACACCATGAGAATGAATTCAAAACTATCACCTTTGTAGCACCATTTCATGGAAGAATTCCACAAACTGCCTTACGGAAACCAATCACTGAATTCGTCCGGGACGATATTGAAGCTATCGTGAAGAATTCATGTACATCCCCAACTTTACAAATGTTCAAATGCCCTTGCAACAATAAATTCGGGAAGACTGAAGTCAGCTGATGACTCGATAAAAACAAGCGCCTCTCAGGAGGCAACCCCTTGTTTCAGATTTGATTTTCTATGGTCACTCCCAAAGTTTAAACCTTCGTTGAACTTAAGTGTGGGGGTGCCACCTTTAATAAAACCTTTGTTTGTTATAAGATTGTGTGCGGTGATGATTTCTCTAGTGGACGCAGTGAATGAAGAAAGAATTTTAAGCTGATAAACTCGTTGACATATCTGGTTTCATCTCTATTTTTCCCTATTTCTATACTTTGAAGTTCGTTTTTCATTGAGGACAATGTCTTAACTTAGGGGGGTGAATAGGAAAATTAGAGTTTTCATGCTTAAATTTAAAATTTTGCTTGCCCCTTGTGATCTAGTTGTTTTCACACTTTTAGGATTATCTATTAGAATAACTGGATCATTCCACTGGTAAAATTGGTAATATTTGAAATTTCGAGATGTGTTCCGATTACTATTGCAATCCATTCTGGGATCGATAACATTTGCTAACACATATTATAAACCCTTTCCACTAAATTGTGAGGATTTGAGCCTATTTCTTATTAGCATACATCTTTTATGCTTAGATCTTTTGCTATGAGTGTGCCGGTGATTTTATTTATTCTAGAACTTGTGCTTGTAAATCATTACAAGACCGCAGTGAGATTTATTGCATTTGTGCGATATAAGTGAATTCGTGTGATAAAGAGGCACCTTAGGATTTAACCCAAATGGCCTTCCATCTTACATCTAATGATATATTAGCTAGCCTCATTGGTTAGTTAACCACCCACATGGACCCATTTGTAGTGCTCATTTTAGCACTAGATACCCCTAGTTACACCTTCTGAGCCATCCCTTTCATTTTTGCTTCACCCAGAAAATACAAAAAGATTTTACATTTTAAACCTTAGCCTATCCCTTATCAATGTCTTACGGTTGGTTGCTAGTTTCATGGAAAGTGAAGATTGTTCAAATGATTATGAGTACCACATCCTATGTGATTGATTGAGCCATGTGTTGAGTTTATGTTCAAAAAAAAAAAAAAAAAATTGTGTTGAAGTATGGAAATAATAGCCAATGTGCTATGATCGAAGAACAATTGTCATGGCAAAGCAAAAAGCTGTGGAAAGCGGAAAAGAAGAAAGCAAAGCTATAATCGTTTATTTGGTTCGTGGAATGTTTGGTAGCTAGCAACTTGGGTATTAGACTTGATTTCATTTTTATTTTAACACCAATTTCATAACATTCCCATGCCTTATCCATACCCTTAACCCTTAGCCTATCATTATAACCCGAATAAAAAGCCCTCTTTAGATGTTTTTACTTGGTGCTCACGCCACGTCCGTGGAGTTTTGTTTCTGTACAAGCTTGGTAATAATCTAATCACACTGAGCAATGAGTGTGATTTATCTTGTCACCCACTAAAATGAGTGATTGAGTGAATTATATTCCATTATTTTTCGTGAGGTGTTTTGAAATGTTAATCATGCAAGAAAATCATTGGATATTGTCAAACATCTTGATGTTTCACCTTTATGAAGCATAATTGATGAATCCTTTCTCGTATTTATACTTGGTTGATTTGCATCACATTTTTCATAATCACGATCTGGTACCAGTGGATGTTTGTCCTAGATTTGCTTGAGGGCAAGCAAAGTTTAAGTGTGGGGAAATTTGATAACACTCAGATTGTGCATGTTTCTAGTTGCATTATGTGTACTTTTATATCTCGTATTTGGTTATATTTATGTGATTTTAGTACTTAATCGTATCTAGAGATGTTTGTCTAGTATTTTAACCAAGTGCGGGAAATGGAGGAAAATGGAAATATGCAGCTAATCGAAGATTCCGTTTCAAGAAAGCTAAATCTCAAGTACCTTTGAAGACTTTAGTGATTGAAGAACCAAGTTCTACAAGACAGAGTGAAAAGAAAAGATCAAGTTTTGTATCTCAGAAGATCCAACCGGATCCGGTTACACCTTCAGCCGGATCGGTTGGCATTTGGTCGGAATTAATGTTTTTGCCATAACTGACCGATCGGTCGGTGTGTTATTATTGAAGACCAGCCGGATCGGTTGGTCATATGACCGATCCGGTTGGAGAAGCTGCAGTTGTCAAATCTTCATCACTAAGCTTCCCCTTTGCATCCAAACGATTCTAGGTCCTTGTCTTGGTGTGTTCTAGTCCCTTCCTCACTCCTTGGAGGCCAAGTTAAGCATTTAACACCCTAGGCCTTGGAAATAGTATAAATAGAGGCTAATTGTGAGCATATGAAAGCACCACAATTACAAATCTCTCTACTCATAACACCAAGCCTTAAACTCTTAAAATTCGTCCTTAGAAATCCAGGGAAGTTTGGAGTTCCATAAGTTCCACCTTTGGAGGCCAAAACACCAAGAAGTCCACCACGATCCTTTGGGAATCATTACTTCACCATTTGTAATCTTATTCCAAGCATTGTAAGACTTTCAATCATGTTTTCTAATGTTCAAAGTTATGAGTTTATGTTCATGTTTGCTATGAGTGGCTAGTTTCTTTATGCACTTGCTTAAATGATGTTGATTATCATATGATTAGTTAGTGGTTGTGTTAACATGTTTTAATTCAATTTCAAGTTGATTCTAAGATCCAATTGTGCTAAAGTTTCATAGTGACATTTGTTAATCAAGTTTGGCTAATTGATAGTAATCGTTGTGGTCGAAAGGACTTATTGTTATTCAACTAGTCATAATCATTTTGTCTATGGATGATTGTTTTTACCCATTATTCTTGATTACACAAAGAAACTAAGGTGTGATTGTAATTGAAACGCTTTTTGATTATCAAATTGGATTGGTTGGAAGCATCTAAATGGTCGTGAAGATTAGTTGTTGAGAATCAATTGTAGCCTTTTGTCTATGATCGGTTACCTTTTGTATTGACCATTTCTTTAGCAATTTGATGAACAAGCGGATGTTTTGTGTTTAAGCTTATGTATAGACTTATGAAACTTAAATTGATCTTGAATTGATTGGTTAAACTTAATGCTTGTTTTTATGAACTAAAATCTTGATGAAGGTTTAACTTGTAAGAACAATAGATTAGTCTTCTGACTAGTTATCACAATCAACATGTTAAGAGGTTAACACAATCACATTAATCTACGATATGAAACTAGTTTAAGCATGTGTAGTTTTTAATCATCTGAATTTCATTATATCTATTTGGCTTTGTTATATGTTTTGGAAAGACTCCGCTAATTAACTTGTGCTTAGATTCACTCAAATCCCATGTAATCGATCCCTCACTCTACCTTCATAATCTTGCTATAACGGACGAGTATATTTGCTCGTATGTGTTATTGGTAATATTGGTAATTCACCTTTTATAAATTTTAAACTTGCACCAACCGCACAAGTGGTGGAACAGGAAATGCTCGAATGGGTTGAATGGTCTTCGATGCTACAAACCGCAATGAGAAGGGACACTGCTAATGCATGCCCAAAGCCAAGGACTAGGGCAGTGCTTATTTCAAAGAGGCTCTTCTTTTGGCTCTTAAGGATGAAGCCGGTGGAACTCTCACGCACAAAGAACGAGCTTTATGGCAAATGCGACTCGATGATGATATGGAGGACTTGCGTGCCAATGCACCGTTATGTTGATGGCTAATATGCATGAGTTACACATGAGTGACACGTGCCCTGTATGACACCGATGGCTTGTCTCGTAAATTCTAACAAACCATATTTATCTCTCGATCTCATATCTCCGCCAACATCTCAATCCGGCAAGGCTCGAATGTTCAAAATGAGCCATCCACATCTCATTCCGACGATTTTCAACTAGACCCGTAGTTATATTTGACGATCAAGATGACCAAACGGTTTCCCTTGATAATCAAATTGACTCGTGGTTATACTTGAGGATCTCAGTAATGATCATGTTGAGACTCACGTTGAACACGCCGAACTTTGCCTCATCCGCATTTTGCTCGCTTAATACAAGACCAACAAACCATAGTGGAAAAATGTCATGCCATTAATCAGGACTTGAAATGCAAAATGCACTGTTAACCAAGGATTTTGAATGTTTACAAAAGCAACTCAACTTTTTTAAAACTCAAGAAAACGCGGAAAACGGTTTTGAAGCAGCCTTTGCCAAATCTTATCAAAACGAAAAGTATTTAGAAAGACAGATGCGGATCTAGCCGCCGAAGAATGCTTTGTTGTCTCAAATAGAACAACTGAAACATGAACATAAAAAGCAAATTAACGCTCTCACCTTGGAAAATCAAAAAGCTAAGGTCGAGTTGTTAACTTGTCAAAAAGTTCTCTGATACAAAAAGCATTCAACGAAACGAATAGATGATCATCTTGAAGAAATCATCGGCTTGCAAAACAAACTTAAAGAGTTTAAAACTGTTGTTTACAAACATGGCGAGTCGGTCACAACCATTGAAAAGTTTACTTTAAAACCCAATCCAAATGGATATGGACCGAATCTTGCTGATTACAAACCTAAGCTTTCAACCAAATTATTCAAACCAAATCCTCGAAGTTTCCAAAGTGTAATATAAAATTGATAATTCGTTATGAGTGTTGTTGAATATCATCGCCAAGAGGAATTAGATGCGTAAGACGAGTCGATCAAAATTAGAAAAAGTTGTTTACAACAAACCTTTTAACTATTCAAAAGCGTCACTTTCGTCACACCAACGGATTCTTCTAACACACCAAGGATTATCATAAAACACCGAAGTCTTCTAATGTTAATCCCAAACCCGATTATGCACAAACTTATGGTCCTTTACCTTCCATCAGTGAAGTAAACTCAAAATCTAAAAATCGCAAAAATTCTTCTAGATATTTTGACATTTTCATGGCTGACCTCAAAACTTTACAACATGAGATAGAATATCATTTTAAATCAAAGTTCAACACTTTCAATCGCTCTAGCTGAGAACAAAGAGACATTTTTCGTAAAAATCTTTACCAAATGTTAAAAATTTGAAAAGTTGTGCATTGTCTTGGGAAAAGGACTTTCATAAGGAACTTGGATTAATGAAGGTCATTTTCGAGAAAATGTAAACATCTATTTCTAACACTAAACGTAAAAAGAAACTGTTGAGAAAAGATGTTGATCGACACTTGGAAGATGTCATCCGTGTCGATGTCCATAATGTGTGTTATTGAATTCTTTGTCATATGCATTTGATCATATCTCGCTGCCAATATTGTTGATTCTCGTGGTAAATGTTGAGAACACCGATAATGTGCTTCAGATCGAGTCCTTAAAAGTTGAAAACAAACGATTGTCAAACGAACTTTCAAATGCAATACGCCGCCTTAATTGGTGTCAAAAAGATATTCATGATCAACAACTTGTTTTTCAAAACAAAATCGCCCAGCTATGCGGCAAAATCTTCTCGATCCTAAAATTGAGCAATCGGATGATCAAAACGCGGTCTTTTAAGTGTCAAATCTCAAAATATGAACAAGAACTTGTAAAAGTTAAAAGGAATATGGTGTCATATTTGATTTACTCAAAAGACTCGTGATGAAGCATCAAATGAACTTGATCATTATCTTGCACACACTAAAGAAGTTATGCATTTTGCTCGAAATGTTCGGTCTGAAAATCAAGATCCGATTCACACTATCTTCAAGTTAAGAGAAATGTTAGGAAAGTATGAACAACTTCCGCTTACTGTGATTAAGAGAATAGCCCAAGAACACTTAGTAATCATGAACCTAGAATCCCTACTGCCAAATCACAAGTTGCTAACGTGCCTCCTTCTACTGAAACAGGAATAGTTGCGCCTTTTCCAAACGCCCCGACTTCACGCCTAGGAGCACTACATCGAAGAATAGGAAGTTGCGAACTAAGAAAAGATCAATAAGGAATGCTAAAGTAGAAGAACACCCTAGGACTATGAATAAGACTCACGTTGCTCCCACTATAGATATTAAGGCCCCAAATGTAATAGAAATAGTGATGTAAACGAATGCTAAACCGCTAAGTACTTTTGATATTCACCGATGCACCTTGTGTTATTTGTCGTAAAAGTATGAATCTCGATTGTCATGATAAATGTGTTGCTAAAGCTATCATCTCTCGCTTAAGGAATCCTAAGAACCGGAATACCTCTAGGCCCACTAATCTTTCTAAGTTTGTGCTTGGTAGACCGCCTTCTTTTGATTCTAAGAAACGCTTGTTGTCCCTCAGAGCTCCAGCCACCTCCTAGGAATGTAGTACCACCTAGTGCATTCACTAAGACTAAAGCAAATACTAGTTGGAGATGGCCGAAATGGATATATAACACACTAGGATTTAAGTGGATACCTAAAGCTATTGATGTTTGTATATCTACTATAATCGCTACGGAACCCTCTAACATTTCGGTTCCACATCTACTTCTATTCCATCCGTGTCGCCTGTGTGTAATGCAGTGATACGATCATTCTCTGATTGTTGATAGCGGATGTTCCCGACACATGACAGCAACCTTAAACTGTTATCAAACTTTATGCAAAGTTCATTGGCACCGCCGTTCGAATGATCACTTCGCAGCTATCATGGGCTACGGAGACTATATCAATGGGAACATCGAAATTAGCGGGGTTTATTATGTGGAAGGCCTCGGTCACAACTGCTTTCAGAGGTCGCCTGTGATGGAGATTTGGAGGTTGCTTTCGGGGAGAAAACTTGTTTCATTCGTGATCTACAAGGAAACGACCTTATGTCCGCTCGTAATTCAAGTCTTTACACTATCTCTATGCAAGACATGGTTGCTTCTTCTCCCATTTGCTTACTTTCAAAGGCAACATCAACAAAATCATGGCTATGGCACCGCTGCTCTCACATCTAAACTTTCAAACCATCACCAACCTTGCTCGACACAAACTAGTTGAAGGACTCCCACGGTTTCGGTATTCTTAAGATCACCTTTGCTCCTTGTGAACAAGGGAAAAGCACTCGTGCTCATTTTCCTTCAAAGGTGGAACACAGCTCAAAGATGTGCTTCATCTTCTTCACATGGATTTGTGTGGCCCGATGCATGTGCAAACGATCAATGGCAAACGCTACATCTTAGTAATTGTTGATGACTATTCACTGGACTTGGGTCTACTTTCTTCGAAGCAAAGATCAAGCTCCACAGATGATCATCACCTTTTTCACGAAAATACAAGTTTAGCTACGAAACACCGCTCGACTAATCGTAAGATATAGAGGCAATGAATTTGTTAATCAAACTCTTCGTGAATTTTATGAGAAAGTGGGAATTCAAAGATCGACATCTATTGCACGCACACCGTAACAAAACGGAGTTGTCGAAAGACGAAACCAACGTTAGTGGAAGCTGCAAGAACAATGTTAATCAATGCTAAACTTCCAGATTACTTATGGGCGTAAGTGACTCCATCGCGTGATGCTATACTCAAAACCGTTCTATGATTACAAAACGCCACAACAAAACACCTTTTGAGCTTGTGATGACTTTGGAAAGCTCAAAGCCAAAGTTGACATTGGAGTCTTTATAGGATATTGTGATAATTCTAAAGGTTTCCGAATCTGAATCGTCGAACAAAGGAGGTTATGGAAACGATTCATGCTCATTTTGATGAACTTACGGAAATGGCTTCTGAGTATAACAACTTGGAACCCGGTCACAACCGCTTAAACTTCCCTCAAACCCCATCATCACCGAACAAAGCCCCCACTTACTCGCCAACAAATGGAAAGGTTATTTGCTCCATTGTTCGCTGACGATATTGATGAACGTGCTCAGTGTATCCGCTGCTTTTTCGCAGCTCAACCCGATAATACTCTTATACCTGATACACCGCTACAACAACTACTGTTGAAGAAGCACCACCAGTTGACTCCAACACAACAGTTGAACAAACCGCATCCAACAATGATGAACTGATGATGTTCTCAATGAAGTACCCCCACCTGCAGATTTTGATCCAAATGCGTTCTTTAATCTGTTTGCTAATGAGACCGCCGCACCGATGTCGAATCTTCAACAAACCATTTGAATCCTCGACCGCACAATGTATACCAACATCAACCCTCCACACATAGATGGACAAAAGACCATCCTCTGGAAAACATTATTGGCAACCCGAATCAACCGGTCGTTACGAGACAACGTCTTCACACAGACGGTGAACATTGCATTTATGCACTCACCGCTCCGCCAATGAACCTAAAACATCAAAGACGCAATGACAAAAGACAACCGGATTGAATCCATGCAAGAAGAACTCAACCAATTCAAACGTCTTGAAGTATGGGAACTGTTGAAAGACCAACAGGGGTCTACGTCATTGGTCTCAAATGGATTTGGAAACAAATTGATGTGAAGGAAACGTTATCGAAATAAGTCACGCCTGGTGGCTAAGGGTTATCGTCAGGAAGAGGGAATAGACTTTGAAGAATCATTTGCTCCGGTTGCTGCCGTCTTGAGGTCGTTCGATATTTCTCGCGTCATGCTCATATGAATATGACGGTCTATCGATGGATGTCAAAACCGCTTCTCAATGGACAACTTAAAGAAACGGTTTATGTCACCAACCATGGATTCGTTGATCCCGAGTTCGAATCACGTCTACAAACTGAACAAAGCTCAGATGGTCTCAAACAAGCTCCTCGGCATGGTACGATAAGCTATCATCTTTCCTCATTGCTAATAATTTCACCAAAGGTTCGGTTGACCCAACTCTTTTTATACAATATCACGGGCACATATCTTAATTGTTCAAATTTACGTGGATGACATCATTTTTGGGTCTACACATAAAAAGTTTTCAATCGCTTTGCAAAACTAATGAAGAAAAATTTTGAAATGTCCATGATGGGTGAACTCACGCTCTTTCTGACCGCAAGTTCATCAATCACCCCTGGTATTTTCTTGAGTCACCCAAATATGCCCTTGAATTGTTAAACAAATTTGGAATGAAAACCGCGGACACCTATGCCACACCAATGGCTCATACCAAGAAGCTAGACGCTGATTTACATGGGAAATTGGTGGACCCTACAAAATACCGTAGTATTATTGGGACTCTCATGTATCTAATGTACCAGCTGACTGATATTGTCTTTGCCGTATATCTTTGCTCTCGCTATCACGCACCAACCGAAACCCACCTCTCTCGAGGCTAAAAGAATCCTCCGATACATAAAGGGAACCATTAACTTGGGGATCTGGTATCCGAAGGATCCTTGTTTTGAACTAATCGCGACGCTGACCACGCAGATGCTTAGACTCACGGAAAAGTACTTCTTGAGCTTTACAATTTCTTGGTGATAAACTGGTGTCATGGCAATCGAAGAAGCAGGATTGTACATCGCCGTCCTCAACCGGCGTAATATGTAGCCATGTCGGCGTGTTGTGCTCAAGTCATTTGGATGAGAACACAACTCAAAGACTATGGTTACGATTTGACGTAATCCCGATGTATCGCGACAATCGGAGTGCCATTGCGATCTCGCAACTCAGTTCAAAGACTCGAAATCAAAGCACATCGATCTTCGATATCATTTCATCAAGGATCACGTGGAACATGGTACTGTTGAATTATATTTTGTGGATACAATACCAATTGGCAGATCTTCTCACCAAAGCCTTGCCTCCCGCTAGGTTTAATGAGTTGGTCCACCGGATTGGTATGAGGTGTTTGACTCAAGAGGAATTGATGACCTCCTAAAACAGTCTTAAAAACCTGTCAAACACCAAAATCTCTTTTGTAAATAATTTTTCAAAAACAAAAATACAAAAGTATAAAACTCGATAAAACAACAAAAATATTCTTCTATCTATTTTCTTTCAACATTGCAAGTACATTTCTTCCTATAATCTTTCAAAATTCAAGATTTTTTCGATCAAGTGTTGGGGGAGAAAATTAATTTTAACTGCTTCAAAACATCCGTGTACTTGCATGTTATCATATCTCGTTGTTTCTTGTATCAATGGTGGTAAACTTTTCTGGTTAAATGACACTCCTCGGACTAAAATTTATAACCTTTCATTATTTTTCTTAAGTCGAGGGGAGTGTCGTCAAAGTTTCTTTCTTAAAATCTTTGTTTGGTAACCAAAATGGAAGTTAAATGGCTTTGTATGAAAAAGTAAAAGGTGGAGGGACCAAACTGCCAAAGCTTTAAAGTTATTTTAAATAAAACACCCCACCTAATTCCTTCACTTCACATTTATTACTCTCGTCTAACTAATCCCACGATAAAAATCGCTCTTCAAATCCTGTTTTGATCATCAATTTGTAAGTTATTTCGTATTTATAACAAGTTTTTAAACAATGGTTTTCAATTTTCATAAATCCAACGGTTAAAACTTGAAATATATTGATTTTTGTGTTCTACGCATAAGCGTATGAACACACAATCAAGTTTGTATGTTTGTGGTTGAAATGACTGTGTCAAAATGTTTTCTAACATCAATGATACATTTTCATCACTTAACCACACCGTAAACATGATTTGATTGATTTTGGAAATTAGGGTTTATGAGTGAATTTGGGTATTTTCAAATGTGAACGTTTTGGTCATAAAGATTGTTGTATAAGGTTGTTATCATGTTGAATTGATGATATCTAGGCCCTATATACCACCCATAAACACTAATGATTCATAAATTGGAAATTAGGGTTTAATGTTCATAAGTTTGGGTATTTTTGATTCACTTAGATTTTGATGTTAAAACTTGATAAATAACTCTATAACTTCCTAGACTACCGAAAAACAATTTGGTGCAATTCCTATGGCTAGAAATCTTACGCCGTAAACCTTAACTTTAGGGTTTAGACTACGCATAAGTATTTTACTGCGCATAAACTATTTGATAAGTATTCATGCCATGATTTGTTATAGAATGAATGTATGTGTTAATATTGATGTTATGATGATTTTATTTCGTGCTTGCTATGCATAAAACTCGAATCAAGGTGTTTGTTACTCACGCATAAGGATCACCTTACGCGTAGAAAGTTATGCGTAAGAGAAATCCTACGCGTAACTATTACGCGTAAGGTTCGACAATGGGACTACGCGATCCCCGTGAAGGATATGCGTAAACAGGACCTTACGATAAGGTCTACTCTTACGAGTAAGCCTTACGCGTAAGGTTTATATACGCCTACGCGTAAGCTCTACGCATAAGGTCCCTTTTCCTACGCGTAACATTTCTTACGCGTAGTTAGATCCTACGCATAAGCTTTCGCTCACGCATATATCACTCCTGCACGCTTAACTTTGCCAAAGTCTACGCCTAAACCTTGATTGACCTTCATAATGAGTTGTTACGTGTACAAACTTGTTAATAAATAATCATAACGTCACGAATCCAATAATGTCACTAATAAACTTAATCGTTTGATATGTTGTGAACAATAAGTGATAACATAAACTTTAAAACTTAAAGTTAACTAACTCACGAAACATTTCACGACGTCATTGGACTATTGAACAAACAAGTGACTTAGGACTCATAACAATCATTGACATTTTACATTCAATAACTAGACAATAAGACCTTCTGTTGACTAACATTATGTCTTTCGATATGTTGGTTCTTTTGGCGATTGTTATTTCAGATCACCGACATGGTCGCCAAATGAATGTGGATGCAACTGAGGTTCTCACTATTGCTGATATCTTCCCAAATGGCTATCCGAGAAAGATTGGAAAGAACAACCTTAGGGTTGACTTTGACACCCTCACATGCTCCGAATCTTCTTGTCTCATTGCTATGGATATTCTAAGGAATCATCCCTACCGAACATGCTCACACTGATACAGACCGAAATCTACATTCAACAATTCTGGGACTCTATGCGAGGATCATGGTCAAAGTGTTGGATAGTGACACTTAATCACAAACAAGTCACTATCACTCCTGCAGACTTACGGCTTTGTACTCATCATTCCGACATCGCGCTCACCGACTTCTTTGCCACACCTCAAGAAGAGACAGTTCGCAATTTCTACTTGATATTGGCTATGATGAAGCCAGAATTATTAACAAGCACTCTCACGTGGATCTTAAGAACATTCCTCAACCATGGAGAACACTCTACATCATCATCACTAAGTCTCTCTCGTCGCGGATGTGGCTATGAGCATCCCAAGCTCATGGAACTGCAAGTCTTCTGGTCATTGATCAATAAGTAGGACATTGAAATCGGCATCGATATGGGATGACATGATGTCATTTCACAAGAAACTTGGCTCAAAGATTCCCTATGTCGATACATAAATTGTTGATCCAGAGAGCACTTGGACTTCATCCCGACATTCCACAGAGGCTCAATGACCCGATAATCACGACATGTTGTCCGAACCTATCCTTTCTATCGTAATCAAGGAATCGACAACAAAGAAACAAGGTGCCGTTGCCCGATCACCTTCGACAAATGAAATCAAAAAGCTTGAAACATACAAAAGGTATCAAGTAGCAGGACGAGAAGGCAAAGTTGGTCATCTCGATGAAAAGCCTTCTGGAACTCCTACTCGGAGAGCCAGAAGAGGAAGTGCGGAAGTGCATAAGCACGAGAGTCAAAGGAAGGTCCCAAAGAGGAAACCTACTCCAAGGAAGAAAGTTCCCTCCAAGGAAGCTGCTCCTATTCCTACACATGAACCACAAAGAAAGCTATGGACGAAAGCTCAAGATACACAATCGACGAGGAGGTCCACTACTCAAATGCAAAGGATGACTCTCCATCAGCACTAAAACCTCCTAGTCCAATAGCTGGACATGGCAAAGGAAAGACTCCTGCACTTGTGCCATATGATGAAAGCTCAGAAAGTGATGAAGAGCAACTGGATAAATCATACTAGAAGAAGTTCAAATTGTTCACTTCAACACGCTGCACAACAATTTGCTCAAGAACAAATGGGTGGCCCCGGAGGGTCAAGTGGTGCAGCTCAACCTTCACCGATCCTCCGATGCGTTAATCAATCCGATAAGGGATCTGGTGCCACCACTTTGGTACAACAACAAACACTTGTTGAAGACACTATAGAGTATGATTTTGAAGAACCAGAATCTGAGAAGCTAGAGAAGGTAAAAGCTGATGAAGAAGCTGCAGCCAAAGCCAAAGCTGATGAACAAGCTAAGTATGGCAATGAAGAAGATGTTGAGTATGATACGTTTCTTCTAGATAGTCCTGGACGATCAAAGGAAGAAACTTCTGAACCACCAAAGGACCCGGAGTCTCCTCACATCTCATCATCATCCGATTCTTCTTCTCACTCTTCACCACCACCATAAAAAAGATCAACCAAATCATCATCCAAATCAGTGAAGAAGCCACCTCGATCTTGGATTTCTCATACTCATGAAAGAATTGTGAAAGCTGTCCAACAAGTCTGAAAGAAGGACATGCTCTACAGAAAACTGAATTGGTTTGTGACCAAATGCAAAGATCTACATGATGAGAATGACAAGATGCGAATGAAAGGGAATACATACGAAGCTCATGAGGATGATCTACAAGGGAAAATGGACGAATGATCAAGGATACACTCACAAGTACCTTCTGGATATCGCTCCTAAAGTCACAAAGGAGATGTTTACCAGACAACTATATCCGAATCTTATGCCGATAGCCAAGCAAACTATAAGATCAACACCCTTAACCGTCACAATCAATCCATCCGATCCTGTAGTTTTCTCGGATAATGAATTGGTGGCCAAGCTTGTCACACAAATGTCTAAACGATCCGGGACATTTACTGATGAAAGAAAGTTGTTTCAAGCATTGCTGGACTACCAACTCAAGAAGCATGCAGATTCGTGAAAGTCCAAACGCCCTAGAGACGATGAAGATAAGGATCAGGATAAGAATGATGAAGCTAAAACGACAAAAGAAGTCTCGTGAATCATCTTCCATGCCACCACCTCCCCAACGGCCTCCTGCTCAACAAAGGTCTCCTCCTCGCTCTTCTACCGATAAACCTCATGATTCTGAGACACCACCCCAGACTCAAAAAACCGGTGATTACTTTGAGTACACGGGTGGTGACGATGAAGAACACCACAGACCAATTTGAATGGTTTTCTACACTTGTCAATTCCACTCTCTACCCTGAAGAAGGTCAAGATCTGGTAGACGGTAATACATTGGAGCATGCTAAGATTATGCAAGAAAAGTTCCATGTGAAGAAGATGATGAAATCCGAGTTGATGCGAATCAAGAATGAAGCTTTTCAACTGTGGAAAGATAGCTCGAAAGTGCCATCGAGGTCTAATATCACCTTGAAAACATTGCTCGAGCTATGTCTAACAACATGGATTGGCTCAACCCGAAGCAAACATCGACTTCACCAAACGGGACAACCCTCCATATTACAACCGATGGTCAAAACCTCTACCAACAATTGGCCAATCAGATGAACCAAGGATTCCATTCCGATATTTCTTCAACAAAGACTTGGATTTTCTTCTACATGGTGGCGATGGTTCAAGGAAATACGCTACATCGTTGACACTTCCATTTCCAGCATATATACTCAACCGCATAGCCATCGAGGAACGTAAATCACTTGTTCTCCAACAAAGTGGAAGCATACGATCGAGATGCACTGTACGGGATTCATCATTGGCCGAACGCCAAGAATCTACTACGAAGTGCCGGTTCGAAGTCTCAACATGCAGATTTAGTTCTAAAAGTATCGTTGCCATCAAACACGCCGATCTTTCATCTAAGTGGGACTACACCTTCCTAAAGAATATCGTGGTCAAACGACAAGATTAAAGGGATTATGCATTTCTCGGTCGACTTTGAGAATTTGTCTATCAACGACATCGAAGACATGTACCTTGCCAAAGTACAGTGGTCGATGAGACAATTCTCCACGCTAGTACAACGTGAATTCATCAAGTCTGCTCATCTTCATCGACGATAGTTATCAAGAACGTGTAGAAGATCTCCGGGCAGTTGAATCTTATCGACCTGTCAACTTCACTCCACCACAGCTTGATCTACCCGACATTAACCAACTTCCACAATATACGCTCATCGAAACCTTTCGCGTCGTTTACCGTAGTGAACTTCAAAGAAATTGCTTGATGGCGCGCAGAGATCTTCATAAGTTTGGAGATCACACTTTGAAGATGGTTAGGGACGGATTGGCTTACCCGTTGAAGGATATACACCAAAAGATCGGGTCTCCTAAGCGATGGAATTCTCATGATCGAAGGGACGTGAAGAGGATCATCACCATGATTGATGAACGGTTGTATAGAAGGGATCAGCTTCGAAGACGGAAATCTATGTTGGTGGTCGACCCAGAGAAACATCATCGGCTTTCAACGCCCACTCACACTCGGAAATCTCCGACTACCCGTACCCCTTGAATTGCTTTTCATTATAAATTTGGATGTATGATTAATTATGTCTATGGCTTGTGCACACATTACAGTGTACAACCCGTACTTGTAAATAAAGGACCTTGTGGTACGCTTCAGTGCCACAATCCTTATAAAAGGAGCGAAAGCTTTTACTTTTGAGTAAAACCTATCAAACCTTTCATTTTTCAAGGTTTTGCTCAAAAGAACAAGTACTTCCCCTTATGATTTTCAAAACCTCAACCGTTTATATCACTTGTTGAGGGGAGTACTTGAATTAAAACTTTGTTCAAAAATTGTTCACAGTGGTCATTCTTCCCGCAACACTCTAAATGGTCATATTTATTCTCAACTTTTCAAAAATAACATCATATATGCCATTTTTGAGGGGAGAAAATAAGTGATAAGAAATATGTTGTGTCAATGCAAATGAATCATTGTGCTATAGACTTAACCCATGAATTGACGAGATCTTAACTGTTAGTAACTCGAAAAGACTTGTCCGGACGGGTAATAATTTCAAGCTAGTTCGCTAGTGATGTAAACGTGTCTCGAAAAGGACTTGTCTGAGTAGAATGTACCATTCGAGAAACTCTTGGTAGACATGAACTCTGACGGGTTTGACAACCTTTCGAGGATTTTCTACACCTTCAAGGTAGTTATTAGAGCTAGTTGTCACCTAAAAGCTGACAATGCAACTCTTTAACTATGCCACGTAACTGTGTCTCGCGGGGGATTGTCTATCTTGAGTTGATCAATTCAAAATGTGCGCGCTTTTCCTCATGGCATTTTAACCGTTAAAACTCTTAAGCACATGTGGAGGGGGAGTATTTATGCAAAATCTTATCTCAACAAGTGGTACTAAAATGTTTTTCATTCACAAACACTTTGAGAGATTTTTCACAACAATGGTTTTAATGGCAACATAGGTTAGTCATGAAGTTATAAGGTGACTAAGGTTAGGAATAACCGTCCTATGATCCGCCAGAGTCGGATGGATCTACCCAAGGACACCACAAATAGTTAGAATTTAGAAGTCCTTAGGTATGATTATAAAAAGGAGAAAATGAGAATCGGAGAAAGAAGGAGTTGAAGAATTAAAAAGAAATGCAAAGAAAAGGGTGAAAAGAAATAGGCCTCCCGATTATTCAACTTAGGCGCATAACCGGTTCAATTCATATGCTACTGGTTGTCACTAGATGACACCGGTATTGAAGATTAAAAGTCGTCATGGACCCAGTGACGCATGCACTAAACCTTCTTATCCACTCAAGTTTCTCTCAAGAAGCTTGTTTCATTCTCACAGGGAACCCTACGTAAACTATCGGCTCTTTCTTAGAGATTGCTGGTATTGAAGAAGGAGACCCTCTCCCTAGTCTCCGCTCAGAAAACCAAAATGCACTATTGAGTCTAGAGCCACGAGATTCATCAAAAGATCTCTTAGGTACACTTGACATTTCATCACTTGATATTCAACAATAAGAATTTCAGTGGTACATTATCGAGTCCTTCATAGATCTTAGCAATCATCGAGGGAACATTTATGAGAGGTTCACATTTGTGATCCTCAGTCATTGAATGGAAACTCCTGCCAGGGTCAACATCAAACGCCCGACAGCAGGTCGCTTCGGCAACTCCCCGTGGATTACGCTTAGTGTGTCTCAAACGGTCTACAGTCGTGAGGTGATGCTTCGTGTACCTCACGACTCATCTCAATCGTAGGTGTACTTCGTACATCGTGTTATCTCACTTGTGGGACCGATTCAGAACGGCCTTTGTAAGAATTAGAGTTGTGTTTTCACACTATGCTGTTAACACTCTCAAAGTTCAAACTTGTAAGTGCCGGAATCCGCTTATTACTAACCGCTTTAATGTTTTCTTCTTATGGAAGCTCTGAGCGGAATGATCGTGCAGATTCTTCTCATGCTCACGCCAACATCATCACTAATGGAAGTTCTATCCAAAAGCAACACAACAGTCAGAATGATTCTTCGTCAAATCAAAGAATCTATAAAGTTAAATACTTAAAGAACTTCATCAAGACTGAATTCAAACGTCAAAAGAGCGGTGAGCATGTTGAAGAATGACGTGGAGACACCTGAGCAAAGCAGGCACTGAGGCGACTCGAAGCGCACAACAACATACTATCACTTTCATCACAAAGAACAATGATCAAAGAACAAAGTTAAAGATGACGCCAAAGCATAACCTGTTCAAAGATACTACTGGGAGATGGTTCAAATCAAGGCAATTCTTCTCACAAGAAAGAAGAATGTCAGAAGACGCCAAAGCTACTATTACATCAACGCCTTCACCGTTTTCCATCACCAACACTTGAGTGTTTGTTACTCATATGTAATAACACTTGAGGGGAGATTGTTGGAATCACTCCTAAACCTTATTCAAGTGTCAGTTACTCATATGTAATAGTTAGCTTATTATGGCCTTTATGTTGGTTATTAGCCTTAAGCTTATGTAGAAGGCCCATGAGCTTAGGCCCAAGCCCATAGGAGAAAGGAAGGGACTAGGAGTGTTGCCCTAGCTTCCCTCCTATAAATACTATGTAATAACCCTCATTTGAGGGTTGGTTGTTCAATTTATTCTCTTTCACTCACACCTACGCATAACCGGTCTTAGCTTTAACGTGTGTGTGTGTTTGGTTTATTGTTCAATCGCCTCTCTATCTTTCTATTAAGCTTGTGTTGTAAATCTAGTGACCTAACAACAACTACCAAGAAAGAGCTTTTAGCTATGGTTTTTGCTTTCGACAAGTTCAGGAAGTATCTCGTTCTTTCTAAGACTGTCGTCTTTACTGATCACTCTGCCCTGCGCTATTTGTTCTCCAAGCAAGATGCAAAACCCCGACTAATTAGGTGGATTCTATTACTTCAAGAGTTCGACATTGAAATTCGAGATAAAAAGGGGGCTGAAAATCTTGCTGCCGATCATTTGTCACGTTTGGAAAACCCTGATCTTGAGAAACTCGATCATACCGAGATTCGCGACTCTTTTCCCCGAGGAAGCTAATGGAAATTAAGGAGATTGAGCCATGGTATGCAGACTATGCTAATTATCTCATTCAGAGATTTTGCCAAACTACATGACCAAGCAAGATAAGAGGAAATTCTTCACAACGCTTAAAACATTACTTCGGGATGAGCCCTTCCTATTCCGCATATGTACCGATCAAATCATTCGACGTATGCGTGTCGGGAAGGAGATTGATCGAAGTTCTGAAAGAATGCCATGCGGGACCATCTGGAGGGCATCACGGCGTAAATGTCACGGCATGAAAGGTTTTTGATGCCGGATTCTACTGTCCTACTATTTTTTGAGATGTTAAGAGATTAGTTCAAATGTGTGATGCATGCCAAAGATCGGGAAACATCTCTCGAAGGGATGAATCACCTCAGAATTATATCCAAGTCTGCGAAATATTCGTTGTCTGGGGTATAGACTTCATGGGACCCTTTCCATCATCCGGAGGAAATTAATACATTCTCGTAGCTATTGATTATGTTTCCAAATGGGTGGAGTCTCAAGCTCTTAGAACTAATGATGCAAGGGTGGTTATTCATTTTTTTAAAAAGCTCTTCGCACGATTCGGGATCCCCAAGGCATTGATCAGTGATAGAGGAACCCACTTTTGTAATGCTCAAATGGAGAAGGTAATGAAGAAGTACGGTGTTACACATAGATTTTCTACCGCATATCATCCTCAGACGAATGGACAAGTAGAAAACACAAATAGGGCATTAAAGCGGATACTTGAAAAAACGGTCCACCAAAATAGAAAAGATTGGGCATTCAAACTGGATGAGGCACTCTGGGCATTCAGAACTGCTTACAAAACACCGATCGGAACAACCCATTTTCGCTTAGTATACGGGAAGGCGTGCCACCTCCCTATTGAACTTGAGCAAAAATCATATTGGGCACTTAAGGCTTGTAACATGGATTATTCTGAGGCAGGGTCAAATAGATTCTTACAGCTTCAAGAATTGGATGAACTATGGCCGGAAGCATATGAATCGTCGATCACATACAAAGAAAGGCCAAATAAATGGCATGATCAACGAATAAAGAATCCTAAAATTTTTTTGGAAGGAGATAAGGTGCTCTTGTATAATTCAAGACTGCGGTTATTTCCGGGAAAACTCAAATTGAGATGGTATGGACCTTTTTCAGTAAAGAACAGATGAGCAATGGAGCACTGGTACTACTAGACCACGATGGGAGGGAATTTACCGTAAATGGACAACGTGTGAAACATTATCAGTTAGATAATAATGACATGGTGAACGATGAAGATATTGTTTTAGAAGAAAGTGACGGTAACGAAGTCACGTAAGGGCACGACTACGAGTCTAGCTACAAGACTCTTAAATAAAGAAACGCGCTTCGTGGGAGGCAACCCATGCTTAATTGTTTGCTTGTTAGTGTCTTATATCTTTTGTTGATTGTTTATTCTCATGTTTAAATTTGTAAAAATGCTTTATTTTGTTTTTAACCTCGTCTTAATTGCATATAAAGGTATTTTACATAAAGGATATGTGTAGGGAGGTTACACACGTTTTCAAAAGAAACGTAAACATGAGAATAACAATTAATTAAAAGATATATATGTGTGTGTTTGTTCGAGTCAAATGCTTGTATCGAGTCATAATGGATGTTTTGCAGAAATTTTTCCAGAATTTTTTCCTGAAAATCGCATACCAGTTTTTTTCAGGATAACATGATGGCGTCAGGCTTGCAACCTGACGGCGTCAGGAAGGAGTAAAAACAACAAATTACTTTTTTCTCATTTTCTGAGCTACTTATAAATTTTTGGAATTTTCCAGAAATTCTGTAAACATCCATTCCACAAGCATTATATCCTAGTTTAATCGAGTCTTATATATATTATTACCGCCGATTTTACGCGAAGGTTTCTTTTGTTTTCTTCGAATGTGCAGGTT
>OU343219.1:42602276-42696175 GCA_910596185.1 Chrysanthemum makinoi
TTATTTATCAAGAAGAAGAAACAAAAGATTGGAAGGAGCTTTTCACGCATACATTTTTCTTCGGCAGGATTTAACCACCACTTTACACGGATCCTACCGAGCTAATCAGGGGAGTACTAGTTTCTTTCGTTTTTAATTACCTTCCATTATCATAACTTTGATACTTTCGGGGAACTTTGGGGACAATGTTCAGTTTAAGTGTAGGGAGGGAAAATAAAACGGGAACTTTGAAACTATGCTTATCCTTGATTATTTGCTTTGTCTAATTGTATTTGTGTAATAAACCATGAGAAAATGTCGGTTAGGGTAATTTTGGCACCAAATTTAAAATTTTTCATGACATATAGGAGTGGGCCATTAGTCTTAACAAAAGCGTCTCACGGATAGGAAGTTGCATGACTAGCACAAAAACTCTTTACCACCTAAATTCCACCCAAAATGTGAGGATCGCCCTTAGATTAGTAGGAATTAAAGCATTCATCTTTAATGCTTAGAGTGTGAACCGGTAGTATATTAGATTCTAGAACATGTTTTGTGATGCATTCCGAGATCGCTAGTAAGACTACACTTGTGTAGTTAGGAATAACTAAATGATAAGAGGCATTAGGATAACCCTTGTTTGATACCCGTAATATAATTACTTCTTCCACATCGGTTGAGTAATTCCCCCACACCCTTTGCGTTGTACTCATCTTTAGTACACGATACCCCTAGTTAACCCCTTTGAGCCTATCCTTTTCGCGGTTCTCTTGATTTTTTGGTTTTCCGGAATATCAATGAAGAGCATTGTTTACACCCCACCCCCAAATATACACCCAAATCACCTTAGCCTACCTTGTATGCACTCACTTTTAGTGCATTATTGTTATCACCCTAAACCCTTAGTTCAATTATCTAGTTGCTTGCATGAGTTGCTAAGTCGAGTCATATCCTTTGTACACAGTTTTGGGATGATTGAGACTCA
Source organism: Chrysanthemum makinoi (assembly GCA_910596185.1). NCBI lineage: Eukaryota > Viridiplantae > Streptophyta > Magnoliopsida > Asterales > Asteraceae > Chrysanthemum > Chrysanthemum makinoi. The sequence goes on from OU343219.1 coordinate 42,603,241, forward strand.
TGGAAAAAAGTTAAAGTTTATAAAATGATTGGAAGGGAACTTTAAATTCCCTTATTTGCGTAATAACATACCCAAGTGTTTTGATCTTTTCAATTCGGGTCAAATTAGTGTTAGAGTAATAAAAATTCAAGTGTAGGGATGTGCCTATAAATCCTATCATTTTGATGTTACCGTAGAGGATGGTAGAGTAAAAGTGTATGAAAAAAAAAAAAATCGAAAAAAATAGAAAAAGAGAAAAAAAAATATAGAGTTCAAAAAAAAAAAAAAAAAAAAACGGGCTACCATCCTACATCTAGCCTTTAAATTTATGTTTGTTTATTTCAGTTATCTAGAGTTTAGAGTGTCGAGTCTTGGCTTAGCAACGCCATTCTTCGTATGCTTGTAACATAGAGATTTTTGACATGCCACCACTAAATAGCCTATCCCACCAAACCCTTTGTTTCCCTACCGTAAGCCTAAAATTACAACCCTTTAAAGACCTCTTTGATAGTCTTTCCTAGGTGCTTACGCCAAAGCGATGGAGGTTTGATCTATTCTCAAGCCTATGGTAATCTATGTAGTAGGACCGGTTAATGAGTGTTTATCTTCCATTTCCAACTTGTTATATTTCATATACACCCGAGAGAGATGTGAGTATCCAAACACCCCATGTGAGGTGCTAGTATGTAATTTCCGTGCTTGTTATGACTTTTGCGGGGCTTATATGTGTTGTGGACTGTTTTAAACCAATGCTTCATGACCCCTAACTTATAAATTAATTGGCTAAAATCACATTTGCTTGAGGACAAGCAAATACCAAGTGTAGGAATATTTGATAAGGTTTTAAAATGTACCTTTTTAAGGGGTCATTTAAGCCCTTATTTGATCACTTTTGTATCCGTTATTACTTAATATCGTTCCTTTTCACTTTTTAGGTCTCTTGAAGGCAAAATGCTGTAATGGCACTTATTTGGACGAAAAGGCGGATATATTAAAGAAAATGGCCTCAAGAATCGAGACACTCAAGGCTGAAGACAAGGTGCTTAACTCTGGCGTCGCCGGAGCATTTTGTGGGACATAAGTCAAATTTCTTATTTTCCGGTGTCAAGCTTTAAAAGAGTAGGGTCGCAACCCGCACGCCTAGATTTGATCCAGCGCCATAAGTGAAGAGGACGGTGTCACAAGCACAAGGTGACGCCGTCCGCAAGATTAATGCCAAGACGAATCCCTAATGACGGCGACCCGACGGCGTCACAATACATAAGGTGACGCCGTCGCACATGTAATCTTATATATAGAATCCGAATTTTTCACTTTTAGAGAGTAGTCTTTTTGGAGTAAAAACGTAAACCGAACCAAGGCTGTCTTGTACAGTACTTTAGGGTTCTAAACCCTATCTTACATCAAGATAAGTGTTTTACTTCATTAATACGATTATGTCTTTGATTATTTGTGTGTATGCTTGCATGTTCTCCATGTCTGGCTAATTTACTTGTGTGTTTGCTTAGTGATTATGAAACTTTATTATTGAATATTGATTGGTTGTCTCTTATCTTAATTGTTAATGATCTAGTATTGCGATAGGTCATTCGTTGTGTAGTTAATGCTTGATTAATCTTTGTGAACCTTAGACTATGACACCTAGAGTAGTTGTAGGCTAAATCATACAAAGAGTACCTTAGATTTAGAGTGTATAAATCCTAGAGATTTTGTAGACGAGACCCTTTGGTAAGTTCAAAGAGTTAGGGATAAACGCATACCCTACGACTATAGACACACAACGTGATTAAGAATAAGGACGTGACAATTCAACCATCAATAGGAGATAATTAAGGAGTAAAAAACCTAACTAAACACATTTTTAAACTATCATACGAGCACACAATAATTAGACATAGACTACCATCACCTTAGATTAGACAATTAGATAAGTAGAGTAATCGGTAGAAATACCAACCCCCCCCCCAAATTCAAACCCCGAGATTCGTACCTTTCCATTTTCTAAAAAAACATAAAAAAGATAAAAAATAATCTTCCTCAACCCCAACCTTAGTGTAGTAACTTCTCACTAGCATTCCTATTCCCCTAGAGAACGATATCAATACCCGTGGCTTACCCTAATACTACACTACAACGATTAGGTTCACTGCCTAGGGTGTTATAAAACTTGCTCGAAGAAAAGGAAGTTCCTTTGACCCCGAACGATGCGTGTAGCGTTATCATTATCCATCCTAGTCAAGTCCATAGAAATTTTCTCGAGATGGTAAATTTCCAGACTTTGATTTCTCGTCAATTCATTGGTTACGACTAAGTCGAGCTCTTTTGAGATTCAAACAATGATGATTAAACATTTTTTATCACATTTTAATCACGTCTTCTCCCCCTCAAAAACAACATATTTGTGATATTTTTGATATCAACGGATTAAACAACATTTTTAGAATCTTTTGGGGAGACAAACGGATTTGATTTTAGCATGAAGTAGGAACATTTTGGTTTTATACTCCCCTTTTAAGAAAGCATAATCAATAAAGGGTTTTGGAGGGACTTATTTTAAGCACAAAATATTTTGAAAGATTTTGAAAAATCTTTTTGAACAATCTTGAAAAGGTGCTTAAGATGATGATGATTTCTCACTAGTATAAATGTAGTGCACTGAAGCGTATACTAGAGATTTTCTTTTGAAAAATACGAGTTTTGATTTGCAATAATCAAAAGTCATCATTTTAAGTCCAGGTGTCGTACAGAATTATACGAAAGCCATTGTGAAAGAAATTTTGAGAAACGACATGTTTTAGAAAACATTGAAAGAACTCTCGCTTAAGCATCTGTACATGTTCGTATCATTGTTGAATGACATTTCTAGAAACGTATAAAATATCGATTATACGAGAGACATGTTGTGAGAAGAATATTTTTGGATTTTTTATTTTATATTGTTTTTTAATTTTTGAAAGGGTCCTAGAGTTATCTATCTTTAAATTTATGTTTGTCTGTTTTAAAGTTATCTAGAGTTTAGAGTGTCGAGTCTTGGCTTAGCAATGCCATTCTTCTCATGCTTGTAACATAAAGATGTTTGACTTGCCACCACTAAATCGCCTATCCAACCAAACCCTTAGTTTCCCAACCGTAAGCCTGACGTTACAACCCTTTGATCTAGTCTCAAGCCTATGGTAATCTATGTACTAGGACCGGTTAATGAGTGTTTATCTTCCATTTCCAATTTGATATATTTCATATACACCTGAGAGATGAGAGTATCCAAACACTACTTGTGAGGTGCCAGTATATAATTTCCATGCTTGTTATGACTTTTGTGGGGCTTATACTTGTTTTGAATTGTTCTAAACCAATGCTTCATGCCCCCTAACTTATATATTAATTGGCCAAAAGTACATTTTCTTGAGGACAAGCAAATACCAAGTGTAGGGATATTTGATAAGGATTTAAAAGGTACACTTTTGAGGGGTCATTTAAACCCTTAATCGACCACTTTTATATCCGTTACTGCTAAATTTCGTTCCTTTTCACTTTTTAGGTCTCTTGAAGGCAAAATGCTGGAATGACGCTTATTTGGATGAAAAGGCGTGAAATATGAGAAGAAAATGGCTAAAGTCAAGATCAAGACACTCAAGCTGCTGCAAGTGAACCCGAAGGCTTCACAAACAAAAGGCGACGCCGTCCCTGTCATTGCAACGGCTCAGGAGTGAAATTTGTAACACCCCTAATTTCGTGATACGCAGCGGAATTCAAACTGGGTGTTACTTCATGGCACAACAGTCATAACAATAGAAAACGAACTCTAATGGAGTCATTTTAAAAGATTTATCATTCGATTTATATAAATATCAGAGTTTACAAAAATGAGGTCCCAAATGGTTCCAAGTTTACAAAATACATTAAATGGGTTTTCGAATGATAATAAAATTTGTAGCCTTCTTGAGTATCTGTGCTCCACTGTGCCAGCTGCCAACATTATGGACCTGAAATACATGCTTAAAACTATCAACACAAAGGTTGAGTGAAATTCATATAGTTTAGGTAATCAGTTGAACACAATATTCGTAAGGTGAGGTAATTAGTCTCACATTCATAGTTTAGAAAACAAAACAGATATTATTGCACTAAGAATTTATTTACCGGACTTGGTCAAACAAACGGGAATTGTCAATCCCAATAGCTATCCTCATTATTCGTGTTTACCCACAAGTGATTAATGGTTCATGATAATAGGGATTTGGCAATAGTATACTTAGTGCAACTAATACATTCAAGTATAATGTCAAAGCAGTGTCTTCGATTTAAAATAAAGCATGTATTTTCCCAAGGGTTTATAAAACAATTAAGTAATAGAAAGTGGGGCTATGAACTCACCTAGAGTTTAATGAAGTTAAGTACTTTAATGGATGTGATGGATAATTCGGGAAACTTCTACGTGCAACCTAAAAATGGAATGTTGCGACTTAGGTTTGGAATAATATTTTAGGAAAACATAAACCATCATATATATGTCTCTATGTTGATCATGATGTAGTCATTTATAGTTTGATGTTTATAGTAACATTTTTAATATGTGAAAATGTATTTAGTTTATAGATATCGTACTACCGTTCGGGCCATCACAATTCAGAGGTCATGTAGTAAACGTTCGAGGAGCTAGGACACTTTAAATCGTAAATCCAGCAAACTCGTCGATATGTTTTACCCAAATTAAACCTCTCACATCAAGCTCCCTACTATTGTAGCACTTTAGTAGATAAAATATATAATTTGAGTGGAGATTATTATATTATAAAGTTTAATTATGTCTTTAGCAAACATTTAGTTTTTTATTTTTTTTTATTTTTTTACAATTTCTCAAAGTTTACAAGTGGTCATAACTTATTTAATATAGCCAATAGTGAAATTTTAGTAACAATTCAATATGTAACTAGTTATAAAAATGACATGATTTTTATATTTGTCGATAAAAACTGTTTTACAAACATTAGGCAGTTAATGATATCATTTGGTGATTCAAGTTGCTATGTTTACCTTTTTATTTTGTCTACAGTAGTATGTAAGTTACCAAGTCCATATATAGCTATTTCAAATGGTCTCAAATATGTAGAATACAAAATAGTTTACTAGTTTGTTAAGTTTATGACAATATGTGAATTAAAACATATGTTTGAGTGTATGTACATCATGAATAAATATAGTAACTATATATATAGCATGTATTTAACAAGATTAGTAATAATAAACATGAGATAATGGAATGGTGGTGGTGATAAGTTGCTTACCACCTTTGACTTTCAAAAAGAAAAGAGTAACTAGTAAGGATAGGACTTTGATTGATCAAGCTTTCCACACCTTGGTACCCTTCCACACTTCTTGTAATAATGAAGGATTGGTGATGAAGTCTTAAGTGACTTGAGTGGATTTAAACTCAAGAAGATCACTTAAACTTGCTAGAGATTTGATGTAGTAACTTGTTACTTGCAACTTCCTTAGCATCAACTTGGAGTCATGAATCAAAGCATGAGATGTATGTTGTGGTTTTGATAAAAACAACCAAGAGAGGGGAAGATGAGGGTTTTGTGAAGTCTTTCACTTGCTACTTATAGGAGGGAAATTTTGGTTAACCAAGTATTGGGTTAGATAATAACCATGGTTGAATTAAGGACACATATATGAGATTACATGCAAAATAGATGAGATGATACCAACACTATGGTGAATCACCTCATATGGGCTGAGATATTGAGTGAGTGGGATGAGATATTATGTGTTGATAATATCTTGGTGTTATGATGTGTTTTGGTTCTGTTAAATGCCGACCGTAATTTGTTAAGCCATAAAACGTAAAATCGGGTATCGTAAAAATACGAAACTTGCATGAATGATGAGACTTGTCATTATACTCCATATAAAAATATAAAATGAGTGATAAGTCTCATTGGGTGCTAAAACGCTGTCGAAAGCTGGAAACGCGGGTCAAAAACGCGTAAATCGCGTAAAACGCAGAACTGGAAAACGTAATTCTCCAAAACTTATGGAATGGTCTTAAAATGGTAGAAATACATATTTATAATATTTATAGTGTTTTATAGACATAACGGGATGCCCCAATAACGTTTAAAACCTAAAGTAGTTCTCAGACAGGGTTTTGTGAAATCGGTTTTTTATGGATTCAACGTACGTCGTCAGGACGACTTGTTGAGTTTTATTTATCTTGTCATTATGGTAAAATTAAAATAAAAATTTCTACGGGATGAATAGTAAAAGTCAAATGGTCAAAAGTCAAAGTCAAAGGTCAACTTTAAAAGTTAAAGGGTATAATAGTCATTTTACCTTATCAAAATCTATGGGTTGCTACAGTGTCTACCCCTTAAGGGAATTCCATCCTGGAATTCAGTGTGTGTTATCCGATGTTGAAGTGTCGAGAAAAATGTGGGTGTATGCGCCGAATTCTAATCTTTGCGTTCTCAAGTTTCTGGTCATAGAATGTGTTATGTATCATTCTAAGTTTTTGGTGGTGGCTTAAGTTGATAATCTAAAGGGTTTTGTTAAAATCTTATAGAGTCCAATATACCTCAAGTTTGGCTTTTCCCGATTCTCAAAACGAATCATATGTTATTTTATCGAGGCTTCCAACAAAACCTTAATTTCTAACAAGGAGTTTTTGTTAAATTTTAATGTCTTATGTTGATCCCAGTTGAGAAAACGATCCTTATAGAAACTGACTTAACAATAACTTGTTAAATACTACGCGGAATATAATATTTAACCTTAAGAAGAAGAAAAACAATAACACTAAACACCTCAATATTATTATTAATACGAATACTCTGAATAGTATTAGGGTTTTACAACCTTGAAGTGTGTCGAGCTTAGATATATCAAAACACACGTATATCTAATCCAACCTAGGACCTCCTTTTATAGGCTAAGGAGTCCTTTACAAGATACAATACGTAACCTACAAGATAAATATCTTTTCCATATTTATCTAATACAAATATTAAACCGACTAAACAGACTAGCAGTGATTAAAATACATTAGCCGTGGTTATACTATACTACTAGCCGTGGTTTAACTCCAGTAGTGGATTCCTTCTTCTAGCCGTGGTTTCTTTTACTCTAGCAGTGGTTCCTATACTTAGAATAATTCCTGATCAGTGGAACCTAAAACCCAACAATCCTCCCCTAAACTTGATATTTACCAACAAAAACATCAAGTTTCTTTTAAACCCAGAACTTCTTACTTGGAGGATGTATCCAAACACTTATCAGAATTCAAAATCTTCTCAAACTTCCTTTTCAGTTTCTGATTCAGATAAGTAATCCACAGCTTTAGATCTATCAGCCATCCTCTTCCGTCTTCTTTGAGGTTTTGATTTTAATGCCAAAGAACCCTGTAGATCTGCTATCTTCTCAATCATTTTAAACAGTTTATCAATCCTAGGATTAGTGAGCTTAGTCCCCTGTGGAGCAAGTTTTGCTTCAAGCATTTTCCTGGCAACATTCTTTGATAAAGGATAATCCTTATCAATGAACATAAAGAACTTCTCTTTAGTAGTTTGTACAGCATGAACTCTGCAAGATTGATACAACATCCAATCAACCACCTCATAGTCTGTCCAAAATTCATCATCTGGGTTAGGCTGACACAAATTCCTAATATAAGTTCACACAAAATTAGCTAATACTCCAGCTGGCCCATACTTCCCATGTCTGAAATCCAATATCTTCCATAGTTGCTCCAGATCAACCACCTTAAAACCAGACAACAATTGAGCAAACTTTTAGTAAGTGCTCTTCCATCCATCAGCCCTTGTAATTTCAATCATCTCTTTCTCATTTGCTGTGATGATCTGTAGATCTTCAATAGAATGAATAGCTCTTATAGGAGTAGGATCAATAGGCCTAGGTTTGTCACACTCCAAAAGATATTGGTTCACTCTCTCTTCTTTCTCCATTTCCTCATCTACCTTCTGCTTCTTAGAACTAGATTCATCATGAACTCCAACTTTTCTCTTTTCTTTATTCTTTAACCACTCAGCTTCTTTTTTCAGAGTTCATAGGAAGGAAATCTTCATTTATTCTCATACATCTTTGATAAATCTCTGAAACCCTCTCATAGGTACCCTTTCTTAAATCTTCACTAACATACATGGCCATGTTCCTGATAATCTTTATCATTTGATTTCTCATTTGACTCTTTGTAGGAGGTTTCTTCCTTTTGACCTGCTTTTTCTCTTGGTTTATCTTCCTCGCCCTTTCAGCCAACACCTTAGCCCTCTCATTAATAGATAACAGTTCCCATTCTAGAGTAGTATATTCAGTTTTTATTATTTCAAAGGCTTGAAAAACAAATTGTTGATCATTCCATTCTGCTATCAATTTCTGAGTAGCTTCTTCATCTTCTTTCTTTTGTTTTTCTCTTGCTGCTAGAGCTTCAGCATCCTCCTTTTCTTGCAATTATTTTGAGAGCATTGCATCATAATCAATCTGCTCTTTCCTATTCTTAAACTTCAATTCAGGCTCAGCAATACCTTTACCCTTTCCAATGTCTAGTAAAACCACCTTAGTCTTAAAAGCCTCACCAATTGTCAAACTTTTACTTAAGGGTTTAGGTCCAGTAGGTTTAAGAAATAATGGAACAAGTGGAATAGTAGATGTAGGGTTGGATGAGGTTTGACTTAAGTTTATCAGGGTACTAGCAGCCTCCCTTTCAACTTCTTTAGATTGGGTGGTGAAATAACAGTGGTTGTGACTATTGTGGATGTGGTTGTTATAGCTATGGATGTTTTTAATGTAGCAGTGGATAAGTTTACCTCAGACGAAGTTATAGCAGTGGTTTGAAATTGAACTAGCCGTGGTTGCAGCAACACTAGCAGTGGTTGTTGCTAGTACCACTTCCTTCTATTTGTCTTCTACTACACACTTCAAAGTTTCAAGTACTGCTTCATTTCCATCCTTATCAGACACCACATAATCACCTCCTTGATCTCCACTATCCAAATCATCATTCATTGTCACAACCTCACCTGAATCTATGCACTCACTCCTCCCCTGTTTGGTTACATCTTCCAAATACACATCCTTATAGGAGTTTGCCTTCTTACCCTAGTTTCTAGCGTTCCTTACTACATCAATCCCTGGTCTCCTAACTCTCTCCAAAATAGACACTCTATGTTGCAGTCTTCTAATATGTCTCCCCTGAAACACTGCAAGCTCTTGAAGACCAGTGAGAGTTTCCTCCATTTTTGTACACTTAGCCGTCAATTCAGTCAACTGTTCATGAATATCCTCCCCACTTTGACCTGTGTCAACTGGTTCGAGAGGTGGTTCATTGGAAAAGTCATCGTGTACATGTTCAGGATCCGTCAATTCAATGTCATGTTCCAAACTACCCTCATCACTTCGAGTTGTGTAACCTGCTCCGAGAGGTGAATCCTTGGGTAAAGAAAACATAGCATCAGACCTAGCCTAATCATCTAAGTACCCTGAATGATCCAGTTGGCTAGGGATTCCTCCACTTGTGTCAAGTTCTAAGGAACTCTCCACATTAGGAGTTGCCAAAGGTTGGGTCTTATTGATGATTCCACTTCCTGACCCAGCATCTAAGCATGAGTCAGTAGTGGAAGCCCTTCCAATCATGTCACCTCCACTCCTTGTGATAGCCTCATTAGCTACACCACTAACACCAGCCTGAGGTAGCTTGGTTCCCTTCCTTCTCTCCTAGTAAACAAAATCCTAGTTGGTTCAGCAGTGGGTTCAGGTTGGGCAGCAGTGGTTACAGTTATTGTAGCAGTGGTTTCAGCTGTGGTAGCAGGGGTTTCAGCATCAGTGGGTTGGGAAGGTCGTGGTTCAAGTACATCATCAAACTCAGGAATATCAGGCAAAGGTATCATATTAGGAAACAATGAGGTAACTCTTCCTGTGAAATTTGGATTCTGATGCCTCATATGTGCAAATAGTTTTGGAAGCATATAATGAACCTCATACTTCCTATGATGACCAATAGGTTCTTCAATCTGACTATCCACAATTAATTGAATAAACCTAGGGTACAATTAATACTTACCCTTCTCCCTAATATTCTTCAAAAATCCATCAAAAATCATCCTAGACCAATTGAATTCCCTCCCTTTAGAAAGACAGATAATGAGACCACTGTTTCACTCACAGTGTCTGAGAATATAAGAGAGACCACTGTAGGATTTACAATGCCTGAGAATGTAATAGAGACCATTGTATAAATTACAATGTCCGGGAAGTAGGAAAGACCATTGTAATCAGTTACAATGTTTTGGAGGAAGTTTCATAATCCTAAAATGCACGAGTAAATACATGATTTGGAAAAATTTGATTGTATCAAAATGCCTTATAATAGGCATAAGGAGATATGTTTAGTACATCATTTATGATTGAAATTATGTTGAGTGTATATATATAAATATACTAATATGTTTTTATAGCTTAAAATATAATCGTCTGGAGGATGGAAGGCACGGAGAACGGAAAGTTATAAAATGTTTTTGTTTGTAAAAGTAGTTATAGTTTAGGTCACAATTAGACCTATTTCTCTACAATTAGGCTCTGATACTGATAACATCAAATAGTCCTGAATATTAAGTGTCAATTTCCCCCGATAATGCTTGTAATGTATATCATTTATATGGATTTACGCTTGTTTTCTATTGTTTTCCACTTTCAGGTAAATTACGAGCATTGGAGCTAAAGAGACGCGAAATTGGAGAAATATCAAAGATTTATCATAATATGCTGATTTTAAAGAAGTTACGGCGTAACTCATCTCTCACATATCGCCGTAACTAAAGCGTAACTCAGAATACCAACTCATCAGAAGGTTATGGCGTAACTCTCCCCAAAGGCTACGACGTAACTATATTAGGTCAAATGAGGTTCCACGCCGCTGATTACTACGCCGTAACTATTTCATCAACTACGACTTAACCAAGTAATATTGAAGACTACGGCGTAACCACTAATAAGGTTACGCCGTAACTAGCAGATCTAGTGTAAAATACAAAGGAATTGATGGTTACGGCGTAACTCTTATATTAGTTACGCCTTAACCCAGATCTAGCCTATAAATACCCCACGAATTCCAGTATTTCTAATCATCCCATTCCACACACAACAATCAGAGAATGTGGGAAAAAGCTAAAGGCAGGTCAAGAGGAGCATACGGAGCTGTCTCCAAGGGAGAAATCACGCCCCTACGATAAGCATTAGCATTTTATCTTTTCTTTACTTTCGATTCATGTATTTTGTAACTTTGAATATTGAATTGATTGGTATGGTTAATATGAGCGGCTAAGCACCTCTTGGTGCTGGCCTAGTTATGATTTCTTAATTGTTTTGTTTGCATTTACATTACTTTCGTATAATTATTTCTAAGTGTATGCATGTATAGTTTATTGGTAGCTACCCTTGTTTTGGTAGTTTTGAATGGCGGTAGAGGATAATTTCCTAGGAGATATGATGAACTGACCCTAGGTGAGTGGACTGAGACGGGAAGGGTAAGATATGACCAACTGACGACCCTTTCTACTTGTGCGATTTGACCAACTAATCACCTACCGTTTGGATGGATTTAAGAATTAGGGGGTGAGTGTTTAAATTGCTAACTCCCGGGCACTCACTATTATAAATCGAGCATGTAGCGGTACTTAATGACTTGACTTAGGGGACCAGGAACAACAGGACTTATGAGGGGACACCTGACTTCTCCTGTGGTGGCATCTTTGCTGATAGGTTTGGGCGAATTGACCAAATGATGTCCTCTCGACTTTGACCCCACTTGAACTAATTGGAAGTAAGTAGACGTAGACATAACTAGCTAGGAGGAATAACTAGGTTAGCACCACTATCCTCTATTGATTTATCCTTTACCTTTATTTGTTGTTTTCTGCTTTAGTAGTTAATAATTAATTCCTTATGAAAATCTTATATAAAATCTGTGACACCTAGACTTAGTAATAATCCAACACATATAGCTCTTGGGACGACCTCGGCTTTACCGAATACTACACTATACTCGACTGGGTACACTGCCCGTTAGTGCATTAGGGTAGACCATAGGTAAAACGATACTTTATAAATATTAAAAACTGGTCAAGAAACCTGCATCAAGTTTTTGGTGCCACTGCCTGAGAGTTATATTAGGATTAATATTAAGTCTTTCATTTCGTTTTAAACTTTTCTATTATTCTCACAATCATATTTCGAGTTTTCAGGTACCATGGAAGTTGTTAACATCGATGACCTCACTCTTGGGGAATATTTGGCGTTGACAAGAGTAGAACAAGGGTCGGGTCTCGTAAGACCGGAAATTGGAGCGGATGTCCGTTTCGAAATCAAAGACCAATTTATGAGGGAGCTTGGTGCTAACCCTTTTTCAGGAAACAGGGACGAGGATGCATATGACCACGTTGAAAATGTCCTATACATCGCAAGACTTTTCAACATTCTGGGCGTATCTCATGATGCTGTTATGCTAAGGGTATTCCCCATGACCCTTACTGGAACTGCTAGAAGATGGATTGAAAGATTGCCCGCCGGGGAAATTAATACTTGGGCTCTACTTAAGAAGTACTTTATTCAAAGATATTGTCCGCCATCGAAGATTTCTAACCAGCTTTTAGAGATCCATAATTTTAAACAAGAAGACGATGAAACGTTGTATCAAGCTTGGGATAGATACGACGATCTCCTTTACAAATGTCCTACACATGATCTGAACAATCAGCAAAAGGTCAACATCTTCTACAAAGGAATCAACATAACTACGAGACAAATGCTAGACTATCAAGGACCTATTCCGAACATGATGCCTACCCTTGCTATCAAAGCCATTCAAAAAATTGCTGATCATTCTCAAAAATGGCACGACGGAGGAAGCAAAAGAAACCAAAGCAGAAGTTTTGATGGAATTGCAGCAATCGCTAGTAAAATTAAAAATCTAAGTCGAGATATGCTGAAAGTCAGAGAGACCGTTCATGCCATCTAAGTAGGTTGTGAAAATTTTGGGCGAGGACATCTCACTAAAAATTGTCCTCACGTTGACGAAGAAAATATAATTGAAGAAGCAAACTATGGAGAAAATCAACCGTTTTACGGAGATAATCGAAATAATAATGGGTACCATGGACATTACAATTGTGGGACCTATGGAGAAAGGAAGCCCAGTATTGAAGAAACAATTAACAAATTCCTGGAAAGTTCTGCCCAAAGACAAAAGGAGCAAGATGAGTGGTTAAAGGAATTCCTGGAAAACACTGACAGAAGCCTTTCCAATCACGACACAACCCTAAAAAACCTTGAATATATGGTGGAGAAGCTCAGTGAGAAAGTAAGAATGAATAACAATAGAACAGAAGGATCAAAACCCGCTATGTAATGTAAAGTGATTTTTGTTGATAATGACTCTAAGATACAGGGGAATTCTCGTATTGAAGATGCGATTACTGGTGAAAATTCCGTCGACAGTCTTGAGTTACGCCGTAACTTGTTTGAAGAGTTACGACGTAACTATGTCTTCGACAGCGATCAAGGAGTTATGACTGATATTGATAAGGATGACTCAAGCGAGTTATGCCGTAACCATACATCACAGTTACGGCGTAACTGGGATACATGGGCAGACAACTTTATGGAAATAGACAAATCAGGAATATAGGTAATTAACGGATGGTCCCATGACATTAATCTATGCCCTCTGTCCCCATCTAAAAAGAAATATCACTGGTGCAAGGCGATACCAGTAACTAAGGGGGACTCGTATGATCTATGGGCTTCATGCGACCCTAGAAACGAAACTTGCGACGGGGGATCCGATAAAGTTAGGATCCAGAATAACAAATTTATGTGGGCTGCATATACTGATGAAGAAAGATTATAAAAGCTCTCCTTCGAGGAAGAAGAGGAGGCGCCTATCACTCATTGGTGCACTCCAATAATCATAACTGACGATGAAACTGCAAGAGCATGGCCTACATGCAACCCCTTCCGCGAGCATTGCAACGGCGGGGATAGTGAAAAGGAGGAAGAGTGGACATGCCCTCACGAGCTTAATAGACACAATATCAAGTTCGGTGATTTGAAATTTAATGATTGGTATGCAATACAATTCGGGAATGCTAAGATTAACCCGAATCTTCTTAAAAAAACTCGAGATTGACTACGACGATCATAAAAAAGAAATGGCTCATAACGACGACTACTGCATAGAAGATCATTTAAGCGAAACTGACAACAAGGAGTTACGTAGTCACTGGTGCAAAAAAATAAAATCTCCTAGGAAGTTTTCTGGGCATTATGCAACCCGTATGACGATAAATGTAATGGGAGAAGCAGCTTAAAAAGAATGGGAAAAGATGCATTATTTTGGACCTCAACCAACGATGAGGAAAGAACAAGTTTGACTTGGTTGGACAACCTGGGATTTGATAGTTGGGTGAAGATTAAGTATGGACATGTTGATACGTTAACAAAAGAAAAGATTTGGAAGGAGTACATGAGTAAAGAAAATTCAAACAATGAGAGTCCTAACAACACGAGTGAAATAACAGTTGAGAATGACAAGGAGTTGGTAAGAGATGAAAAAGAAGAAGGAAAGCGTGTACTAGTGAAGAATATGCTCGATGAAGAATGGTTTAAAGGTGCCGCTTCTGATGACGATGATATTTAGGGGATTTTAGATTACCTTGAGTTACAAGAGAATGAGGAATTTACTGACCCCGATGACGAAGCTTATGAGCAAAGGAGGTGCAAACTCCTTGGGATTCCCTACAAGAGACCACCACCAATTATTGTCGAAAAATATGAGTTCGCTCGCTACCACTTGGGACTGGAGAAAAATTTTTGCAAAATTCAGAAGATTAAAACTAATGAATACCTCCGCACTGCCACGAATGTTGCCTGGGTGAGGCATAACCTGATGAAAGACATTGAAGAAGTCGGGCAAGTCCAAAGGCCACCATAGAAGCCCCGCGAGTCTGAGTCTAACTTAAAGACTCGTAAATAAAGAAAAATGCTCTTTCAGGAGACAACCTAAATTATCCCTTTCTTTTATTTTATTTCTATTTCTGTAGGGTTTTGTGTTTTCTAACCATTTTTTACAGGAAACGAGGAAGTAATTACTGCTGCAGTTTGCTGATCTGACCATAGTTACGGCGTAACTCATCTTTGTGATTACGCCTTAACCATCCTTTTGCAGCAGAATCTTAGACGCATTACCAATTACGGCGTAATACCATCTCTGTGGTTACGCGGTAACCACTCGTTTTGCAACTTATGTCAGGTTTTGCCAGTTACGGCGTAACTCCCTTAAAGAGTTACGACGTAACCTTCCTCTTCTTTAATTCTTTCATTTTAAAACACAATAACCTTTTATTATTATTTTAAATGAACTTTGTGGGTGTGTTCCCTGTAAACCCTCACGAGACTTCACTCGTCCACTTGGGACACCAAGTGGTTTAAAAGGCTTGTTGCATATGCTAAATGCAACCGTGATTCCTAAGAAAGTGAGTTAGGTTTGTTTTTCATTTTTCATTTTTTTTCTTTTTAGAATTATGCTTGTTGGTAGTGTGATTTCAGGGATTGAAGTTTGTTCATGATGCTTATACGAAGGCACGTCTCTTTTTCGTGGGCCTTCTTTCTTTATGGAGCAAATTTCAGGGAAGTTCTCGCTCTAATTCTACTTTTCTCTTTACGTTTATTTAATGCTTAGTACAAAAGGGACTTTGTACAATTCAAGTGGGGGGACGGGAGTAGAATTATCTCTTGAACATTATTTTACCCTCGTTTTTCTAGTTTATTTTGAAAAACTTTGCCATTTTTAAAATTTTTACATGTTTTTCTTAACCTAACTAGATTAGACCTTAGCCGAGCAAATACAACCCTTGATATCATATGGTGAGATTAGCCTTATCCGTTTCTAATATTTTACCTCAAATCCACCAAATTATGAGTATGCCGGTAGCTTGTAAACTTTAGAACTTGGCCTTTGCATCATTTCGAGACCATATACGAGGTATGTTGAGTTAGCTCGATGTATTTGGACTTTTCAATTTTAGAAGGCAATATTATAGGATTATCACCCAAATAGCCTACCATTGTGTGTCTATCGATTAGTCACCTCAACTTCTCGACCCCCATGTGAAACCCTTTTGTTGCACTCACCTTTAGTGCAAGATACCCCTAGATACACCCATCTGAGCCATTCCTTTCATTTTGTTAACCAATTATATTGTTTCGATACACCTTTACACTCTAGCCTACCTTGTAGTCTTTATTTGTGACTTGAAAGTCATCATTTGCCTAAGTTCATGGTTGTTGAAAACACACAGACCTTGACAGATCTTGAGCACTCGTGAATCGTTAGTGTTGCCTATGTAATCACAAGCAAACTAATAGAAAATCTCTACAACCCGTATTCTATAGCGGAATGTAAATACAAGCTGTTATAACTAAAAACACTTAGATCCTCTATGGATCTTTTTATTAACTGAAACTCTATGTTTCGAATGAGTTATCTATAACAAACTTTTAAGTTCCTTTTATAGACAAGGAACCCTAAACTATTACTACTCAATCGACTAAACATGCAAGCATGCATTTAATGACTAAACACTAAACAATATTGAGCAGTACATTAATACCCATGCTAACCTCGGTCAGTTCAAGAATAATGATGGGTTAGCATTTAAATAATAAAGCATCTGATCCTAGTCAGCTTCCACCCTTCAGAACACGACAACGCTTTTAATCTTCGTGAATCTCTTCTTCAGATTCTGCTTCTACTTCAGCGAATCCTCCGGCAGTATTGACAGAGAATTCCTACTTCGCATAATTCCCAACAATCCTCCCTAAACTGGAATTTGACTTGGTTAAGTTCCAGTTTCCTAACCTTGAAAGATCTTAGAGACTGCAGTAATAGAGGATTGTTCTCAAACATCAATAGCAAAGAACCAAGAATAAGCTCATCTCTATGATGACCAATCTTTGAAACGCCAAGTCTTTGCAGCAACAATTGACATAGTGTACATCAAAACTCATTAGTTGCATACTATTCTCATCACATCAAGGTGTGTAAACTCCTGAGAGAGGAGAATCATTGAAAATAATGGATTTGATGTCTCTTTACCAATAGCCATTACTCTGGAGTAGCCAAATGTTTAAGTTCGAAAACTATGGTACACTGATAACCATCTGATTTATTGGCAAACCAGAAACCATATAAACGGGTTTGATGTGTCTTTACTTGTAGCCGTTTGCTCAGGACTAGTCAATTCTTAGAATTGGTGAATTGATAACCAAATATGGATTTTGTTGCCTTTACCACAAGCCATATACTTGTGGGCTAGCCAATTCTTGGATTCCAAAAAGGAATATACCATGGTGAATTGATGACCATACAACACTCAGCAATAAAGCATGGGTGGTTGCAGACCCTATGATTTTGAGCAAATCATTATAGCTATCAACAGATTTGATGTGTCTTTACCAAAGCTGTACCCTTTGGACTAGCCAACTCTTTGAGATACACAAGGTATATCTGGTGAGTTAAAAACCATCAACTATATACAACAAACCTGCAAGAAAGATAGCTTTTTTTTTTTAACTAAGAAAGAAACAACCCAGAGTATATAATACAAATAGTACCAAAAGGAATATAAGGCAGAAGACCATGAGAGATACCATTATGACGATGAAGAAGCAGCTTGATCTTGAAGGAGGTGAGTCTTGATCAATCTAACAGTTGTTCAACTGTGGTCTTTCATTTCCCACGGGATCGGAGGAATTTCCAATTTACGAGTCAACATCCTCTCCATAAGTCTTTTGGACAATGGGTAAGTTCTTTCGGCGAACATTCAGACTGTGATTCCACCCTTCGTCTCAACTACATGCACATGAGGCAGAGGATAGAATCTCCAGGACTCAACCCGCCATAAATGTGAGTTATGCCAAATGGAATGTCCTTTATTATTGGGAGATTGAGAGCTAAACAGGACATGAAGATCTCCTAATAAAAACATCCCAGAACCCTGTGGTGCATAGTTGCGGTAATGGGAGGTAACGAGAGTGTCAGAGTAAGCAAGTGCCCTATCTACCAAATGAAGTATTTCCTTCAAAAGGTGAACTCCATAGAAGTTTTGTCCTTTCGATGTATGACATTCAGCTCTTTGTTTGTCAAAGTCCAATTGATTAACACATTTGGATATCCATCGGAAAATCGAGGAGAAGACCCTTCTTTAATAAAGGTTGACTCATCAGCCTCAATATCTAAGGTAGTGATTTTGGCCATCCTATTCTTCCTCCTTCCAGGCTTATAGATTCCTAAAGATGGTGCATCTTGAGGTTCTTCATTAGATTGGCTGGCACGAGTAGAGGAAGAAGAAGCACCTTCACAAATGGCATTCATCCTTACTAGCAAATTTCTAGCCTTTCTAGTTTTTAAACTTCTGTATCGACTTCGATCCAACAGATGCCACAGATGGAGTGGGAGCTGGTACATTAGGTGCTTCAGAAGAAATGGCAACTGGTTCAGCAGATGGAGTCTTGTCTGGTGAGCTAGCAATCTCTGTAGGAGTTTCAGCAGAGACCATAGATGGTTCAGCAGAAGGAATCTTGTCAGATGAAGGAGTGGCTTGAGAAATTTCTTTAGAAGTAATCAGTTGAGAGATCGTCTTTGTTGTAATATCATCAAAATTATCCACTACCTCAACAAACTTTGGTCTTTTGGCCTTTGGTGCAACTTCATTCCCAGCAAACTTTTTCAAGCAGGAAGAGTGAGATGAAGAGTACTTCATGATTTGATTATACTTGTGAAACAAAACATGATCAAGGAAAGCCTTGACTTGCTTCATTAACTGCCCAGAGTAATACAGAGTGGAGCTCTGGTTTTTCACCACAAGTCTCATTTGAGCTTTAGTGGGAGGTCTCTCTTTTTTCTTTTGGGCTGTGATGGGTCTCCTCTTTTCAGCTGCTTCTTGCTTCCTTTGTCTTCCACGAGACATCATCAGTTCCACAAAACTTTCACTGTTGAAGTCTGCACCTAAGATACTCTGGGCAAGTGAAGGGTTTGATATGACTTGCTGAGTGTAAGCATCCCAATGAGTGTCAGGTAGCTTAGTACGCATTTCATCTAGTTCCCTTTGTCTTTCAGGAGGCAAAACAGTTGTAGATTGATCTTCAATCTGTTTAGCCATTTCTTCATCTTTCTTTCTCTCATTACACTCAGCTAGCATCCTGTCTTGTTCTCGCCTTTCCTCTTCACTTACCAAGTCTGGACCAAGCTCATCTTCTACCATTAAACCTTTCCCTTTATCAGCAGGCTCTTTAGTACAATCATCTTGATAATATCAACTAAAGGAATCTCAGTAGTAACTCCCAAATCAACTTGGAAGAAACATGTTGGGAGGGTTCTTCAGCAGGAATGGACACTGATGGTTTTTGTATGACTGAAGATTGACCAAGTTCAGTAGCAACATCCTCCATTAGGGTATCAGCAGATGCAGCTTTGACAAACTCTGGTTCCTTGGATACTTTAGAAGATGCATTATTCAAGTACGATCTCTTTCTCCTTTTATAAAGAATAGGTTCCTTCTTCTTTGAAGATTCCGCGACTCTTGATGAAGGATCATTAAGAGACACATCAGCTAACATATCGAGAGACCCATACTGAGGTTCTTCTTCTTCCTCCTCAGAAGAAACCACAAGCTTCCTTTTGGTGCCCTTTTCAAGTCTTTCTCCTAGGTCCTTAACTTTACTCTGTAGTTCTTCAATCTTACTACCAAGAGTAGACTTGGTTTCTGCAAGTTCCTTTTTGAGACTAGACACCTCATTGCATACATGTTCACAAGATCATACACAGATGTGAGAGTAATGGGGTCCTCAGCTCCACCTGCAGATTGCTCTGTGGTAATGGGAGCTTCATTGGACCTTTCAGTGGAAACATGGTCATGCTCAAAATGAGGAGGTACCTCATTAAAAGTTTCCCTTTGAGGACTAGGTGTGGTCATCTGTTGGATCAGACTCAAACTCATCAAGAGGATCTTGTGTTGGTGGTGGACTAGGACAATGTGCTAGAGTTGGTGTTGGTGGAGGCTGCTCTGGAGCAACATGAGAAGCTTTAGCAGAAAAGGAGGGGTCCTCATCAATATTAACTGATGGATTGCCATCAGTAGCAACATCTGAAGAGGGTAGGATGTTAGCAACATTCTCCTCATTAGCAGCCTCATTGTCTTGAGGCAACATAGCTTCGGTCAACGGATAATGTGCCCCTTCAAAGTTAGTTCTCATAGAGGCAAAAGTTTGGTGACAGAGCTCCTACGGCATAAAAGGCTTGGGTTTGGGTAGAGGTGTCTATGATTATTTGTAAGAATCTAGGGTACATTAAAAACTTATGTTGTTTCCTATTGATATTTTCAACCAAATTGTCAAAAATAAATTTAGAAAAATTATAAGTTATCCCTTGAGATAGACACACAATACCATATGCCAGTTGGGAAGAGAATTGATCCCATGCTCCTGATTTGTTGATAATGCCTGAAGCAGCGTGTGAACCAAGAATCTCCACTTAGGGAAAAAATGCTTTTCAACCATATGTCGTCCGGTACCTTGATACCCAATAGCTCTCAGCCCCGTGAGTATCTCCTCAGTGCTAGTGTGATATACCCCATCAGTATCATCCAAGTGAAGCTTTCTCCTAATCAGCTCCTCTGTTACTACATACTCTGTTCCGTCAATCATGGCCGCAATCTCTGTTTCACTCCGTGTGGAAGCAGATGCCCAAAATTGTTTGACCAACGATTCATAAATTGCATTAGGAGAATGCGTTAGGGCATAGTGAATCTTTGATCTTTTCAAGAATTCTACCATAGGTACATCTGACTCATCACCTTTTGCATTTCGAAGCGCAACTTTGTTGTGATCCTTCTTGAATTGAAGATCCATTTGATGAATTGATATTTTAGGGTTATGTTTCTCGTAACAGTGAGGGTTTTGGGTGTAGGAGAAGAGGGAAGGGTTTTGTTTGAAGTGAAAAATGAGAGTGATGGTTTGGTAGAGGTTTGTGCAAAAATAGTCAAAAGTATTGGCACTGTATTGTTTGACTACGCTTACGTGTACATCTACTTTGACCATAGACAATTTAACTCTTCAGTAGAAACAGATACTCAATCTGCTGAAGTTATACAATTCAGTAGAAACCAACCCAAGACTAGGATATCTTCGGTAAGATTCTAGAATTACTGTGCCAACTAACTCGCATTAACTTACATTAAACCTCGAACCCGTCTATAAAATCATCCCAATGCATACTTCTCTGACATACTTTTACCCCAAATTACCATCACAAACCCTAGATTCATCATACACCCAATCAACCAAAATTAACCATGAATACTTCACTAGAGGTTTTAAATCCAACCTCTTCTCCATCATCCTCATCATCCAGTGATTTCCTCCAGTTTTGGTCATATCCACCTGACCCTCGCCCTTTGACATCCTCATTTCTCTCTTCTTCTGAAGATGATGGTGTAGTGGATCCAAGTGAGTCTTCTGATGACTCAGAGGAACCCACTACTGAGATACCTTTATACTCCCAACCTCCAGCACCTCAACCTCAACAAAGGCCTCGTCTTGAAGGGAGGTGGTGCTTGCTCTACCTGCGCCATGTTTTGGTGCATCTTCACACATCGTATAGAGGAAGAGCATAAGGAAGGTGAATGGATTGCTTTTGGTGAAATCAGCAGATGAAGCATAAAGGACACTTTATTTTTCTTCATCATCATTATTTTCATCAATCCATCCATCCCATTTTGATCCTTAGCTTCCTCGTCCTAGTGGTCATGTATATCCGACCATCGAGATAGAAGAAATGGGTGGTTATGCAAGTTTTCACGAACGCATATCCGGCATCTAGTGTGAAAGATGTGAGCGATCATGCATATCCAACAGCCTGTTAGATGTTGGAATAGATGATATGAACTAGATTAGGATTATGTAAAGCTCTGATCTTGTAGTTGCATTTGAAGTTGATTGAATTTTGTAAGTTGTAAGCTGTAAACTGCTTTCTTGAATGAATGAATGAACAATTTGACTTCGATTTCTTCTCTATGTACTCTTACTTCAGTAGAATCAACTTGTTTACTTCAGCACTTTAGTTTCAGAAGAAACAAGCTTCAAAGCTTACTTGACCATTTATAAAAGAAGCACACTTGATGAATCTTGGACTTGAACATGGAATAGACAAACTGCACTAGAAATAGATAAACTACAACACAAACACAAATACACACAAAAACAGAACAGAGACCAACAAACTAAAGAATTATTAGCAAGTTAGTGTTAGCAAACAAAATTATAAACAACAATGTACAAAGTTTACTACACAATCCTCCCTTGAGGCATATGCCTCCCCTTAAACTTTGCAGTTAAGGGTTAAGCATTCCAATAGGTCTAGCAGATGAGAAAGATCCACCATTGTTCTTGGGTTTCCACTGAAAGTTAGGTCCTTTATTTTTCCAAGAACAACCTGCTGAGGACTTGACAGCAGTACCCCAACATCCTTTCCCATTATTCATAGAGTCAACATATGCAGGCCAATAACCATGTTTAAAGTATGGGCTAGTAGGTTGCACATAAGGTCTATCAGCTGATCTCCTCCAAGGAGAGTTATTACAAGAAGCTTGTGAGACATAAGGTGGAATATTCTTAACATTGGTCCACACTGGTCTAGGTTTCTGCTGAGTAGCACAAACACCCAATCTTTGCTCATAAAAATCACAATCCTTAATAAGATGAAATTTACTTCCACACACAAAACATGTCTTCCTTTTAGAAGATTTATTCAACAAAGCAGATGTTCTATTACATGTAGAACTACTTAAACCAGAAACATTAAAGGAATTGTTTTTAACAGACATATTATGCAAAGATTTAAAGGACACGTCTTCAGGGGAAACAGGCTTGGAAGTGGATTCCATAGTAGCTACCCTAGAAGGCTTGTAGATAGTCTTGGGTGCAGGCTTGGGTGTAGGCTCAGGTGAGGGCTTGGGAAGGTTGGACTTATCACTTGAATCACAGCTGGAAGTAGATCCTTGATCCGATGAATTGTCACTGTCAGAGAAAGAGACAAAGTCACAAGATGAAGCATCGGTGTTTGGCAAGTCTTTTGACTTTTTTCCATACAAATGGTGTGATCCATCAAAGTCAACAGTAATGGTCAGGTCAGTAGGCATGAATTTACCTCTAATAGGTCCAGTGCAGCATGTAAATCACCTTCCTTTTTAAAATGTTCTAAGCCTGCAGGTGTAGATTTACGCCCATCTTGCCTAGCTTCCAATCCTACATACTTTTGAAAACCTAAACCTATTCCAGAGTTCACTGACTGACTATTATAGAGTTCTCTAGCTAGGTCGTCACCTGATATTAACCATTGTTTATGTCTAGCTATTTCCTCAGTAAGTTTCTCTTTAAGCTCTAGATTCTCGGCAATAGCATCACTTTTTCCTTTTCAGTGCGTTTTAAGTTAATGTCTACAATATCTAGATCAATTTGTAACCCCTTTATCTTTTCTTCATAAGCTATCTGATTCTTTTGAAACCAAACCTTTTGTCTTTTTAATGTTTTTAACGAAAGTTTATAAGCTTCATTATCAACATAGCATTCATTGTATTTAGGTTTCATAGTATCATATGCTTCTTTAAGTTCATTGTATCTTTCACTACAACCAAATATACAGTTATGTCCCTGAGAAAGTCCCATCAAGGAAAATTGATCATGCCTATCTCCAGTACATCGGCCAGCAATCCAAGCTTCTCGCATCGCAGACTTCCTCATTCACAGGTTCATGTGCGCCAGTTGACCTGTTCATCCAAGGTGACAAGAGCTGCTAAAGTTCTAGCTTCCTTCTGATTCTGCTGATAGGAATTGTAGTTAGCTCCCTCTCCACTCTTCCTATCTTTGCATTTCCTTGAGAAATGACCCATCTGGTGACAAGAGAAACACTTGACCTTGCTCCTGTCAAAACGAGCTGGATCCTTTCCTTTAAAGCCAAACTTTCTTCCTGACTTCTCCTCAAACCTCTTGATATCTATTGAAAGCATGGCCACCTGCCATTTCAGCTTCATCTCCTCCATCTCAAGTGGGTCCACCTGGTCAAAGTCTTCATAAACAAGATGCTGCTAAGTATCATAATCAGCAACAAATGAATGAAGCACATCCTCCAATACACTACCATTTTTAGTTTGAGGGTAGGATGGAGTGGGACGATTGTAAGATGATGATGGTAAGTAAGATGGACTTGGAGCATGCATCATCATATTGGAGTGAGATGTCCCAACAAAGGTTGTATGGCCAGAAGAGAATGCATGATAGGGAGATCTAACATCAGTTTCAAGAGATTTGAGCTTGTTGTATAGCTCATCAAAAGTGAGCATGTCCAACCCACCTTTAGCCTTAAGAGCTATACTGACATGTAACCATGATGGAGGCAAAGATCGAAGGAACTTTGAGTTGCAATCATCATTGTCGGTTTTGCATTCAAGCTGGTTTAGTGACTCGAATCTTGTGAAACTGTCATATCCCTTGTGGATACCTTCTTCTTCAGAGATATTGAACTCTTGGAAGTGTTGTCTCAGCATGGACTTCCACATTCTCCTGGACTCTTCATTGCCACCGAACCTTGCTTTAAGAGCCATCCATATGTCCTTTGCATCATCCATGTGGTGAAAATCACCTAAGTGATCTTCAGGAATAGCTTGAAGAAGGATGGTTCTCACTTTGTGATCTTCCGACTGTTTCCTTTCTTTACAATTTCCCAAAGATTCCAATCAATATTGGAGATCCAGTTCTGCATTTTCATAGTCCACAGATCATACTCTTGCTTTTTCAGATAAGGAAACTTACCATTACTGTTGGAAAGACTAAGTTGCTGCATAGAGGTGGTGTTTTTGATGTTGTTGTTGGTGACTTATGATTCATCATCAGTTCCAGGCATGGTGAATGTATTTTGGTTGTATGGGGTGAGGAAAATACGGTTCTCATATCGTAGAGACTTTCCCGAGGCTCTGAAACCACTTGTTTAAAACACACAGACCTTGACAGATCTTGAGCACTCGTGGATCGTTTGTGTTGACTATGTAATCACAAGCAAACTAATAGAAAATCTCTACAACCCGTATTCTATAGCGGAATGTAAATACAAGTTGTTATAACTAAGAACACTTAGATCCTCTATGGATATTTTTATTAACTGAAACTCTATGTTTCGAATGAGTTATCTATAACAAACTATTAAGTTCCTTTTATAGACAAGGAACCCTAAACTATTACTACTCAATCGACTAAACATGCAAGCATGCATTTAATGACTAAACACTAAACAATATTGAGCAGTACATTAATACCCATGCTAACCTCGGGCAGTTCAAGAATAATGATGGGTTAGCATTTAAATAATAACGCGCATGCTGATCCTACTCGGCTTCCACCCTTCAGAAACACGACAACACTTTTAATCTTCAGCAGAATCTCTTCTTCAGCAGATTCTGCTTCTACTTCAGAAGAATCCTCCGGCAGTATTGACAGCAGAATTCCTACTTCGCATAATTCCCAACAATGGTTCAAGTGGAAAGGTTCGGAAATCACGCTTTCATCGACAACATATTCCTGAAGATCATTGAAGACCCCCCGAATTCCCATTGTTCATCTCAAGTGGGGGGATATTATGTTTTATTGTTATGGAGAAAAGGTAGTGTGCCCATCACGATGTCCTCAAATGACACATCTACCTAGTATTTCATGATCCGGTTTCTTGACTTCAAAGCTTGAACTTTGGGCGGACGGTAAGTGGTGATGAGTTGGTTATAGATTTAGACTACCAGGTTGTTTTTTTATTTTTACACCATTTATATATCCCATGTCTTATCCTACCCTTTAGTTATGAAGCGTGTCTAGGTGATGCATCAAGCAATCTTTGGTGTCTTATCCATGGATTTGGTCATGTCTCATTGATTTTGTCCCCTTCGCCGTGACATGTTAGTAATGACGAGTCACCCCTTAACCTTTGTCGTGTCTACACATATTGCCTTCGAGAATTTTTTAGCCCTTAACTCTAGTGGTGGATATTTGTGTAACCGCCAAGCTTATGATAGAATACATGCTATGACTATGTGATTGAGTGATCACCCCGAAATTGACACTTAGAATTGTTGAGAGATTTGAGTGTTTCATTCCCATTTCGTAAGGTGTTTGGATTTGCTTTATTCTAGCATAAGGGATTTATAAACTTATATTTTCCAGGTTTTGGGAGATATCTTTTTAGGAATCTTTCTAATAAGGTCTACTTGAGGGCAAGTAGAGTTCAAGTGGGGGATATTTGATAACATCAAATAGTCCTGAATATTAAGTGTCAATTTCCCCCGATAATGCTTGTAATTTATATTATTTATATGGATTTACGCTTGTTTTCCATTTTCTTCCAATTTCAGGTAAATTACGAGCATTGGAGCTAAAGAGACGCGGAATTGGAGAAATATCAAAGATTTATCATAGTATGCTGATTTTAAAGAAGTTACGGTGTAACTCATCTCTCACATTACGCCGTAACTAAAGTGTAACTCAGAATATCAAATCATCAGAAGGGTACGGCGTAACTCTCCCCAAAGGCTACGACGTAACTATATTAGGTCAAATGAGGTTCCACGCCGCTGATAACTACGTCGTAACTATTTCATCAACTATGGCGTAACCAAGTAATATTGAATACTACGGCGTAACCACTAATAAGGTTACGCCGTAACTAGCATATCTAGTTGAAAATACGAAGGAATTGATGGTTACGGCGTAACTCTTATATAAGTTACGCCGTAACCCAGATCTGGCCTATAAATATCCCACGAATTCCAGCATTTTTAATCATCCTATTCCATACACAACAACCAGAGAACGTGGGAAAAAGCAAAAGGTAGATCTAGAGGAGCATACGGAGCTGTCTCCAAGGGATAAATCACTCCCCTATGATAAGCATTAGCATTTTTTCTTTTCTTTAATTTCGATTCATGTATTTTGTAACTTTGAATATTGAATTGATTTGTAAGGTTAATATGAGCGGCTAAGCACCTCTTGGTGTTGGCCTAGTTATGATTCCTTAATTGTTTTTTTTTGCGTTTACATTACTTCCGTATAATTATTTCTAAGTGTATGCATGCATAGTTTATTGGTAGCTACCCTTGTTTCGGTAGTTTTGAACGGCGGTAGAGGCCAATTGCCTAGGAGATATGACCAACTAACCCTAGGTGAGCGGACTGAGACGGGAAGGGTAAGCTATGATCAACTGATGACCCTTTCTACTTGTGCGATTTGACAAACTGATCACCTACCGTTTGGATGAACTTAAGAATTAGGGGGTGAGTGTTTAAGTTGCTAATGCCCGGGCACTCACTATTATAAATCTAGCATGTAGCGGTACTTAATGACTTGGCTTAGGGGACCAGGAACAACAGGACTTATGAGGGGACACCTGACTTCTGCTGTGGTGGCATCTTTGCTGACAGGTTAGGGCGAATTGACCAAATGCTGTCCTTTCGACTTTGACCCCACCTTAAGTAATTGGAAGTAAGTAGATGTAGACATAAGTAGCTAGGAGGAATAACTAGGTTAGCGCTGCTATCCTCTATTGATTTATCCTTTGCCTTTATTTGCTGTATTACCTTTAGTAGTTAATAATTAATTCCTTATCAAAATCTTATTTAAAGTCTGTGACACCTAGACTTAGTAATAATCCAACACACATAGCTCTTGGGACGACCCCGGCTTTACCGAATACTACACTACACGCGACCTGGTACACTGCCTGTTAATGCATTAGGGTAGACCATAGGTATAACGAGACTTTATATATATATATTAAAACATGGTCAATAAAACCTGCATCAGATACCAATCTGTAACACCCCCAATTTCGTGATACGAAGCGGAATTCAAACTAGGTGTTACTTCATGGCACAATAGTCATAACAATATAAAATGAACTCTAATGGAGTCGTTTTAAAAGATTTATCATTCGATTTGTATAAATATCAGAGTTTACAAAAATGAGGTCCCAAATGGTTCCAAGTTTACAAAATACATTAAATGGGTTTTCGAATGATAATAAAATTTATAGCCTTCTTGAGTATCCGTGCTCCTCCGTGCCAGCTTCCAACATTATGGACCTGAAATACATGCTTAATACTGTCAACACAATGGTTGGGTGAAATTCATAGAGTTTAGGAAATCAGTTGAACAAAATATCCGTAACGTGAGGCAATGAGTCTCACATTCATAGTTTAGAAAACAAAACAGATATTATTGCACTAAGCTCATGACACCTAAACGTTAACAGATATAATAGTAACAGTTGCCTTAATAGATAATTTGCCAATAAACCTATGGATCTTCAAATATAGTGCATTTGTTTAATGGAGTTGGTCAAACAAACGGGAATTGTCAATCCCAATAGCTATTAACATTATTCGCGTTCACCCGCAAGTGATTAATGGTTCATGATAATAGGGACTTTGGCAATAGTATACTTAGTGCGACAAATACATTCAAGTATATTTTCAAAGCAATGTGTTCGATTTAAAATAAAGCATGTATTTCCCCCAAGGGTTTTTAAAAGAATTAAGTAATAGAAAGTGGGGCTATGAACTCACCTAGAGTTTAATGAAGTTAAGTACTTTAACGGATGTGATTGATAATTCGGGAAACATCTACGTGAAACCTAAAAATGGAATGTTGTGACTTAGGTTTGGAATAATATTTTAGGAAAACATAAACCATCCTATATATGTCTCTATGTTGATCATGATGTATTCATTTATAGTTTGATGTTTATAGTGACATTTTTAATATGTGAAAATGTATTTAGTTTATAGATATCGTACTACCGTTCGGGCCATCATAATCCAGAGGTCATGTAGTAAACATTCGAGGAGCTAGGACACTTTAAATCGTAAATCTAGCAAACTCGTCGATATATTTTACGCAAATGAAACCCCTTACATGAATCTCCCTACTATTATAGCACTTTAGTATATACAATATATAATTAGAGTGGAGATTATTATATTATAAAGTTTTTTTATGTCTTTAGCAAACATTTAGTTTTTTTTTTACAATTTATCAAAGTTTACAAGTGGTCATAACTTATTTAATATAGTCAATAATAAAATTTTAGTAACAATTCAATATGTAACTAGCTATAAAAATGACATGGTTTTTATATTTTGAACTTGTAAAAATCCAATTTTTCCGATAAAAACTATTTTACAAATATTAGGCAGTTAATGATACAATTTTGTCTTTTCAGGCCAAGTTTCCTACAAGTAGGAGTAAAACATCGCTCCGGACAACTTTCATGTTTTATATTTTTGATGATTCGGCCCAGAAGTACCACTTTTTTGAGAACAGATTCAGCAGTAATGAAAATGGTCATTTCTAGGGTTTTCTAACTTCTTTTTACCATAACTTTTGACTCGTTTGTCCGTTTTGGGTGATTTACCTTGCTATGTTTACCTTTTTATTTTGTCTACAGTAGTATGTAAGTTACCAAGTACATATATAGCTATTTCAAATGGTCTCAAATATGTAGAATACAAAATAGTTTACTAGTTTATAAATTTTATGACAATATGTGAATTAAAACATATGTTTGAGTGTATATACATCATGAATCAACATAGTAACCATATATATAGCATATATTTAACAAGATTAGTAATAATAAATATGAGATAGTGGAGTGGTGGTGGTGCTAACTTGCTTACAACCTTTGGCTTTTAAAAAGAAAGGAGTAACTAGCAAGGATAGGACTTTGATTGATCAAGCTTTCCATACCTTGGTACCCTTCTACATTTCTTGTAATAATGAAGGATTGGTGATGAAGTCTTAAGTGACTTGAGTGGATTTATACTCAAGAAGATCACTTAAACTTGCTAGAGATTTGATGTAGTAACTTGTTACTTGCAACATCCTTAGCATCAACTTGGAGACATGAATCAGAGCATGAGATGTAAGTTGGTGTTTTGATAAAAACGACCAAGAGAGGGGAAGATGATGGTTTTGTGAAGTCTTTCACTTGCTATTTATAGGAGGGAAAGTTTGGTTAACCAAGTATTGGGTTAGATAATAACCATGGTTGAATTAAGGACACATGTATGAGATTACATGAAAAATAGATGAGATGATGCCAACACTACGGTGAATCACCTCATATGGGCTGAGATATTGAGTGAGTGGGATGAGAGATTATGTGTTGATAATATCTTGGTGTTATGATGTGTTTTGGTTCCGTTAAATGCCAACCGTAATTTGTTCATCCATAAAACGTAAAATCGTGTATTGTAAAAATACGAAACTTGCAGGAATGATGAGACTTGTCATTATACTCCATATAAAAATATAAAATGAGTGATAAGTCTCATTGGGTGCTAAAACGCTGTCTAAAGCTGGAAACGCGGGTAAAAAACGAGTAAATCGCGTAAAACGTAGAACTGGAAAACGTAAAATTCCAAAACTTGAGGAATTGTAATAAAATGGGAGAAATACATATTTCTAACGTTTAGAGTGTTTTATAGACATAGCGGGATGCCCTAATAACGTTTAAACCCTAAAGTAGTTCTCAGACACGGTTTTGTGAAATCGGTTCTGTATGGATTCGACGTACGTCGTCAGGATGACTTGTCGAGTTTTATTTATCTTGTCATTATGGTAAAATAAAAATAAAAATTCTTATAGGATGAATTGTAAAAGTGAAATAGTCAAAAGTCAAAGTCAAAGGTCAACTTTAAAAAGTCAAAGGGTAAAATAGTTATTTTACCTTATGAAAAATTACGGGTTGCTACAAAATTGCTATTTTGTACCTGACGGTGTCAGGATTTAAAGGGTAGGGCGTCACGACTCAGACGACCTAGATCCAGATTCAGACGGCGTCAGAAGTTGAAGCTGAGGGCGTCACAACCACAACGTGACGCCGTCCCAAAGTTGACTTGGCCAAGATGAAACCCTAATGGCGGCGATCCGACGGTGTCACAATTAAAGAGTGACGCCGTCGTAGTTGTAACTCTATATATAGCCTCAAGTCTAGCTACCAGTGTGAATGATTCCTCCAAGTGAATCCCCTCTTCCTGTCTATAGCCCTTAGCCACCAGAAGTGACTTATTTCGGATAACCGTACCTTCAACATCTAACTTGTTTTTCCAAATCGATTTTAGACTAATGACATAGACCCTTGTTGGTCTTTCAATAATTCCTATACTTCTAAACGTTTGAACTGGTTCAGCTCTTCTTGCATAGATTCAATCCAGTTGTCTTTTGTCATTGCATCTTTGATGTTTTTGGGTTCAGTTTGACAAATAGTGAGAGTATAAATGTAGTGTTCACCGTCAGTCTGAATGCGTTGTCGAGTTATGACTGGTTGGTTCGGGTTGCCAATAATGTTAACAAGAAGATGGTCCTAAGTCAAACGATGTGCGGAGGGTTGATGTTGATATACGTTGTGTAGATGTGGTGGATTCAGATGGCTGGTTGATGATCCAACAACATCTGAGTTTGCATTTTCAGTAGCAAAAGGGTTAAAGAATATGTTTCCATCATAATCTGCTGGAGCAGGTACATCTTGATTCAGAAGATCATCAGCTGGATCAGTGTCATTAGAAGCGGTTTGTTCGATTGTTGTTGTAGAATCAATTAGAGGTGCGTCAGCAACAGTTGTTGTGTCAGGTGTATCAGGAATTGGAATATTATCAAGTTGAGCAGCGGAAACATTTGATATATCTAGAGCACGTTGATCCATTTCATCACCAAACAGAGGAGCAAACAGTGCTTCCATTTGACGACGAGTAAGCTGTATGCTTGGTTTAGCTGATGATGGGGTTTAGGGGAAGTTGAGACGGTTGTGTCCGGGTTCCAAGCTGTTTTGCTCAGAAGCCATCTCTGTAAGTTCATCAAAATTAGCATGAATCGTTTCCATAATCTCACTTGTACGACGATTCCAAATTTGGTATCCCTTTGAGTTTTCACAGTAACCAATGAAGACTCCAATGTCAGCTTTGGCCTTGAGCTTTCCAAAGTCATCACGATCATTATTCGGGTAACAAAGAGCACCAAATACATGAAAGTGTTTGAGATTCGGTTTTCATTTATGGATAAGCTTATAAGGTGTTTTGTTGTGGCGTTTGGTTAGCATTGAACGGTTCTGAGTGTAGCATGCAGTTGACACGGCTTCTGCCCATAAGTAATCTGGAAGTTTTGCATTGATTAACATCGTTCTAGCAATTTCCACTAACGTACGGTTTCGTCTTTCGATAACTCCATTTTATTCTGGTGTTCGTGCAATTGATGTTTGATGCTCAATTCCCATTTTCTCATAATATTCTCGAAGAGTTTGATTCACAAATTTAGTTCCTCCGTATGTTCTTACTTTTCTTACTGTATTCCGGAGCTGAACTTGAATTTTCATGAGAAAGGTGATGATCATTTGTGGAGCTTGATCTTTACTTTGAAGAAAATAAACCCAAGTCCATCTTGAGTAGTCATCAACAATTACTAGAATGTAGCGTTTTCCATTAATCGTCTGCACGCGCATCGGGCCACACAAATCCATGTGAAGAAGATGAAGGACTTGCTGAGAGATGTGGCCCTTCTTTGACGGA
Organism: Chrysanthemum makinoi; assembly: GCA_910596185.1. Taxonomy (NCBI): domain Eukaryota; kingdom Viridiplantae; phylum Streptophyta; class Magnoliopsida; order Asterales; family Asteraceae; genus Chrysanthemum; species Chrysanthemum makinoi. The sequence continues at coordinate 42,635,943 of OU343219.1, forward strand.
AAGTGAGCACGAGTGCTTTTCCGTTGTTCACTGACTGAGCATAAGTGATCTTTTGAATACCGAAACCTTGGAAGACCTTCAACTAGTTTGTGTCGTGCAAGATTGGTTATGGTTTGAATGTTTAAGTGTGAAAGACATCGATGCCATAGCCAAGATTTTGTAGATGATGCCTTAGAAAGTAGACAGATGGGAGATGAAGCAATCATGTCTTGCATTGAGATTATATAAAGGCTTGACGTGCGGCTTCCAGACATAAGATCTTTTCCTTGTAGATCACGAATGAAACAAGTTTTCTCCCTAAAAACAACTTCCAAATCACCATTACAAAATTGACCGACTGAAAAGAGATTGTGACCAAGACCTTCCACATAATAGACCCTTCTAATTTCGATGTTCCCATTGATGAAATCTCCGTAGCCCATGAAAGCTGCGAAGTGATCATTCTCAAACCTGACAGTGACGATGAACTTTGAGACAAAATTTGATAACAGTTTAAGATTGCCTGTCATGTGTCGGGAACATCCGCTATCAACAATCCAAAGGATGAGTTGTATCACCCTGCATTATACACAGAACAGGTGGAATATAAGTAGAGGTGGAACCCGAAGAGTTAGAGGGTTTCGTTACAGTTACAGTTGAAACACACATGTTAATGATTTTAGGAATCCATTTAAATCCTGGTGTATTTTATAACCATCTCTGCCAAGTCTAACTAGTTTTTTCTTTGGTCTTAGTGAATGCACTAGGTGATATTTTCTTCCTAGGAGGTAAAGTGGGTTCTATGGGTACATCAATGATAGTTGCAGAAACACTAGAAGGCGTTTTACCTAGCACAGACTTATAAGCATTAGTGGGCCTAGAGGTATTCGGATTTCTATTATTTCGCTTACGAGATAAGATAGTTTTAGCAACACATTTATCATGACAACTAGAAGACATGCTTTTACGACAACCAATACAAGATGCTTCAAACAAAACATTCATAGTACTTAGAGATTCAGCAATCATTACATCAGCTTTTATATTACATTTGTCTAACGCAATGTCTAAAGTGGGTGCAACATGAGTTTTATTCAAAGTCCTAAGGTGTTCTTCTACTTTAGAGGTCTTTATTGTTCTTCTCTTACGTTGCAACTTCATATTCTTCCTGTTTTTTCTCTTAAACTGTGAAGTGCTAACGTTAGGATTAGAGGCAACTACTCCTGTAGAAGTGGAAGGAAGCACATTAGTATCTTGCGGTTTGTCATTAGGCATTCTAGTGTCAATTTTAAACATTCCAGGTGCAAGGACATTTGTGTTACTAGACTTATCTTGTTCATGTTTCCCGAACTTATCTTTCAACTCAACTATAGTGTGCAACAAATCTTGATTTTTAGAGCGAATGTTTCCACTAACGTTTAAGACCTCTTTAGTGTACGCAAGATGATTATCAAGTTCTTGTGATGCTTCAGCACGAGTCTTTTTGAGCAAATCAAATATGACACCATATTTAGTTTTGACGTTGGAAATTTCTTGTTCATTTTTTGAAATTTGACATTTGAAAGACACGTTTTCATTATCCAGTTTTTCAAGTTTTTGTTCAAAAGATTTTGCACGCAACTGGTTGATTTTGTTTTGCAAAGCAAGTTCTCGATTTTGACAATCCTTTTGACACCATTGAAGACGACGTTTTGCATTCGAAAGTTCATTTAACAAACGCTCATTTTCAATTTTCAAATACTTTATTTGAGGCACATTATGGATATTCTCAACATTATCAACAGAATCAACAACAATATAATCAAATGCATATGAAACAGTATGTAACAACACAACATTTATGGTATCAGCACAGATAACATCTTCTAAGAGTCGATCAATATGATTTCGTAATATTTTCTTTTTCCGTTTAGTATTTGAAATCGATGTTTCTGTTTTCTCGAAAACTGTTTTCATAAGTCCAATCTCCTACTGAAGATCCCGTTCCCAATATATTGCACACATTTTTAATTTTGGACATGGGGTAAAAGTCTTTTCTGGAAAATTTCTCTTTGATTTCGCGCACGTGGCGATTGAAAATGTTCAGCTTTTATTTCAGAATTAACTTCAATTTCATGTTCCAAAAGTTTGACGTCAGACATGAATGTATCAAAATATTTAAGAATTTGACATCGTTCGGGTAATGATTGTACTTCACTGTAGGAAGGTAAAGGACCATTAATTTGTGCAACATTGTTTCGGGGACCATCGTCAGAAGAGGACTCAGGAATTGGTGTGATAACCCAAGGTGTGTTAGTATTATCCTGTTCTTTAATAAAAGGTATGATTTTTGAGTAATCGAACGGTTTGTTATATTCAACATTTTCCATTTTTAATCGACTCTCAACATCAGCATCTAATTCCTCGTCACAATTATATTCAACAACACTCATAATGGAATCATCAATTCTATGTTCTACATTGTACACTTGAGGATTTGGTTTGAATGCTCTATGTGAAAAACTTGGTTTGTAATCAGCAAGAATTGGTCCATATCCATCTGGATTTGGCTTAAAAGAAAACTTTTGAATTGTCGTGATTGACTCACCATGTTTATAAACTACATTTCGAAACTCTTTGATTTTGTTTTGTAAATCGACAATTTCATCAAGATACTAATCTATTTGTCTCCTCGAATGGTTTTTGTATTCAGAAAACTATTTTTGACATGTTAACAACTCAGACTTGGCTTTTTGAGTTTCCGAAGTTAGAGTGTTAACTTGTTGTTGATGATCAAATTTTTGTTGTTCTATTTGAGAAAGGAATACATTCTTGGATTCAACTAGATCACGTATCTGTATTTCTAAAGTTTTTTCATTTTGGTATGATTTTGCAAAAGCGACTTCAAAACTGTATTCACATTTATCTTTTGTTTCAAAATTTTTGATTTGTAACTTATAGCATTCATTATCCTTAGTTAACAGAGCAATTTTAGCATTAAGATTCTTATTAATCTCATTGCACTTTTCAAAGTGAGCTTGGGTGGTCTGAAATAAGGTGGTGGAAAACTAGATGGTAGTTTTGCCAATTAAAACTTCCTTCTAAACTATTTAGATCGACTTATGTCAATCTATTTGGATGTGTGTGTTGGATGTTGATAAACAAACATATAAAGGTATGTAATGAAAGATAAGAGTAAGAAGCACAAAACCACAACGCGAATATTTATAGTGGTTCGGCTACAAGGACACCTTCCTTGCCCTACTCGACTCCCCGAGTCACCTACTCGCGAGTTCGTAAACACTACACCAATCTCCTTATGGCGGAGAAGCCTTCACAACGTCTCGGTGCTAGGCTAACCACCGGGTTCTTTCACTCCAAGGGGAACCACACCTACACAACGTCGCCTACCCTTTATACGGTGCTAGGCTAACCATCGGGTTCTTTTACAACAAGGTGAACCACACCTACACAACGTCGCCTACCCTTTATTAGGTACTAGGCTAAGCACCTAGTTCCATTGCAATAGAGGAACTACTACCCAACACTACACCAACGACTAATCCCAAAGGAGACCAACTCCTTTTTACAACATCATCAAGGATATCAATATCCTTGGATCTAGTACTAATCTTTTTTGTACATCGAAACACACCATATCGAATGTACATCTAAGCCACCTTTCACTAATGCCTTTGATTAGATCTTCAAGACACCCTTCACTAATGTCTTGTGTCTTGACTTCTAAGCACTACTAATGCTTCTAGTCTTGACTTCTAAGCACTTATCACAAGTGCTTATGATATGGATGAAAGATACCCTTCACTAATATTTTCGTCTTGAAACTTGAGACACCATTCACCAATGTCTTCAACACTTCTTAGGAAAGAAAAACAATCATCAAGAAGAAGACTTCAGTAGTCTTGATGATGAGGAAGCATCGCAACTCCTGGACTTGAGCTTCCTCGACTTCAAAGGTGGTGATCTTGCCTTTAAGAGGAACCTAGAAGATCACACAAAAACAAAACTACAAACATAGATCTCTTGGATATGAGGTTAGTGAGTTTTTAACTCAGGGAGAAAGTGTGTTAGAAAGTGGTGAGAAACAATGAAGAAATGGCTCACTATTTATAGAGGAAAAATTCTACTGTTCCCCGGATCCCACGGACCCTTTCCACAAGGGATCCGTCTAGCATAAAGCTAGGGATCCGTGGGACGCTCCCCTTTACCCATGGGTATTTTGGTTATGCGTCATGGATCATGGGTTGATCCATGGGTCTTTAGCTAGATACAATGTATCTCTTGAGTGCAATGCACCTAGTCTCATGGGTATGGGTCAAAACCATGGGTTATGGATATTATCCATATATGATATAAGCATGATGTCATGCAATGGGTTATGGGTCAAGCTCTATGGGTCATGGGCTTTGGGTTGTACCCAACTACATTCAATGTATTTGCCCAATGGGTTATGATACCTAGGTTTCTACCCATTTATATTACCCAATATACTACATATTAGTTATGTGTATATTTTACCCAAATATGTAAACACTAGTTGTTGTACATATGTAATATTAAATCATAAAATCACTTATACTTGTTTTAGTGTTTTATGTGAAAATGTGAATATGTTAGAAACTATTAGTTCAAACCATTTACGTATTTTATTTGTTTCGTTAAAATGATTTTACGTTTGTTATCGACAAAACATTAGAAGATCGTAAAATATAAATAAACGTTTTTACGGCTTATTTGTATTAACAATCTACCCCTTTTTTTTTATGACAAAACATAAAATTATTTTAAGGAAAAGCTAAAATTCATAAAAGTTTTGAATTTGTAGTTTTTACTTTCTTCTCCCCCTTCTTGTCGAAACAAAAAGAGCTTCGAAAGGAAACTAACACTGTTTTAGGAAAAACATGTGAAATAAATAAAAATAACTAGAGAGCAAGTAACATGAAAGGATCTCGTCTTTACTCCCCCTTGACGAGTCCATCCCTATGTAAGGGCGTCAAGAAAATAATATTAAGCTAGTTTGTTTGCAACTAAGTTTGCAAAAGATTTCGTCTAAGTGACGAATGTGCTCCCCCTTGATGATTGCAATTTTGCAAAGGGATGTCAAGAAATGTAATCCTAATATTTCAAGTAATTTGCAATGCATTGCTTTGACAAAAAGCTCCCCCTAGCTTTAGGGTGTCAAAGTCTTCAAGTGTAGATTGAATAACTACAAAACAAAGGTTAGAAAGCAAGTATAATTCACAATTTCATGCAAATGTGGTCCAAGTTAGTAGAAAAAATAGTTTTCTGTCTCACGGATCCCACGGTTCCCTCCTAGTAGGGATCCGTCTAGGCAATTTTGAGGGATCCGTATAGCTGATGATCAATTTCAGCAATGGTGATATAACAAGTAATGTTATCACAAAAGTGAGATATGAATACAACGTAATCATATACTCAGAAATATAGCACGTAGCATGTAATTTCATTTAATAAAACTAGAGTTATGATATACATGACTCTAAAAACTAAGAAAATAAAGAATACATGACTAGGAATTTCTAGACCAACTATCGCTTGATGCTAGGACACCACTAAAATCTTCTATCTCATGTTTTGTTTTGGTTTAATCTCATCGAAACGTTTGAGGAGATGATAGAACATGAAACGTTGGTCTTCTCGTACTTCATGTATCAAACTTTCAACATGTTGACAATGATAGTAATCTTTGTCATGGCTAGGTAGTGGTGGTGGAAGAAATGAAATGGCTTGATGCGAAGGATCAAGTGAAGCAGCTTGTGGAGCTTCAAACGACGGAGGAATTGGTGGAGGAGCATTTGAGAATGGCTCGACCAAGAATGATGGTGGTGGTAGAGAAGTGTCAACTTCCATATGGTCGGGTGGTTGACTTTGATGATTTCTCATAATCCAAATGGGATTATATGATGGAAATGGCGAAAAGGAAGCCGGAGCTAGTGTTGACTCAACACCTTAATTTTGTACCATTATTCCTCCTAATTAGGAGAATGTTGTCGGTGGAGGAGGATGAGACGGCCTAGGAGGCAAATCCTCTAAATTGTAGAGGTGTGGTGATGATAGCGGAGATGTAAAAGAAATAGCTCTAAGAACCAATGGTGATGGTTTAGTAGAGATGATATTGTTTGGCCTAGGAGGTATGGTGGTGTTTGGCATAGGTAGTTTTGTGGGTACTATCCTTTTAGAAATTGGTTTGATTAGTTGAGAAGAGGTCCTTGCATTAGTTGGCTTGACCGGAGATGATTCGGTTGAAGAAATTTCGTGTATAACACGAGCAATTTTCTTGGGTGGTTCTTTGGTGGATAAGTTACTACTTGGAGTTTTCCTCATGATGAGATGATTTCAAGAAGTTTGTAAGTGTTTCTAAAGTGCTGAAAATTAGGATGAAGGTGACGACTATGGAAGTCCTAACAATGTGGTTTCTAAAGCAAGATAATTGGCAAGTGCATTTAAGCCTTAAGCCACTAAAATTCATTGGAATGTGATGATTAACATGCACAAGAGTCAACTTCAGAGTTTGTACTGATCTAGGAACTCATTTAAGATGAGATGGAGTGTTTGAGTTAGAAAGATGAGCTGAAATTTTTGTTTTAGTAAGGTTTGACATAATCTGTCACCCGGATCCCATGGTTCCCTCCTCATAGGGATCCGTCTAGGCTAATCCTAGGGATCCGGCTCTCAACAGCTATGAAAGAGTAGAAATGATGTTTCTAAGGTCTAAGGTCTATATCATCTTGAGTGTTTCAGTTCTCCCAAGTGTCTTAAATGAAGGGGTGCTTAAGTGTTTGAAGGTAATGAGTGATGTAGTTAATGATTGCCTTTTATGGAAGGAATTGGAACTTTCATGAGTACCAATGAATGAGCAAGGATGACACTAAAGATTTTGAGAGTGTTAAGTGAAGCTAAATGATCCTAGAGATCAGATAGTGACTTAGATTAATCCTTTGAAAAATATCCTAGAGGCTTTAAGATGGAAAAACTAGGATTTGATCAATTTCGACCAATTTTGTCGTAAGGATGATTATGATCGATTTTGCTATAAGAGGTTTCCAATGTTTAGATATGAGGGATTATGTGACAAATGATTTGTGAGCTTAAGAGCGGAAGAGTAATGAATTAAAATGAAACTTTAGATCTACAAGCGTCTTTGAGTGTGATCTAGGTGATTTATGTGTGAGTAGGAAGGATCTACTTAACTTGATAAGGACTTAATTTTCCTTAAGACACTATGTCTAGCTTAGTGTGAGGTGTTCTAAGGATATCTTTGAAATACAATGCTTACAATTGCATTTTCTGTTTGCCGGATCCCACGGTTCCCTAAGTGTAGGGATCCGTCTAGCACAAACTTTAGGATCCGTCCATCTGCTCAGCAGAACCTTTAAGATATCAAATGGGTTCTAACACTAAGATATCAAATGTAAGATGTTTTATTTCATGAAGGAAATAGGATTACATTGATAAAGCACGAGTACAAGAGGATTGATCCTATTTGAAATACTACTAGGTTCCTTGAGTGTTTTTGCTAGGAGGATCATCACGTGATTGATGAGTGTTGGTGGAATCAAGAATGAAGAAAGTCTTCATGAGAGATATGTTTAGTGGTTCCATCATCTTGTTCACAAGTACGTACAACGGACTTTGAAATTGACGATGAAAGTGCATAACGTTATGATAGAGGCGCGTCAAGAACATTCCATAAGGGATGAGTTTATTCTTGGAGCCTTGAAGATTTACAATTCGCCTTGCGAAGAAGTAGGCAAGATTGTATGGTTGTTGTGTTAGCAAACAATACATTATGTGAGCACAACAAGCGGGAAGGATTTCTCGATTTCCCCTAAGACTCCAAACATTTTCACGTAGGATGAGTGCAAGGGGATTGTACTCTTCTCGGATGTCCCGTGTGAAGATAATTTTTGGATCGGAGTAATATGGTTGAGGTTTGCATATAATACGATGTAAATCATCCGGGGAGGGTATGTGTGAACAATATGGACTATTTTCTTCACGAAAGTTGAAGAGAGAATCAAGAGACCAATCTTCGGTGAAGGCACATTGTCCATGATTTGGGATTCGGAGGACGTGAGCAAAATGCCCAAGGGTTAAAGTAAACTTTTGGTTTTTGATATAAAACCAAAGAGATAGAGAGCGATCCTCATTACGAACGAGTTCAACTTGACGGAAGAATTCCATTATGAACCTTGGACATATCTTCTCGTTGATTTCAAAAAGACATTCTAGTCCTATGGCTCGGAAGGAGGTATTGATACCTTCTTCGAATTGTAGAGAGGTGTCTACAATACGTCCTTCGTTGAAGTGACGGTTTTCGAGGTTATTGAACGCACGAACATGAATGCCAGGTGTGTTGGGTTCAAGGGAGATGTTCGGAGTGTAGAGGCTAGTGAGTGAAAAATCAAACTCATATTCATGCGTCATAGTTGAACCTATAGAAGAGATGAGTTAATAGAAAGTGATGTTTGGTCAACCTATGATTATCTAATGTTTTTACTAGATTTTTATTAACAATGGTTTTTAACAACAATGACATTTAACTCACTTATGATTTTTACATTCTTGTGGAGTATTACTTTTAGAAGAAAAGTGGTTTTTAATTTGTATGAAAAAAAAACGGTTTTCCTGTAGGATGGATCCCACGGTTCCTTTACAAAAGGGATCCGGCTAGTATATCTTTCGGGATCCGTGGATCTGTAGTTACAGAAATAGATTTTATGATGAAAAGTATAGGTTTTTATATCTCATAGTTTTATATCAAGATATGTGTTTTATCCTACATTTTTGTTTAACATGCATACATGTCTTCTAATGTATCACGAGAGAATGACATAAAATAAAGAGAAATGCTAAACACATTGTGATAACAATAACCTAGATAACTAGACTACTAGTAATCTTTCATTTCAATACTAAGAATGATACAAAGGATTGGGTATATAACCCCAATGTAGATTAACAACACAAAGTAAATGTCTCCGTATGTGAACTTCATCATAGGGAACACAAGTGCGATGAGTGTTAAGACGATGAGCACGAAGGCGATGTAAACAATATTGAAGATGATTCTTCTTGGTTTCGGTTGAGATGAAATGGAGAGGAGGATGAAGTATTGAGTGAGAGGAAATTTTTGAAATTGGAAGATTTGAAAAAGTGGGGGTTTGATAGAGTGGTCGATGGTGGGACTATTTATGGGTAAAAATGAATTTTTGATATTTGTGTTTTGTTTTATTATTAGAAAGATATGATTTTTGAATTAAGTAAAACAAAACAAAAGTTTTATAAACCATGATTTTTAGAGGAAAAAGTGACACGTATGTGAGAAAAGTCTTCCTAATGAAGCTACATGTAAAGCATGTATATGCACAAAAATTAATCAAATAAATACCTTAGTAAGCATACTTATCTATCAAGCTAATGTTATTTAGAGATGAGTGGAAAGTCATACCTCGAATGCACTTAGGAATGTCTTTACAAATGACACAACAAATGTCAAAAGATAATTCCAGCTCCTTTGTGCTTAAGATACCTTCTTAGGGAAGGTAATCTTTGTTATCAAGCAAATCCTATGGCTTGATAGATGTGAGCTTTGACTAATTAACATGACAAAGAGGATTAGTACAATTAAATAAAAAAGTAAATAAGAAAAATGTTGTTATCAAATCAACATCCAAACATATAGTTTTAAAAGACATGGTGTTTGTTTTTATGAAAAACCTTCTTTGTAGTTTTCAATTAACCATGGATCGAATCAAGTTTTTAAAGTACAATTTACTTCAAGAAACTTGGTAACGAAGCTCTGATACCAATTGTGGAAAACTAGAAGGGGGGTTGAATATTTTTTCCAATTAAAACTTCCTTTTAAACTATTTAGATCGACTTATGTCAATCTATTTGGATGTTGATAAACAAACATATAAAGGTATGTAATGAAAGATAAGAGTAAGAAGCACAAAACCACAATGCGAGTGTTTATAGTGGTTCGGCTACAAGGACACCTTCCTTGCCCTACTCCACTCCCCGAGTTACCTACTCGAGAGTTCGTAAACACTACACCAATCTCCTTATGGCGGAGAAGCCTTCACAACGTCTCCTACCCTTTTTCCGGTGCTAGGCTAACCACCGGGTTCTTTCACTCCAAGGTGAACCACACCTACACAACGTCGCCTACCCTTTATCTGGTGCTAGGCTAACCACCGGGTTCTTTCACACTAAGGTGAACCACACCTACACAACGTCGCCTACCCTTTATTAGGTACTAGGCTAAGCACCTAGTTCCATTGCAATGGAGGAACTACTACCCAACACTACACCAACGACTAATCCCAGAGGAGACCAACTCCTTTTTACAACATCATCAAGTATATCAATATCCTTGGATCTAGTACTAATCTATTTTGTACATCGAAACACACCATATCGAATGTACATCTAAGGCACCTTTCACTAATGCCTTTGACTAGATCTTCAAGACACCCTTCACTAATGTCTTGTGTCTTGACTTCTAAGCACCCTTCACTAATGCTTCTAGTCTTGATTTCTAAGCACATATCACAAGTGCTTATGATATGGACGAAAGATACCCTTCACTAATATCTTCGTCTTGACACTTGAGACACCATTCACAAATGTCTTCAACACTTCTTAGGAAAGAAAAACAATCATCAACAAGAAGACTTCAGTAGTCTTGATGATGAGGAAGCATCGCAACTCATGGACTTAAACTTGCTCGACTTCAAAGGTGGTGATCTTGCCTTTAAGAGGAACCTAGAAGATCACACAAAAACAAAACTACAAACATATATCTCTTGGATCTGAGGTTAGTGAGTTTTTAACTCAGGGAGAAAGTGTGTTAGGAAGTGGTGAGAAACAATGAAGAAATGGCTCACTATTTATAGAGGAAAAATTATACTATTTCCCGGATCCCACGGATCCCTTCCACAAGGGATCCGTCTAGCGTAAAGCTAGGGATCCGTGGGACACTCCCCTTTACCCATGGGTCTTTTGGTTATGGGTCATGGGTCATCGGTTGATCCATGGGTCTTTAGCTAGATACAATGTATCTCTTGAGTGCAATGCACCTAGTCACATGGGTATGGGTCAAAACCATGGGTTATGGATATTATCCATATATGATATAAGCATGATGTCATGCAATGGGTTATGGGTCAAGCTCCATGGGTCATGGGCTTTGGGTTGTACCCAACTACATTAAATGTATTTGCCCAATGGGTTATGATACTTAAGTTTCTACCCATTTATATTACCCAATATACTACATACTAGTTATGTGTATATTTTACCCAAATACGTAAACACTAGAAATCACTGAGTGAACCAACAGCTTCGAAGATCAATGAAGAAATGCCTTACGCAAAAGAAACTATTGGGAGTAAAAGTGACTTATGCGTAGGGCTTAGGCGTAAAACTAGGGTTTGTTAGGCGTAAAAACGCAGCAATTTACCAAGCTTGATTTTTATGCTCTAAAACGTTTTGTAACCCTGATTTTAATGATGAAAGGGCTTCAAAATCACCAAAATAAAACAAAAGTTTGAAACTTGATTATCCAAAGTAACTTTCAACCTTACGCGTAAACAAGTACACGTTTCAAAAACGAAGCTTAAAAAGTAATCTAAACATGTAAAGTTTGAAACTTTTTGCAAAAAATTGAAACTTTAACACTAAATAAACCTTAAACCATAAGAATCTTGAGTTTGCAAGTGTAAAAATCAAAGCTTTTATGCGTATGAAAAGTGTAGACCGTTAACCTTACGCGTACAAGACCAAAACTTCAAAAACAAAAGGTTTCACCCAACTAGATGGCGTATGATACCACTGTTAGGTCACCATAAGTTAACTCAAGTATGTAGATGAGATAAAGAAGGAGGGATAAACACAACATACACGATAGTAAACAAAGGTTATGCGTAGGATTCTAGTAAAGTGAACAACCAACCCTCAAATGAGAATTTACAAGACTATTTATAGGGGAAGGGAGCTAGGGCAACACATCTAGTCCCTTCCTTTCCTTATTGGTCTTTTGCATAGTCTCATGGGCTTCCTACATGCGCCTAGCCTTAATTACTAACATAAAAGCCTAATTAAGCAACCTAATACATATTAATGACTAACACTTGAAATACAATTTAGGAGTGATTCCAACATTCCTTCTTTGGGTTCTTGAGCTTCATATACTATCATCAAGGGAGAGAAATGTACTTCAGGGATGTTTAGCAGATTCACGTGATCAGACTTAATGAGTTATTTTGGAGTTCATATCTGTAGAGATGATCGGTTATTCAATTTGCTACTTTGGTGCTATCGGCTATTCTCTCTTCGAGTATATGTCTACTTCGGGTTCGTAGGCTTTATTCTAAAAGACTGACGGCATCACTTCAACTACTTGAGGGAAATGGTCTCTTGACAACTTTTGGTATCCTTCGCTTTAGACTTCAGTAGAAAAGAAATTTCAGAAGATTCATTTAAGTGTGGGATGATACGTTGATGTTCTATCTTGATGATATAACCCCAAACGGAGAATATCGATGATCATTCTTTAAAAGGAGCAGCAAGATCAATGATAATGGTGGGCTTCTTTGTGCACCTAGCTAAGGCAAGCTTGAAAGAAGCTTAGAATCTGCTTAAGAAGAAGATTTTCGGTTTGGGGGAAGCTACTAAAGTCTCACTTTCAGAAGGTTCAAGTTCTATAACGATTCAGGAGCCTGAAAAGCTTTGGTGGTGAAAGTCTAAGAGATGATGAGTTCTATCTTCTACAACGGGGCTGTTTGATATCCTTATCTCAGTACTCGTATCATCATCCTCTTAAACTATATCATCTACTCTATCTGTAAATACTTTTTAAAAATCAAAATACAAAAATATAAAACCAACAAAGAGAAAAGAGAAAAATATAAAACCAACAAAAATCCGTAAAAATCAGAAAATTTGAAAAAGACCAAAAATATTGTTTTCTCAAGACATGTATTCTAGTATTGATAACATCTACGGTCTTAGAAATGTCATTCAGTAATGGCACGGGACTTTAGATAAAGTTCGAGCAGGAGGTGTAAATATATTTTTTCCAAAAAATGTCTAAAAACTATCGCTTACAGTTATTTCAGACTGTAACCAGTGCTTAAACTATGGCTTGCATTTATTTCAGACTGTAACCCATGCTTAAACAATGGTTTGCTATTATTTCAGATATGCAACCCGTTCTTAAAAAGAGGAAAGTTCTATGCTTAATCGATTTTTATAAATTTGTGCACTTATCCAAAACAAAATGAGGAAAGTATGTCGGATGACTGTTGTTCCTACACAAATGTTTTTCTTTCTTAAAATTCTTCAGAAAATTTTTTTTTTGTCAAAATGGTGGAAAATGAGTTGGTTGAAAATCAATCAGACTTGGTGTTTTCATAAAATTTGGAAACTCAATTAATGACTACAGATTTTTAAAACTTTTCATAAAATGAGTCATTGATTGAGGGGAGAATGTTTTCAAATTTATATCATCTAACGAGCTTATATAATAATCCTATGTGCTTAATAGAAAAAGGTATTTGCCTATGTTGAAGGACTAGGAATCGAGGATATGATTATTAGGATTAGATGATTAGAGTTTGATAAACACATAATTTTCATGCCTTTTATGATCTGATTGATATGTTGGATTGACTTTTATTAGTCGATTGATGTTTGGGTGATGTCGACCACCATATATCTATATGTATGTCTACTAACATATGCAGATATCATGGTGTTAGGTCACCATATTGTAACACAAGCATCAATATGTCAGAAATAAGGTAAGAAGTGATCGGATGAACACTATCAAACACACACGATATAGAGAGTAAGAAAGGTTATGCGTAGAGTGATATTGAAAGTGAACAACCAACCTTCAAATGAAGGTTTACAACATTATTTATAGGCAAGGAACTAGGGCAGCACACAAGTTCCCTTCCTTTCCTTATTGGGCTTGGGTCAAGGCTTATGGGCTTTCTACATAAGTCTTGCCATTAATACTAACATAAAAGCCTAATTAAGCAACCTATTGCATATTGATTACAAACACTTGAAATATAGTTAGGTGTGATTCCAACAATCTCCCCCTAAGTGTTGGTAATTAATGACTTGAGTAATATTGAAACATTGTAGGTGCTGATGTAATAGTTGCTTTGATGTCTTCTGACATTCTTCTTTCTTGTGAGAAGAAGTGCCTAGATTCTAAAAATCTCCACAGTGTGAGCATCTTGTTTTCTTAGAAGTTTTCAGCTTTGACGTCTTCATTTATCTTTGTTCTTTGTTCAGGTGTGGATATGGTGATGTTACGTTGTGATAATCTGCATCAGGTCTGCTTCGTTGCTCAGGTGTCTCTACGTCCTTCTCCAACTTGCTCACACACTCTTTAACGTTGGATTTCAGTGTTGATGTAGTTCTGTTTAGTCTTTAAACTTTGTAGATTCTTTGGCTTTAATGAAGAATCATTCTAACTTTTGTGTTTCCTTTCGAGAGAACTTCAATTTGTAATGTTTTTGGTATGAGCATGTGGAGAATCTGCACGTTCATCTCCCAGGATCATCCATAAGAAGAAAACATAAGAATGGGTTAGTGATAAACACCAATCGATCATTGTGGTCGTTTCTTAAAGATTTGACCACTACAATTGTTCTTCTGATGAATGTCTTGATTCCATTCACCTTGCTCGGGCGAATCAACCGTCCGAATCCCATAAGGGACAGTTGGCATTACATTGAACAAGTTCAAGTAATGACCCATATTTTTAGGACTCGATTCTTGAAAGGAATCTCCTTAGCGGGATTTCCAGCACTTACAAGTTCGAACTTCAAGCTTGTTAACAGCATAGTGTGAAAACACATCTCTAATTCTAGCAAAGGCTATTCCTGAACTGAATTCCCTCAAGTAGGATAACACGATGTACCGAAGTACACCTACAGTTCAGGTGAGTCGCTGAGGTAAACCGAAGCATCACCCACATTGTAGACCATTTGAGACAACACTAAGCATAACCCACAAGGAGTTACCGAAGTGACCTGCTGTCAGGGCTGTTAGATGTTGACCCTGGCAGGAGTTTCCATTCAATCATTGAGGATCACAGTTGTGAACCCCTCATAAATGTTCTCGACAGATTGCTAACATCTGTGTAGGACTCTAGAATAGTATCACTTGCGTCCTTATTGTTGAACGATAAGTGATGAAATGTTGAGTGTTCCTAAGAGATCTTTTGATGAATCTCATGGCTCTAGACTCAATAGTGCGCCTTGGTTTTCCTGAGCGGAGACTAGGGAGAGGGTCTCCTTCTTCAATACCAGCAATCTCTAAGAGAAAGCTGATAGTTTACGTAGGGTTCCCTGTGAGAATGAAACAAGCTTCAGTTGGGAGAAACTTGAGTGGCTAAGAAGGTTTAGTGCATGCGTCACTGGTCCATGACGACTTTGATCTGCAATACCGGTTTCATCTAGTGACAGTCATTAGCATATGTATTGAACCCGGTGTCTGTCCTAAGTTGAATAATTTGGAGGGCTATTTCTTTTCACCCTTTTCTTTACATTTCTTTTTAATTTTTCAACTCCTTCTTTCTCCGATTCTCATTTTCTCCTTTTTATAAGCATACCTAAGGACTTCTAAGTTTTAACTATTTGTGGTGTCCTTGGGTAGATCCCTCCGGCTCTAGCGGATCATAGGACGATTACTCCTAACCTTAGTCACCTTACAACTCCAAGACTAACCTATGTTGCCATAAAACCATTTTCATGAAAATCTCTCAAAGTGGTTATGAGTAAAAACATTTTGTACCACTATGAGAGTTTTGTATTTGGCAGAGATACTCCCCCTCAACACGTGCTTAAGTGTTTTGACAGAAATATGCACGGTGAGAGACGAGGTCACACATTTGAATTGATTGACTCAAGATAGACAATTCCTCGCGAGACACGGTTACGTTGCATAGTTAAAGAGTTTCATTGTCAGCTTTTAGGTGACAACTAGCTCTAATAACTACCTTGAAGGCACGGACAAACCTCGAAAGGTTGTCAAACCCGTAAAATTTCATGTCTATCAAGAGCTTCTCGAATAGGTACAATCTACTTGGATAAGTCTTGAAAGATAAATCTTTTTGATGTATGGCAGTTCAGATCTCGTCAATTCGTGGGTTAAGTCTTTAGCACGAAGATTCAATCACAATTTTCACAACATATTTGTATCACACAATTTTTCTCCCCCTCAAAAATAGCATATACATGTTATTTTTGATGAAATTTTGATATCGAATATGTCTATTTTGAGTTTTGTGGGATGATTTCCACGAAGAGCCATTTGTGAACAATGATTTTAAGCAAGTACTCCCCCTCAACAAGTAATATTAACTTTCGAGGTTTTGAAAACATAAAGGGAAGTACCTGTTCTTTTGAGCAAAACTTTGAAAAGTGAAAGTTTTGATAAGTTTTACTCAAAAGTAAGAAGCTTTCGATCATTTTATAGGATTGTGGCACTGAAGCATACCACAGGGTCCTTTCATTACAAGTACGGGTTGTATATTGTTATGTGTACACAAGCCATAGTCAAATATAGATCAACGCATCCAAATATTAATGAAAGAAACAAATCAAGGAGTACCAGGAAGTCCGTCAATAACACCAGGAGTTCTTTCTGGAAGTTGATAGCCTGTTAGAGAAATACTCGGACGTCCACCCACGAAGCTCTCCAATGTCCATATCTGATCACGATGAAACAACCTTTCATCAATCCTTATGATGATTTTCTTCGCATCCCTCTTTTCCCTCGAATTCCACCTCTTCTTCGACCCTATGCCTTCATGAATCTCCTCTAACCTATATGCCATCCCATCCCGAACCTTCTTCAAAGTATGATCGCAAACTTGTGAAGCTCATTACATGCCATGAAACAGTTACGGTGAAGTTCACTGCGGTAGACTACGCCAAACTTTGGTTTCATGAGAATGGTGTACTGAGCCAGGTGGTTGATATCGGGAAGGTCTAGCTGTGGTTTGGTATGATTCCACGGCGAGTTGAAGGTCTTCAACACGTTCCTAGATAACGATGCTTCTAATGAATATTAGCAATGACTTGATGTACTGGAGCTGGATGTTTGTGGAAAAGTGTCGCATTCGTCCTTGTACCTTGGCAAGATACATATCTTCAATGTCATTGAGTGACAGTCTCGGAAAATCTTCTTGAGAAAAGTCATATTCCAGTTCGTCTTGTCGTTTGACTACGATTTTCTTCAGGAATGAGTAGTCCCACTTGGTAGACAGGCTAACATGCATTATGGCAATGATCCGTTAGTCACTGTAGGATCTTTGTTTATACCAAACACATATTAGGCGGCGTTAGGTTAATAGTTTAGAGAGAGAAAGTGGGAGAGAATGGGAACCCTAGAGAGACAAAGAAAAATGTATTATGAAGCTCCAACCCTTTGCCTTGGAGAGCAAAGGGTATTTATAGGGTACAAACATAGGAGCCTCCTTTAGGTTGTGGATCAGGCATACATTGGGTAAAGACCCGTCCATCCTCCATGGTGTTACTAAGTAATCTAAATACTATCATAGACTTACTACGACTACGAGCTTTCTAACGAGCATACATACTTGAGGTGACCAACACTTTAAGCACTGGATTTACTAAATCCTAACAATCTCCCCCTAAGGGAGGTCACCTCAAGTTACAATGATTACAAACTAATATAAACTTTCGTTGTTCTTGATTTCTTTGATTAAGCACATTTGTTCTTTAGCTCGTAGTCTTTGATAATTCATGTTCCGCATGTTTTGAAATTTCGAGTGGAGGTCTTTAACTGATCCACGTGATGATGAGTTTTGAGCCAGCTTTGAGATCATCAGCAACAATAAATTTCTGACTCTTCCATTGTGGTGTTGGTAAAATGTGATGTTGTGACGTTTGGACCGACATGCTCACATTCTGGATCATGATATCGTCTTATCAGAGTAACGGAAGCTTTTAGCTGAATCATGATATTTGCAGCAGCGTAGCAGAAGCATGGAGTGAAAATATCAGAGACATCGATGCACTTATCATGATTTCTTTAGATATGAATGTGTTGTGTGAGCATGCGGCTATGGATTGACCGCTCCATTCTGATCAGCTGCAAACGTCGGGGTGTACCTGCATAAGACAGTTAGCAATAAAGTGCACGAAAGTATCTTTGATCACTTTCGATGAATTGAGGTACACGGCCCACGGTTCCCCGTTGATCAGTTCAAGTACTGCCTGTGATCAGGTATAATTCCGAAGAATTTCCTTGACAGGGTTTCGCAGCTGCTCTAGTCGTTCTCAAACCGGAGCGTCTCAAAGAAGACAACACAGAGTGAGTGAATCAGCGAATAGAGATTCACTGATTTATGAAAAGAGATTTGAAAAACAATCGTGTATCGCTCAATAGAAATTGTTTTTGCAATACAACGAAGTTTTAGTGAAAAATCATTTATCAATCATAAATACCCTTTAATTTTGAACCATCATTACACAGTCGATGTGCTATGGAAAAGAATTTTTAAGCACAACGACCGGTTTTTCAAAGCCATCCGTCAATCCATTTTCTTGGACCTAAATTGATTCAATTTTGAATCGCTCCACTGATGAGGTCCATATGACACAATCAAGTCTTGGGAATACCACAAGGATAGTGCGTAGGACTCATAATCTCACATTCCACATTGTGTGAAATAGTGAGTCTTCAAGAAATAAGTGTCCTAAAGAGATTAATTGATGATCTCGTGGCTCTAGACTCAATTAGTGCTCTTTTGGTTTCCTGTGCCGGAGACTAGGGAGAGGTTCTCCTTCTTCAATATCAACAATTTCTAAGAGAAAGTCGATAGATTATGTAGGTTCCCCGTGAGAATGAAACAAGCCCTTTTAAGAGGAACTTGAGTAGCTTGGGAAGTTTAGTGCAGTGCGTCACTGGGTCCATGACGTCTTGTCTTCAATACCAGTGTTACCTTTGTAACCACCAGTAGCATATGAATTGAACCCGGTTTCTGCCCTACGGTTGAATAAATGGAGGGCTATTTCTTTTCACCCTTTTTTACATTAAATTCTTTTTCATTCTTCAACCCCTTCAGTGCGTACCGAGACTTCATAACTAGAACCTTGTTGGGTTTATTCCAGTACTAGCTCAGACTCAGTCCGCACTCTTCCCATATCTCATTTTTCTCCTTTTATCAATATACCTAAGGACTCTACACTATCTAGTGGATTGTCCCTGGGTAGATCCCTCCGGTTCTGGCGGATCATGGAAACAAATACCTAACCTTATCATCCTTATATCACCATACATAAAATAAAGTTGGTCGGTCTATTTGGTATTGTTCATCTGCCATTGGAACCAATTGAAAACCATTTGAAATCAATCCAGATACTTGTGATATATTATCAAAGCATTTTGTACCTGAATTGTTTTTGATATATTTAGAAAAAGAGCTCCCCCTCAATGTGTGCTTCATGTATTTGAAATCTTTTGGCACACGGAGGCAAGAGGAAGAAATAACTTCGTTGATTACCATTTTCTAAAAGATATCATCATCACTTCCCAAATCAAATAGATAAAGCATTTTGGGAAAGGATGAGTTTTTTCAAAAGATTGCTCCCCCTCAATATGTGCCTGGAAAATTTGAAATCGTTTGTCACATGTGGGGAGTATGGCTTGCTAATCACTTTAAGAAACCATTTACTGAATTATCAGATTAACACTAATTTAAATCACAAATTCTCCCCCGATCACAATTATCAAATCGTTTGAGATTTGTGATCTCTTGTAGATTTAAATTGATTTTGAAAGCTTTTGAGGAGAATTGTGACTTGATTATGAAAACATTTTCACTGATAAGGATCAGATTTTGAGACTTTAAACTCCATTGATTAAACATGCATGAATATCTTTTGAAAACAATTGAATAAAAAATAACCTTTTAATTTAATTGAAATCATTCTCCCCCTCAATCAATGACATATGTTGTTAATTGAGAGATGGATGTTTTGACAAAACTTTTAAGACCAGATGATTTTCAAAAATAGAGTCCAAGTCATTTAACAAAGCAATTAGTTTTCAGCAGATAAATGTTTATAGAATCAGAGCATGAGATTTGAAAAATTACGATAAGGCATGGCTCTGTTCTTTCTTTGAAAAGCGGGTTACTGCCTGAGATGACTATAAACCAACATTTTTCACCATCTGGTTTTTTTTTTTAAGATTCGAACTTCATCTAGAGACCCGTGCCATTCTTTGAGTGGCAACTCAAAGACCATAGATGTTATCGAATCGACAAGAAAAACAAGATAAATAAACAATATTTTTTTTGAAGTTTTTCAAGATTTTCTGATTTTTTTGTATTTTGAAAAGTTTTATATTTTTCTGTTTTTTTTTTGTTGGTTTTATATTTTAGTATTTGGTTTTTGGAAAGATATATACAGTGAATAGATAGAGTCGAACACCTTTACTCCTCGACGTCTTCCTGAAGACGTTTGAGCGTTTCTGGTTGAAGGCTCTTTAAGCCTAGTCGTGGAAGAATAAACTCAAAACGTTCTCGAGAAAGATCTTTGGTGAAGATGTCTGCAAGTTGATATTCAGTCCTTACGAACTATAATTCAACCACACCTTTTTCAACTTGTTCCCTGATGAAGTGATTTCGAATGTCGATGTGCTTTGCTCTAGAGTGTTGAACATTGTTGCAGCAGAGAGCAATGGCACTTTTGTTATCACAGTACATAGGAACTTTGTTGAATACAAAGCCATAGTCAGATAGTTGGGATTTCATCCATAAGATTTGAGCACAACACGATGACATGGCTATGTATTAAGCCTCTGTAGAGGATATGGAAGTGCTCATTTGTTTCTTTGAAGACCAGCTTACAAGCTTGTCACCTAAAAATTGAGCACCAGCTGATGTACTTCGACGTGTATCTTGACATCCTGCATGGTCAGCATCTGCATAGGCCGTTAGAGATATACCGGAGTCCTTCGGATACCAAAGTTCCATGTTAATGGTTCCTTGGAGATACCGAAAGACCCGTTTAACCGCTTCAAGGTGTTTTTTGGTAGGCTTAGCCTAGTATCTAGCACACATGCATACAGCGAACAAAATGTCTGGTCTGCTGGCTCTGAGGTACATCAGGGATCCAATCATACTACGATATTTCATTTGATCTACTATGATCCCTGAGTGGTCCTCATCCAGTTTTGTACGCTCTACCATAGGAGTGTCAACAGGGTCACTGGAGGTAAATCCAAATTTCTTTAAGATTTCATTAGCATATTTTGATTGATTTATGAAAATGCCTCTGGGACTTTGTGAAATTTGTAATCCCAAGAAAAATGACATTTGTCCCATCATTGACATTTGAAATTTGGAGCCCATCTCCATAGAAAAACGGTCACATTCATTTGGGTCAGTCGAGGCAAAAATAATATCATCAACATAAATTTGAACGTGAATTAAATGTTTGCCTGACTTTCTGGTGAACAATGTTGGATCAACTGCTCCTTTGCTAAATCCGGTGGATAGAAGAAATTTTGATAGCGTATCATACCATGCCCTTGGAGCTTGTTTCAAACCGTAAAGGGCCTTTTTCAAGCGATAGACATGAGTAGGATGCTATGGATTCACAAAACCTTCTGGCTGGGTGACGAATACCACTTCTTTAAGATCTCCATTAAGAAAGGCGGTTTTCACATCCATCCGATAAACTACCATGTTTTTGCTAGCAGCATTAGCCAAGAAGATTCTGATGGCTTCGATACGCAACAGAGCAAAAGATTCCTCAAAGTCGATACCTTCTTCCTGACGATAACCTTTGGCCACTAATCGTGCCTTATTTTTCAGAACATCACCGTGCTCATCAAGCTTCACTTTGAAGATCCACTTGAGAGCAATGATCATTGCATAATCAGGAGCAGGTACTAATTCCCATACATCTAGATGATCAAACTCATGAATTTCTTCTTGCATTGCATTAAACCAGCTGTCCTCAAACATTGCAGTTTTAACATCTTTTGGTTCAATCTTAGAGAGTACTGAGTTGAAGAAGCACCATAAGGCATCAGTAGCTAATTGTTTTCGAGTTGATACAGGACGAGAAGGATTCCCAATGATGTTATCCAATGGATGGTCATGTTTCCATTTTCTAAGATGTTCGTGTGGTTGTTGTTGAAGGACTGATGTAGCAAAGTTTATATCCCCTGAAGAAGATGGTTCAGGTGTTGATTCAGGGGCAAAGATGTTTTCAAATGGATCATCTTCGGGAGTAGCAAAGGGATTTACTTCATCATTGGTGCCAGAGACACTTCCATGATGTACATTCGATGATTGGTGATTTGTTGATGAGACAGAGTGATCAGCAGCAGGCGCTTCTTGACTTAATGATATTGAAACTGAAGAGTTGACTTCATTGATAGAGATAGTAGCAGCCTATGTTGTTGGATTTGATAGATCAGTGGCACTTGGCTCATAATGTTCATCAAACATTGGATCAAACAATTTCTTCAAATCATCTTCAGATGGAGGTACATATGGAGTTGCTGGAGAGGAAATTGGTACAAGGGATGAACCAATTGGACTCATTTGAAGTGCGGGTCCAGAACCAGATTGTCCTGGAGCCATTTGCCCGGACAGCTCATCGAACGTAACGTGAATAGTTTCCATGATATCTCGAGTTCTTTTGTTGTAGATTCGGTAACCCTTCTTGTTTGGTGCATAACCTACAAAAACTCCAATGTCTGCTTTAGCTCTTAATTTACCTAAATCTTGACCGTCATTTGTTGGATAGCACAAGGCACCAAACACACGAAGGTAGGATAGATCAGGTTTTCGTTTATGAACAAGTTCATATGGAGTTTTTCCATGAGAGGTGTGAATAAGGGAACGATTTTGGGTGTAGCAAGCAGTGGCAATGGCTTTAGCCCATAGAAACATTGTAACCTTTGAATAAATTAGCATTGTTCTAGCAGCTCCCACAAGAGTTTGATTTCGTCTTTCAACTACAACGTTCGAACAATTGACTTAAGTCTTTGTTAATTAACTCGGTGCCATTGTCAGTTCGAACAATTCTAACCGTATTGTTAAGACGTACCTGAAGTTGCTTGATGAGTTTGATGATGACATCTGGAGTTTCATCCTTTGTCCTCAAAAATTTTGCCCAAGTAAATCGAGAGTAGTCATCAACTACGACTAAAATGTATTTCTTCCCATTAATCGTTTGCACTCTCATTGGTCCGCACAAATCCATATGAAGGGTATGAAGGACTTCCATTACAGAGTTTGTGGGTTTTGGTTTGTGGGCATATTTCGTGCTTTTTCCCAATTGTCAGGTAGAGCAGAGATGGTCCTTTTCATACTTAAGTCTAGGTAATCCTCTGACAAGATCCTTTCTGGCAAGGTTATTAATGGTGCCGAAGTTCAAGTGATTGAGACGACGATGCCATAACCATGACTTTGTTTTCGAAGCCTTTGACATTAAGCAAATTGGAGAGGACTTCATCATGTCTTCGATAGAGATGGTGTATAGATTTGAACCACGAGTTCCTCTTAATAATCCCACACCATCAAGTTCTCTAACGAAACAAGTATGTTTTCTAAAATCCACTTCAAGATCGGAATCACAGAATTGACCAACAGAAAAAAAGTTATGATCAAGTCCTTCCACATAATATACCCAGGAAATTACACTATCTCCGACCACATAATCACCATATCCCATAATAGCTCCAAAATGGTGGTTTCCGAATCTAACAGTTCCAATAAATTTACTCACGAAGTTCATGAGCCGCGACCGGTCACCAGTCATATGCTTTGAACAACATGAGTCCAAATACCAGAGGACGATTTGTATGCGACCGCATTTAAACACAGACAAGAATGGATAACTGGATAATTTGGAACCCCATGAACGATTGGGTTCCATTTGGTTAGTACACATTATTGGAGCACCCACATCGATAATAGGAGATATGACCTCATTAGTATTAGTTGCAACACTAGTAGTGACAGTGGACCTGTGTGAGGTGTGTTCACTTCTTAAAGGTATGATTCTACCAGTGGGCTTCCATTTCTTAGAAGGCATGGATCTAGACAACTTAGGGCAAGATTCATTCAATTTGAATTTTCTGCCAGTAGGTTTCCATTGATAACCCATATTGCTAAATTTTCTTCCTGTAGGCTTCCAACAGTTGCTAACCTTTTTCTTTTTAGGCTTCCAGATCTCCTTAACATGTCTAGCATTTTTTATATTCTTGACTGGAGTATTATCAACATTAATCACCTCATTCTCAGAACATTTATGATTAAGACCAGAAATCAAACATTCATTACGTGTTTTGCAAAAGGCAGTAGAATTAAAATTAATTACAGTACACTTATAGCTAATACTAGAATCAACACGATTCGTTTTATTCAGCTCAAACTTATTTTTCCTAGGGTGTTCTTCTACTAGCTTTTCTTCAACACTTTTGGCTGGCAAGATCCTATTTCGCATTGTATTGCCTGAAGGCTTTGGCCCGCTAACCTTAGTATTGCTGATTACTCCTGTAGAAGGAACAACAGGAATATTAGTTGGTGAAACTACACTGTGCCTTGGTGGTCTAGAAGTGATGGGTTCTGAAGTTTTGTGAGGCACATTAAAAGTCACATTCTTATCCTTAGGCATAGAACTGGGTGCGACTATTCTATCTCACCTATTGCTAAATTTCGGACATGTGACAATTATGTACTCTAAGAGTTCTTGAGATTGTTTGGCATCCATGCAAGCAAAGGCAATGGTACTATCAAGAGGTTTTTCTAATCTTTCATCTTCAACAATCTCACAAAGACCCTTTAAACTCTCCTTAAGAGATGAGAGATATGCTTTATGTGCAAGTTCATTATTCCTAATGGGCGGGGGAATATATAACATATTAGTAGCATACTTATCACAATCAGAGACTTTAGGAACAGAGTACTTGCAATTGGGGATTGACAACTTTCCTTTCACCTCACGCTTAAGATCCTCAATATCATTAAGTAAAGAAGTTATCTTTTCAATTTTTTTATCATGTGTAACTTTAAATGAATCACATAACTCTTTATTTTGATCATTAACCTTTGAAATTTCAGTTTTAAAACAAGCATTTTCCTTTTGTAAGTTATAAATGATGTTTTGAAGTTGGAAATTCCGAGAATCTAAAGGTGGAGGCATATGGGAACCAGTTACATCCCTCTTTTCACCTTTCAGTTGTGAAATTTGAGCTTTCAACCTTTTGATCGTGTTATAATGAGCTCGAATTTGTTCATCACGTTTGCTAATTTCAAAAACTGCATCAAACTCAGGAACATCAGAGAATGTCTTGATATTTGAGGTTTTAACATTTTCTTTGAGATGTTGATATTTTAATTGCAAAGCAAGATGTTCAACTTCCAATTTAGAAAACTGTCTAACCATGTTATCATGATCATCCGTTTCGATTTTCTCATGCAATTTTGAATTCGTTGTTTCAAGCTCAATTACACGATCATGGGAAACTTTCAAAGCAACAGATAATTCATGAAATTGAGATGCAGTAATAGAAGAATTTGTAGCAACGTAAAACACATCTTGAGCAATACATTGAGAAACCAAGTTCTCATTTAATATATGCAGATTCTTCCTTTCAATTTCACTATATTTAAGTTTCCGATCATAGTCATTGACCTCAACAATCATTGCATCAAATTCCTTTTCCATTTCCTTAATATCAGTGTTTATTCCAATTTTAAGACTCTCAAATTGACCTTTTAACTGTTTAAAGAAAGGCATGACCTTGGTTAAATAACATTCTTTGGTTTGCTCAAAGCCCTTTTCCCCCTCAGTTATACCTGTATGTGTGATTCTCTTCTTACACGTTTTCTCAAAATCAAAAAACAGCTGATAAACAACATATAGGCTGATTAAGGTCCTGCTATTAGTGGCAATGGATCTAGGAACTAGGTGCATTGGTTTATTAGGAGGATACACAGTTGCTTTTGACAATCTCCTACAAGGGGGATTCGTTTCAACAAAATTTTCAGCTTTTTGCATATCCATATCCTTTTTCTAGAACACTTGTTCAGGTGTTAGAAGTGTCTAAGGCTTGAACTTGTTTAAGGAGATCCAGTTTTCCTTAGTGTAATCATGAGGTTTTAATGTTATGTTATTCTTTTTACACTCAGGATTTTCTAGCTTTTTGTTCAATTTCTCCCTAGTGACTTCATCTGATTTCTTATCTTCCTCAGTGCACTCAACGCAACTAGGTTTCTGCCTAGGCTTAAGGATTTCATTACCATCATAAATTACCTTATGAGCAGCTCTAGCCTTTTTAACTACCTCGGGATTAGGTTCCTCAACAAGTGGAATGCTATGCTTATCGCTTAAGACTCTATGCTTCGTGACCAAGTGAGCAGTCTGAATGGTATTACCTTGTACGTACAACTTATTTTTAAGCTTGTTTTTCAAAGTTTTTAGATTAAAGAACTCATTCAAAAGTTTCGATTCCTTAGCAGTGAATTCTTGCTTAAGCGTTTTCACATTTTCTTGAAGTTCTTGTTTTTGCTTAGCAGTTTTAGAAAGATTTTCGTGTAAGGAATTTAACTCTTGTTTTAGTACTTCTTCTTTAAACCTACTTTTTCTAATGAGTGTACGCATTTGGTCATCCATTTCCTGCTCACGAGTGGTCAAATCAAATTTAGTACGTTGTTCATAGATGGCAACTTGTTCCTTATAGGTATTAAGCTTAGTGGTCAAGGAATCATCAGGCACAAATACAGTGTATTCATCAGGCATGCATTCATTGTTAATTGCAGAAGATTCATCACTACGTACAACAGGACTGTCATCTTGTTTCACATATTGTTCATATGGGATAACATTGTTATTAACCATATTTTCAATATCTGACTCAATGACTTCAGTAGATTGTACTTCATGGTGAATCTTTTGCTCATCAACCACATCATATAGTTTGAGTACCTCTTTAATGATGGATTCCTTGGATGAACTGGCTTGTTGAGATGAAGAGTTCATTGGATAAATATTAGCCATGAAGATAGTTTGAGCACATGGTTCATCATCAACGTCCGAGTCAAATGCATCACAGTCTGCAACTTGAAAGGCGTTGGGATTGTTCTGAGCAGCATGTACTGGTTGTTCGTCCACATCTCCATCATATGTTCTAGCATTTCCATCAGTTAAGAACAACAGCTCCTCTTCATTCAACATTACACCATTATCTTGTGCTTGAACCAACAACATCTTGTCCCTGAAGTATTATGCGTTTTGAGGGCGTTTTGGTTGAGTACAGTTCCTAGCAATGTGCCCTTCTCCACTGCAGTTGTAGCACTTGATTGGTTTTAATTGACCCTGAACTATATTCCTTCCACGATTCTGATTTCCAACATATCCACCACCAACATCAGCATTCCCATAACCTACATTACCTTGTTCATTGTGTGGAAGATAAGCATTCTGTCTTCCTTGCACATTTCCCACCACAATCTTTCCGTCTCTCACAGTGGCATGATATTGACGATTGGATGCAGTTCTAATAAAGTTGTTAGTGTGAGGGGTGAGATTCAGGTTTTGCTTGACCATAAAAGCCACTTGATTGATAAAGTGCTCCATGACTGCATCAGAACTAGGTTGCTTATATCCCGAATCAGGAACGGGCTTGTGATTATCATTTCCAGTGGGTGTGACTTGTGATGCTTTGGTGAAGAATGCAGTTGTATCATTTGATGAGCTTGTTTCTCCTGGTTGAGATTTGAACTGTTCAAGAATCCTTCTTTCAAACATAGCATGTTTCTCATTCTGAAGAAGGAAAGCATACAATTGCTCATAGTTGGTGTTCTTTAATCCTTTGGTAAGCTTTACTAAAGTGACAAACTTGTGCCATTCGGGGTTCATGTTGTTTACGAATTTTGAGTTCAGTTGAATGTTTGGCATAGTCATCTTGATATTCCTCATATCATTCACCAGCTTATGGAATCTCACGTAGTATTCAGAAACACTCTCTTCAGGTTTCATCTTAAAGTGTTCAAATTCATCATAAAACTGTGATTCTCTGTCTTCGATAGTCAATTCAGAAACCGAGAGAAGCATCTTGACATTATCCCAAATCGCTTAGCTTCGTGTTGTGATTGATCACTTGTAGATGTCTTTAGGAAGACCCTGAAGTATGATGTTAGAAGCCACGATATCGACATCAAATCGCTTTTTTCCTTATCACTTAGCTCATCATATGTCTTTGGTCTGTCTAATCCAAAGATCATTGTACCATCTGCTGCAGTATCAATTATGTCTCGTGTGGTCTCAACCCGATAAGGTCCTTCATCAATTGACTTAAGGATGTTAATTCCATTCTCCTTTCCTAAGCAGTACAGCCTGATTCTTTGTGACCAAGACTCATAGTCAGTTCTATCAAGCATGGGAGGACGAGTATCAGATCCTGCAGCTTGCACATCATCAGCAACGGAAGACATGTTTAAATTCTACGGGATTTTACAAATCTTTGACTTAACCGGGAAATAGATTCTTTCACGGGATTTTACAAAATCAAGAGATAAACCGTAAGACTTATACACTTATGCGTAGACAGCAACTTTAGGCGTAGAAAATTATGCGTAGAAAGCAACGTTATGCGTAGGAACTTATGCGTAGATGAGAGCTTACGCGTAGACAGCAAACTTACGCGTAACTTACAGACTTACGAGTAGACACAAGCTTACGCGTAGAGTTTTAGGGTAAAAGGCTTAAGTTTATGCGTAAACCAAAACTTAGGCGTAAGTTTCCCTTAGGCGTAAGACAAGCTTATGCGTAAGAAAAAGCTTATGCGTAAGAATTGTTACGCGTAAGATTTATGCTTATGCGTAAAATTAGGGTTTTACCCACAACGATCTCTTACACTTCACGATTGCAGAGATATCCAAAGTCGAAGTGTTTTTCAGGCTTATCCAAGCAAGAAGAACACTGAGTAACTACCAGAAATGAAGATCAAGTGACAAAAACCTTACGCGTAGGATTAGGGTTTCGTTATGCGTAGAAAGTACAAATTTTGCCAAACACGTTTTTATGATCAAAACCTTTTACTAAACTTGATTATGATGATGAAACAACCTTAAAAACACCAAAATAACAAAGCTTGAGGATCAAAACCACCTTTCTCTCTTACGCGTAGTACCGTACACTCGTATCCAAACACGCATCAAAACCAAGAAAAACTTGTAAAGTTTGAACCTTTTTGCAAGAAACTGAAAGTTTAACACTCAATAAACCTTAACCCATAAGAATCTTGGATTAAAAAGTGTAAAATTTAAAGCTTTAAGGATTCAAAAACTCGTATACGAGACCACCCTTTTTATGCGTAAAACAAAACTAAACCTTAACCCAAACAATAACTATCAAACCAAGAACATGAGAGATGGATGATCAAACCTTGGCTCTTGATACCATTTGTAGGATCTTTGTTTATACCAAACACATATTAGGCGGCGTTAGGTTAATAGTTTAGAGAGAGAAAGTGGGAGAGACTGGGAACCCTAGAGAGACAAAGAAAAATGTATTATGAAGCTCCAACCCTTTGCCTTGGAGGGCAAAGGGTATTTATAGGGTACAAACATAGGCGCCTCCTTTAGGCTGTGGATCAGGCATACATTGGGTAAAGACCCGTCCGTCCTCCACGGTATTACTAAGTAATCTAAATACTATCATAGACTTACTACGACTACGAGCTTTCTAACGAGCATACATACTTGAGGTGACCGACACTTTAAGCACTAGATTTACTAAATCCTAACAGTCACTGTACACCTCCTTTTTCGATTTGAGTACCTGGCAGCATCTGTAGTATATTCTTCTTCATTCAGGCCAATGATGAATTCCATATAGTGCATCGAGGTCATACTTTACCACATTGTCAACAAACATTCGTGTGGCTTCTTCCTCGATGGCCACATTGTTTGAGAAGATTGCTGCCGGGATTGGGAAGGTGAGTGAGGTAGCGTATTTTTTGCTAAATATCGCTACCATGTTGATGAAATTCAAGGTCATTGTTGAAGAAATACCGGTAGGGAATCCTTGGTTGATCAGGTCGACTAATGGTGGGTAGTGGCTTGGTCCAGTCAGTGTAGTATGGAGCCTTGTCAGGTCTGGAGAAGTCGATGTTGGATTCAGGGTTTAGCCAATCAATATTGTTGGACATGGCTCGTTCAATGTTGTCTAGATGATATTCGACTTCTATGGCACTGTCAGAGCTGTCCTTAAGCAGTTTAAAAGCATCTTTCTTGATTCGTTTCAACTCTGCTTTCGTCATCTTCTTCACCTTGAACTTTTCTTGGATAATCTTGACATGCTCCATAGTTCGACCATCTACCCTTTCTTGGCCTTCCGGTAATTTAGGGGTTGCATCTACAAGCTTGGAGAACCATTCGTATTCTTCAGTTTCATCTTCATCAAGCCATGATACAACTGATGTTGACTTTTTTTTCTTTGGCTTTGAGGATGATGCTGGTTACTTAGTTGATGTAGAAGAAGGAGGTTGTTGTTCGGGCTCAGGAATCTCCTCGTCGTCACCACCACTGTATTCAAAATGATCACCAGTTTTCGCTGATGGTGGTGGAGACTCAGAGTCCTGAGGTTTGTCTCTAGCAGGAGGACGTTGTGGAGATCTTTTAGTGGTGGTGGTCCTTTGGGGTAGTGGAGGTATAGATGATGATTTGTCATTTTTCTTCTTACGTTTCAGATCAGAATCCTTGTCTGCATCATCGTCATCTCTTGGTCGCTTAGCCCTTTCAGCCGAATCTTTACATGATGTCTTGAGTTGATATTCTAACAATGCCTCAAATAGTTTAGATTCGTCAGAAGTAAAGTGTCGGATCGTTGAGACATTTGCAATACCAGCTTCGATATCAATTCAACATCGGAGACAATCGGAGGCGTGACTGGATTGATTTGCATAGCAACAGGAGTAGTTGACAATGTATGCTTGACCAATGCCATGAGATTAGGATAGAGTTGTCTTGCGAACATCTCTCTTGTCACTCCAGGGACTGTGTCAAGAAGAAACTTGTGAGTATAGTCTCTGATCGTCTTGTCCATTTCCCCTTGGATATCTCTATTGAGAAACTGTTGAATCAGTTCCCTTTCATCTGAAAACTCGTTCATCACGTCTTGAAGTAAGTTTAGTCCATCGGCCAGCTGATTGAATTTCTTGTTGACCACGTTTCTTTTCCTTGCTTGCCTAACAGCTTTCACAATTTTAGTCTTGGCCCGTGATGCCTAAGTGTTGGTAGGTTTCTTGACTGATTTGGATGTGGATCTGGTGGTAGCATCTTTGGATGGTGGTGGTGATGAGTGAGATGACGAATCAGAAGATGATGAGTAAAGAGATGGCTCCGGGCCTTTTGGCGGCTCAGAAGTTCCTTCCGGGTTGTGCTCAGGATTATCTAGAATATAATCATCAGCTTCTTTGCGAGCTTTAGCCTCTTCTTTAGCCTTTACCCTGGCCTCTTCTTCTGCTTCAGCCTTTTGCTTAGCCTCTTCATTTGCTTTAGCTCGAGCTTCCTCGTCAGCTTTTTCTTTAGCAGCTTCCTCAATATCTTTGTCTGTGATCATCTCATCCTGTTCTTGTTCCTCTTCTTTCTCAGAGTCAAAGATGATTTGATCTTCTTGCTGTTGTTGCTTTGTTGATTCGTGAGTGGTGGTACCAGTTCCCTTATCGAGTTGATTAACCGCATCGAGAACTTATGTGGTTAGTGCACCACCACTTGAATCTCCAGGGCCACGAGTTTGTTGGCGAGTAAATTCTGATGCAGCATGCTGAATCATTAGATGCTTCAGTGTCTTGTGGTAGTCCTTTTCTTCATCCCTTGGTCCTTCATCAGAACTCTCTTCTTCTTCCTGCTCTTCAACTGGAGTTTTACCCTTGTCTGTTTTGGGACTTTGTGGTTTTTCTACTGTTGTTGTATCATCCGTAATAGACTCTGAGTAGTCAACTTCCTCATCCGTTTCAGTATCCTCGGAGTCTTCGTCCATTAATTTAGGTGCCGTTTGAGGATTAGGAATGGCAACCTTTGATGGAACTTTTCTTTTTAGGGAAGGATTCCTCTTTAGATACTTTAGGGCACTTCTAGTGCTTGCAACACTTCCAGTACTACCTCTCCTGGTCCTCTTAACTGGTATGGCCGAAGGCTTTTCATCCATGAAGCCAACTTTGCCTAAGGTCACTGCTTCTTGATATCGTAAATACGATTGAAGACTTTTAACTTCATTAGTGAGTAGGCAGTCCGTCAAAACTACACCTTGTTTCTTTGTTGATGAGTCTTTAAATCTGGCAACATTTAAGGTAGGCTCAAACAACGCTGAATGATGGTTGGGGTCATCATGTCTGAAGGGAATGTCTTGATTATTCCCGAGTATCCTTTGGATCAACAACTTAGTGTATCTGATGTAGGGGACCTTGGTGCCAGGCTTCTTGAGGTAAGACATCATGTCTTCCCAAATCAGACTTACGAAGTCAATATGCATCTTGTTGACCATGCCCCAGAAGATTTGTAGTTCCATGAGCTTAGGATGCTCATAACCGCTGTCTCGTCCAGAAACAGACTTGGCGATCATGATGTATAAAGTTCTACACGGCTGAGGGATTTTCTTTAAATCGACCGAAGAATGTTTAGCAATGATCCCCGCAGCTTCATCATATCCAATATCGACCATGAATCTGAGTGTAGCCTCTTCAGTTGGAGTAGGAACATACTCAGCAGGCTGGATGGCAAGGAGCATAAGAATTGGTCATAAATCAGAAACGGTGATAGTGACTTGTTTATTGTTTAGAGTCACCGTAACAGCATCTTGACCATCAAATTTCTTCATTGTGTGCTAGAATTGATGGATATAGATCATTGGTACAGTTGCTGAGTTAGTGAGCATGTTGTTGTAGGGATGAGTCTTAAGAATGTCTACAGCAATGCGACATGAAGACTTAGAGCAGGTGAAGTTATTAAAGTCCACTCTGAGGTTATTCTTGCCGATCTTCATTCTATAACCAGTAGGGAAAATGTCTCCTATTGTGAGCTCATTTGGTGCGTTAACGTTTTCCATTGTGATGTCCATATCATGATCTGAAAGATATTGCGCCAAAAGAACCAACATATCCAGAGACATTACGTTAGTCAAAAGTTGATTTTATTTTCCAATTATTGAATATGTTATGTTAATGAATGTTACAAGCCCAATGTCCCTTGTTTGTCCAATAGTCCAAAGTAGTTGTGATAAGTTTTGTGAGTATATTAATTTTGAATTTTAAAGTCCAAATTTTCACTCATTCACACAACAAATTAACCATTATAGCTTATTAGTGACATTTTGGTTTTGTGACGTTATGAGTAACTTATTTACAAGTTTGTACGCGTAACAATTCATTGGTAAAGTTAAAATTTAGGCTTAAGCATAAGAATGCAAGCTTATGCGTAAACAGTGTGTAACCATACGGGTAGACCTAAGCTTATGCGTAGGAGTTCCTCTTACGCGTAGGAAAAAGCTCTTGGCGTAAGGCTTACGCGTAAGTGTATGTGGGGAGCTTATGCGTAAGGTTTACTCGTAAGAGTGAACCTTATGCATAAGACTCCAAGTTTACGCATATCCTTCACAAGATACGCGTAGTCCCCATGTAGACCCTTACACGTAAGAGTTACGCATAAGATTTCTATTACGAGTAACATCTACGCGTAAGGTATTCCTTAAGCGTAGTAATCCAATTTTAAACTTGTTTATGATATTGCACCCGTAAAACCTGAAATAAATTCATCATAACATTTCCATTAAGCGTAGTAATCCAATTTTAAACTTGTTTATGATATTGCACGCGTAAAACCTGAAATAAATTCATCATAACATTTCCATTAACACTTTTATTCAACCTCTTACAAAATCACATGTTATCACAAGTCACATTTGGTTACGCGTAGACTAAGTTTATGCGTAAACTAAAACCCTAGAGTTTCAAATTCTACGCGTAAACGATTCAACCATGGGAATTGAACCAAACTATTTCTGGAACAACTTAGACGCTATGTGAAAGGTTTCCAACAGGTTTTAACAACTAACACCTCAAGAATCAAAAGTACTGATGAGTGCTTATTCACTCATCATTTTTACCCATCTAAGACCACAAAAACGTCTAAAAACACGGAAATATGACCAAATATACTGCAGATATCCTTGGAGTGTGTTTTTATGTATTTCAGGTACAAAGGATCGAAAACAGGGCAAAAACGGACAGAATTGAGCTTGGAATGGAAAACGTGCTTTGCAGACGGAGCCGGAAGTGGATTTTCTATATTTTCAGAGTCCGGGATACATATTTGGGAGTGAGCTTGGGAATCAGACGAAAAACCTAACCCTAAGTCCAAATTACCATTTTACCCTTTACCCGAACCTAATTTACCACTTTTACCATGAAAACGTTTTTCACTACAAACAACTATTTTTATTTTTATCCATTTTTATTTACAACAATTATTTGTATTAACACCAATTTTCATTGATATTATTTTCTTTCATAAAAAAAAAAGTTTTATAACAAAAATACAAAAAAAATACATTTACTTTAATCATTTTCTAAAAACAAAAAAAACTTTTTATCCCACTATTACCCATAACCCATTCACCCTTAAACAATTTTTACCCAAAAACCCATTTGACTCTCTTCTTCTTTTTTTTACCCAAAACTAGAAACACAAAATCCAAATACCCAAACCCATTACATTTTACCCGCCAAATCCCTTACCCTCACCCTTGTCTTCTTCCCAACATATCACTCTCAAACCCTGATTCCCACGCTCAGTACCCTCCCCCACAAGCACATGGGAATGTTTGCCACCTTGGCAATCCCCTAAACCCACATTGGATACACTTATATGGACGGCTCAGATTCATGCCCTTGGGCTCCAAGTTGAGATTAATGGCTGAGATTGAAGCCAAGAAAGCACAAAAGGATCCTTAGTCTCATTCCTCTCACATCAAAAGCACACAAGCTCAAGCACTTGAAGACCCATTACAGTAGTATAAATAGAGATGCAATTGTAGCCATTGAGGCATTAGATTTTAGTAGTTTTAATATTTAGTTTCTGTTTTTAAATTGTACTTTGTCTTTTCAATTAATGAAAAAAAAGTTTTCTTTCTTTACTGCTTATTTTTGCTAATAAGCACTTTAGTGCTTATTAGCTTGTTGCTCTTTATTTTCGGTTCTAAGCCTTATTTTAAGTTACAAAGTAGTTTTACAAAAAGAAAATCCATGTGTAGTTTTTTTAAAATTAGTTTTATAAGTTTAATACCCCATAAAGGGGTGTTTGGCACTAGCTTATTTCTCATTCAAAAACTAGTTTTGTACCACTTTGACTCTTGAAGTCAAAGTCCCTTAAATGTTTTCAAAGTAGTTTTATTACCATTAATCTGTTTTAACAAATTGTGTGAAGTTTGGTTCTAACAAAAAAAAAAGTTCTGTCCTTTCTGTCCTACTCACCAGAACAGCAGTCATAGGCTGCTGTTATAAGCCACTTTTCACAGCTTATTTCATGTCCAAAATTTGCAAAGTTTGTTTTTCTTGCAACCTCACATACCCATTTCAATATAGCTTTAGCTTATTTTGCACTTCAGATAGTTGTACTTAGTAAAAAAATGCATTAAATATCTGTTTTTGCCCATTTCAATTAACTGTTTCAGCAAGCATACAAGCCCAAGTAGCTTAACTTTTAGATTCTTAACTTGCTCAATATTCCTTCTTATTCCCTGAAATTTGGTATGCATAATATTCAATAGGTTGGCTAGACAATAGTGATTTTTATGAATTTTTACTTTAGCTTATTAATAGCTTAATCAGTGCTTGAAACTGCCCCCTTAGGACTGCCCTGCTGCAACACAGCAGCCTAGGTACCAGCTTAGTTTATGCTTATTAGTGAATCCCTCTTGCTTATTCTAAGTAGTTTAGTACTTATTAGGTATACATAGGTTAGTATAGTTTAAGATTAGCTTATTTAGTGCTTATTTATGCTTATTATCCAATTGTAGCTTATCTTGTCCGTTTTATGCTTATTTCCTCATGATAGCTTAGGATCACCTAAAACTGCTTATTTTCCCATTAGAGTAGCCTAGTTCCAGCTTATTTAGAGTATTTTTAGTTGTTATGTTTCAATAGCTTATTTTAAAATTCGTAGCTTTTTGGTACTTCAAATATGTCAAAATATTGCTTATTTGGTCAAGTGTGGGACTGAGGTGAATAAGCAGTGGTGAACTGCTTATTTAAAAAGTTTGATGAAAAGTGCTTTTACAAAAATCTTGGATTTGTTCTTATAATTAAGCTGCAAAAAGAAAAATTCAAAAAAAAAAATGTTTACAAAAAATGCTCTTGCTGGGATTCGAACCCTGGCTACCCAGCTCACCACACACCATTCACCAACTGCCCTAGGGTCTTTCTTCGTTAAATTCTTGCACACTTAGATATTTAAATACAAACTCAGTTTTTAAGTTAGTAGCTTATTTAGCTTTTTAGTAGCTTATTTCCTTAAGCAGTACCAACGTTTTATATTTTTCTTGAAATCAGTATCACTCAAAGTATTTTTAGTAAAATTTTCAGATTTTTCCAAAATAGTTTAGTATTTTTTTATAATTAAATTAGATTAAATTAGTTTTAATTCATAATAAATAATTTAAAAGTCGAAAAATACCCGGCTTTTTCCTAAAATTATTTTTAGTCGTTTAGATTATAGGAAAATTAGTTTCACCTCCGTAGGCTTTAAATTGCATTATTTTCACTTTTTGAGGCTCGGGATTAGCCCGGGTTTTCGCGTTTTTGCATTGTAGCACCCTAGGACTTAATTTAGCTTAGTTTTATTGTTCCGTATGCTTAGTAGTAGTTAGTTTGTCATTTATTAGGTTTCCCTTGCCTTAATTACTTTCCCGTTAATTAATTCGTAGAAAACGTAATTAAAAACAATCAAATCTCGAACAATTCAAGCATTTTAATAACAAACCTCAAACGACATCCTCTATTCACACCTCGTTGGGACACGACCCGGGTAATCACTTTCCCGGTATCACTTATCGAGTATTCGCGGGTTTTGCACATTGACCTTTTTTCCTAAAACGGTTGATTTGTAATTCTCTCTTATCTCGTATTTGATATTTTCATATTACAATTGACTATTTGACCCCTCAAAAGGCCGATATCAATTTTTGGCGCCGCTGCCGGGGAGGTTGTGTTGCGACAATATCGTTACGGTTTGACGATTAGTGACTTGAAGAACCTTCCTCGTGAAATTATTGTTTTTTTTTGAAAAATTAAAAAACACAAAAATATTTTCTTTTTTATTTTGTATATATATATAAAAGATAAAAATACAAAAAGATTTTCCCTTTTGTTTTAAATAAAATAGAAGACACAATTATATAACATTCTCAACGGAGGTGTTATCATTAGTAAGTTCCCGAACCAAAGATTTAAAACTTGCCTTTGTGTCGCTTGTGAGTCGATTTATTTCTATTCGATAAACAAACTGTGTGGTGGGTATAAGGACGGCCTGACATTAAATTGCGGCTGAAAAGAAGCGGGTTTTTAATAAGCTTCGCGCTGACCTAAAAAGCTTCTCCGCTCGCTTGTGCGTTTGTCTTATAGAAGTGATTTATTCACTTGGGATTATTGGTTTAAGTTCACTGTTGTTTTCGAATACCGTTCTCATTTAATTGCCTTGGTTTTTAAGTGCATGCGCACTCGCTCTCGATCTAGACGACTTCAGAAGCAGAATCAGAACGTACCCGAGTTACTTAATATGGTTGCCAACGTACCACCAAACCCCGGTCCTAATCCTCCTCCCGTTAATCAAAATGCAGCTCCCGATCTCCGAACGATGGAGGAGCTATGTCAACCTACAATGTACGGAAGGGGAGGACCCATTGCACCGACTAATATTCAAGCTACCGATTTTAGCTTGAAACATCATATGATAGAACAAGTAAAAAACAGTTGTCAATTTCATGGTTTACCAGATGAAGATGCTAACAAGCATCTTGATAAATTTCTGACCGCTACCTAGAGTATGAAACAAAATGGGGTCTCCAATGACGCCCTTCGTCTCTATCTCTTCCCATACTCTTTGACTCATCATGCTACTTCTTGGTTTGATCAACTCCCGAAGAATTCGATTCATACCTTCGAGGAAATGGTTTCGAAGTTTCTGGCAAAGTATTTTCCACCGTCGATGGTGACGAAGTTGAGAAACGATATCAGTAATTTTCGACAATATCCCGACGAATCTTTGTTTGAAGCTTGGGAACGTTATAAGCTTGCAATTTATCGATGTCCGAATCATAACATGTTGCTTGTCACTCAAATTGATACGTTTTATAACGGTTTGACATTGAGACACCGTGACACAATCAATGCTGCTGCCGGTGGAACTTTTATGAAGAGACGTCCTGAGGAATGCTACGATCTTATTGAGAACATGATAGCCCATCACCATTATTGGGATTCTACCGCCGAAAGGGGTGAATCATCTCGATCAAATACGTCTTCTTCTCTCGAAATAGCCGCCATGAACAAAAAGATCGACGATATCTTACGGATTACTCAGATGAATAATCAGAATCAACATCAACAAGTGAAAGCGGTTCAACCGACTTGTGAGACTTGCAGAGGTCCACATTCTTATTCCGAGTGCCCAGCCGTCGGTGGCTACGCACATGAGAATGTTTATGCTGCTACAGGAAACTACAATCAACCGCAAGGAGATCGAAATCTTCTTAGCTACCGTTCAAACAATTATCTCGGACCTCCCGGTTTCAACCAACCTCAACACCAAAACCAAAATCAAAACCGTTTCAATGGTAACCACAATGTTAATCAAAACCGAGGAGCTAATGTTAATCATGGTAATCAACAATACCAAGCTCCTCCACCTCAAGTTTACCAACAACCACCTCCTCCTCAACATCAATATCAACCACCTCCTCCTCAACAACCTTATCAAGCACCTCCTCAGGTTGCTCCGAAAGAGTTTCTAACTTACATGAAGAATTCTGATTACACCATTAAATGTTTGCAAACTCAAATTAACAGCATGAGGACGGATTTCAAAAAGGAAATTGAAGCTACAAGTAACAAACAGATGACTGAAATGAGGAATATGATGGCTAGTTTCTTTCAAGCCAATCAACCATCTACTTCTTATTCTCAACCCTCGGGTTCCGGTTCTCTTCCAAGTAATACAATTCCTAACCCGAAGGGAGAGTTGAATGTTATTGCCACCCGAAGTGGTAAGTCATATGATGGACCCTCGATGCCTACACCCTCTCCGGTGAGGGAAGTAGAACGAGAAACCGAGGTGACCAAGGACAAGGTGCATTCTACAAGCCCACAAAGTACCGCACACGTCCAACCTCCGGTAGTCCACATCCCCATTCCGGAGCCCGATGTTCCGAAGATTAAGCCTTCAATTCCTTATCCTTCAAGGCTTAATGATCAAAAGGCCCGCGACAAAACTAATCAACAAATGGAAAAGCTTATCCAAATCTTTCAAGATACGCACTTCGAGATTAGTTTCGCGGAGGCTCTCCTTCTAATGCCCAAGTTTGGTCCGACGATCAAAAGCTTGTTGAGCAACAAAGAAAAAATTTCTGAGTTGGCTAAAACTTTCTTGAATGAGAATTGTTCGGCGGTTATCCTTAAAAAACTTCCCTAAAAGTTAGGAGACCCCGGAAAGTTCCTCATCCCATGTGATTTTCAAGGATTAGTTCAATGCTCCGCTTTGGCCGATCTTGGCGCGAGCATTAACTTGATGCCACACTCCATGTGGAAAAAGCTTTCTTTACCCCCACTCACACCTACATTTATGATCCTCGAGCTTGCCGACCGTACAAATTCTCGTCCGTTAGGTATAGCCGAGGATGTCTGTGTGAAAGTAGGAAAATTTCATTTCCCCGCTGACTTTGTTGTTGTCGATTTCGATGCCGATCCCCGAGTGCCCCTCATCCTTGGGAGGTGTTTCTTAAAAATGGGTCGTGCATTGATCGATGTTGATGAAGGGGAAATCACTTTGAGGGTAAACAAAGAAGCCGTAACTTTCAATGTTAACAAAGATTCGAAATCTCTGCCTACCATTTGTGGTATTGATAAAGTTGAAAGCCGTGAAACCAAGGTGACAAAGGACCCGGTGCTTCCTACTAATAATGGAAGTACCGAAAACGTCCAACCTAAGGTTATCCAAAATTCTTCATCTAGGATTGATCAAAGTCTTTCACGATTTACGGTTAAGAGATCTTCGAGTAAACGTGTTGAGCTTAAAACGATTACCAAGAAACCGGAGACCATAACGGAAGTGGTGGAAATTGCTAGCTCTAAGAGCACACCACTTGTCCCACCTCCACATTCGGTTAATCGTATCGAGCTTGTTGAACCTTCTTTGAGTGGCAATCCCACTCATACTTCCGACCTCATTATTTCCAACTCTTCCCCTTCCCTCACTCCGTTTGAGGGAAGTAACTTGAATTTGGAAGAGATCGAAGCTTATTATTTTCCGTCAGGAATTGATGGCGATGAATCTGACCCGGAGGGAGACCGTGTTCATCTTGAACAATTACTTAGTGAAAATGAAGACCCGTTGTCTCCACTCCCTCCGGAAGAAATTGAAATTAAAGAAGTTGAGCTTTTGACCAAAAATCCTTCGAAGCCCAAGCCCGAGGGTTCAGCTATTGATTTACTTCTCGAGGAGTTCGCCGATGAACTCGCTCGCCTTGGTCCTCTCCCACCGGGAATTGACAATGAAGTCTTTGACTTTGAAGCCGACTTACGTGAACTTGAGTATTTGTTGTATGGAGATCCGTCACTTGATCCTTCAATTGATAAGGAGTTCTCCGATAAACTTGCTCTCACGGACTCGATTCCATCTAAGAATGAAAATTTGAACGATGATCCTTTGGAAAATATTGATGATCCATTCTTTCCCAAGAAGGAGAAGAACTTGAAAGTTTCAATTGATGAACTTGTTGGTCAAGATGTTCTTCATCCTTTTTTAACCGAGAGTGACTCCCCTTCTCTTAAGGATTTTACCGTGGTTGACACTTTTGATTCATGCCTCTCTGAGGATAAAGTATTCAAACCCGGTATAATACCTTCCAAGGGAGTTCACTCTAAGAGAACTCAAATTTCTGAAATGGGTACTTTACCCGATGTGATGTTTCAAACTCTTCGACCTAACCATGAACTCCTCTTCTCTATGGAGTTATTTGTGACTAAGACTGTGCTTCTTGATGATCCATCATTCCCTCGTCTTCCCGCTAAACCGCCGGATGATGGATTCATCTTTGTTTTTAAACCCGATACCTATACTTTGATCTCTAAGGTGGGGGGCAAAGATTTTGAACACTATGTTCTCGTGCCTATTATTTTGCCCACCCAACCCACCCGTGTTACCTCATTCGGAAATGAGGATTTCATTTTCGACCCCGGCATCTCCATTCATCATTCTTTTAAGCCGGATATATCTCATCGGAGTGGAACTTTCAGCACATTCAATGTTTATCCAAACCATTTGAATGAAAGTCCGATGGAGATCTTCTCTTCCACTTGCTCCCCCATGGACCAATGAATTCGGGGTCGAGTCAAGCTAGCGACTCGGTTAACAAAAACAGTAGCATTTCATGGGTGTCCACCCATGTTTCTGACTTCTTTCTCTTTTCTAACACTAAGTGTGGGGGAAACCCCCACTGATGTTTTCTTGTTGTGTGTTTGCTCTCTGTTTTCAGGATTCCCGTAGATCGTGATGATTGATGCGCCTGTTTTCAATCCAGCCGCCCAATATCCGATCTTTTTGCTAACAATTATCTAGGGATATCTTTATTAATCCTTTTGTGAAAAAAGATTTCGTTTCCACACTTGGCTAGTAGTATTACCTTTTTCCGTTCTATAGTTTCGGCTACGGCCGGTACTTTGAATATTGAGGGCAATATTCAATTCTAAGTGTGGGGGGGAATTCTTAGCGAATTTGATCACATTGTACCTTCTAGTACCCTAGCACCCCCGTTTAGACCAAATTTTTATCGTTTTAAGTCAAGTATTTACATTTACAAGAAGTGCTTTGCACAAAAATAATTCATTGATACTTCGGTGTTAATGGTAGTTTAGTCTTAATTCGGCTAGAACAAGGGGAATCCCGACTCTGCTAGAGTGTTGATCTAGCTGCTCTCTTAACATTTAGGCTAAGGTTTTACGCGTTGTGCAAATGAAAATGCTAAGCGTGGAGTAGTTGGTTCTCTTTAGAGCTTATATAAGTAATCTATGGCTTTTTCTCCCAGAAGCTAACTAATTGGACTTAAATACGTGCTCATTGTCAAATTTTTGAACATTCAAATCGTCTTGTTACAATAAAAAGTTTTTAAACAAAATTGATTTAGAGTTCCGAGTTCAACTTTTTATTTAAATTTCCGAGAAAGCATACTTTCCTAAAATCTGAATAATGTTGCAAAATGAGAGTATCGTAAAAGTGCTTGAATGATGCAAAAGTTGCAAGTTTAAAGTTCAAAGTCAAAAAAAAAAATGAAAAAAAAATTTTTGAAAAATGAAAAATGAAAAATATGAGTTGCGTGAATAAAAGCACTATGTTGCTTATGAATAAATGTGCGAAACTTGCTTTTTCTTAAATTTATATCGGAAGTTGAACTCGTATTCGTCAAAGTTGTCTAAAAGTTTGACGGTAATTTGGAAATCCTTGATTTCAAAGATCCCGAAAGCTCCGATACTATTCTCGAGGGTGAAAACCTAGCCTCCTTAAAAGGACAAGCTGAGAAGAAAGTCGCAACATGGAGTGATCTCACCTTTGAATCTCGAATTTCTAAATTGTCGTCGGTTGTAATCCATTTAGGTTTAGTTTTAACTTAACGGTAGCTTCGTAAATCTTTGGAATCGAATTCCTGCTGATTCCGGTACTATTCTCTGTGAGGTGTCAAAAGCCCGGTCACTTAAAACTGATGTTTTGGGATGTGCCGAGAAGAAAGCCGCTACATGGAAAAGGCCCTTTCGATCCTTAGACTTTCATCGTTTCCGGTGAGTTAATACTTTAGTTAAGTGGATAACAACCATAACAAATGTCGATTTCAATGGTCAAACTTTTGAAAATGAGCACAATCACTTAAATTTTATAAATTGCGGGAGTAAAAAGTTAAGTCTCGACTTACATAGATTATTGATATAAGTAGTGTTAGCATTTTACAAAAACATTTGCACAATAAGTTTAAGCTTGGTTTGAGAGTATCAAAAAGAGGATGACGATTACAATTCCCCGGAAACACCCATTTTGCGTGAATCCCGTTCGGTGATGCCATGTTTTGATAATCAAGCATGTTATTTCTTTACGCTCAAGTTTTAAATTTCTATTAGTGGAATAAAAGTCGAAACGGGGTATTATTGGTATTTTTGATCCTTTCATTACTTCATATGATCGGATTGCTAGGGACTAGCAATTGATAGTGTGGGGGATTTGATGAGTGCTTATTCACTCATCATTTTTACCCATCTAAGACCACAAAAACGTCTAAAAACACGGAAATATGACCAAATATACTGCAGATATCCTTGGAGTGTGTTTTTATGTATTTCAGGTACAAAGGATCGAAAACAGGGCAAAAACGGACAGAATTGAGCTTGGAATGGAAAACGTGCATTGCAGACGGAGCCGGAAGTGGATTTTCTATATTTTCAGAGTCCGGGATACATATTTGGGAGTGAGCTTGGGAATCAGACGAAAAACCTAACCCTAAGTCCAAATTACCATTTTACCCTTTACCCGAACCTAATTTACCACTTTTACCATGAAAACGTTTTTCACTACAAACAACTATTTTTATTTTTATCCATTTTTATTTACAACAATTATTTGTATTAACACCAATTTTCATTGATATTATTTTCTTTCATAAAAAAAAAGTTTTATAACAAAAATACAAAAAAAATACATTTACTTTAATCATTTTCTAAAAACAAAAAAAACTTTTTATCCCACTATTACCCATAACCCATTCACCCTTAAACAATTTTTACCCAAAAACCCATTTGACTCTCTTCTTCTTTTTTTTACCCAAAATCAGAAACACAAAATCCAAATACCCAAACCCATTTCATTTTACCCGCCAAATCCCTTACCCTTACCCTTGTCTTCTTCCCAACATATCACTCTCAAACCCTGATTCCCACGCTCATTACCCTCCCCCACAAGCACATGGGAATGTTTGCCACCTTGGCAATCCCCTAAACCCACATTGGATACACTTATATGGACGGCTCAGATTCATGCCCTTGGGCTCCAAGTTGAGATTAATGGCTGAGATTGAAGCCAAGAAAGCACAAAAGGATCCTTAGTCTCATTCCTCTCACATCAAAAGC
The DNA here is from genome assembly GCA_910596185.1 of Chrysanthemum makinoi. NCBI lineage: Eukaryota > Viridiplantae > Streptophyta > Magnoliopsida > Asterales > Asteraceae > Chrysanthemum > Chrysanthemum makinoi. The sequence continues at coordinate 42,680,403 of OU343219.1, forward strand.
ACACAAGCTCAAGCACTTGAAGACCCATTACAGTAGTATAAATAGAGATGCAATTGTAGCCATTGAGGCATTAGGTTTTAGTAGTTTTAATATTTAGTTTCTGTTTTTAAATTGTACATTGTCTTTTCAATTAATGAAAAAAAAGTTTTCTTTCTTTACTGCTTATTTTTGCTAATAAGCACTTTAGTGCTTATTAGCTTGTTGCTCTTTATTTTCGGTTCTAAGCCTTATTTTAAGTTACAAAGTAGTTTTACAAAAAGAAAATCCAGGTGTAGTTTTTTTAAAATTAGTTTTATAAGTTTAATACCCCATAAAGGGGTGTTTGGCACTAGCTTATTTCTCATTCAAAAACTAGTTTTGTACCACTTTGACTCTTGAAGTCAAAGTCCCTTAAATGTTTTCAAAGTAGTTTTATTACCATTAATCTGTTTTAACAAATTGTGTGAAGTTTGGTTCTAACAAAAAAAAAAGTTCTGTCCTTTCTGTCCTACTCACCAGAACACCAGTCATAGGCTGCTGTTATAAGCCACTTTTCACAGCTTATTTCATCTCCAAAATTTGCAAAGTTTGTTTTTCTTGCAACCTCACATACCCATTTCAATATAGCTTTAGCTTATTTTGCACCTCGGATAGTTGTACTTAGTAAAAAAATGCATTAAATATCTGTTTTTGCCCATTTCAGTTAACTATTTTAGCAAGCATACAAGCCCAAGTAGCTTAACTTTTAGATTTTTAACTTGCTCAATATTCCTTTTTATTCCCTGAAATTTGGTATGCATAATATTCAATAGGTTGGCTAGACAATAGTGATTTTTATGAATTTTTACTTTAGCTTATTAATAGCTTAATCAGTGCTTGAAACTGCCCCCTTAGGACTGCCCTGCTGAAACACAGCAGCCTAGGTACCAGCTTAGTTTATGCTTATTAGTGAATCCCTCTTGCTTATTCTAAGTAGTTTAGTACTTATTAGGTATACATAGGTTAGTATAGTTTAAGATTAGCTTATTTAGTGCTTATTTATGCTTATTATCCAATTGTAGCTTATCTTGTCCGTTTTATGCTTATTTCCTCATGATAGCTTAGGATCACCTAAAACTGCTTATTTTCCCATTAGAGTAGCCTAGTTCCAGCTTATTTAGAGCATTTTTAGTTGTTATGTTTCAATAGCTTATTTTAAAATTCCTGGCTTTTTGGTACTTCAAATCTGTCAAAATATTGCTTATTTGGTCAAGTGTGGGACTGAGGTGAATAAGCAGTGGTGAATGCTTATTTAAAAGTTTGATGAAAAGTGCTTTTACAAAAATCTTGGATTTGTTCTTATAATTAAGCTGCAAAAAGAAAAATTCAAAAAAAAATGTTTACAAAAAATGCTCTTGCTGGGATTCGAACCCTGGCTACCCAGCTCACCACACGCACACCTCACCAACTGCCCTAGGGTCTTTCTTCGTTAAATTCTTGCACACTTAGATATTTAAATACAAACTCAGTTTTTAAGTTAGTAGCTTATTTAGCTTTTTAGTAGCTTATTTCCTTAAGCAGTACCAATGTTTTATGTTTTTCTTGAAATCAGTATCACTCAAAGTATTTTTAGTAAAATTTTCAGATTTTTCCAAAATAGTTTAGTATTTTTATAATTAAATTAGATTAAATTAGTTTTTAATTCATAATAAATAATTTAAAAGTCGAAAAAATACCCGGCTTTTTCCTAAAATTATTTTTAGTCGTTTAGATTATAGGAAAATTAGTTTCACCTCCATAGGCCTTAAATTGCATTATTTTCACTTTTTGAGGCTCGGGATTAGCCCGGGTTTTCGCGTTTTTGCATTGTAGCACCCTAGGACTTAATTTAGCTTAGTTTTATTGTTCCGTATGCTTAGTAGTAGTTATTTTGTCATTTATTAGGTTTCCCTTACCTTAATTACTTTCCCGTTAATTAATTCGTAGAAAACGTAATTAAAAACAATCAAATCTCGAACAATTCAAGCATTTTAATAACAAACCTCAAACGACATCCTCTATTCACACCTCGTTGGGACACGACCCGGGTAATCACTTGCCCGGTATCACTTATATCACATTCGTGAGTTTTGGCACGTTAACCCTTTTCCTAAAAGGTTGATTTGTCGATTCTCGCGTGTATCGTATATTTGGTATATTGCTACTATATCAAGTACCCAGTTTCAACAATACTTAAACCCTAAAGTTCAATTATGCAAAATTCATGTTTCTAGGTAAGATCCAAAGGTGTAGTAGTTCAATTAAAAACATTTCAAACACATTACAAGCCTCTAATAGTCTTGAATCACACTCAATAGAAAACACACAATTAATCACGCATAAACCCTAAATTAGAATAAGTGATAAAAAAAACGTTTTTGGGTAAGATATCTTGATGAAGAAGGTTTTAAAACATGATATAAGCTTTGAAAACACGACCCATTTCATCAAAATCAACCCCAAGTGATTTTGAGTTCATACGCATATGCGTAGAAACTGAAATCATTCATATAGGAAAATCAAACCGTTGGTTTTGTGTATAACTAAAAACCTATGCTTGGAATCATTCACTGAAACTTTAACCACTTACAAATTTGAAGATTATAACATGGATTTGTGGTTTCAATTAGGAGCTTTGGATGAAGGTGGTTGTGGTAATAAATGTATGAAATAAATGTAGAAGTGTCTTAGGTGGAAGATTTAGTAAAAATAAATTAAAACTTTTGACATTTTTGGTCCCTCCACCTCAACCATTTTCATCCATAACCCATAACTTCCAATTTGGTTAAGTATGAAGTGTAAGTTTGGAAAGAAACTTGACGACACTCCCCCTCGAGTTTTAAAATTAAGAAATTTTACAAATTTGGGCCCGAGGAGTGTTTTGAAACAAGAAACGTATCCACCATTATCAAAGATACAACCAAATCTGGGTAACATGCAACTACAAGATTTTATGAAACAAAAAAATATTTACTTTTTCCCCCTCAACACTTGTTCGGGAAAATTGTGAAAAGTTTGATAGAACAAAGTATTGATGGAAGTTTTGTACTTGCAATGTTTGAAAGAAATTAGATAGAAGAATGTTTTTGAATTTTATCAGATTTTATATTTTTCTTTTTTTTTGTTTTTGAAAAATTTATTTACAAAAGAGGTTTTGGTGTTTGACTGGTTTTAAGATTGTTTTAAAAGTTCGTCCAGTTCCACTGGAGTCAAACACCTCATGCCAATCTGGTGGATCAACTCAGTAAACCTAGCAGGAGCTAAGCCTTTGGTGAGAAGGACCGCCAGTTGGTATTCAGTACCCACAAAATATAATTCAACGGTACCCTTTTCCACATGCTCCATGATGAAATGATATCGAAGATCGATGTGCTTAGACTTCGAATGTTGGACGGAGTTGCACGAGATCGCAATAGCACTACGATTGTCGCAATACATCAGGATTCTGTCAAATACGTAACCATAGTCTTTGATTTGTGTTCTCAACCAAATGACTTGAGCATAACACGCCGACATGGCTACATATTCTGCTTTGGTTGAAGACAGCGATGTACAATCCTGCATCTTCGATTGCCATGACACCAGTTTTTCACCAAGCAATTGTAGAGCTCCTAAAGTACTTTTCTGAGAATCTAAGCAACCTGCGTGATCAGCATCTGAAAAAGCTATTAGTTCAAGACCAGAATCCTTCGGATACCAGATCCCCAAGTTAATGGTTCCCTTGATGTATGGAAGGATTCTTTTTGCCTCAGAGAGGTGAGTTTTAGTTGGTCGTGACTGATACCGGGAGCAGAGATATACAGCAAAGACAATGTCAGGTCTACTGGCTGTTAGATACATGAGAGACCCAATAATACTTCGGTATTTGGTAGGGTCAACCAATTTCCCATGCAAATCAGCGTCCAGTTTCTTGGTATGTGCCATCGGTGTGGCATATGTATCACAGTTTTACATTCCATGTTTGTTTAAAATTTCAAGAGCATATTTGAACTGACTTAGGAAAATACCACGGGGTGATTAATGAACTTGTAGTCCTATAAAGAACGTAAGTTCAACCATCATGGACATTTCAAAAAGTCTTTTCGTAAGTTTTGAAAAAGCGTTTGAGTACTTTAGATGTGTTGACCCAAAAATGATGTCATCCACATAAATTTGAACAATTACAATGTGTTCCCCGTGATATTGTATGAATAGTGTTGGGTCAACCGATCCTTTGATGAAATTATAAGAGATAAGAAAGGATGATAACTTATCATACCACGCTTGAGGGGCTTGTTTGAGACCGTAGAGAGCCTTGTTCAGTTTGTAGACGTGATTAGGGAATTCTGGATCAACAAATCCTTCTAGATGGCTAACATAGACCGTTTCCTTCAGTTTACCATTCAGATAAGTAGTTTTGACATCCATCTGAAAGACCGTGATGTTCATGTGAGCCGCGAATGCCAGAAAAATTCGAACAGCCTCAAGTCTAGCAACCGGTGCGAATGATTCCTCGTAGTCAATCCCTTCTTCTTGTCTATAACCCTTAGCCACCAGACGTGACTTATTTCTGATAACCATACCTTCAGCATCCAAATTGTTTTTCCAAATCCATTTCAGACCAATAACATAGACCCCAGTTGGTTTTTCAACCAATTCCCAAACCTCAGGATGTTTAAACTGATTAAGTTCTTCTTGCATGGATTCAATCCAGTTGTCACATGTCATGGCTTCTTTAATATTTAAGGGTTCAGCTTGGCAAACGGTGTGTGCATAAATGCAATGTTCAGCATCAGTCTGAAGGCGTTGTCTGGTTACGACTGGTTGATTCGGGTTTCCAATAATGTTCACAAGAGGATGGTCTCTAGTCCAACGATGTGTCAAGGGTTGATGTTGATATACATTCAGCAGATTAGGAGGATTCAAATGACTTGTAGATGATTCCGCAACATTAGAAGTGGCAGTTTCATTTGCAAAAGGGTTGAAGAATGCATTTGGATCATAATCTGCAGGTTGGGTACTTCATGGTTCAGAATATCATCAGATGGTTTAGCATCATTGGATGCGGTTTGTTCGGATGTTGTTGTGGAATCAATTGGAGGTGCTTCTTCAACAGTTGTTGTTGTTTCAGGTGTATCAGGTATTGGATTATTTTCAGGATGAGCAGCAGAAATAGTTGATACATCTAGAGCACGTTGATCTATATCATCACTAAACAGAGGAGCAAATAGTTGTTCAATTTGACGTCGAGTAAGCTATAAGCTTGGTTCAGTTGATGACGGGGTTTGGGGGAAGTTTAAACGGTTATGTCCAGGTTCCAAGTTGTTTTGCTCAGAAGCCATTTTTGTAAGCTCATCGAAGTGTGCATGAATCATTTCCATAATCTCCCTTGTACGACGATACCAGATCCGGTATCCTTTAGAATTCTTACAGTATCCAACAAAGACTCCTATGTCAGCTTTAGCTTTGAGCTTACCAAAATCATCACGATCATTATTTGGGTAACAAAGGGATCCAAATACATGAAAGTATTTGAGGTTCGGTTTACGGTTGTGGATAAGCTTACAAGGTGTTTTGTTGTGGCATTTGGTAATCATTGAACGGTTCTGAGTGTAGCATGCAGTTGACACGGCTTCCGCCCACAAGTAATCTGGAAATTTAGCATTAATTAAAATAGTTCTTGCAGCTTTCATTAACGTACGGTTTCGTCTTTCAACAACTCCGTTTTGTTCTGGTGTTCGTGCAATGGATGTTTGATGCTCAATTCCCACTTTCTCATAATATGCACGAAGAGTTTGATTCAAAAATTCAGTTCCTTTGTTTGTTCTGATTTGTCTGACTGTGTTCCGGAGCTGAACTTGAATTTTCGTGAGAAAGGTGATGATCATCTGTGGAGCTTGATCTTTACTTCGAAGAAAATAAACCCAAGTCCATCTGGATTAGTCATCGACAATTACCAAAATGTAGTGTTTTCCATTAATCGTCTGCACACGCATCGGGCCACACAAATCCATGTGAAGAAGATGAAGCACATGATGTGAGCTGTGTTCCACCTTTAAAGGAAAGTGAGCACGAGTGATTTTCCCTTGTTCACAAGCTGAACATAGGTGATCTTTAGAATACCGAAATCTTGGGAGACCTTCAACAAGTTTGTAACGTGCAAGATTGGTCATGGTTTGAAAGTTTAACTATGAAAGTCGACGGTGCCATAGCCAAGATTTTGTAGATGTTTCCTTTGAAAGTAGACATATGAGAGATGAAGAAATCATGTCTTGCATTGAAATTATGCGGGTTCCAGACGTAAGATCATTTCCTTGTAGATCACGAATGAAACAAGTTTTCTCCTGAAAAGCAACTTTCAAATCTCCATCACAAAATTGACCAACTGAGAAGAGATTGTGACTGAGACCTTCCACATAATAAACCATGCTAATTTCGATGTTACCATTGATGTAATCTTCGTAGCCCATGATAGCTGCGAAGTGATCATTCCCGAACCTGACAGTGCCAATGAACTATGAAACAAATTTTGATAACAGTTTAAGATTGCCTGTCATGTGTCGGGAACATCCGCTATCAACAATCTAGAGGATGATCTGTATCTCCTGAATTACACACAGACGACACAGATGGAATAGAAGTAGATGTGGAATTCGAGGAGTTAGAGGGTTCTGATGCAGTTATAGTTGAAACACACATGTTTATGATTTTAGGTATCCATTTAAAGCCAAGTGTATTATGTAACCATTTCTGCCATCTCCAACTAGTCTTAGCTTTGGTCTTAGTAAATGCACTAGGTGATAAGTTCTTCCTAGGAGGTGAAGGGGATTCTAAGGGTACATCAATGATCGTAGCCAGAATACTAGAGGGTGGTTTACCTAGCACAAACTTAGAAGCATTAGTGGGCCTAGAGGTATTCTGTTTTCTATTATTCCGCTTGCGAGATAAGATAGCATTAGAAACACATTTATCATGACAACCAGAAAACATGCTTTACGACAACCAACACAAGAAGCTTCAAACATAACATTTAAAGTACTTAACGATTCAGCATTCGTTACATCACTTTTTCCATTACATTTGTCAGACGCAATATCTAAAGTGGGAGTAACATGAGTTTTATTCAAAGTCCTAACATGTTCTTCTACTTCAGAGGTCTTTATTGTTCTTTTCTTACGTCACAACTTCCTATTCTTCCTTGTGGTGCTCTTAAGCTATGAAGTGATAGCGTTGGGAAAAGAGGCAACTATTCCTGTTTTAGTAGAGGGATGCACATTAGTTTCTTGTGATCTGTCTTTAGGCAGTTTAAGAATTCCTGGTGCAATTATGTTTCTGTTACTATTCCTATCTTGCTTAAGTTTTACCAACTCTGCTTTTAGATCATGGATAGTGTGTAACAAATCTAGATTTTCAGAATGAGTGTTTCCATTTTGTCGTAAAACCTCTTTGGTATATGCAAGATGATCATCAACATCTTTTGACGCTTGAGCACGAGTCTTTTTGAGTATATCAAATATGACACCATATTCCATTTTAACTTTTGAAATTTCTTGTTCATATTTTGAAATTTGACACTTTAATGACATGTTTTCATCATCCAGTTGCTCAAGTTTTGGATTAAGAGTTTTGGTATGCAACTGGTTGATTTTTTTTTGCACAACGAGTTCTCGACTTTGACAATCTTTTTGACACCATTGAAGACGACGTTTTGCATTTAAAAGCTCGTTTAACAAACACTCATTTTCAACTTTAAATACTTGATTTGTGACACATTATCGGTCTTCGCAACATTTTCAACAGAATCAACTGTAGGATCGTGTATTTTATGTTGTTTAGATGATTCGGGTGGTCTAGGATTGTGATTATACAAGAAAGCCATTTTAGAGAGATGAAGAGAGGAGAGAGTGTTTTCTAGAGACATAAACAATACAAATGTAAGGTTAGATTATGAGAAAAGCACCACCCTTCCCTTAGTGGGAAGGGTATTTATAGTTACAAACTAAACGCCCTCTTGACGGGCTGTGGATCGGCATACACGGGTAAAGACCCGTCCTTCCTCCATGGTGTTACTCTAAACTATTCTACGCTACTAACAAACTAATTAACTACTAAATAACGTAAATAACTACAAGTCTACGAGCTAACATCTGCTAGACTATAATCGGGGTGACCGACACTTCTAAATGGAATTTCCAATTCCTAACAATCTCCCCCTAAGGGAGGTCACCCCATGATTTACATTTTGAATCCTAGCATTATTTCTTTGTCTTTAGTTCCAAGCTCGTAGACTTCAATTCTTCAATTTCACATTCTTTGTGCATGAGTAGCGATTCTTTAAAGTCCGCATAGTTTTGTACTTTCAGTGGAGGCCTTTAACTGATCCACATCTTTGATGATCTGAGAGCTTTCATTGAGATCATCAGCCACAGTAAATCTCTGGATCACCCTTTGCAGTGTTGCCTTCATGTGATGTTATGACTTTCGAACCGACATGCTCACACTTTCAGGATCATGACATCTTTCCATCAGAGTAGCGGAAGCTTTACTGGTTCATGATATTTGCAGCAGCGTAGCAGAAGCATAGTATAAAAATATCAGAGCCAAGTTATGTAGATAGGCACTTGTCATGATGTTCTTCAATTAAGTGAGGATGCTGTGAGCATGCGGCTTTGGATTGACTTCTCAATTCTGAGCAGCTGCAACCGTCCAAATGTACCTGCAAACAACAGTTAGCAATAAAACACACGAAAGTGTCTTTTATCACTTTCTTCGAATTGAGGTACACGGCCCACGGTTCCCCATTGATCAGTACAAGTGTCTTGACAGGGTTTCACAGCTGCTCTAGCCGTTCTCAAACCGGAATGTCTCAAAGAAGACAACACGGAGTGTGTGAACCAGCGAATTGAGATTCACTGATTGATGAAGAATTGATTTGAAAACAGTCGTGTATTGCTTGAAGAAAGAATTTGGCAATACGACGAAGGTTTTATGAGAGAAAGATCAATTTTCAATCAAAAATACTTTTTGTATTTGAAAAAGAATACACATTCGATGTGCTAGAGAAAAGTATTTTTTCAATCATAGATACTTTCTGTGTTTGTAAACATGAGTACGGATTCGACGTGCTAGGGAAAGAAGGTTTGCACATCGAACGGTTTTTCCAAAAGTTTTTGTCAATTCCAATCCTGGACCAAGGTTGATTCAAGAGTGAATCGCCCCATCGTTTCTGTCCAATTGTCATAAGCTTGATCTTTAGAAAAGATCTCACATGTCACCCCCAAGAGCTTGTTTGATGTTGGCTCTAGAAGGCTTTCCATCTTCATCGTGAATAATTTTATATATCACTCAGATGTTCTGGCAATACTACAAGGATAATGCGTAGGACTCTCAATATATATACTTACTTTCCACATTTTGTGAAATAGCAAGTATTCATTATTTTTGTGTCCTAATGAGATTTTGTAGATGATCTCTTGGCTCTAGACTCAATTGTGCACATTTGGTTTCCTATGCCAGAGACTAGGGAGAGGATCTCCTTCTTCAATATCAACAATCTCTAAGAAAGAGTTGATAGATTATGTAGGTTCCCCGTGAGAATGAAACAAGTCCTTTTAAGAGGAACTTGAGTAGCTTGGAAAGTTAGGTGCAGTGTGTCACTGGGTCCATGACGTCTTGTCTTCAATACCAGTAATGGAGGGCTATTTCTTTTCACCCTTTTTCACATTCAATTCTTTTTCATTCTTCAACCCCTTCTGTGCTTACCGATACTTCATTACTAGAACCTTGTTGGGTTTATTCCAGTTGTAGCTCTATCTCAGTTCACACTCTTCCCATATTCTCATTTTTCTCCTTTTTTATCATAGCTAAGGACTCTACACTATCTAGTGGATTGTCCCTTGGTAGATCCCTCCGGCTCTAGCGGGATTGTGGGAACGAATACCTAACCTAACCATCCTTATAACACCATGCATAAAGTAAATCCGTCGGTCTTTTGGTATTGTTCTTTCCTTCTTGAAACCAATTGAAAAATCATTTAGAAAAACAATCAAGGTACTTGTGATATAAAATAAAACCGTTGTGTACCTTAATTGTTTTGATCATTTAGAAATGCTCCCCCTCAACATGTGCATATGATTTTGAAATTGTTTAGCACATGGAGGCAATAGTTTATTAAAATGATTTCTTGATCACAATTTTCTTAGAAAAAGCCATTTCAATTTATTTGGTAAATTCTCCCCTCATATAATGCGTAGGATATTTGAAGTCATTTTATCACATAGAGGAAAGAGTTCTTTTTGAACTACATCCACGATCAAAAAATCCATATAGAAAACCATTAGAAAATCAATCAAGGTACTTATGTTAAAACATAGAAATCTTTGTACCTTGAAAGTTTATTTTCTTTTGAAATGCTCCCCCTCAATATGTGCTTCGAGATTCAAAAGCGTTTAGCACATATGGGAGAGCAGCATGCACATTTGAATCAAAACGATCACCTTTTATCAAATTTCATTATTAAATCATAAATTCTCCCCTGATCAAAAATATCAAACCCTTTGAGATTTAGGATCCCAGGTGATTTAATACGGTTTAGAAAACATGGGAGAATATGTGGCCTGGCTTAAATACTCATCATGTTTTAGGATAAATGCTCCCCCTCAACATGTGCATTATGTATTACAAATCGTTTGACACATCGAGGCAAGAGTGCCTTTTAAAAGACTAAAACAGATTTGAGATTAAAATCACGATCTCTCCCCCGATCAAAAATTTCAAACCTTTTGAGATTTGTGATCCCAATTGATTTAAATCATTTAAAAATTTTGGGGGAAAGACGTGGCACGATTTAATTTTTGAAATTGACTGATGAGGACCAATTATAGACATTAAAGATTGTTAGTGTCAGGTATGATAGTTTTTTTAATAGATCTTTAAGTAAAATAAAACAATTTCACAATCAAACAAGAACAGAAAAAATTTCATTTTGAAAGATCATTGGGTTTTAAAGAAAATCATACCATGACATAACATTAAATCTTTAGATCACCACTTATTTTGTACAAACGGAACTTTTATGAAGAGATATCGTTTGAAAATATTTTATTTTAAATCACTCTCCCCCTCAATCGATGATTGAGTGACTTCAAGATTTGATAAAATGAAGTCCGGTGATTTCCAAAATTTAGTTCAATTTATTTTCAAACAAATATTTTTCCATTTTCAAAACAATATTATTCGAAAATTGTTAAAAAAATGGTATCATCATTATTATCCTGCACAAAGATACGTTAGGTGGTTGAGCTGCTTTTTTTGTTGTTGCTGAAGGTTGGAAGAAAACCGTCTGCTGATGCAGCGAGACCTCTGAAGTAGCATCTATCGTGCCAACTATCCATGGAGAGATCTGATTAAGCTCCGTTTCTTCTTTTGTCGACCCAAGATATAGTTACCCTTTCCTTTCGGCATCCAATCATCTTCTTATGTAGGATCCGGATAGGGAACATTCTTATATACCAATATACATGCATACGTTAGTGAACACACATACAAATATATGGTGGTCGACATCACCCAAACAACAATCGACTAATAAAAGTCAATCCAACATATCAATCAGATCATACAAATGCATGGGAATTATGTGTTTATCTAACTTTAATCATCTAATCCTAACAATCATATCCTAGGCACCTAGTCCTTCTACATAGGTTAACATGTTTTACATTTAAGTATATAGGATAATTAGATAAGCTCGTTAGATGATATAGATTTGAAAACATTCTCCTCCTCAATCAATGACTTATTTTTCTGAAAGTTTAAAAGCGTTCAAGTCATTGATTGAGTTTTCAATTTTTACGAAAACTTTGAATCTGATTGATTTACAAGCAACTCATTTACCACCATTTTTTAAAACAACAAATATTTTTTTGAAGAATTTATAGAAGAAAACCATTTATAGGAAGGAAAAACATTTGTAGGAGATACTTCCTTAGATACTTTCCTCAATTAGTTTTTAGGATAAGTGCACGAATTTTTTGAAAATCGTTTAGCGTAGCACTTTCCTTTTTTGAAAAACGGGTTGCTATCTGAAATAATAGCAAGCCGTGGTTTAAGCACGGGTTACAGTCTGAAATAATAGCAAGCCATATTTTGAGACATGTTTTGAAAAGTATATTTACACCTCCTGCTCGAACTTCATCTATGGTCCCGTGCTATTATTGAATGACATTTCTAAGACCGTAGATGTTATCGATACCAGAAGACATGTTTTTAGAAAACAATATTTTTGGTATTTTTAAATTTTCTAATTTTTATGGGTTTTTGATGGTTTTAAATTTTTCTATTTTGTTTTGCTAGTTTTATATTTTTGTATTTTGGTTTATATACAAAGATAGAGAAGATGATACAGATTAAGAAGATGATGAAACGAGTACCGAGATAAGGATATCGAGCAGCCCCGTTGAAGAGGATAGAAGTCATCATCTCTTAAAAATTCACCACCAAAGCTTTTGAGGCTCTTGAATTGAAGAAAGAAATTGAACCATCTGAAAGTGAGACTTTGGCAGCTTCCCCCAAACCGAAAATCCTTTTGTTGGGCAGATTCGAAGCTCTATTTCAAGCTTGCCTTAGCCAGGTGCACAAAGAAGCACACCATTATCATCGACCTTGCTGCTCTTTTTAAGAATAATCATCGTGATTCTTCGTTCGAGGTTATATCATCCAATAGAAGAACAGCAATGTATCATCCCACACCTGAATAATCTTCTCAAATTCCTTTTCTACTGAAGTCTGAAGTGATCCATACCAAAAAGTTTTCAAAGGACCACTTCCCCCAAGTAGATTAATTGATGCACCCAGTCTCTTAGACTATAGCTCACGAACCCGAATACACATATACCCGAAGACAGACAAACTTTTACCATCGAAGTAGCAGATTAAGTCCGATAGACAAAGAATAACACCGATGTGTACTTTTCTCTCCCTCTGAAGAAAGTGTATAAAGCTCAAGAACCCGAAGTACCCGAATTCCCAAAGACTGAACACCCGATAACATTAAAGAAGCAGGCCAAATCACTGATTATCTCTGCGGATGACTATCTCTGCGGATGTCAACTCCGGAATAAGTGATTATATCTCTGAATCACTGATTAAGCACTCAAGTGAAACAGCTGAGCGCCCCCTGATTCTCGATGTAGGCTTAGGGGTGTGTGTGTATGGATAAAACCACAATATCGATATCAAAAATAACCACAAGGAATGATTTAAAATCCCTTTAGGAAAAAGGATAATGAATCAAAACCCGTGAGTGATAGTGATACGGATTAGGAAATCCGAGTCGTTTCCCAACGAGGTGTGAATGGGCAATGTCGTTATCGATTCGTTATTAAAATGCTCGATGTTTTGGATTTTAGATCTTATTAAAACTACGGGGAATGGAAAAAAATTAAGGGAAATTACACTACGGGGAATCCTAAATACGCGATTTATACTAAAACGTATTAAAATAAAATGCAACTACGTCTATTCTAAGTCCTAAAAAAAATCTAAAATTACTTTCTAACTAAGAATGATATTAGAAAATTAACTAAGAATTAAAACTAATTTTTATGATTTTTCTGGAATTTATTCGGATTAAAAACTAATTTTTAACTTTTAAAACTAATTTAAAATACTAAAAATTATGAAAATAAAGGGGAAAAATATGAAACTATTTTTCAAAAATCTAAAATAACTAAAGAGAATTTTCAAAACTAATTTTGTATTTTTCTGATGATTTTTCTATTTTCTACGAATTTAAAACTATTTAAAACTAATAAATGGCTAAAAATACAACAATCAGCTAGGAAAAATCTAGAAAAATTATTTTTTTGCTTTTTGTATTTATCTTAATCTAAGAAAATTGAAAATTTATTTTTTTGAAGATATTCTGATTTAATTGCAATAAAAGCTATTTAAAAAGTACTAAAAATTATTTTAAAATAGGAAAAATACTAAACAGTGATGAAAAATTATGAAAAATTCAGTAAAAGTCTAAAATATTATCCTAAGTTTATGAAAAATATAAAAACTATGGCTTATGTGTATGATTATGAAGCTGTAGTGTAAAAGCTTATGAATAAGCTAGACAGAATAAGCTACAAGCTGTAGAAGAGCACCAATTACCTACAGAAGCTATATTATGCTAAAACTACTCTAAGGCAACTTATTGCAACTACTTTTAACTTCTAAAAATCAATCTACAAGAATTTGAGCTAATTAACTACATAGGCAAAACAGCCCTAACCCCCTATCTTTAAGCTAAAGCACAGGCTTAGCAAGAGAGCTTGTGGAAAAACTGGAAATTAGGTACTCAACCAAACAAGATCAACTATACCAAGTTTCAGCCAAGGAGAAGCTAAATTGAAGCCTTGAGAGCTTCTGTAAGAAGCCTGTGCACAACTCAATGTATGCTGAGTGTGCACAGGACAAATCAAGCTGTTTGCCAGCTTATTCAAGCTTATAGAGGTTTTCTAAAATTCCACAAAAATCATTTTTCAAAAATAGACCAACTGAACTAGCTAATCCCAAAATATCACTTAATTTGAACCAAAATTGAATTAATGAAAATTCCACAAACTTTTGCAAAAACCACTTTTTCACTTTTTGACTTTTGAAAACAGTTTTTAGAAATTTGACTTTATTGAACTTGTGAGCTTATGAAATGGAGTGTGAATGATGTTTTAAGACAAAATAGGACTGAAATAAGCTAGATTAACTAATTCTAAACCTTTATGCAAGTTTTGATGATCTATTTCTAACTATTATGCAATTTAGACATAATTTTATGTAATTTTGACTTTTGCTAAACTAAGATGCAAATTATTAACTGATGAGGCTTAAATGAACCTAAATGAGACTAAATCAATTGATCTTAACCTCTACCTTAACCCTAAGCACAGTTTTAATTTCCGAACCAAACACCACTTTAGATACTAAAGTGCAACTTAAATCAGCTAACTACTTGAACTAGCTTATACTATCTCTTAAACTAAATCAAATAATCAACTAATACCTAAATGATGCCATATTATCAACAAATACTATCAAATTATCAATATGCTAAATAACAGATTATAACAGATATGAATTTGTAAAACTCACTTGAGTCCTTAGCCACTATGGCTTGCCAACGATCAAGGAACCACTATCCTATTTATTTCAACCCCAAATTATACTAAATCAACCCAAATTCATAGCCATCTCTAGCAACCACATTAATTTAACCATGATTACGAACCTTTGACTTTTGTTGACCAGGATTGTTTGAGAGAGTAATTTGTTTGTAGAACTGATGTAGTAGTCTAAACTAGCTCTGATTAAACTATAGATGAGCTTAAGAGAACTTATGGAAACATAAACATAAGTGCTTTGCACTTAATAGCAGATTTGAAATTTTTTTTATTTTTTTATTTTTAAGTATTTTTCTTATTTTTTTTGTGATTTTTGTTTAATAGAGAGAATAAGATGAAATTGATAAAATATAAGCTAAAATGATTAAATGAAATAGTAATAAGCTACTCTAAACACTTAAACAATAATTTGAAATTAAATGAGAATTTAGGCTAAAATTACTTTTATTAATTGGCTGAATACAAAGTGAGATTGAAAATAGAAATGAACTAAAAAATATTTAAAACAATTATAAGCTACAACTACTACTTAAATTCTACATGATTACAATGGTGAAGTGAGGGTGCCTTATATAGGCGAGCTAAGGCCTCATGGAAGGATCGGGAATTCCCATCTTGTGCTTTCTCTAG
>OU343219.1:42696275-42818883 GCA_910596185.1 Chrysanthemum makinoi
TAAACGGGTTAGGCTTTGAACCGTGAATTTTAGATTGGGCTTGGCAGACTTGGGCTTTGGATGTTAAATGGACCAAAAGGATAAGTTGGTTTAGACTTAGGATTAGTATTGTACCCATTTAGTATTTTCAGGACCAAAGGTGTCAAAACTGAAAATCCAGGGACCAAACTTGTAAATCTGAAAATGTGATCAAGGACTATCTTTGCCAATCTTTAAATAATCCAAGGGCTGATTTTGCAATTTTTGAAACTTGAGGATAGATTCTGCCAAATACTCAAAGTTCAGGGACTGATTCTGACAATTCTTCAAATTTGATCATATCTTCCAAAAATCATCCTTAGAGAATAAAACTCTTCACAAATGCACA
This sequence comes from Chrysanthemum makinoi, assembly GCA_910596185.1. NCBI lineage: Eukaryota > Viridiplantae > Streptophyta > Magnoliopsida > Asterales > Asteraceae > Chrysanthemum > Chrysanthemum makinoi. The sequence goes on from OU343219.1 coordinate 42,696,643, forward strand.
ATTTTGATCTTCCGGCTCAGCTTAAGCTCTCTTAATCTCTCGTGCTCGGATTTTCGTCTGATATGGCTTCTTTTTGTGTGTTTAATCATATCCGTACCTGCACATGCAAAAACTCAAGAAACACGCAAATATTAGCAATAAACGGCTCTTTCTTGGTTATTTTGGGTCTGATTTGATAAAGAAATTATATGTGTTTAAGCACATATCAAAATACCCCAAACGAGACCATTGTCGTGTCCCCACGCAATGCAATCAACTCACGCTTCTAAAACCAAGGATTTCAATCTCTTTCTACTAAACCTATGAAGAAGTAGCAAAGATTCCTCAAAAGAGATTAAAAACCCTTAATTCTAAAAACGCCCCGTTTACCTTTTAATTCACATATAGATATTACGATTAAGCACATTCCAATTATGCGTGACGGTTTGTTGAACTTTCATGTCGATCAATAACTCCAACATTTTTCAAACGACACGTTAGGATCACGGAGTAGAAAACACAACACAGCGTGAAGTGACCATACGGATAGAATACATCGTCCCTGATTTTTCACAAGTCCCCAAACTAAGCGTAAAATCGAAATCATTGTTAAATATGATTCTAGATGCTAACACTACCCATGGAAGTTACTTGTGTAATTACCTTTTGCTCCCATTTTCCTATTTTCCTCTAGATTTTTTTATTTTTGTGAGAAATGAATTTCTTCAAATTTTCTCGTTTCGATAACTTTTATTCCAATAAAGATATAAAGCTAAGTCGCTAATTAGTTATCCACCTTCCCTCGAAAACCATTGCACACAAGAATGAGGTCCACATCAAGGTCCTAATTTCACACGATTTAGGGAGAATATCCTTTTTACGGCGACCGAGACAACTCATCTACGAGTCCAGAGACAGAAGCTTTATTTAGACATCTCCCGGATCCGAAGTTTGGCTTAACACTATTTCTGCACATTTGCATTTTTGCAATTTAGGCCCTTGGTCTTTTAAACTACTAACTCAACGGGATTACCGCTTTATCAGAAGTCTTATTATGACTTTGGATTTTTCCTCTGCTTTTATAGAAGTCTATGACAACTTTTATAACTTTGGATTTTTTAATTTTAAAACATTTGGGCTTTATTTCATGTTAATTTTTGTGCCAAACTCCAAACCATACGGCTTTTATAACAATAGAAACAATAGCAGCAAACTATCAGGAATCAGTTGTCTATTACACCGTAACACTGACAGTACCTCGATGTGTACCCAACTATCATGGGCAAGGATTCTCTAAAGAAGACAAAGAACTAACTATCGCCAAAAACTCAACATCTTTAATTATTATTTGCAGATATGGGGTGAAACAATTTTGTGGGAACAAAAAGCCATAAGTACCTTCGATGGGCTCTAAAGAGAACCAACTACTCCACGCTTAGCATCTAAACTCATAAGTAACTCTATCATTTCTCGATCTCCGCAAATTTAAAATCCCAAATAATGTGATCCCCGGATGCTTAGTTGATAATTTTTAGGTTATCAATGGTTAAGGGAACAAGCTAGGGCTCAACACGCCTGGTCAAGTCAGAATTCTATTCCTACTCTCACCAGCGGAAAGTCAACAAGGTGTCAAAACATATATTAACTTAGCAAATGCTTTGTCTAAATGAAATTAAGTAATGCATATTTAAAATCACTCAGGGAAACTTGCAAATTCTTGGCCTTGTGAGCTCGAATTCGCATTTTATAGCTTCTTGTCTAAGAGACTAGCAAACTTTTCAATCAAAAAGACTTAACAAAAGCTTCAAAATTTTTAAATTTTTCACAATTTTGCACAAATTTTTCTAAGGAAAAACGGGGTTGCGAGAATACACGACAAAAATAAGCAAGTGCGGTCAAATCAAATCGAAGATTACCCTACCCCAGACTAGAACGAAACATTGTCCTCAATGTTTAAAAGCAAGGGTATCAACAAAAATCTAAAAGCCGTTTAAGTATGCTCAAAGATAAACGTTAGTCGATAAGATTTCGGATATCGGATTTCCATCAGCATCGATCATGAAACTCGAGTAGAGAAAAGACAACTTCGAGCACGAGAGTCTTCATATCGGCGAAATCCTACAAAACATCACAAACAACGAAACACGAGAAATCGAAGAGGCTAACCCCTTCACGTCACTTATTAGAAAATAGAAAGAAGATAGAGATAAGCATGGGGTGCCTCCCACGAAGCGCTACTATTTTTGATCACCGAGTCGCTAGCCTGACTCGTCCCCGAATTCATTTGTCCTTGGGGAAGAAAGTGGTAGAGATACCAGGGTCAAAAACAGTGTCCTCATTCCCGAAAGAATGAGACTGGGTGGGTTGGGTGGAGAAGAAAATAGGTGGATAAGGCATATGAGGTAAGAAGGATCCATCATCCGGTGGTTTTGCGGGTGGACGAAAGGATGAAGGATCGATAAAAGAAAACTCCAAAGAAGAACGGAGCTCATGGTATAGAAAGGTGTTACTCAAAGGTTCATCAATGAAGGCATCCAAGAGAGGATCCTTATCTCGAATGACATTTTTAGCATAAAACTCATCAATGCGTATCCCGGGGTTGAAAATCTTGTCTTCGGAGAGGAAGGAGATCAAAGTGTCATCTATGTGAAAATCCTCTCGAGGAGAGGAATCACTCTCGGCTAAATAATATTGGACCTCAGGATCAACAAGTTCATCTGTCGACAACTTCACTTCCTTATCTTTCTTCGGAAAAAACGGATCATCGTATTCTTCTTCATCCTCAGAGAAAATCGAGTCGGTAGGAGCAAATTTATTGGTGAACTCCTCACTTTCTTCGTCAAAGAGTTGATTTTCAAAAATTTGAGTATATTCAGAATCGAATTCAAACAAGGGATTCGTGAATGTCGTTTTGAAAGATTCTGGATCGAAAGATGTCTCAAAAGAAGGTTCCATGATTTCAGAAGAAGGAGTGGGATTGCCAGTCAAAGGAAGGTCAATTTTCTTAAAAATCGGAGGTGGGATAAGTGGTGTACTCTTAGAGCTAGCAGTTTCCACCACTACCGTTGTAGACTCCTTTTCTCGTTTCTTTTTCCGTTCAGCTTGTATTGTTGACATACTCTTAATCGTAAACATTGAAAGATCAATTCGAGATGTTTTAGGCTCAACTTTCTTCACATCATTCGGATCATCCGGAGGGGGATAAGAAGACGGTTCATTATATAACAATTTTTCAAGTAAAAGAATGTCCCCTTCCGGGTCAAAAATAGCATTATTATCAATCTCAACGGGAACTGAATCATCATTAAGAAAGACCTCGATCTCTTCCCGAATGGGATCACTTTTCGTAGTGAGAGACGGGAAAGAGTCGGTCATAATCGGATTAGATGGTAAAATGGGATTACCACTTTCTTGAGAAAAATTAATCACACCGATGCTATGAATCGAATGATCATCGGGTGGAGGTTTTGATGTTTTTTCGGCATAAAACACTATTTTTTAATTTCATTTTCTGATCGTTAACGTTCCTTGGTAATGATCCACAAGGACTTTCGCGGTTCTCAAGAATGGTCTTCCTAAAGTGAGAGGGACTCGGGCGTCAACCTCTATATCAACTACGGCGAAATCCACGGGAAAATGGAATTTATCCACTCGTACCATAACATCGTTGACTACACCAACCGTGTGAGCAATTGTTCGATTAGCTAATTCGATAGTCATACGAGTCGGTATAAGAGTCTTCAATCCAAGCTCATGATATATCGCAAGAGGCATGAGACTTATGCTTGCACCTGAATCGGTTAGGGCATTACATTCCTTAATATCATTTAATGAGCAAGGAAGGAGAAATTTCCCGGGATCACCAAGCTTCTCGGGAGCTTGGTTCGAGGAAGAATTAAACGGTGTAGGCTCAAGTGAAATCTTTGAAATTTGTTCCAATTTCTCTTCATAAATCTTTTCAGCAGCTTTGATCATATCAGTCGTAAGTTTGAACTTGGTTCCGGAAACAACTTTCATTTTGTCGAACCGTGATTGAACATATTTGCACGGTGTAAGGTTAGAACTCGGCATTTTGACAGAGATAGAAGGAACTTGGGCAACCAGAGGTTGGACGTATTTGGCTTTTCCATTATCAAGAGGAATTACCGGGTCCTTTGTCACCTCGGTCTCTCGTGCTACGCTCATCACCGGAGAGGAAGTAGTCATCGAGGGCCCATCATCTCGAATGGTAACGGATTTCATTTCTCCCTTTGGGTTTGGAATGGTGTTACTTGGAAGAGAACTAGAACCCGAGGGTTGACTCATTTGACACAAAACAACATTCAACATATTCTCAAGTTTATTCTGCGAAGCATCCATCTTGTTATTCTGAAGTCGAATTTCGTTCCTAAACTCATTGCTTTGTCTAGTTAACGAAGATTGAAATTCATTTCTCAAACTTGAAATCTGGGTTTTCATGGTTTGAATGGTAGCATTATTGTTCTGAACGTAATTCGTGAATTCATTTGAAGGCAAAGGCGGAGCTTGATAGCTTGAAGCTTGATATCCTTGATTGTAATTGACTCCTTGATTCGGGTATTGATTTGGTGGGGCTTTGAATTGGTTTTGAACATTTGGTCCACGAACTTGATTCTGATTAAAACGAGTCTGATTGTTCGATTGAGAAAATCCCGGAGGTACCATTTGATTACTAACACGAGGGTTCGGTTCAACTTGAGGACGGTATTGGTTACCTCCGGTTACGGTATTAGCATCGAAAGGATTTCCATCGGTGGCGGTACAATTGTAGTAAGCATGCGGGCCACCACAAGTAGTACAAGTCAATTCCACCGCTTTGACTTGAGCGGGTGGAGAAGAATTAATCTTGGCGGTCTTAATCTTAACCAAAGCCTGTATCATATCCGTAAGCTTATCAATCTTAGCATCGGTGCTAGACGTATTTTCGTAAGACGAGGACGTTGGTGTAGCACTCACTCGGGCAGCAACCGATTTGCTACGTGAGGTACAAACTTTAGATTTGTTCTCAATAATCGACAAGGCATCTCTCGTTTATCGCGTCAACAAATTACCACCCGCGGCGGCATTGAGAGAGTCTTGATCAGTCTCATTCAAACCGTTATAAAACGTATCAAGTTGATGTAATTCCGTAAAACCATGATGGGGACATTGTCTAAGTAAATCTTTGAATCGGTCCCATGCCTCACTAAATGATTCATCAAATCTTTGTGTGAATTTCGTTATTTCATTTTTTAAGCTTGTTGTTTTAGACGGTGGGAAGAATTCGTTCATGAATTTTGACACTAAATTCTCCCATGTGGTTATCGATCGAGGGGGTAGTTTTTCGAGCCAAATCCGGGCGGCTCCCTCGAGTGAAAATGGGAAGAGTAGTAGCTTGATAGCCTCTTCCGGAACGTTACGGTACTTGATCGTAGACGTGAGCTTGTTAAATCGTCGGATATGAGAGTGAGGATCGTCCCTCTCAAATCCGTAAAATTGGCTTGACGAAACCAAATTTATCAATCCGTGTTTAAGCTCAAAGTTATCGGCAACGATTGCCGGGACGACGATGGCTTCTCCATAACCCTCGGTGGGTGCTTGGAGTTGCTCTAGCATGGATCGGTTGTCCTCCGCCATTTCGACAATGGGCGGAGTCGGATTAGTTCGAATCTCGGGTTCGACTAATGGAGAACGTCTATTTTGCCTTCTCGTAATTGTAGCAGTTTCACGAATCGGTTCAGTAGTTATTAGAACGAGTGCGCATGCACTTTCAAAACCAAGGCAATTAAAACGAACGGTATTCGAAAACACAGTGAACTTAACCAATAATCCCAAGTGAATAAATCACTTATATAAGACAAACGCACAAGCGAGCGGAGAAGCTTTTTAGGTCAGCGCGAAGCTTATTAAAAACCCGCTTCTTTTCAACCGCAATTTAATGTCAGGCCGTCCTTATACCCACCACAGAGTTTGTTTATCAAATAGAAATAAATCGAATCACAAGCGACACAAAGGCAAGTTTTTGATCTTTGGTTCAGGAACTTACTAATGATAACACCTCCGTTGAGAATGTTATATAATTGATGTATTATATTTTAGCTCAAAAACAAAAGAGAAAATCTTTTTGTATTTTTAATATGATATATATATAAAAGAAAAAGGAAAATATTTTTTTTTATTTTTTTGATTTATAAAAAAAAGTAACTTCACAAAGGAAGGATCTCGAGTCACTAATCGTCAAACCTTTAACGATATTGTCGCGACACAACCTCCCCGGCAGCGGCGCCAAAATTTGATTCTCGATGTAGGCTTAGGGGTGTGTGTGTATGGATAAAACCACAATATCGATATCAAAAATAACCACAAGGAATGATTTAAAATCCCTTTAGGAAAAAGGATAATGAATCAAAACCCGTGAGTGATAGTGATACAGATTAGGAAATCCGAGTCGTTTCCCAACGAGGTGTGAATGGGCAACGTCGTTATCGGTTCGTTATTAAAATGCTCGATGTTTTGGATTTTAGATCTTATTAAAACTACGGGGAATGGAAAACAATTATGGGAAATTACACTACGGGGAATCCTAAATACGCAATTTATACTAAAACGTATTAAAATAAAATGCAACTACGTCTATTCTAAGTCCTAAAAATAATCTAAAATTACTTTCTAACTAAGAATGATATTAGAAAATTAACTAAGAATTAATACTAATTTTTATGATTTTTCTGGAATTTATTCGGATTAAAAACTAATTTTTAACTTTTAAAACTAATTTAAAATACTAAAAATTATGAAAATAAAGGGGAAAAATATGAAACTATTTTTCAAAAATCTAAAATAGCTAAAGAGAAATTTCAAAACTAATTTTGTATTTTTCTGATGATTTTTCTATTTTCTACGAATTTAAAACTATTTAAAACTAATAAATGGCTAAAAATTACAAAATAAGCTAGGAAAAATCTAGAAAAATTATTTTTTTGCTTTTTGTATTTATCTTAATCTATGAAAATTGAAAATTTATTTTTTTTTAGATTTTCTGATTTAATTGCAATAAAAGCTATTTAAAAAGTACTAAAAATTGTTTTAAAATAGGAAAAATACTAAACAGTGATGAAAAATTATGAAAAATTCAGTAAAAGTCTAAAATATTATCCTAAGTTTATGAAAAATATAAAAACTATGGCTTATGTGTATGATTATGAAGCTGTAGTGTAAAAGCTTATGAATAAGCTAGACAGAATAAGCTACAAGCTGTAGAAGAGCACCAATTAACTACAGAAGCTATATTATGCTAAAAATACTCTAAGGAAACTTATTGCAACTACTTTTAACTTCTAAAAATCAATCTACAAGAATTTGAGCTAATTAACTACTTAGGCAAAACAGCCCTAACCCCCTATCTTTAAGCTAAAGCACAGGCTTATCAAGAGAGCTTGTGGAAAAACTGGAAATTAGGTACTCTTAACAACCAAACAAAGATCAACTATACCAAGTTTCAGCCAAGGAGAAGCTAAATTGAAGCCTTGAGAGCTTCTGTAAGAAGCCTGTGCACAACTCAATGTATGCTGAGTGTGCACAGGACAAATCAAGCTGTTTGCACAGCTTATTCAGAGCTTATAGAGGTTTTCTAAAATTCCACAAAAATCATTTTTCAAAAATAGACCAACTGAACTAGCTAATCCCAAATTATCACTTAATTTGAACCAAAATTGAATTAATGAAAATTCCACAAACTTTTGCAAAAACCACTTTTTCACTTTTTGACTTTTGAAAACAGTTTTTAGAAATTTGACTTTATTGAACTTGTGAGCTTATGAAATGGAGTGTGAATGATGTTTTAAGACAAAATAGGACTGAAATAAGCTAGATTAACTAATTCTAAACCTATATGCAAGTTTTGATGATCTATTTCTAACTATTATGCAATTTAGACATAATTTTATGTAATTTTGACTTTTGCTAAACTAAGATGCAAATTATTAACTGATGAGGCTTAAATGAACCTAAATGAGACTAAATCAATTGATCTTAACCTCTACCTTAACCCTAAGCACAATTTTAATGTCTGAACCAAACACCACTTTAGATACTAAAGTGCAACTTAAATCAGCTAACTACTTGAACTAGCTTATACTATCTCTTAAACTAAATCAAATAATCAACTAATACATAAACGATGCCATATTATCAACAAATACTATCAAATTATCAATATGCTAAATAACAGATTATAAAAGATATGAATTTGTAAAACTCACTTGAGTCCTTAGCCACTATGGCTTGCCAACGATCAAGGAACCACTATCCTATTTATTTCAACCCCAAATTATACTAAATCAATCCAAATTCATAGCCATCTCAGCAACACAGATTAATTTAACCATGATTCTGAACCTTTGACTTTTGTTGACCAGGATTGTTTTGAGAGTAATTTGTTTGTAGAACTGAGTAGTAGTCTAAACTAGCTCTGATTAAACTATAGATGAGCTTAAGAGAACTTATGGAAACATAAACATAAGCTGCTTTGCAGCTTAATAGCAGATTTGAGAAATTTTTTTTATTTTTTATTTTTTAAGTATTTTTCTTATTTTTTTGTGATTTTTGTTTAATAGAGAGAATAAGCTGAAATTGATAAAATATAAGCTAAAATGATTAAATGAAACAGTAATAAGCTACTCTAAATACTTAAACAATAATTTGAAATTAAATGAGAATTTAGGCTAAAAGTACTTTTATTAATTGAAACTGAATACAAAGTGAGATTGAAAACAGAAATGAACTAAAAAATATTTAAAACAATTATAAGCTACAACTACTACTTAAATTCTACATGATTACAATGGTGAAGTGAGGGTGCCTTATATAGGCGAGCTAAGGCCTCATGGAAGGATCTGGAATTCCCATCTTGTGCTTTCTCTAGAGAGTTTACAGCCCTTGGATCATAGTCTCTTGTCATCCCATCAATTATAGCCTTTAGATCATTCTCACCACGTATTAACAGCCAATGAGAGAGCAGGGATTGGAATTTTATCACTCGGATAGCTGACTTGGCACTGTGCACATGTCAGGTATGTCAGCGAATGTACGGAATTGCCCTTGATTGAAACTAATTTGGTTAATTGGAAGCGGGGGCATTTTAGGGTTCATAGCTAGGAATGAATTGGGGGTAAAATTGGCGCGTGATATTATTTTAGTTTATTTTGGATTGTTTGACCGGGTTTAAATAACTTTGACTAGGGTCCATGTGGGTAAACGGATGGGTAAACGGGTTAGGCTTTGAACCGTGAATTTTAGATTGGGTTTGGCAGACTTGGGCTTTGGATGTTAAATGGACCAAAAGGATAAGTTGGTTTAGACTTAGGATTAGTATTGTACCCATTTAGTATTTTAAGGACCAAAGGTGTCAAAACTGAAAATCCAGGGACCAAAATTGTAAATCTGAAAATGTGATCAAGGACTATCTTTGCCAATCTTTAAATAATCCAAGGGCTGATTTTGCAATTTCTGAAACTTGAGGATAGATTCTGCCAAATACTCAAAGTTCAGGGACTGATTCTGACAATTCTTCAAATTTGATCATATCTTCCAAAAATCATCCTTAGAGAATAAAACTCTTCACAAATGCACAATTTTGATCTTCCGGCTCAGCTTAAGCTCTCTTAATCTCTCGTGCTCGGATTTTCGTCTGATATGGCTTCTTTTTGTGTGTTTAATCATATCCGTACCTGCACATGCAAAAACTCAAGAAACACGCAAATATTAGCAATAAACGGCTCTTTCTTGGTTATTTTGGGTCTGATTTGATAAAGAAATTATATGTGTTTAAGCACATATCACCCCCAATGTACACAATTCTCTCTCCCTTGATGATTGCGATAACATCGAAATCATCACACACTTGTGTACCTCTTTTATCTTCAGAAACTAACTCTTCCATCTCTTCCCCCACATAGTTGGAATAAGAACACTAAACGCCATGAGTCAAACCTTGAGTTTCTCTGCGGTAATGACATTTTTCTTCCCGGGATTTCTTCAATCACTTAGAAGTATTAAGTTCATCAAGTTTACTCGTTTTTAGATACGTGTCTCCTTCCCCTTTGCTGGTTTTGATACTTAAGAATCAGCAACACACTATAAGCCCATGAACTAGAAATCTTTTGAGAAGAACACTTTTAATCTTTGTGAGAATCAACTTGCTGAAGAATATGAGCAAGTCTAATTGGGAATTAAATCTGACTTTTCACTCTCCCCCAATTAGTGCTCTCCCCAAAACCGACAATTTGTTTGCTAAATGCCCAGATTAAGAAGAAGTCTTTAGATAATCAAATGAAACTCGTATTTAGTCATCTAACATGTAGCATAAAATGCAGAACCGACTGTAGACTCGACCTTCTTCAAGATTGTCCAATTGGGGAATAGAAAGTCAACATCTTCAACTCACCAAATGCATTCCCATTAACTTGTATATAGCAAATCCCCTTAACTCAAATCCCTCCCAATCAAACAAGAACAGAAAGATGTTCATCAAGGAAATTAGCCCCGTAACTGGAAGCACTTTGTCATTAATCAAATCAGCCCATGTGAAGATGTCAACCAACAGTTCTTAGAAGAAAACTCCATGTGAAGATGACTCGATAAGAAGAAGATCGATTTTTACATGAGTTTGGAGCCGTTTGACCATGTATTCTCAAAAATAACTCAACATGCTGGATTATCATACTTCTTCTCCCCCTCAAGAATTGCATACGGAGATGCCATTTTTGATTAAACAAACGAAAATGTTTAAAATGTAGTCTCTTCACACTTCTCCCCCTCAAAGGTTGTAAATGATGTTGCCATCGCCATTTTAATTGAGCAAGTGGTATAGGAGAACTAGCAATGATAGTTCGGTTCACTTCATGATTGAGCGTGCATAGAAAAAGTATGAAGCATGTTGATGAGAATGGTAAAAAAGAAGAAGATTTCTCTTCTTCAGAAGATAATGCACGCTGAAGCGTACACATTTCTTTTCTTTGAGGAACGAGGCTTGAACTGTTGTGTTCAAACGTCATAATCTCTCTCTTTTCATCAACTCTTTGCAAAACTTGTAATCACCCCATCATCATTCAGTAGGCTCTTTGTAGTGACAGCTGATGGAGAAAACACAACATGATGAATTTGACCCTGAAGTAAACTAACCCGAACTCATGACTTAAACTTGCACATATGTAACAAAAGTGGTGCCGAGACTTCATCTTCCATTGAATCTCTAAGTACTCTATATTCTTCATCCAACCAACCATCAAGTATAAGACGTACATCACCTCTTGAAAATCCACAATTGAATGTGACACTGAGCACTACAACGTAACTCCTTAAAGTGATAGTTATTTTGTGGTGGTAAGAGCCCGATTCCCCTAAGTAGTAAAAGAAAAGGAAAAATTAAGCCAACAATAACTAGATTTCCAAGTCTTCATTTTTTGATAATAAGCTCGAACAAGGATCCTGAAGAATCTTCATCCAACCATCCCCGATACCTTAAGATACTAAGTACACTCGCCCGTGATATTTCACTTCAACCTCAAATAAATAATAGTGAATTAACTCCGTTGTCACATCTTCTGGTTAAAAGCTCACATCTAGCCTCCTTTGACGTTTTAAGTGAACTATGATATTGGTTTTCATCCCGACCATGGTTAAAAGCACATAACCCCGTAAAACCATGTAATGACCAAACTCCCATGAAGAATATCCAAGAAAGCACCCAATTCATGAAGTACACCCTTTTATCCCTTCTTTGAAGCAGAAACCGTATCACCAGCATCAGATAAGATTCCAAAATACACTTTCCTTTCTCCAGGTTGGTTCTATGATCACGGGATTTTACAATTCTATGGTTTAAACTCAGAAATAGTTTTTTTTCATGAGATTTTACAAAACCAAGAATAAAACTTAAGATAGATCCAGAAATGCACTTTACTATTACCAGGATGTTTCCATTGTTACGGGATTTTACAAATATATGATTTAAACCGAGAAATAGATTCTTTCACGGGATTTAACCATCCAACAAACACTTTGGTAAATACATCATTCACGCATTCTATCGGCTATTGTAGTGACAACATGGTAAAGTAAACCCGCTATGCCAAGCTTGATCATGAAGTGAAATTCCCCAGATTTGTTACTTAAACTTGTACTAATCCTTGTCAAAATGAAACGGTGTACCCAATGTACCAAACCTCTTGACGTATCCTCAACTGGGTGAGACACCAACGTGATAGTTACGTTGTGAATTAAGCGAGAAAGAATCACAAACATAATTAAATAGCCAAGTCTTTATCACACTCTATAAATGCCCAAACAAGTCATCTTCGCGGAAAGGTAGAAAGAAAGAAGACGAAATAAGTAAACGCGTTCGGAAAATCTTACTGCAAGTCCAAATACGAAATACCGTATAAACAACCCTGTATTCAACTTTGTTCAACCATCAATTTAAATCGTGACATTATATTCTCCGTAAAAATGTATACACCAAAGTATCAAACCTCATAGCACAATAAGTCTCATCTTCAAATCTCATCGATAAATCTCATATCACAAATCTCATCGTCAAGTTTCTTTAACAAATCTAATAGAAACAATCCAATATTAAGAAGCCCATTTTTCATATGGTCCAAATAGAAATCCCATCATCACGCACACAAAGTGCTGATCATGACTAAATATCCGATCCATTCCAACTATAGCCCACATGACATTCTGTAAATATTAACAACCGGTATTAAGAGCCCATGTCCATATAATCTATGGTTAGCTCAAGATATAACAACCAGATCATGAGACCACGAATAATACCAATGTATCCAGATGATAAAAATTTCGTATCATAATACCACGAGACCATAAAACCTTACTAAACTTTACCGAATCATATGGCCCACAAAGAATATTTAGTCAACCCCACACCAAATTTCGTTAGAGATATAGAGAGGACCAACACACAAATCCAATCAATAACGTTTACACCGGGTCCATGCAAAATTAACAATTTACCAATCCATTATACCGTACGACCCATTCCAGAAATATTAACCCTAATTTTTAGGGGATATAAAACGCACACCATATCACTTGTAACCCTAATAATACTAGTCTCCATCCTAATTTCTCTCTCAATAAAATACATCTCTGCCCCTTTCAAATGCAGCACCCAAAAATCTCATAAAAAATTAGATCAAAATCATATCTTAATCATCGAATGATAACCATCACTAACCCTTTTGAATCAATACGAAACAAACACCTAATATTCTTCACCCTTTACGTTTTATCACAACCCTCGAATGAAGAACACGGTGTAGACTTGAAGATCTTGTACGGGTATAAGGTAGGTCCTTATGATTGTTGTCGTATACTTTTTTTTTCGTCCATGTGTGACAAAACAAAACGAACCAAGAAAAGGTAAATAGCGTAGTTGTTATTCCACCGATTCTTTAAGTTCGAATAAACAAAATGAAGCTTTTATTTAAAAATAAAGGTCAATGATGAGTTAATTTCGTGAGATGGAACTTTGATAGTCTTAATGATTCAATGGGTAACACGAAATAATCTGATATCTCTTCCTTTATTTGATATCGATTCTTGATGTATCCCATTTAACGAATAAATGATTAGTGTTAACACAATTGTTAAAAACTCTTCATTATTTTCAGATATTGTCAAAGGCTTTTAGATCAATGATGTTTTCCATTGTGAAGTTATGGATCTGAAAAAGGTCACGATAATACCATGAAAGATGAAACTGAGATCTAGCAATTTATTTCTGTTTGATTAGAACCGAATATAGCTTGAGACTGATGAGATTAATGATTGTTTATGTCACGGAAAAAAATTATGGATTGATGATGGTGATTTTCTTGGTACTCGTATAGAGAGTAACTAATGAAACAAAGCTGAGATTCAATTTATGTTTTCCATGCTTTACTTTTCAGTTAAAAGAATCAGTGATTTTTTTGTACAAATTGTGATTTGTATGGTTGTGATTAATTCGAGTTTTAGGTTCGAGTCTTGAGTCATGAACTTATGTAGCGTGTCTTGACATTCTTCTTCATCTGATTCTCTTAGTCAAAACGTATAAGAGTCTTCATGATCAAATCGCTTTTGAGTTTTCAAAATTTAAGTCAACAAACCGCTTTTGACTTAATAGTCAAAATGCAATATAAGCTCAAATCGCTTCATGATTAATGGACAAATCACTTTCAATAAAGAGCTTTTTTTTTTTTTTTTTTTTCAAATCGCTTGATGATTCAGTGAGTCTGGACACAAACAGCATAGTTGAACACCATCTTTTCAGACTCAGATCTTTTCAGACTCAGAAATACTGATACAACTTATCATTGATAACTGTTCACGGCAAGAACAATTTGACCAGAAAGCGCATTTATCAGATCCAGCTAAAAGAGTTATAAGACTTCCTACATTTTGACCTCAATGATACATATTTCATGCCAGAATCTGATGACCTCAAAAATAGGGACAAAAATGTTAAAATTTAAACAACATAAAACCAGATTTAACACAACATAAAACTTGTTAACATCACAGAATCATTATCATGTATAAGAATTCATCAAACCCGCATAAAAACCGCACACAAACCAGTTAACAAACCACATCAAACATCACATAACAACATCAAACTAAATCAATGAAAAGCACATAAACCGCATAAGAAAAACCGTATAAAAACCATTTGAATCACCAAAACAACAAAACCTAGGCTCTGGTACCATTTGTAGGATCGTGTATTTTATGTTGTTTAGATGATTCGGGTGGTCTAGGATTGTGATTATACAAGAAAGCCATTTTAGAGAGATGAAGAGAGGGGAGGGTGTTTTCTAGAGAGATAAACAATACAAATGTAAGGTTAGATTATGAGAAAAGAACCACCCTTCCCTTAGTGGGAAGGGTATTTATAGTTACAAACTAAACGCCCTCTTGACGGGCTGTGTATCAGGCATACAGTGGGTAAAGACCCATCCTTCCTCCACGGTGTTACTCTAAACTATTCTACGCTACCAACGAACTAATTAACTACGAAATAACGTAAATAACTACAAGTCTACGAGCTAACATATGCTAGACTATAATTGGGGTGACCGACACTTCCAAATGGAATTTCCAATTCCTAACATCAACAGTGATATAATCAAATGCATATGCAACAGTATGTAGTAACACAACATTTATGGTATCAGCACAGATAACATCTTCTAAGAGTCGATCAACATCTTTTCTTAACATTTTCTTTTTACGTTTAGTATTTGAAATTGATGTTTCGATTTTCTCGAAAACTGTTTTCATAACTCCAAGCTCCTTGTGAAAATCCCTTTCCCAAGATATTGCACACATTTTCAAATTTCGGACATGAGGTAAAATTCTTTTCTGAAAAATATCTCCTTGTTCTCGCGCATGAGGCGATTGAAAATGTTCAACTTTTATTTCAGAATTGATTTCAATTTCGCATTCCAAAAGTTTGATGTCCGATATGAATGTATCAAAATATTTAAGAATTTGACATCGTTCGGATAATGTTTTTACTTCACTGAGTGAAGGTAAAGGACCATTAATTTGTGCAGTATTGGGTTGGGGACCAACATTAGAAGACTCAGACGTAGGCGTGATAACCCAAGGTGTGTTAGAATTATCCTGTTGTGCGACGAAAGTGATGGCTTTTGATTAGTTAAATGGTTTGCAATAAACACTCATAATGAAATCATCAATTCTGTGTTCTGCACTGTAAACTTGAGGATTTGGTTTGAATGCTCTATGTGAAAACTTTGGTTTGTAAACAGCAAGATTCGGTCAATATCCATTTGGATTTGGTTTAAAAGTAAACTTTTGAATAGCTGTGATTGACTCACCATGTTTATAAACAACATTTCGAAACTTTTTGATTTTTTTTGTAAGTCGAAAATTTCCTCAAGATAGTCATCTATTTGTTTCCTTGAATGCTTTTTGTATTCACAAAACTCTTTTTGACAAGTTAACAACTCAGACTTGGTTTTTTGACTTTCCAAAGTGAGAGCGTTAAGTTGTTGTTTATGATCATATTTCAGTTGTTCTATTTGAGACAACAAAGCATTCTTGGATGCAACTAGATCACATATCTGTTTTTCCAAAGATTTTTCATTTTGGTTTGATTTAGCAAATGCGACTTCAAAACCTTTTTCACGTTTCTCTTTTGTTTGAAAAATGTTGAGTTAGAACTTTAAGCATTCATTATCCTTAGTCAACAGTGCAATTTTATCTTTTAATTTCTTATTGATGTCTAGGCACATTTCCATTCGAGATTCTTGGCTCTGAATTAAGGTCATGAGCTCAATATCTGGATTAGACACAGGTTCAGCTTGTTCAACGTGAGTCTTAACACGATCATTATTTAGATCCTCAAATATAACCACGGAGTCAACTTGATTATCAGTATTAACCATAAGGTCATCTTGATCGTCAAATATAACTACGGGATCTATTTGATTATCATCGAAATGAGATGCAGACGGCTCATGTTGAACACTCTGATCCCCGTCGGATGTAGATGTTGGCGGAGATATCAGATCAGTAATGAATATAGTTTGATCCGGTACCTGAGACAAGCCGTCAGCGTCATACACTGGGCCTGTGTCACTCATGTGGAGTTCTTGCATGTTTGCCATTAACATCACTGCTGCACTAGCCTACAAGTCCTCCATGTCATCATCAAAATCTGCATTTGCCATGAAGCTCTGTTCCTTGTTGGTAAGAGTTCCACCAGCTTCATCCTTAAGAGCCAAGAGTAAAGCCTCTTTGTGATAAGCGTTGCCTCTTGTCCTTGGCTTTGGGCATGCATTAGCCAGATTACCCTTCTCATTACAGTTATAACAACGAAGACCATTAACCCCAGTCTGAGCATTTCCCTGATCAACCACTTGACCTCGCTGTTGTGGAGCACCCATGTTATTCCTTCCATTTGCATTAAACCCTTGACCACTACCCATCTGACGAACATTACCACGATTCTGAACTTCAACACGTCCATTGTTAACAACAGCTTGATTCCTTTTGTTTGATGAGGTACGAATGCAATTGTTGGATTTGTTAGAGTAACGACCGAAGGCTCTTGCAATCATGACAAACCCTTGTTGCAATGCATCGAAAGCTTCTGCATTAGATTCACTGTAAAGTGCTTGATCATTGTTGCTGTTGTATGGAACCAGTTGAGTTTCTTGTGAAGGATCATAAGGTGTGAGCTGAGCAGTTGGTTGTGGAGGATTGGTGAAGACAGTTTGTAAGGTCGGGAATTGAGGATAATAAGCTTGAGCCCACAAAGCAAGTGTTTGATTATCCGAGAGTGAAGGCGAAGCAGGGACTCCACGGATGATCCTTTCTTTGTCAACTTCCTTTTGGTGAGGTTTCAAATAGTCGTACAATAATCCGTATGTAGCATGATGAAGATTCTTTGCTTTACGGATGAAAATAATATACTTTTCCCAATCAGGACCAAGACTACTAAGGAACTTAGTGTTGACTGCAATTCTTGGCATAATGATGTTATGTTTTTCCATGTCATTGATGATGTCTGAGAATCGATGATGATATGACTCTAATGTCTCCCCTGGTTCAATCATGAAGTGCTCATATGCTAAGTAGATTTTTGATTCTATGTCTTCTTGATTGAGTTCTATGCCTTCCATTAGAAGATGAATGTTCTCCCACATTGCTTTAGTAGTCTTCTGAGCATCAACACTTCGAAGTATCGGATTGGGAAATCCTAAAAGGATATATTGCATTGCAAGTTCATCGGCTTCTAAGTGTAGAAGTTGGTCAGTAGTAAGTCCATTAAGACCGACAATGTTGGTAATATTATCTCTTGGTGGAACAGCATTCGGATCTCCGGGTACAGTGATTATAGGCATCTGAAATGGACCTTCAAGGATGACCTTCTTCAAGAACTTTCCATGTGGCTTCTTTAGATCACAAAACCTAAAGAACCTTATCACCCATTGTTCGTAGTTTTCGGGAGTGAGCATTGGAGGTCTGTCAAGGGATCCAGCTTCATGAATGGATTGTAGGCTACTTAAAGCTTCACACATCTTTGTACACCAAGACGGTTCCTTCATAGCATACTTGGATGGATGCTGATTTTGAAAGTTTGTGTAAGGTTGTACTTGTAGACTAGGGGGTGGTTGAATCATTTGTGGTGGAATTGCTCCTTGAGGAAGTTGTTGTTGAAATTGTTGCATTTATTGTGGTGATGGTGGAGGATATTTTTGATAGAGTTGTTGTTGTTGTTGAGGATACATAAGAGGAAAGTAGCTAGAGTATGGTGGTTGAGATATCTTGAAACTTGTGTTGATGATGGATCTTTGTAGTCGAATGAAACTTTGTTGATGAAGTAACCTTATGCGTAGAAACTAGCTTAAGCGTAGAAAAATACCTTATGCCTAAAAAACCAACTTACGCGTAAGAGAGAGCTTACGCGTAGGAATAGCTTACGCGTAGACTTGAGGAAAACTTAGCTTAAGCGTAAAATAAAGGCTTAGAAGTATAATCCTTATGCGTAAGATTTGCTTATGCGTAAGACAGGCTTATGCGTAAGAAAATGCTTAGGCAAAGATAATTCTACGCGTAAGTTTTTAGCTTAGGCGTAAAACTGGGGTTTTGCCCAAAAATCCTTTACACTTATACCAGTGTAAAAGATATCCAAAGTCGAAGTGTTTTCAGGCTTATCCAAGCAAGAAAACACTGAGTATACCAACAGCACTGAAGATCACTGGATGAAAAGCTTACGCGTAACAGATGCTTAGGCGTAGACTTTGTGCTTACGAGTAAGATTAGGGTTTCCTTATGCGTAGAAAGTACCAAACTTGACCAAAACTGATTTTAAGCGCAAAAATGTTTAGAAACCTGATTTTTTGAATGAAGTAGCTTCAAAATCACAAAAATAACAAGAAAGTTGAAAACTTGATGATCCAAAATAATTTTTTACCCTTATGCCTAGAAACTACTATAAACACAAAACCAAGCACTAAAATGATTCTACACACGTAAAGTTTCAAACTTGATGCTAAAAACTTACACTTTAACACTAAATAAACCTAAAACCACAAGAATCTTGAGTTTTAAAGTGTAAAAAATAAAGTTTTTAAGCGTATGAAAGTAGTAAACGCAAAACCCACGCGTATAGAACACAACTTCAAAAACAAAAGTGTTTCACCCAACTAGATGGCGAATGATACCACTGTTAGGTCACCATATTGTAACACAAGCATCAATATGTTAGAAATAAGGTAAGAAGTGATCGGATGAACACTATCAAACACACACGATAAAGAGAGTAACAAAGGTTATGCGTAGGGTGATATTGAAAGTGAACAACCAACCTTCAAATGAAGGTTTACAACATTATTTATTGGGAAAGAAGTAGGGCAACACACAAGTTCCCTTCCTTTCCTTATTGGGCTTGGGTCAAGGCTTATGGGCTTTCTACATAAGCCTTGCCATTAATACTAACAGAAAAGCCTAATTAAGCAACCTATGACATATTTCTTACAAACACTTAAAATATAGTTTAGGAGTGATTCGAACACATGGCATATAAGAATGTTCCCGATCAGGATCCCACAAAAGAAGATTATTGGATGCCGAAAGGAAAGGGAAAATATTTATTGGGTCGAAAAAAGAAGAAACGGGACTTAGTTGGATCTCTATGGATAGTTGGCATGATAGTTGCAACTTTAGAGGTCTCACTTCTTCAGTAGATGGTTTTCTTTCACTCTAAAAGCAACTTCAGAGGTCTCACTTCTTCAGCAGATGGTTTTCGTATGGTAGAAAAATATTTGTTTGAAACTAAATTAGACTAAATTTTGGAAATCAACCGGACTTCATTTTATCAAAACTTAAGTCACTCAATCAATGACTACGGTCATGGATTGAGGGGGAGAGTGATTTCAAATAATTTTTTTTTCA
The DNA here is from genome assembly GCA_910596185.1 of Chrysanthemum makinoi. Lineage (NCBI taxonomy): Eukaryota > Viridiplantae > Streptophyta > Magnoliopsida > Asterales > Asteraceae > Chrysanthemum > Chrysanthemum makinoi. The sequence continues at coordinate 42,716,611 of OU343219.1, forward strand.
AACGATATTTCTTCATAAAAGTTTGTTTGTATGAATAAAGTGGTGATCTAAAGACTTAATGTTATGTCATGGTATGATTTTATTTAAAACTCAAAGATCTTTCAAAATGAAATTTTTTCTGTTCTTGTTTGATTGTGAAATTATTTCTTTTACCTAAACTTCTCATAAAACTATCATACCTGTCACTAACAATCTTTAATGTCTATAATTGGTCCTCATTATTCAATTTCAAAAATTAAATCAAGCCACGTCTTTCCCCAAATTTTTCTAAATGATTTAAATCAATTGGGATCACAAATCTCAAATGGTTTAAAATTTTTGATCGGGGGAGAGATCGTGATTTAAATCTCAATCCGTTTAAATGGAATTGTTTCAGGCTTTCAAAAGCACTCTTGCCTCCATGTGGCAAATGATTTCAAATACAGAATGCACATGTTGAGGGGGAGCATCTATCCAAAAATTTGAAAAGAGTTTAAACCTGGCCATAAGTTCTACCATGTTTTCTAAACCTAATTAAATCACTTGGGATCCAAAATCTCAAAGGGTTTGATATTTTTGAACAGGGGAGAATTTGTGATTTAATTATGAAATCTTATAAAAGGTGATTATTATGATTCAAAAGTGCAGGGTGCTCCCCTATATTTGCTAAACGCTTTTGAATCTTGAAGCACATATTTAGGTGGAGCATTTCAAAAGAAAATAAACTATCAAGGTATAAAATATTTTATGTTTTAACATAAGTACCTTGATTGATTTTCTAATGGTTTTCTCTATGGCAAAGGTGATCGTGGAAGTACTTCAAAGAACTCTTTCCTTTATGTACTAAATGATTTAAAATAACCAACGCACATATTGAGGGGGAGAATTTACCAAAAAAATCAAAAGACTTTTTCCACGGAAATTGTGATCGTGGAAGTACTTCAAAGAACTCTTTCCTTTATGTACTAAATGATTTAAATTAGCTACTGCTGTTCCGGCTCCAATCAACCCAAATGGTCTATCCGTCTCTATTTCTATAAGCCAAGAAGCTCCATCTGCTGATCATTCACCATCATCATCGAATCCTCAATCTTCTTTAGTACATCAAGGCACTACAGTAGATAATTCTTTTGAAGTTAACCCCTTTGCTACTCCTGAAGATGCTCCATTCAAGAACATATTTGCCCCTGAACCCACTCATGAGGCATCTTCATCAAGGGATCCTAACTCTGCTACATCAATTCCTTATCCTCAACCACATGAAAATCTCAAAAAATGGACAAATGATCATCCACTGGATAACATCATTGGGAATCCTTCTCTTCCAGTATCCACATGAAAGCAACTTGCCGCAGATGCCTTATGGTGTTTTTCAATTTTGTACGATCCAAAGTCGATCCGGATGTCAAGATAGCAATGTCTGAGGACAGCTGGTTTAATGTTATGCAAGATGAAATTCACGAGTTCGATCGACTTGATGTATGGGAATTGGTACCTGTTGGAATCACTCCTAAACCATATTTCAAGTGTTAGTGATTCATATGTAATAGTTAGCTTAATATGGATTTTATGTTAGTAATCAAGGCTAGGCTTATGTAGAAGCCCATAAGCCTAGGCCAAGCCCAATAAGTAAAAGGATGGGAACTTGGAGTGTTGCCCTAGTTCCCTCCTATAAATACTCTTGTATAACCCTCACTTGAGGGTTGGTTGTTCAATTCATACATTTCACCTACGCATAACTCTTCACATAGTTCATATCGTGTGTGTGTGTATTTGTTCATCCGAACTCTTCTTCTCTATTTCTTCTATTGATGCTTGTGTTACTAATATGGGAACCTAACAGTGGTATCATTCGCCAAATAGTTGGGTGAACATATTTTGTTTTTGAAGTTTTGGTCTTATGCGTAATAAAGTTTCATACTTTGTCACGCTTAAAAACTCAATTTTCACACTTTTCTATCCAAGATTCTTGTACTTTCAACGTTTTTAGGTGTTAAAATATCTGTTTTTGGCAAAAAGTTTCAAACTTTAGGTGTGGATAATTGTTTTTAAGCTTGGTTTTATACGTGGGATACTTTCTACGCATAAGGTGTTTAGAAGGTTTGGATCATCAAGTTTCACACTTTTGTGTTATTTTGGTGATATTGAAGCTATTTCATCACAAAAATCTGGTTTAGAAACATCATTTCACAGAAATCAGTTTTGGCTACTTTCTACGCGTAAGGAAACCCTAATCTTACGCGTAACTCATCCTTGGTTTGATCTTCAGTTTCGTGGATTACTCAGTGTTTTTCGTGCTTGGATAAGCCTGAAAACACTTCGACTTTGGATATCTTTTGCACTGTGATAGTGTAAAAGATCTTTTGGGCAAAACCCTAATCTTACGCATAAGCTCAAACTTATGCGTAGAAATCATTACGCATAAGATTATTCTTACGCCTAAGCTCTGTCTTACGCACAAGTTAATCCTACGCCTAAGTTTTCTACGCTTAACTTTCTGTTTACGCATAACTTTAGTGTTTTCTCATTTCTTACGCGTAAGCTAATCCTACGCGTAAATATCATTTTTACGCGTAAGTTTGGTGTTTTTACGCTTAAGTGTTTCTTTGCCTACACTTGGTTTCTACGCCTAAGGATACTTCATCAACAACGTTTCATTCGACTACAAAGATCCATTTAACAACACAAGTTTTCAACATGTCACAACCACCATACTCTAGATATTTTCCTTACACTTATAATCAAAAACAACAAAAACAACTAAGTCCACAACATCAACAATTTAATCATCAACAACAAATTTCTCAACAACAATTTATTCAACAACGTACTCCACAACTTGGAGCAATTCCACAACCACAAATGGTTCAACCACCACCTGGTCTTCAAGTACAACCTTACACAAACTTCTACAATCAACATCTATCCAGGAGTACTATGAAGGAACCGACATGGTTTGGCAAGATGTGTGAAGCATTAAGTAGCCAACAATCAATTCATGAAGGTGGCTCACTTGATAGACCTCCAATGCTCACTCCCGGAAATTATGATCAATGGGTGATAAGGTTCTTTAGGTTTTGTGATATAAAGAAGAAGCCACATGGAAAGTTCTTAAAGAAGGTCATTATGGAAGGTCCATTTCAGATGCCTACTGTTGTCACACCCGCAGATCCAGCTGCCAATCCACCAAGAGATGTTGTCACCAATATTGCAACTATCTCAGACCTCACTGGTGATGAACTTCTATATTTTGAAGCCGATGAACTAGCAATGCAATACTTCCTTTTGGGACAACCCAATCCGATCCTTCGAAGTGTTGATGATCAAAAGACAGCTAAAGCAATGTAGGAACATATTCATCTTCTAATGGAAGGAACAACACTCAATCAGGAAGACATGGAATCCAAAATCTACTTGGCTTATGAACACTTCATGATTGAACCAGGAGAGACATTAGAGTCATATCATCATCGCTTTTCAGACATCATTAATGATTTGGACAAACACAACATCATCATACCACGAATTGCTGTCAACACAAAGTTCCTAAGTAGTCTTGGTCCGGAATGGGAGAAGTATGTCATTTTTCTCCTTCAAGCTAAGAATCTTCATCATGCTACATACAAATTATTGTATGACTATATGAAGCCTCACCAAAAAGAAGTTGACAAAGAAAGGGCTATATGTGGACTCCCGGCTTCACAGTCAATTCCGGACAATAAACAACTTGCTTTGTGGGCTCAAACTAGTTTTCCTCCTCAAACAGCTCCTCAACCTGCTCCTCAACCAACTGCTACCATCACCTCATATGATCCATCACAGCAACAACCTCAACAAACTCAAATGGTTCCATACAACAACAACAATGCTCAAGCACTTTACAGTGAAGCTGATGAGGACTCTGATGCTTTCGATGAATTGCAACAAGGATTTGTCATGATTGCTAAAGCCTTCGGCCGGTATACAAACAAATCCAACAATCGCATTCGTTCCTCATCAAACACAAGGAATCAGGATGTTGTGAACAATGGACGAGTTGAAGTTCAGAATCGTGGTTATGGTCGTCAGATGGGAGGTGGTCAAGGGTTTAATGCTATGGGAACGAATAACATGGGTGCTCCTCAACAACAAAGGGCTCAAGTGGTTGAATAGGGGAATGCTCAGAATGGGGTTAATGGTCTTCGTTGTTATAACTGTAATGAGAAGGGTCATCTGGCTAATGCATGCATTAAGCCGAGGACAAGAGGCAGTGCTTATCACAAAGAGGCGTTGCTCTTGGCTCTCAAGGATGAAGCTGGTGGAACTCTTAACAACAATGAACAGAGCTTTATGGCAGATGCAGATTCTGATGATGATATGGAGGACTTGCAGGCTAATGCAGCAGTGATGTTGATGGCACAAATGCAAGCTCTACACATGAGTGACACAGGCCCTGTGTATGACACTGACAGCTTGTCTCAGGTACCGGAACAAAATACACTTATTCATGATCTGATATCTCCGCCAATTTCTCAATCCGACAAGGATCAGAGTGTTCAACATGAGCCCTCTACATCTCATTCCGATGATTATCAAATAGATCTCGTAGTTATATTTGACGATCAAGATAATCTTATGGTTAATATTGATAATCAAATTGACTCCGTGGTTATATTTGAGGATCTAAATAATGATCATGTTGAGACTCACGGTGAACAAGATGAGCTTGTGTCTAATAGAGAATTTGAGCTCCTGACCTTAATTAAAGAACAAGAATCTCGTTTGGAAATTTGCACGCAATTAAAAGATAAAAATGCACTATTAATTAGGGATAATGAATGCTTAATCAGACAAATCAACGTTTTTAAAACTCAAGAAAAACGTGAAACAGGTTTTGAAGTCGCTTTTGCTAAATCTCATCAAAACGAAAAATTATTAGAACGAAAGATACGTGATCTAGCCGCATCCAAAAGTGCTTTGGTGTCTCAAATAGAACAACTGAAACATGAACATAAACAACAAATTAACGCTCTTACTTTGGAAACTAAAAAAGCCAAGGCTGAGTTTTTAACTTGTCAAAAACAGTTCTCTGAGTACAAAAAGCATTCCACGAAACGAATAGATAACTATCTTGAAGAAATTATCGACTTACAACACAAAATCAAGGAGTTTCGAAATGTTGTTTATAAACATGGTGAGTCAATCACAACTATTCAAAAGTTTAATTTTAAACCAAATCCAAATGGATATGGACCGATTCTTGCTGATTACAAACCTAAGTTTTCAAACAGAGCATTCAAACCAAATCCTGAAGTTTACAGTGCAGAACATAGAATTGATGATTCAATTATGACTGTTGTTGAATATAATCGCATGGAAGAATTAGATGCTGATGACGAGAGTCGGTCAAAAATGGAAAATGTCGTTTATAACAAACCATTTAATTATTCAAAAGCCGTAACTTTTGTCATACAAAAAGATACTTCTAACAAACCTTTGGTTATCATACCAGTTTCTGATGTTAGTCCCCAACACAATGGTGTACAAATTAATGGTCCTTTACCTTCACTTAGTGAAGTTAAAACAAAAGCCGAAAGTTGTAACGTTATAAAATAATTTGACACTTTCTTATCTGACCTCAAAATTTTGAAACGTGAGATTGAATTTCATTCTGAAATAAAAGTTGAACATTTTCAATCGCCTCTAGCGCTAGCACAAAGAGATATTCTTCAGAAAAGAATTTTACCTCATGTCAAAAATTTGAAAACCTGTGCACAATATTGGGAAAGGGATTTTCACAAGGAACTTGGTCTAATGAAAACAGTTTTCGAGAAAACAGAAACATCAATTTCAAATACTAAACGTAAAAAGAAATTATTGAGAAAAGATGTTGATCGACTCTTGAAAAATGTTATCTGTGTTGATATCCATAATGTTGTGTTGTTTCATTCTGTTGCATATGCATCTGATCATATCTCTGTTGATTCTGTTGATTATGTTGAAATTGTTGAGAATACTGATAATGTGCATCAGATCGAGTCTTCAAAAGTTGAAAATGAACGATTGTTAAACGAGCTTTCAGATGCAAAACGTCGTCTTCAATGGTGTCAAAAAGATTGTCACAATCGTGAACTTGCTTTGCAAAACAAAATCAACCAGTTGCATTCCAAAACGTTTAATCCAAAAGTTGAGCAACTGGATGATCAAAACGCGTCTTTGAAATGTCTAATCTCAAAATATGAACAAGAACTTGCAAAAGTTAAAAAGGAATATGGTGTCATATTTGATTTACTCAAACAGACTCGTGATGAAGCATCCAACGAACTTGATCATTATCTTGCACACACTATATAAGTCATGAACTTTTTTGGAAATCTTCGTTCTGAAAATCAAGATTTGGTGCACACTATCATTAAGTTAAGGGAAATGTTAGGAAAGTATGAACAAGTTCAGCCTAGCATCATTAAGAAAATTGCACCTGTAACACTTAGCAAACGTCAACCCAGAATGCCTACTGATAAACCACAACATACTGATGTGCTTCCCTCTACTGAAACATGAATAGTTGCCTCTTTTCCAAACGTCCACACTTCACAGCCTAGGGGCAATACAAGGAAGAATAGGAAGTTGCAACCTAAGAAAAGAACAATAAAGAATGCTGAAGTAGAAGAACACCCTAGGACTTTGAATAAGACTCAAGTTGCACCCACTTTAGATATTGCGTCTGACAAATGTAATGTAAAAAGTGTTGTAACGAATGCTAAACCTTTAAGTACTTTTGATATTCAGTCTGATGCTTCTTGTGTTATTTGTCGTAAAAGTATGCTTTCTAGTTGTCATGATAAATGTGTTCCTAGAGCTATCTTGTCTCGTTTACGGAATCCTAAGACACGGAATACCTCTAGGCCCACAAATTCTTCTAAGTCTGTGCTTGGTAAACCGCCCTCTTTAGATTCTAAGAAACGCCTTGATGTCCCTGTAGCTCCAGTATCACCTCCAAGGAATGTAGTACCACCTAGTGCATTAACTAAGACTAAAGCTAAGACTAGTTGGAGATGGCAGAAATGGATACATAATACATTAGGATTTAAATGGATACCTAAAATCATTGATGTGTGTATTTCTAACATAACTGCTTCGGAACCCTCTAACTCTTCGGGTTCACATCTAATTCTATTCCATCTGTGTCATCTATGTGTAATGCAGGTGATACAGATCATCCTTTGGATTGTTGATAGCGGATGTGCCCGACACATGACAGGCAATCTCAAACTGTTATCAAACTTTGTTGCAAAGTTCATTGGCACTGTCAGATTCGGGAATGATCACTTCGCAGCTATCATGGGCTACGGAGATTATATCAATGACAATATCGAAATTAGCAGGGTTTATTATGTGGAAGGCCTCGGTCACAATCTCTTTTCAGTCGGTTAATTTTGTGATGGAGATTTGAAAGTTGCTTTTCGAGAGAAAACTTGTTTCATTCGTGATCTACAAGGAAACGATCTTATGTCTGGCTCTCGAAATTCTAGTCTGTACACAATCTCAATGCAAGACATGGTTGCTTCATCACCCATCTGTCTACTTTCAAAGGCAACATCAACAAAATCCTGGCTATGGCACCGTCGTCTCTCACATTTAAACTTTTAAACCATCACCAACCTTGCTCGACACAAACTTGTTGAAGGTCTTCCGAGATTCCGGTATTCCAAAGATCACCTTTACTCAGCTTGTGAACAAGGGAGAAGCACTCGTGCTCATTTTCCTTCAAAGGTGGAACACAGCTCTCAGCATGTGCTTCATCTTCTTCACATGGATTTGTGTGGCCCGATGCGCGTGCAAACGATTAATGGCAAACACTACATCTTCGTAATTGTCGATGAGTACTCACGATGGACCTGGGTCGACTTTCTTCGAAGCAAAGATCAAGCTCCACAGATGATAATCACCTTTCTTACAAAAATTCAAGTTCAGCTCCGGAACACCGTCCGCCAAATCAGAACAGACAAAGGAACTGAATTTGTAAACCAAACTCTTCGAGAATATTACGAGAAAGTGGGAATTGAGCATCAGACATCTATTGCACGTACACCAGAACAAAACGGAGTTGTTGAAAGACGAAACCGTACGTTACTGGAAGCTGCAAGAACAATGTTAATCAATGCTAAACTTCAGATTACTTGTGGGCAGAAGCTGTATCAACTGCATGCTACACTCAAAATCGTTCAATGATTACAAAACGCCACAACAAAACACCTTTTGAGCTTATCCACAACAGAAAACCGAATCTCAAACACTTTCATGTATTTGGATCTCTTTGCTACCCAAATAATGATCGTGATGACTTTGGAAAGCTCAAAGTCAAAGCTGACATTGGAGTGTTTATTGGATACTGTGAGACTTCTAAAGGTTACCGGATCTGGAATCGTCGTACAAAGCAGGTTATGGAAATGATTCATGCTAATTTTGATGAGCTTACATAAATGGCTTCTGAGCATAACAGCTTGGAACCCGGTCACAACCGTTTAAACTTCCCTCAAACCCCATCATCCGCTGAACCAAGCCCTCAGCTTACTCGTCAACAAATGGAAAAGCTATTTCCTCCGCTGTTTATTGATGACATTGATGAACGTGCTCCAGGTGTATCCGATGTTTCCGCTGCTCAACCTGATCATATTCCAATACCTGATACACCGGCTACAACAACTATTGGTGAAGTAGCACCACCAGTTGACTCTACTACAACATTTGAACAAACTACATCCAAAGACGCTGAACCAGCTGATGATGTTCTTAATGAAGTACCCCCACCTGCGGATTTTGATCCAAATGTGTTCTTTAACCCGTTTGCCAATGAAACTGCTGCACCTGATGTCGCGGAATCATCTACAAGCCATTTGAATCCTCATAATCTGCACAATGTATACCAACATCAACCCTCTACACATCGTTGGAAAAAATACCATCCTCTAGAGAATATTATTGGAAACCTGAAGCAACCAGTCGTTACGAGACAACGTCTTCACACAGATGGTGAACATTGCATTTACGCACTCACTGTCTGCCAATCTGAGCCTAAAAACATTAAAGACCCAATGACAAAGGACCACTGGATTGAATCCATGCAAGAAGAACTCAACCAATTCAAACGTCTTGAAGTATGGGAACTGGTTGAAAGACCAACAGGGGTCTACGTCATTGGTCTCAAATGGATTTGGAAGAACAAATTGGATGCTGAAGGGAATGTAATCGGAAACAAGTCACGTCTGGTGGCTAAGGGTTATAGACAGGAAGAGGGTATTGAATTTGAAGAATCATTTGCTCCGGTTGCTCGTCTTGAGGCTGTTCGGATCTTTCTCGCGTTCGCGGCTCATATGAATATAACGGTCTTTCAGACGGACGTCAAAACTGCTTTTCTAAATGGTCAACTGAAAGAAACGGTTTATGTTAGCCAGCCAGAAGGATTCATTGATCCCGTGTTCCCAAACCATGTCTACAAACTAAACAAAGCTCTTAATGGACTCAAACAAGCTCCTCGGGTGTGGTACGATAAGTTATCATCTTTCCTCATTGCCAATAATTTTACCAAAGGTTCGGTCGACCCAACTCTTTTCATACAATATCACGGGGCACATATCTTAATTGTTCAAATTTACTTGGATGCCATCAGTTTTGGGTCAACACATAAAAAGTACTCAATCGCTTTTCCAAAACTAATGAAGAAACATTTTGAAATGTCCATGATGGGTGAACTTACGTTCTTTCTAGGATTACAAGTTCATCAATCACCCCGTGGTATTTTCTTGAGTCAGTCCAAATATGCCTTTGAAATTCTTAACAAATTTGGAATGCAAACCTGTGACACCTATGCCACACCAATGGCTCATTCCAAGAAGCTAGACGCTGATTTACATGGGAAATTGGTGGACCCTACCAAATACCGTAGTATCATTGGGTCTCTCATTTATCTAACAGCTAGCAGACCTGATATTGTTTTTGTCGTATATCTTTGCTCCCGTTATCAGTCGAGACCCACTGAAACTCACCTCTCTGAGGCTAAAAGAATTCTCCGATACATCAAGGGAACCATTAACTTGGGGATCTAGTATCCGAAGGATTCTGGTTTTGACCTAATAGCTTTTTCAGACGCTGATCACGCAAGATGTTTAGATTCACGAAAAAGTACTTCAGGAGCATTACAATTTCTTGGTGATAAACTGGTGTCATGGCAATCGAAGAAGCAGGATTGTACATCGTTGTCCTCAACAGAAGCAGAATATGTAGCCATGTCGGCGTGTTGTGCTCAAGTCATTTGGATGAGAACACAACTCAAAGACTATGGTTACTTATTTGACAGAATCCCGATGTACTGCGACAATCGGAGTGCTATTGCGATCTCGTGCAACTCAGTTCAACACTCGAAATCAAAGCACATCGATCTTCGATATCAATTCATCAAGGACCACGTGGAACAGGGTAATGTTGAATTATACTTTGTGGGTACAGAATACCAATTGGCATATCTCCTCACCAAAGCCTTAGCTCCTGCTAGGTTTAATGAGTTGGTTCACCAGATTGGTATGCGGTGTTTGACTCAAGAGGAACTGGATGAACTCTTAAAACATTCTTAAATACCAGTCAAACACCAAAACCTCTTTTGTAAATATTTTTCAAAAACAAAATACAAATTTATAAAATCAGATAAGACATCAAAAATATTCTTCTATCTATAGTTCCTTTAACGTGGCAAGTACAAATTCTTCCGTCAATACTTAAATCTTTCAAAATTCAGTATTTTTTTTCGATCAAGTGTTGAGGAGGAGAAAGCAAATATTTTTCAATTTCATAAAACATTGTACTTGCATGTTACCTTATCCCGGTTGCTTCTTTATTAATGGTAGTCACTTTTCTGGTTTACTGACACTCCTCGGACTAAAATTTATAAAACTTCATTATTTCTTAAGTCGAGGGGGAGTGTCGTCAAAATTCTTACCAAATATCCTTCGTTTGGTAACCAAAATGGAAGTTATGGACATTGGATGTAAATGGAAAAGGTGGAGGGGCTAAAACTGTCAACAGCTCAAAGTTATTTTAATAAAACTCTCCACCTAATTCATTAACTCTTCTCATTTATTACTCAACAACCAAAATCTTACGCCTAAAAATCAATATACAAATCTAAGTTCTTGATCATCAATTTGTAAGTGGTTTCTTAATATTAATGTGTTTAAAAACAATGGTTTTGAATCTTTCATAAATCCAATGATTAAAACGTGAGTTTGAGTGATATTTGTGTTCTACGCATAAGCGTACGAACACATAATCGTGTTTGAGTGTTTTTGGTTAAAATAGTTATGTCAAAACGTTTATTTAATCACTATGATTCCATTTTTATCATCAATACTCGCCCAGAAATACGATTTGTTTGATTTTGAATATTAGGGTTCATGCGTTAGTTTGGGGGTTTTCAAATGTGAATGTTTTTGGCTAAAACGATAGTTGAGTGATGTTGTTCTTATGGTGAATTGATGATATCTAGGCTCAGAACCAACCCAGAAACACTAATTAATCTTTAATTGGAAATTAGGGTTTAAGTTCATAAGTATTTGGTATTTTTGATTCACTTAGATTCTGATGTTAAAACTTGGATAGAACTACTCATAAGGCTTCTTAGACCTTACATAACAAGTTTGGTGCAATTCCTATGGGTAGATAACTTACACGTCGAAATTAGGCCTAAGGGTTTAAGTTTACGCGTAACATGTTCTACGCATAACAGCTCTAATAAGTATTCATGATTTGAACTGAAAAGAATTGAATGTGTGTGTTAATATTAGTGCTATGATGAACTTATTTCAGGTTTTCTACGCGTGAAAAATTCAGAATCAAGGTTATTGAACATCTACGCATAAGGATCACCTTACGCGTAACATGTTATGCATAAGAGAAATATTACGCGTAACGTTCACGCGTAAGGTTCTACATTGGGGACTACGCGTATCCTGTGAAGGATATGCGTAAATAGTAACCTCTGCGCATAAGGTTGACTCTTACGAGTAAGCCTTACGCGTAAGGTTCCATATACGCTTACGCGTAAGCTCTACGCATAAGGCCCTCTTTTCCTACGCATAATATTTCTTACGCGTAAGTCAAGAACCTACGCATAAGCTTACGTTTACGCGTATACCACTCCTGTTTACGCATAAGCTTGTCATTTCTATGCATAAGCCTAGTTTTAACCTTAATTATGAATTGTTACGCGTGCAAACTTGTAAATAAATAAATCATAACGCCACGAATCCAATAATGTCACCAATAAGCTTAAACGTTTAATATGTTGTGAAAAATAAGTGAAAACATGGACTTTAAAATTTAAAGTTAATCAACTCACGAAACTTATCACGACGTCATTGGACTATTGGACAAACAAGTGACATTGGACTCGTAACAATCATCAACATATCACATTCAATAATTAGACAATAAAACCATCTGTTGACTAACGTAATGTCTTTCGATATGTTGGTTCTTTTGGCTAAATATCTTTCAGATCACGACATGGACGCTCAAATGCAAAGCGTGGAAGCACCAAACGTTCTCACCGTTGAAGATATCTTCCCTAATGGCTATCCGATGAAGATTGGAAAGAACAACCTTCGTGTTGATTTTGATACTCTCACCTGCTCCGAGTCTTCTTGTTTAATTGTTGTGGACATTCTGAAGAATCATCCTTATCAGAAAATGCTCACCAATTCTTCTACAGTGCCAGAGATCGACATTCACCAGTTCTGGCATACAATGCGAAAGGTCAAAGGACAAAATGTTGTGACGGTGACGCTCAATGACAAACAGGTCACAATCACACCAGCAGATTTAAGGGCTGTTCTCCTCATTCCTGTCATCGAGCCAACTGAATACACTAGCACACCAACTGAAGAGGCTGTTCTGCAATTCATGATCAACATTGGTTATGACGAAGCTTCAGGAGTAATCACAAAGCATTCATACTTGGATCTTAAGAATATTCCTCAGCCATGGAGAACCCTCTACATTATCATCACCAAATCTATTTATGGACGTGATAGTGGTTATGAGCATCCCAAGCTCGTTGAACTACAGATCTTTTGGCTTTCGTCAACATGAAACACATTGAAGTTGAAGCTCTGATATGGGACGACATGATGTCTTTCCTCAAAAAGCTTGGCTCCAAAATCCCATACATCAGATATACAAAACTGTTGATCCAAAGAGCTCTAGGGTATAATCCTGATATCCCCTTGAGACTCAATGACCCCAACAATCACTCCATGTTGTACGAGCCTACACTCACAGTCTGATTTAAGGAATCGACAACAAAGAAACAAGGTGCAGTGTTGCCAGATCACCTTCTAACCGATGAAGTCAAACAACTTCATTCCAACAAAAGGTATCTGGTGGCGGTTGATGAAGGCAAAGTAGGTTTTCTTGATGACAAGTCCTCTGGTACACCTACTATAAAAACCAGGAGAGGCAGTGCAGGAAGTGTTACAAGCATTGAGAGTCAAAGAAAGTTCCCTAAGAGGAAACCTCCACTCAAAAGGAAAGTTCCCTCTAAGGAAGTTGTTCCTATTCCTATTCCCAAGCATGAACCACAACGAAAGCTACTGGATGAAAGCTCTGAGGATACTGAATCAGACGAAGAGGTCACCTACTCTGAAACGGAAATCGATGACACTCCAACAGTAGCTAAGCCTCCCAGTCCAATAGCTGATAAAGGAAAAGGGAAAACTCCTGTGCTTGAGCATGATAAGGAAAGTTCTGAAGAAGAACTAGTTGATGAGGAAAGAGAATATCAAAAGAAATTGAAGAACATCTGACTCAAACATCTTGCCGATCAATTTGTAAAGGATCAAACTCGTGGCCCCGGAGGGTCAAGTAGTGGTGCACAATCTATACCAGTTCCTGATGCGGTTAATCAACCCGATAAGGGAACTGGTACCACCACCCATGATCTACAACAGCAACGATTGGAAGATACCATCACCTATGAATTTGTGGAACCTGAAAAGGAGAAGTCTGAGAAAGAAAAAGCTGATGAAGAAGCCAAGATTAAGGCAGAACAATTGGCCAAGTCTGGAAAAGATGACGAAGTTGAATATGATGACTTTCTTCTTGATAGTCCAGCACGCTCAAAAGAAGAATCTTCTGAACCAGCAAAGGATCCTGGGTCTCCTCATATCTCATCATCATCAGATTCATCCTCTCATTCATCTCCACCACCATCCAAAAGATCAACCAGATCCACATCTAAATCTGTGAAGAAACCCTTGGATATCCCTAGCAAAAACAAAGATTTTCAAAGCTGTCAAGCAAGTACGGAAGAAGGATGTAACCAACAAAAAGCTGAATCAACTCGCTGACATAATCAACTTTCTTCAAAAGGGGATAAATGAGTTGTTGAAAGAAAGGGAACAAATCCAGAAGTTTATCAAAGGATATTTCCAAAAGGAATTGGAGAAGATGGCAAGAGAATATACTCACAGATTCCTTCTCGACACCGTTCCTGGAATGACAAGATAAATGTACAACAGACAACTCTATCCGAATCTGATGCATCTGGCCAAGCAAACTATAAGATCAACACCCATGACCGTAACAATCAACCCAACTGATCCTATAGTTGTAACACCCCAACCCGACAAGGATAGAAGTGTCACATTCTGGCGTCATATCAGAACATACAAATAAAATTTTGCAAGCGGAAGCATTATAAAATAAATTACCAAGTCATATAACGGATGACTTACAAATAAAATACAAAATCCAATATGTCCAAAACGGAAATAAAATCTGAAAACAATAACTCTTCAAATTAAATCCAAAATGATAAAGTAGCTAAGGTCGGTCTACTCGACTATCCAACTCACAGCCCAACAAGCCCATCTTCAAACCTAAAAACCTGCCGCAGGAAAAGAAATGCGGCTGAGCTTAAAAAGCCCAGTGAACAGATATAACAAAACGAAAGCTACATAAAATCAGAAATACGAAATGAAATAAGGAACTGATAACAAGGTCGCAACGGAAAGGAAACAATAAGTCAATGAGGATCCTGCAGAACACAATTATACCGATATCCAGAATGAACAGATAACAAGGGAACGAAGCAGGGTAAGGCATCCACGACATATACAGAATCACATATAAGCAGACCGACATACAAGTACCGAAAACAAAATCAAACATAGCAAATGCCGTATTCACTCAACAAGAATATCATACAATCAATTCAGGAAGTCAGAATATAATTAAGCCAAATGGAAACTAAACGCAAGCGGAAGCAATTAAATTAGAAAGTGAGCATGGCAATCATACAAGTCAAGTAACTACAGTTAATAACATTACAAGTATCCATACAGCAGAAATACTATCAGTAGCCAGACATGGTAACCACACGTATCAAACATGAACTCAGCATGAACACTACAATTGAATGACTTAAGGACATAGCAGGCCAAATTGACAAGTTAACAAGCCAGACCACATAAGTCGAACCATTTATCCAATCATAGATCTACAATGAGCAGATAAGGATACTAACAGATATTCATAGACCACGAGGTTAACAAAACAGAGTTTACATGATAAGCCGTCAAAACAATGATTTATACACTAACATGGACCAGACGAATCAAAGAGTCACATAACAGTATGGTAAACCGTTTGTCAGTTATTATCATGTCAATAGATCAACCAGACAATCACATATTACTCATATAGTAGCAGGGCAAACGATTGTCACCTAAAACATGTAAAAGCATAATCAAAATTCAATAACCATAATAATAATAACCCGGTACGTGAATGGAATGATAGAAGAATAAGTCACATAAGGGTACAGGGTAACGGGCAGTCAAATACATAATATGGTGCGTTGGGGTAAACAGACGGTACAATATAGGTATGTCAACAGTATAAGGGTTGTCAGAAATCCATCCCGAGCCAACAGTACAGTACAGTAATATCAGTAGTGGCAATAGCAGCCCAGTAATCAATAGTAACCATCGTATTCGGAGGGGTGACCTCGGAATACCAGACAATAGGAGGGGAGACCTCAGTAACCAGTGGAGTAGCTAGCTCCTAGACTGTGAGGGGGTGTATTGCACACACGTACCACATCACCAAAACAGTATATATATCAGTAACTGTACAGTACAGATCTGGGATTCATCCATACGCCCCTGCAGAAACAGTAGTGGCCATAACAATAACAGTGAAGCGCGCATAATCAGTACAGTATAGGGACGGTGTGTAACATCACTCGTACACACTGGAGTCATGCCATTGGTGCATCAATGACACGGTCATGGTACCTCCATGACTAGTTAACAGTATTTGGCTCGGGTATCAATCTGAAGGGTCAAACACAGGTCCACAGTGTAGCAATATATATCAGTCATCATAATCAGAGGTTCGATATCAGTAGGTCACAATTCAGAGATTCATAACAATAGTTCAATATGAGGGTCCAATATCAATATTTCAATATCAAAGGTTCAATAGCACAGGTCAATAGCAATAGTTCAGTAGTAAAGGTTTCAGTAGCAATGGGTCCAATAACGGAAGTTAATTAACAGTGGTGCAATAATAGAGGGGTTAATAGCAAAGCAAGGGTTCAATAGCAATAGCAATGGTTCATTAGCAAAGGGTCGGTATCAAAGGTTCAATATCAGAGGGTCAATAGCAAACCAAATCATAGCAATGAAATATCATAAGAGAACAAAGTCAAGGGATCAGAAAGTCATGAGAAACCCCTACTGAAAAGGGATACAATATCTGTACCTCAACCGAAGCAAGCAAAAATAGAACGTAAGGTCACACGATGAATCAATCCCGCCGTCCGGAACCTATATGAAGTTGGATAACGCTTATTAAAGTCGGATTACATATTTTAGGAAACTTTCCATTTTTAGCAGGTTTCCACTTTTAATAACTTTCTATTTTAGGCAACTTTCTATTTTAGGCAGGTTTCTAGTTTTGGCAGGTTTCCATATTAAGCAGCTTTCCAAAAATAGCAGGTTTCTAAAATTAGTAGCTTTCTAAAGATAGAAGGTTTCCGTATTTAGCAGATTTATTCACAATGATGTAATCAAAATCATGTTAGGTTAAAATGATTAAAATAATTATTATCGTAGTTTAGGGGCCAATTACGACAAGTTGCAAAAGTTCAGGGTCTAAAGTGTACATATTACAAAGTATAAGGTCAAGTTACATGTTCCCTTTTATTCAATATTCATGTGTTTCATTTATAATTTCATGTGATGGATATTATCCCTTTATGATGAATGTTAACATGTAATGTGAATGAATCTTAACAATACGTGATGAATAATAACATGTAATGTCCCATTTAAGCGAGATTACTCTTTTACACATTTAATCCACCTAGTTATCATGTTAACGAATTAAACCATCAAGTTTCAATAATTACAAAACCACCCTTTAACTTTAATAAATCGTTTATAAGCAATTGAAACCCAAGTTTTAGATTATGATTTCCATTTACGTTTTAAACCATTTAAACTCGATTACCACAAGATTACGTGAACCTTGGTAAAATCCCTTTTCAAGTCGTGACTTCCCTCCCCCATATCTAAATCCCTTCGACACATTACAATATCAAATCAAGACCATGTACATTTTTAGTCGAATCACTTAAATGAGACCAACATGAAGACCATGCAAAGTGAAGAACATTTTATAAGTTAGTCCAATGTACATGCGCATGCCATGCAAGTGAAGACCAGAGAATTTAAGAAAAAGTAGGGTCGACATGTATGAGTTTCTTTTATATTCTTAATATGTGATGCCTTTAAGATTGAAAGTTACTATTATGGATGTTATCATATAGTGAAGGTTTTGATTATTATTTTTTTAAACGTGGCCATGCATGCCAAAGGGACCAAACAGATTACATAAGGGCTGTACAGAATGAGGTCGAAACGGATTCGAAAGGTAATAAGCAAATGGGTCGGTATCCTTGAATCAATTTTCATTATTTCATGCAGCCAAGTATCATTTTGAAAGGTAATAAGATTTATGATTTATGCATCATTAACGTGTCATTCATGTGATGATTTAATTTATAAACTTATGCTTTTCATTCTCATCATTCAAGTGGTGTGAAGTCTGTAGGTATATGTGTTCCCACGTATGGAAGAAAACCCCCCGACCCACACAAGAAACAAGGAAAACATAGGACGAGATGGTGGTGATTATGAGGGTACCTGCTAAGCGTGTAAAAAAAAGGGAAACAAAACGAGGGCTGAAGCAAGAATTTAACATCCTTCCTTGATCCTAGAATCCACGACCACAAACACAAGGCAAACCAAACAACCCTTTTTGTCCTAGCCAAACCCCACGACAGCAAGGAGATCAAGACCCACGACAACCAACAGCTCTTTGAGACAGTACATGCGATCACAGCGGCCTCGGGACTCCCTTCTTGAACCACCTGATGGTCGAATGAATAGGTGGAGGAGAAACATGAATTTTTTCCGTCACTTGGTAGAAGGAGAGATTAGGGTTTCTTGGTGATGTATTTTTGTATATTAGGTGATAATTATATTGAGTAAATGAGAGGATAATTGGAACATAAAAAAAATGATGGGAATTTGATTTGGCGTGAATTAAGGCCGACAAAGGGGAAAATTTTGACAATTTCCTTAATTATCATTTACCTTAAATTGTGATGTATTTAGACCTCTTCTTGGCTCAACTTAAATATTGTACATGACTTATATAATGTGGCACTGTAGTATTTATTTAATTATGTAGCATTTATTTGTAGACATAAGTGAAATATTTTAATCATAGTCTTACGTAAATAATTTATGATTCAATGTTAAACGTATTTAACGAGATTGTCGTGTTTACGAGTTTTCGTAATTATTAAATCTTGAGGGTCAAAATGGTCATTGAACACGTTTACGGATTTTAGGGTTTTACAACTCTTCCCCTCTAAAAGAAAATTTCCGTCCTCGAAAATTGAAGTCGCACAGGTACACTGAGACGTACCGGCTTAAGGCAGACGTAGCAATCTATAGTCTCATACAGATCATCACGATATCGGTTCCAAAGCGTACAAAACTTATACATAACAGATGTCGGTGAGAATCTCACAAGGAGGTACAGAATTTCAAACGAAAATGAGGAATGACAAATAACGGATATAAGCCCTAGTCCATTCACGTACCAACCCCCATGCATTTCCCAAGATGTCGTGTGATTTCAATAAGGTCAAATTATATGATCTCGGTATTATCACGTTGATCAGGCGTCATAATACTTGCATCACATAACAAGTCCTTATTATCATCATACTCTGTCCCGGGTCATGACAAACCACATAATCAAAATCACATCCAACAGATAATATATAGCAAGCATCAAACCAAAGCATACCAGATCTACATACATATTGCACATAATACATCAAAACAGCTTACCATACCACAAGAGAGAATGCCACCAACCAACTCGAAACGGTTCCTCATGACTCATTACTGACGACCCAAATATAAATCTGGGATAATATCAAAATGCTACATCATAAAACTTCATGATTCAAACCGAGTTTTGAACAAATCAAAGAAAAGTTATGCCGACCAAAATCACATAGCAAAATATCCAACTGCCTCAAAACGCGTGACAACAAATCGGAGTAACACAAGTCGCGCCCAATCATATGAAGTAGATGAACCTTCTCAGCCACCAGTTGAATCTTGTCTCCGTCTTTGCGCCT
Organism: Chrysanthemum makinoi; assembly: GCA_910596185.1. Lineage (NCBI taxonomy): Eukaryota > Viridiplantae > Streptophyta > Magnoliopsida > Asterales > Asteraceae > Chrysanthemum > Chrysanthemum makinoi. The sequence continues at coordinate 42,736,349 of OU343219.1, forward strand.
TTGGTTGATCCGTCCAGCTCCCTCCAGCAGCATCCTGATGTCTCCAGCAACATGGCAGTCGGGTGCGGCTTTTGCTTCACGAACCTCTCCAGCTCAGGAACTGCTGCAGGCGCAGGGTCGGCACCATCATCTTCGATTCCACGAGTAGTCTCCGTCTAACGATCGACAAGCGGATGTGCGAAATTAAAATAGCAAAATCAAATGCGAAGAGAAGAAGGCCAAATCAATGAAGACAAAAGAATATCGAAGTCAAATCTGAACGACAATCAAAAGGAATCGAAAGAGATCAGAACAGACGGAAGCCTAATGTCTACCCAGTCCTCACAGGTCAATCCTAAGGTCAACAAGACGAAACCTTTGCTCTGATACCATAATTGTAACACCCCAACCCGACAAGGATAGAAGTGTCACATTCTGGCGTCATATCAGAACATACAAATAAAATTTTGCAAGCGGAAGCATTATAAAATAAATTACCAAGTCATATAACGGATGACTTACAAATAAAATACAAAATCCAATATGTCCAAAACGGAAATAAAATCTGAAAACAATAACTCTTCAAATTAAATCCAAAATGATGAAGTAGCTAAGGTCGGTCTACTCGACTATCCAACTCTCAGCCCAACAAGCCCATCTTCAAACCTAAAAACCTGCCGCAGGAAAATAAATGCGGTGAGCTTAAAAAGCCCAGTGAACAGATATAACAAAACGAAAGCTACATAAAATCATAAATGCGAAATGAAATAAGGAACTGATAACAAGGTCGTAACAGAAAGGAAACAATAAGTCAATGAGGATCCTGCATAACACAATTATACCGATATCCAGAATGAACAGATAACAAGGGAACGAAGCAGGGTAAGGCATCCACGACATATACAGAATCACATATAAGCAGACCGACATACAAGTACCGAAAACAAAATCAAACATAGCAAACGCCGTATTCACTCAACAAGAATATCATACAATCAATTCAGGAAGTCAGAATATAATTAAGCCAAATGGAAACTAAACGCAAGCGGAAGCAATTAAATTAGAAAGTGAGCATGGCAATCATACAAGTCAAGTAACTACAGTTAATAACATTACAAGTATCCCTACAGCAGAAATACTATCAGTAGCCAGACATGGTAACCACACGTATCAAACATGAACTCAGCATGAACACTACAATTGAATGACTTAAGGACATAGCAGGCCAAATTGACAAGTTAACAAGCCAGACCACATAAGTCGAACCATTTATCCAATCATAGATCAACAATGAGCAGATAAGGATACTAACAGATATTCATAGACCACGAGGTTAACAAAACAGAGTTTACATGATAAGCCGTCAAAACAATCATTTATACACTAACATGGACCAGACGAATCAAAGAGTCACATAACAGTATGGTAAACCGTTTGTCAGTTATTAGCATGTCAATAGATCAACCAGACAATCACATATTACTCATATAGTAGCAGGGCAAACGATTGTCACCTAAAACGTGTAAAAGCATAATCAAATTCAATAACCATAATAATAATAACCCGGTACGTGAATGGAATGGTAGAAGAATAAGTCACATAAGGGTACAGGGTAACGGGCAGTCAAATACATAATATGGTGCGTTGGGGTAAACAGACGGTACAATATAGGTATGTCAACAGTATAAGGGTTGTCAGAAATCCATCCCGAGCCAACAGTACAGTACAGTAATATCAGTAGTGGCAATAGCAGCCCAGTAATCAATAGTAACCATCGTATTCGGAGGGGTGACCTCGGAATACCAGACAATAGGAGGGGAGACCTCAGTAACCAGTGGAGTAGCTAGCTCCCAGACTGTGAGGGGGTGTATTGCACACACGCACCACATCACCAGAACAGTATATATATCAGTAACAGTACAGTACAGATCTAGGATGCATCCATACGCCCCTGCAGAAACAGTAGTAGCCATAACAATAACAGTGAAGCGCGCATAATCAGTACAGTATAGGGACGGTGTGTAACATCACTCGTACACACTGGAGTCATGCCATTGGTGCATCAATGACACGGTCATGGTACCTCCATGACTAGTTAACAGTATTTGGCTCGGGTATCAATCTGAAGGGTCAAACACAGGTCCACAGTGTAGCAATATATATCAGTCATCATAATCAGAGGTTCGATATCAGTAGGTCACAATTCAGAGGTTCATAACAATAGTTCAATATCAGGGTCCAATATCAATATTTCAATATCAAAGGTTCAATAGCACAGATTCAATAGCACAGGTCAATAGCAATAGTTCAGTAGTAAAGGTTTCAGTAGCAATGGGTCCAATAACGGAAGTTAATTAACAGTGGTGCAATAATAGAGGGGTCAATAGCAAAGCAAGGGTTCAATAGCAATAGCAATGGTTCAATAGCAAAGGGTCGGTATCAAAGGTTCAATATCAGAGGGTCAATAGCAAACCAAATCATAGCAATGAAATATCATAAGAGAACAAAGTCAAGGGATCAGAAAGTCATGAGAAACCCCTACTGAAAAGGGATACAATATATGTACCTCAACCGAAGCAAGCAAAAATAGAACGTAAGGTCACACGATGAATCAATCCCGCCGTCCGGAACCTATATGAAGTTGGATAACGCTTATTAAAGTCGGATTACTTATTTGAGGAAACTTTCCATTTTTAGCAGGTTTCCACTTTTAATAACTTTCTATTTTAGGAAACTTTCTATTTTAGGCAGGTTTCTATTTTTGGCAGGTTTCCTTATTAAGCAGCTTTCCAAAAATAGCAGGTTTCTAAAATTAGTAGCTTTCTAAAGATAGAAGGTTTCCGTATTTAGCAGATTTATTCACAATGATGTAATCAAAATCATGTTAGGTTAAAATGATTAAAATAATTATTATCGTAGTTTAGGGGTCAATTACGACAAGTTGCAAAAGTTCAGGGTCTAAAGTGTACATATTATAAAGTATAAGGTCAAGTTACATGTTCCCTTTTATTCAATATTCATGTGTTTCATTTATAATTTCATGTGATGGATATTATCCCTTTATGATGAATGTTAACATGTAATGTGAATGAATCTTAACAATACGTGATGAATAATATCATGTAATGTCCCATTTAAGCGAGTTTACTCTTTTACACATTTAATCCACCTAGTTATCATGTTAACGAATTAAACCATCAAGTTTCAATAATTACAAAACCACCCTTTAACTTTAATAAATCGTTTATAAGCAATTGAAACCCTAGTTTTAGATTATGATTTCCATTTACGTTTTAAACCATTTAAACTCGATTACCACAAGATTACGTGAACCTTGGTAAAATCCCTCTTCAAGTCGTGACTTCCCTCCCCCATATCTAAATCCCTTCGACACATTACAATATCAAATCAAGACCATGTACATTTTTAGTCGAATCACTTAAATGAGACCAACATGAATACCATGTAAAGTGAAGAACATCTTATAAGTTAGTCCAATGTACATGCGCATGCCATGCAAGTGAAGACCAGAGAATTTAAGAAAAAGTAGGGTCGACATGTATGAGTTTCTTTTATATTCTTAATATGTGATGCCTTTAAGATTGAAAGTTACTATTATGGATGTTATCATATAGTGAAGGTTTTGATTATTTTTTTTTAAACGTGGCCATGCATGCCAAAGGGACCAAACAGATTACATAAGGGCTGTACAGAATGAGGTCGAAACGGATTCGAAAGGTAATAAGCAAATGGGTCGGTATCCTTGAATCAATTTTCATTATTTCATGCAGCCCAAGTATCATTCGAAAGGTAATAAGATTTATGATTTATGCATCATTAATGTGTCATTCATGTGATGATTTAATTTATAAACTTATGCTTTTCATTCTCATCATTCAAGTGGTGTGAAGTCTGTAGGTATATGTGTTCCCACGTATGGAAGAAAACCCCCCGACCCACACAAGAAACAAGGAAAACATAGGACGAGATGGTGGTGATTATGAGGGTACCTGCTAAGCGTGTAAAAAAAAGGGAAACAAAACGAGGGCTGAAGCAAGAATTTAACATCCTTCCTTGATCCTAGAATCCACGACCACAAACACAAGGCAAACCAAACAACCCTTTTTGTCCTAGCCAAACCCCACAACAGCAAGGAGATCAAGACCCACGACAACCAACAGCTCTTTGAGACAGTACATGCGATCACAACGGCCTCGGGACTCCCTTCTTGAACCACCTGATGGTCGAATGAATAGGTGGAGGAGAAACATGAATTTTTGTCGTCACTTGGTAGAAGGAGAGATTAGGGTTTCTTGGTGATGTATTTTTGTATATTAGGTGATAATTATATTGAGTAAATGAGAGGATAATTGGAACATAAAAAAAATGATGGGGATTTGATTTGGCGTGAATTAAGGCCGACAAAGGGGAAAATTTTGACAATTTCCTTAATTATCATTTACCTTAAATTGTGATGTATTTAGACCTCTTCTTGGCTCAACTTAAATATTGTACATGACTTATATAATGTGGCACTGTAGTATTTATTTAATTATGTAGCATTTATTTGTAGACATAAGTGAAATATTTTAATCATAGTCTTACGTAAATAATTTATGATTCAATGTTAAACGTATTTAACGAGATTGTCGTGTTTACGAGTTTTCGTAATTATTAAATCTTGAGGGTCAAAATGGTCATTGAACACGTTTATGGATTTTAGGGTTTTACAATAGTGTTCTCCGATGCTGAATTGGTTTCCAGGCTGGTAACTCAAATGTATAAACAATCTGCAACATTTACTTCCTACAAAGGTAAATTGTTTGATACATTGCTGGAATACCAACTCAAATCAGCATCCAGAAAAGAAGCTCAAACGCCTAAACATCCAAGAGACGATGATGATAAGGATAAGGATAAAGATAACGAGCCTAAACGTCCAAAGAAGTCTGGAGAACCCTCCTCTGTGCCACCACCACCCCTAAGGACTCCAACAACAAGACGATCTCCTCCACGCTCTTCCGCTGACAAACCTCAGGAATCTGAGTTACCACCCCAGACAGAGAAAACCGGTGATCACTTTGAGTATACTGGTGGTGACAGAGGAAGTCCATGAGCCCCAACAACAACCCACCTCTACCGCCTCAACAAAGAAACCAGCATCCTCATCTAGGCCAAAGAAGAAGAAGAAGTCACTTAAGGCTAATGTCGTCTCATGGCTAGACGAAGATGACACTGAGTTTGAATGGTTTTCTAAACTTTTTGATGCCACTCCCGCCCTAACTGATGATCCAGATATGGTAGAAGGTCGTACTTTGGAGCATGCTAAGTTACTGCAAGAAAAGTTCCGTGTGAAGAAGATGATGAAATCAGAGTTGAAACGAATCAACAATGAAGCATTTCAACTACTCAAAGACAGCTCGGAAAGTGCTATTGAAGTCGAATATCACCTTGAAAACATAGCACGAGCCATGTCTAACAACATTGATTGGCTCAACCCTGAAGCAAACATTGACTTCACCAGACGAGACAACCCTCCATACTACACCGAATGGTCTAAACCTCTACCAACGATTGGCCAACCAAATCAACCTAAGATTCCATTTCGCTACTTCTTCAACAAAGACTTGGAATTTCTTCTACACGGTAGCGATAGTTCAAAGAAATATGTTACATCACTTACACTTCCGTTCCCGGCAGCCATATACTCAAACTGCATAGCCATCGAAGAAAAGGCTACCCACATGTTTTCCAACAGCGTAGAACAGTATGACATTGATGCAATGTACGGGATTCACCATTGGCCGTAACGCCGACGAATCTACTAAAAAAGCTGCCAGGTTTGAAAATCTCAACATGAAGTGTACAGTGATAAAAAGGGATCGTTGCTGTTAAGCACGTCACCCTTTCGTCTAAATGGGATTACACCTTCCTGATAACGCTACACGCGTCGTTCGGGGTCAAAGGAACTTCCTTTTCTTTGAGCAAGTTTTATAACACCCTAGGCTGTGAACCTAATCGTTGTAGTGTAGTATTAGGTTAAGCCACGGGTATTGATATCGTTCTCTAGGGGAATAGGAATGCTAGTGAGAAGTTACTACGCTAAGGTTGGGGTTGAGGAAGATTATTTTTTATCTTTTTTATGTTTTTTTAGAAAATGGAAAGGTACGAATCTCGGGGTTTGAATTTGGGGGGTTGGTATTTCTACCGATTACTCTACTTATCTAATTGTCTAATCTAAGGTGATGGTAGTGTATGTCTAATTATTGTGTGCTCGTATGATAGTTTGAAAATCTGTTTACTTAGGTTTTATTACTCCTTAATTATCTCCTATTGATGGTTGAATTGTCACGTCCTTATTCTTAATCGCGTTGTGTGTCTAAAGTCGTAGGGTATGCGTTTATCCCTAACTCTTTGAACTTACCAAAGGGTCTCGTCTACAAAATCTCTAGGATTCATACACTCTAACTCTAAGGCACTCTTTGTATGATTTAGCCTACAACTACTCTAGGTGTCATAGTCTAAGGTTCACAAAGATTAATCAAGCATTAACTACACAACGAATGACCTATCGCAACACTAGATCATTAACAATTAAGATAAGAGACAACCAATCAATATTCAATAATTAAGTTTCATAATCACTAAGCAAACACACAAGTAAATTAGCCGGACATGGAGAACATGCAAGCATACACACAAATAATCAAAGACATAATTGTATTAATGAAGTAAAACACTTACCTTGATGTAAGATAGGGTTTGGAACCCTAAAATACTGTACAAGACAGCCTTGGTTCGGTTTAGGTTTTTACTCCAAAAAGACTACTCTCTAAAACTGAAAAATTCGGATTCTATATATAAGATTACATGTGCGACGTTGTCACCTTATGAATTGTGACGCCGTCGGGTCGCCGTCATTAGGGTTTCGTCTTGGCCAAGTTAATCTTGCGACGGTGTCACCTTGTGCTTGTGACGCCGTCCTCTTCAGCTTATGACGCCGTCTGGATCAAATCTAGGCCGTCTGAGTTGCGACGGCCTACTCTTTTAAAGCTTGACACCGTCACTTGAAAATAAGAAATTTGACTTCTGTCCCGTCACAAAATGCTCCGACGGCGTCGCAGTTAAGCAGTGACGCCGTCACCTTGTCTTTTAGCAGCTTGAGTGTCTCGATTTCTTGACTTTGGCCATTTTCTTCGTATATCCGCGCCTTTTCGTGCAAATAAGTGCCATTACAGCATTTTGCCTTCAAGAGACCTAAAAAGTGAAAAGGAACGATATTAAGTAATAACGGATACAAAAGTGATCAAATAAGGGCTTAAATGACCCCTCAAAAAGGTACATTTTAAAACCTTATCAAATATCCCTACACTTGGTATTTGCTTGTCCTCAAGCAAATGTGCTTTTAGCCAATTAATTTATAAGTTAGGGGTCATGAAGCATTGGTTTAAAACAGTCCACAACACATATAAGCCCCACAAAAGTCATTAACAAGCACGGAAATTACATACTAGCACCTCACATGGGGTGTTTAGATACTCACATCTCTCTCGGTTGTATATGAAATATAGCAAGTTGGAAATGGAAGATAAACACTCATTAACCGGTCCGAGTACATAGATTACCATAGGCTTGAGAATAGATTAAACCTCCATCGCTTTGGCGTAAGCACCTAGGAAAGACTATCAAAGAGGTCTTTAAAGGGTTGTAATGTTAGGCTTACGGTAGGGAAACAAAGGGTTTGGTAGGATAGGCTATTTAGTGGTGGCATGTCAAAAATCTCTATGTTACAAGCATACGAAGAATGGCGTTGCTAAGCCAAGACTCGACACTCTAAACTCTAGATAACTGAAATAAACAAACATAAATTTAAAGGATAGATGTAGGATGGTAGCCCGTATGTTTGTTTCTTTTTTTTGTTTTTTTTTTCAACTCTATATTTTTTTTTCTTTTCTCTTTTTCTATTATTTTTTCGATATTTTTTTTTTCATACACTTTTACTCTACCATCCTCTACGGTAACATCAAAATGATAGGGATTTATAGGCACATCCCTACACTTTAGTTTTTATTACTCTAACACTAATTTGACCTGAATTGAAAAGATCAAAACACTTGGGGTATGTTATTACGCAAATAATGGAATTTAACCTTCTCTTCTAATCATTTAAACTTTAACTTTTCCCATGAGTCCCAATCGTCCCAAAACTGTGTACAAAGGATATGACTCGACTTAGCAACTCATGCAAGCAACTAGATAATTGAACTAAGGGTTTAGGGTGATAACAATAATGCACTAAAAGTGAGTGCATACAAGGTGGGCTAAGGCGATTTGGGTGTATATTTGGGGGTGGGGTGTAAACAATGCTCTTCTTTGATATTCTGGAAAAACCGAAACATCAAGAGAACCGCGAAAAGGATAGGCTTTGAGGGGTTAACTAGGGGTATCGTGTACTAAAGATGAGTACAACGCAAAGGGTGTGGGGGAATTACTCAACCGATGTGGAAGAAGAAATTATATTACGGGTATCAAACAAGGGTTATCCTAATGCCTCTTATCCTTTAGTTATTCCTAACTACACAAGTGTAGTCTTACTAGCGATATCGAAATGCATCACAAAACAAGTTCTAGAATCTAATATACTACCGGTTCACACTCTAAGCATTAAAGATGAATGCTTTAATTCCTACTAATCTAAGGGCGATCCTCACATTTTGGGTGGAATTTTGGTGGTAAAGGGTTTTTGTGCTAGTCATGCAACTTCCTATCCGTGAGACGCTTTTGTTAAGACTAATGGCCCACTCCTATATGTCATAAAAAAATTTAAATTTGGTGCCAAAATTACCCCTAACCGACATTTTCTCATGGTTTATTACACAAATACAATTGGACAAAGCAAATAATCAAGGATAAGCATAGTTTCAAAGTTCCCGTTTTGTTTTCCCTCCCTACACTTAAACTGAACATTGTCCCCAATGTTCCCCGAAAGTATCAAAGTTATGATAATAGAAGGTAATTAAAAACGAAAGAAACTAGTACTCCCCTGATTAGCTCGGTAGGATCCGTGTAAAGTGGTGGTTAAATCCTTCCCAAGAAAAATGTATGCGTGAAAAGCTCCTTCCAATCTTTTGTTTCTTCTTCTTGATAAATAAAACCTGCACATTCGAAGAAAATAAACGAAACCTTTGCGTAAAATCGGCGGTAATAATATATATAAGACTCGATTAAACTAGGATATAATGCTTGTGGAATGGATGTTTACATAATTTCTGGAAAATTCCAAAAATTTATAAGTAGCTCAGAAAATGAGAAAAAAGTAATATGTTGTTTTTACTCCTTCCTGACGCCGTCTGGTTGCAATCCTGACGCTGTCAGGTTATCCTGACAAAAACTGGTCTGCGATTTTCTGAAAAAAAATTCTGGAAAATTTACATCTTTAGAATCTAGAAAACTTTCTGCAAAACATCCATTATGACTCGATACAAGCATTTGACTCGAACAAACACACATATATATCTTTTAATTAATTGTTATTCTCGTGTTTACGTTTCTTTGAAAACGTGTGTAATCCTCCCTACACTTATCCTTTATGTAAAATACCTTTATATGCAATTAAGACGAGGTTAAAAACAAAATAAAGCATTTTTACAAATTTAAACATGAGAATAAACAATCAACAAAAGATATATGACACTAACAAGCAAACAATTAAGCATGGGTTGCCTCCCACGAAGAACTTTTCTTTATTTAAGAGTCTTGTAGCTAGACTCGTAATCGTGCCCCTACGTTGTATGTTAGGAATTAGAAATTCCAGGTATTAAAGAGTCGGTCACCTCAAGTATATGTAATCGTTAGAGAGCTCGTAGTCATAGTTATTTTATGATTAAGTAGTATTTAGTTAAGTAACACCGTGGAGGACGGACGGGTCTTTACCCACTGTATGCCTGATCCACATCCCGTAGGTGGCGTTTGTTTGTAAGATACTATAAATACCCTCTACCTCCCAAGGTAGAGGGTTGGAGCTTCAATACCATTTTTCTTTGTTTCACATAGTTCCCAACTGTCTTCCTTTCTCTCACTAGAACTTTCTCTCTCTAAACATTGTTAACACCTCACATGGTTATGGTTTAATGTGTTTGTGAAATCCTATATCTAACAATTGGTATCAAGAGCCATGGTTTGATCACTCATCTTTCATTCTTTTTGTTTTGGTGGATTTCATAAGGTTTTTGGGGTATTGATTCGATAAAAATCAATAATATAGAAGTTTGTAGTATTACGGGTAACTCAAACGTGTTAGGTTTGAGCACCGAGATCGTTCCGAACGAGGGTTGAATGGAATTTCCAACTCACGTCGCGATTATCGGGATTTGAATGTGTTAAAAAGGATTTTGAGGATTTCTAAACTACGGGGCAAGCAATAATAATAAAAGGCATATAAATCGACTAATCCTAAGGTGCAAACAAGTAATCTCAATTAAGTACGCAAATTAAACTAAAGACGAAAATTACTTTATGCCAAAAAAAACGTATTCTAAAATGTAAATTAATCTATTTTAACCCCTAAAAGTTATCTAATATTTCTCTACAACTAAAAATGTGATTTAAAAATTATCTAAAATTTAAAACTATTTTTTTTTTGGTTTTTGATTTTTGATTTTTTTTGAAAATAGCGAAATAAATATATTTTTTTTTGACTTTTTAATTTTTTTTAAGAGATTTTTAAAAACTAAGTTAACTAATTAAAGTTTAAACTAAGATTCAAATGGCAAACTACAACTAGTGACGATGAATATTAACCTAGAATATGACAATAAAAGACTTAACAAACATAAGACGAATAATTAAACATAACGTTAAACTAAGATTCTAAGCTAAAAATGATAAAAAGTTAAGAGAATAAAACCCGGTGATGAAACGAGAGGAATAAAACCACCCGATCTTATAAGCACAAATTAATACAAAAGTTTACAACTTTATTAATCTTATCCACTAATTAGTAAGTAAAGTTTAAAACTTTATTCACCAACAAGCTTAAAAATTACTAAAGCTTCAAACTTTATGTATTAAAAATGCTTAAAGACCCTTAAGCTCCACGCCTTATGAGGTAGGATGGGATTACACAAACAAAATCAAAACTTTAAGGGTTAGCACAATTATATAAATATAAACTTTTATAATAAAAAGCTAAAATAAAAGATAAACTAATCTTAATAAATCAAATCTTAACCACCAAACTCTCTCAAGGAGATATGTTTCCCCAAAAACTAATTTGGGTATTAAGGTTAAAGATTTAAAATAAAAGATTTTTTTTTTTTATTTATTTATTTTTTTAATAATAAAAAGGAAATAAATCAAGGAAAAATAACAAATGAACTCCGAAAATTCCAAATATTTTTTAGAAACATCAGAAAACTGATAGAAGCTCACAGAAAAGTTTTTAGAATTTTCGGAATTAAATAAGTATTTTTTTCGATTTTTATGTTTAAAATAGAAAATAAATCAAAATAAATAGTAAACTAGTTCAAAAAAGTATAAAAAATTCACACTATCTTAAGAAAACTATGAGAAGTTACCAAAAAATCTAAAAATATTTTTTTTAACGTTTTTTACTATTTTTTTAAAATAAATTTCGAAACAGATTTTTTAGAGAAAAAGGACAGAAACAGTTTTTGATTTTTTAAAAATACTAAATCAGCTCAGAAAATTACGAAAGTTTTATGATGAAAATAAAATATATTTTTTGATTTTTTGTGAAATGGACAAGATTTTTAGATACTTTTTACTATTTTTAAGCTAAATAAAACAATAAAAACGTGAGCTTTAATCACAATAAACAAAAAAAAAACTAAACTTTTATAAAAATATAAATATGATATGTTGAGCGTGTGTACGGAGCGTATAAAATACACTCACACAATCTTAGTATAACTCAACTCTTCATGGCATATTTTTATAAAAAGTTTTATAAAAATAAAATGAAATAAAAAGGATTAAGAGATGAGAAGAATATAGAGATGCAAGAAATAAATAAAACTTTTATAAAACTAAAGAGCATAAAAATAAAATACAAGAGTTTGGGTACAAAATACAAATAAAGATTATAAAATGAGGTGAGGGAGGTGGGTATTTATAGACCCACTAGTTACAATTTGACCCCTAATAATTTTTCATAAAAGTCTCTAAACTATTTAGATCTTGGCACAAATAAAACCCTCAAAACTTGGTCCCCAAGTTGAATTTTTCTCTTTCTTTTCTTTCTTCTAATTTTCTTTTTCTTCTCTTTCTTTTTCTTCTTAATTAATTAATTCTTCGTTTGGTCTTTAAATTTTTCTTCTCTTGTCTCGATGCTTTAAATAAAATTATCATTGGTCCCGTAACTTCGTGCTCCTTCCCTTCTCGTGCTCGTTTTTGTCCACTTGTCTTCTTTTTGTCCATTTTGCAATATCCATTACCTGCACATACATAAACACAAAAACACAAATATTTATGGCTTTAGGGGTTAGTTTTTGGTCTTTTTGGTCCGGTTTTGATAATGAAAAGGTATATTTTTTTACATATACCAAAATACCTCAGACGAGAAGATTGCCGTGTCCTCACGCAATGTAATCAACTCACGCTTCTAAAAACAAAGATTTCAATCTCTTTCTACTAAACCTATGAAAAGTAGCAAAGATTCCTCAAAAGAGATTAAGAAACCCTTATTTCTAAAAACGCCCCGTTTACCTTTTAATTCACATATAGATATTACGGTTAAGCACATTCCAATTATGAGTGACGGTTTGTTGAACTTTCATGTCGATCAATAACTCCAACATTTTTCAAACGACACGTTAGGATCACGGAGTAAGAAACACAACACAACGTGAAGTGACCATACGGATAGAATACATCGTCCCTGATTTTTCACAAGTCCCCAAACTAAGCGTAAAATCGAAATCATTGTTAAATATGACTTTAGATGCTAACACTACCCATGGAAGTTACTTGTGTAATTACCGTTTGCTCCCATTTTCCTATTTTCCTCTATTTATTTTATTTTTGTGAGATCTGAATTTCTTCAAATTTCTCGTTTCGATAGGTTTTATTCCGATAAAGATATGAAGCTAAGTCGATAATTAGTTATCCATCTTCCCTCGAAAACCGTTGCACACAAGAATGAGGTCCACATCAAGGTCCTAATTTCACACGATTTAGGGAGAATATCCTTTTTATGGCGACCGAGACAACTCATCTACGAGTCCAGAGACAGAAGCTTTATTTAGACATCTCCTGGATCCAAAGTTTGGCTTAACACTATTTCAGCACATTTGCATTTTTGCAATTTTGGCCCTTGGTCTTTTCAACCACTAACTCAACGGGATTACCGTTTTATCAGAAGTCTTATTATGACTTTAGATTTTCCTCAACCTTTTTAGAAGTCCATGACAACAGGGGTACCGTCGGACATAGAAAACTTTTATGGCTTTGGATTTTTCAACTTTAATACATTTGGGCTTTATTTCATGTTAATTTTTGTGCCAAACTCTGAATCCTACGGCTTTTATAACAATAGAAACAATAGCAGCAAACTATCAGGAATTAGTTGTCTATTACACCGCAACACTGACAGTACCTTGATGTGTACCCAACTCTCATGGGCAAGGATTCTCTAAAGAAGAATAAAGAACTAACTATCGTCAAAAACTCAACATCTCTAATTATTTATTTTCAGATATGGGGTGAAACAAAAAGCCATAAGTACCTTCGATGGGCTCTAAAGAGAACCATCTACTCCATGCTTAGCATCTAAACTCATAAGTAACTCTATCATTCCTCGATCTCCGCAAATTTAAAATCCCAAATAATGAGATCCGCGGATGCTTAGCCGATAATTTTAGATTATCTATGGTTAAGGGAACAAGCTAGGGCTCAACACGCCCGGTCAAGTCAGAATTCTATTCCTACCCTCACCAGCGGAAAGTCAACAAGGTGTCAAAACATATATTAATTTAGCAAATGCTTCGTCTAATGAAATTAAGTCATGCATATTTAAAGTCACTCAGGGAAACATGCAAATTCTTGGCCTTGTGAGCTAGAATTCGCATTTTATAGCTTCTTGTCTAAGAGACTAGCAAACTTTTCAATCAAAAAGACTTTACAAAAGCTTCAAAATTTTTAAATTTTTCACAATTTTTGCACAATTTTTTTTTTCAAGTTCTAAGAAAAAACGGGGTTGCGAGAGTACACGGCAAAAAACAAGCAAGTGCGGTCAAATCAAATCGAAGATTACCCACCCCAGACTAAAATCAAACATTGTCCTCAATGTTTAAAGGTAAGGGTTCTCAACGTAAATCTAAAGCCATTGGTTAGTTATGCTAATAGATAAACGATAATCGATAAAGATTTGGATATCGGATTTCCATAAGAGCGTCGATCATGAAACTCGAGCGGAGAAAAGACAAAGCTTCGAGCACGAGAGTCTTCATGTATCGAGAAAAATCATGGACATAAACAACAACAACACTAAACACGAGAAATGGAAGAGGCGAACCTCCTCACGTCACTTATTAGAAAACATAAATAAGATAAAAGGATAAGCATGGGGTGCCTCCCACGAAGCGCTACTGTTTTTGGTCACCGAGTCGCTAGCCTGACTCGTCCCCGAATTCATTTGTCCTTGGGGAAACAAGCGGAAGGGATACCCGGATCAAAGATGGTATCCTCACTCCGGAGGGAAAGAGAAAGGGTGGGTTGGAAGGGAAAGAAAGTGTCGGGCTCAAGCACATACGGGATAACATCTCCCAAACTCACATAAGGTGTATCAAGAAAGAATGATCCATCATCCGGCGGTTTTGCGGGCGGACGTCGGGATGACGGATCAAAGAGAAACAACTCCATAGAAGAAGGGAGTCCATGGTAAAGAGAGGTGTTTCTTAAAGGCTCAAACATGAAGGCATCCAAGAGAGGATCCTTTTTTCGGAAAACTTTTGTTTTATGAATGTCTTCTTCGATGAGTATCCCAGGGTTAAAAATCTTGTCCTCGGAAAGGGACGAAATCAACGTATCATCTACGTGAAAATCCTCACGAGAAGAGGAATCACTCTCGGATAAAAAATAGTGTGGGACCTCAGTATCAATAAGCTCATCAGTCGAAATCTTCACTTCCTTTTCTTTCTTTGGGTAAAATGGATCATCGTATTCGTTTTCTTTAATCTCGGAAAGAATCGAGTCGGTGGGAGCAAGTCCATCGGTGAACTTCTCGAAGTAAATCGACGGATCTTGATATAACAAATATTCAATTTCGCGTAAGTCGGCTCTAAAATCAAAGATGTCATCCTCACTTCCCGGTGGAAGAGGATCCATGCGAGCGAGTTCATCGGCGAACTCCTCGAGAAGTAAATCAATTGAAGAATCCTTGAGCTCGGGCTTCGAAGGATTAGTAGATGGCTTAATTTCATTTTCTTTCGGAGAGAGTGAAGAGAGCATTTCTTCAATTAAACGAATATATCCCTCGATGTCGATGTCGGCATTATCAATTTCCGGTGAAACTGAATCACTTTTCAAATAAGCCTCGATTTCTTCCATGATAGAATCCTCCTCCTCAAATTTAGTGAGGGAAGAGGAAGAATCAGAAATGATTTGTGTAGAAGAAAGTTCAATATTTTCAGAAGAAGGAGTGGGATTGCCAGTCAAAGAAAACTCGACGTTCTTAAGTTCAACACAACAAACAGAAAGCGGAGGTGGGACAAGTGGTGTGCTCTTAGAGCTAGCATTTTCCACCACAACCGTTGTAGTCTCCTTTTCTAATTTCTTCTTTTGCTCAGCACGTATCGTTGATAAACTCTTAACCGTAAAACGTGAAAGGCTCGGATCAATTCTCGATGTCTTAGGCCCAACTTTTTGAACCACCAGAGGTTGGACATTTTTGGTACTTCCGTTATTAGTAGGAAATCTCGGGTCCTTTGTCACCTCGGTGTCATTAATTTTGGCCACATCATATTGGTAGGTTAAAGATTTAGAAGTATGGTTAACGTTAAATGTGACGGCTTCTTTTCCAACTCTTAAAGTGATATCTCCTTCATATACATCAATCAACGCATGGCCCGTCCTTAAGAAGCATCTTTCGAGAATGATGGGCACTCGGGGGTCGGCATCAAAATCAACGACAACAAAATCTGCGGGGAAATCGAACGTCCCCACTTTAACAAAAACATCCTCGGCTATACCGATTGGTTTTGTCGTAGTACGGTCGGCTAGCTCGAGGGTCATACACGTTGGGGTAAGTGGGGGCAATGAAAGCTTTTCATAGATTGATTTCGGCATCAAATTAATACTCGCGCCAAGATCGGCCAAGGCGGAGCACTGAATAACTCCATGAAAATCGCACGGAATGAGAAACTTGCCTGGGTCACCTAACTTTTCAGGAAGTTTCTTGAGAATAACCGCCGAACAATTCTCATTCAAAGACGTTTTTGCCAAATCCACAATTTTCTCTTTGTTACTTAATAATCCCTTTAGTGTCGAAACAAACTTAGGCATGAGAAGAAGAGCATCCGCGAAGCTAATTTCGAAGTGAAGATCTTGAAATATTTGAAAGAATTTTTCCATTTGAAGATTTGCTTGTTCGCGTTGCTTTTGATCATTCATCCTTGACGGGTACGGAAGTGTTGTTTTTGGGTTAGTCTTTTCAGCACTAACCGGAGCATCCTTAGGCTCAGTCGTCGGGACAACCGTGGGTTGGACATTCTCGGTACTCCCCTTATTAGTAGGAAGCACCGGGTCCTTTGTCACCCCGGTCTCACGGTCTACCACACGAGACGGAGAAGAAGAAATAATGGTAGGAGCCGTGGGTCCATCGTAAGCAACACCACTTCGGGTAGTGATCGCTTTCATGTCACCTCTCGGGTTAGGAATCGTATTACTCGGAAGAGTACTAGAACCCGATGGTTGAGAATAAGAAGTAGAAGCTTGATTGGCTTGAAAGAAACTAGCCATCATATTCCTCATTTCACTCATCTGCTTGTTACTCGTAGCTTCCATTTCCCTTTTGAAATCATTCCTCATACTGGTGATTTGAGTTTGCAAACTTTTAATGATATTATCGGAATTCTTCATGTAAGTTAGAAACTCGTTGTTCGGAGCAGCTTGATGAGGTGCTTGATATTGTTGTTGAGGAGGTTGTTGATAAACTTGAGGTGGAGGAGCTTGGTAGTTTTGATTACCATGATTAACATTAGCTCCTCGGTTTTGATTGTAAGATTGGTTTTGATAACGGTTTTGGTTTTGTTGAGGAACGGGTGCAAAACCGGGTGGTCCCATTTGGTTGGCACGGTATCCTTGGTTCTGATGTTGAACCGGATTAGCAGATGCTACGGAAGCATTTCTGAGATCGCCATCGGTGGCTTGACAATTATAGTACGGATGAGGACCACCGCAAATAACACATGTTTCGGTAACGGCTTTGACTGGTTCGGATTTCAAATTCTTAAACTCTCTCATCATCGAATTAATAGCATGAGTAAGGTCAGTCAGCCCACTTAACTCACTCCTCTGAACGTAGTTATCATTAGTAGCGATCTTAGAAACAACCGGACGGTTTCTAGACGAGAAAACTTTTGACTTATTTTCGATTATCGTTCTAATATCGGCGGGCATACGACTCAAGATGTTACCACCGGCGGCTGCGTTAAGCGAATCTTGATCGGACGGAGTAAGAGCATTATAGAACGTATCAATCAGATGAAGATCGGTAAAACCGTGATTTGGGCATTTTCGCAAAAGTTCTTTAAATCTATCCCATGCTTCTCCAAAACTTTCATCGAATTTTTGTTGAAAATTAATGATTTGATTTCGTAACATTTTAATTTTCGAAGGAGGAAAGAATTGATTCACAAACTTCTTAGAAAGATCGGCCCATGTTGTAATTGATTGAGGGGGTTCTTTTTCGAGCCAAGTCTGGGCGGCCCCCTCAAGGGAAAATGGAAATAATCTCAATTTAACTGACTCATGAGTGACCCCCCGAAAGTTTATCGTAGAAGCAACTTGATTAAACCAACGGAGGTGTGCGTGGGGCTCCTCATGATCCAAACCACAAAAAGGTTTATTTGAAACCAATTGAATCAAATTTGTTTTTAGTTCAAAATTCTCGGTATCAAGTGGTGGAATAACGATAGCATCACCGTAGCCGTCTACGGGAGCTTGAAGTAACTCGATCATCGTTCGAGTATCTGCCATGACGACGGGTTCTTCAACGATAGTACGTAACTCGGGTACGTCTATTCTACGATTGCGATTACGTCGTGATTGAGAACGAGTGCGCATGCACTAAAAATTAAAAAATCAAAAAGTGAAAAATAATTTTGAAAAAGGAAAATCTTTTTGGTTTTTATATTTAGAAAACTTTGAAAACACAATATTTTTGTAACCTTCGCGTCAACCGGTGCTAGGTAGCTCCCAAAAGTACGCGCAGCGGAGCGGGAACGAAGAGTGGATCGTTCTTCAGTCTGCAATTTAATGTCAAGACTTTCCTTATACCCCGTGTATAAGTTGTACTTCTGAGGTGAGCCGACGTAACAATTGACGTTTCAGTTTGTTTTGTTGGTTTTTTACTTTTTATGGTTTTGTAAACACTCTAGGAAGAATGTTTTGGTGTTTTTAGATGTTTTTTGGGTTTTTGAAAAATTTATATTTACAAAAACAACGGTAACTTCACTCGGGGAAGGATCTTCAAATGCACGCGATTCGAGACGGAAATACGAAAATTCACTACAAGCCCTCCCCGGCAGCGGCGCCAAAAATTGATTCGATAAAAATCAATAATATAGAAGTTTGTAGTATTACGGGTAAGTCAAACGTGTTAGGTTTGAGCACCGAGATCGTTCCGAACGAGGGTTGAATGGAATTTCCAACTCACGTCGCGATTATCGGGATTTGAATGTGTTAAAAAGGATTTTGAGGATTTCTAAACTACGGGGCAAGCAATAATAATAAAAGGCATATAAATCGACTAATCCTAAGGTGCAAACAAGTAATCTCAATTAAGTACGCAAATTAAACTAAAGACGAAAATTACTTTATGCAAAAAAAAACGTATTCTAAAATGCAAATTAATCTATTTTAACCCCTAAAAGTTATCAAATATTTCTCTACAACTAAAAATGTGATTTAAAAATTATCTAAAATTTAAAACTATTTTTTTTTTTTTGGTTTTTGATTTTTGATTTTTTTTGAAAATAGCGAAATATATATAATTTTTTTTTACTTTTTAATTTTTTTTTTAAGAGATTTTTAAAAACTAAGTTAACTAATTAAAGTTTAAACTAAGATTCAAATGGCAAACTACAACTAGTGACGATGAATATTAAGCTACAATATGACAATAAAAGACTTAACAAACATAAGACGAATAATTAAACATAACGTTAAACTAAGATTCTAAGCTAAAAATGATAAAAAGTTAAGAGAATAAAACCCGGTGATGAAACGAGAGGAATAAAACCACCCGATCTTATAAGCACAAATTAATACAAAAGTTTACAACTTTATTAATCTTATCCACTAATTAGTAAGTAAAGTTTAAAACTTTAATCACCAACAAGCTTAAAAATTACTAAAGCTTCAAACTTTATGTATTAAAAATGCTTAAAGACCCTTAAGCTCCACGCCTTATGAGGTAGGATGGGATTACACAAACAAAATCAAAACTTTAAGGGTTAGTACAATTATATAAATATAAACTTTTATAATAAAAAGCTAAAATAAAAGATAAACTAATCTTAATAAATCAAATCTTAACCACCAAACTCTCTCAAGGAGATATGTTTCCACAAAACTAATTTGGGTATTAAGGTTAAAGATTTAAAATATAAGATTTTTTTTTTTAATAATAAAAAGGAAATAAATCAAGGAAAAATAACAAATGAACTCCGAAAATTCCAAATAATTTTTAGAAACATCAGAAAACTGATAGAAGCTCACAGAAAAGTTTTTAGAATTTTCGGAATTAAATAAGTATTTTGTTCGATTTTTATGTTTAAAATAGCAAATAAATCAAAATAAATAGTAAACTAGTTCAAAAAAATATGAAAAATTCACACTATCTTAAGAAAACTATGAGAAGTTACCAGAAAATATAAAAATATTTTTTTAACGTTTTTTACTATTTTTTTAAAATAAATTTCGAAACAGATTTTTTAGAGAAAAAGGACAGAAACTGTTTTTGATTTTTTAAAAATACTAAATCAGCTCAGAAAATTACGAAAGTTTTATGATGAAAATAAAATATATTTTTGGATTTTTTGTGAAAAGGACAAGATTTTTAGAGACTTTGTACTATTTTTAAGCTAAGTAAAACAATAAAAACGTGAGCTTTAATAAAAAAAAACAAAAAAAAAACTAAACTTTTATAAAAATATAAATATGATATGTTGAGCGTGTGCACGGAGCGTATAAAATACACTCACACAATCTTACTATAACTCAACTCTTCATGGCATATTTTTATAAAAAGTTTTATAAAAATAAAATGAAATAAAAAGGATTAAGAGATGAGAAGAATATAGAGATGCAAGAAATAAATAAAACTTTTATAAAACTAAAGAGCATAAAAATAAAATACAAGAGTTTGGGTACAAAATACAAATAAAGATTATAAAATGAGGTGAGGGAGGTGGGTATTTATAGACCCACTAGTTACAATTTGACCCCTAATAATTTTTCATAAAAGTCTCTAAACTATTTAGATCTTGGCACAAATAAAACCCTCAAAACTTGGTCCCCGAGTTGAATTTTTCTCTTTCTTTTCTTTCTTCTATTTTTCTTTTTCTTCTCTTTCTTTTTCTTCTTAATTAATTAATTCTTCGTTTGGTCTTTAAATTTTTCTTCTCTTGTCTCGATGCTTCAAATAAAATTATCATTGGTCCCGTAACTTCGTGCTCCTTCCCTTCTCGTGCTCGTTTTTGTCCACTTGTCTTCTTTTTGTCCATTTTGCAATATCCATTACCTGCACATACATAAACACAAAAACACAAATATTTATGGCTTTAGGGGTTAGTTTTTGGTCTTTTTGGTCCGGTTTTGATATCGAAAAGGTATATGTTTTTACATATACCAGGTATTAAAGGTTTAGGAGAGTTTGATTCATTTGGACAAATTCTAGTGTTAAAGTTTGAATTTTGCTTGTACTTTTGTGTTTAGGATCATCATATGTGTTTATGTTTTGAATTGGAAGGCTTAAATAATTGTGGTTTGGTTGTTTTTGATTGATAAAGTGGTTATTTTTGAAGTTTGTACGAAGCGAGTTGAGTCTCGGATAGTTTGTTCCTCAAAGCGAGTTGCTTTGTTATTGGATGCGAGTTGGTACATGCGACTTGGCTGTTTAGCGAGTTGATTTTTATGCGACTTGGGTTCTAAGCGAGTTGTTTCTTTAAGCGACTTGAGATCTAAAGCGACTTAGCTATTAAGCGAGTTGTAAAGATAGCGAGTTAATTTAAGCGACTTGGTGTTCAAGCGAGTTGATTGAGTTGCGAGTTGATACTAAAGCGAGTTGGCTATTTAGCGACTTGATTCATTAGCGTGTTGACAGCGTTGCGAGTTGATGCTAATGCGACTTGGCTATTTAGCGAGTTGATTGCTTAAGCGAGTTGATAATTAAGCGAGTTGTGTGGTTAGCTACTTGTTCATTTAGGCTTGTTACTTCTTCGTGATACATTCTTACGGTTGTTCTTTTGGTTTAGTAAAATCACGTGAAAGAATCAATTTCCCGGTTTAATCAAAGAATAGTAAAATCCCGTAGAGCTTGAAACACGTCTACCAACGTTCCTACTATCATCTCCACTGTCGCCGAAGATGTTCAAGCAGCTGGTTCAGATACTCGTCCACCCATGCTTGACAGAACTGACTACGACTCTTGCGCTCAAAGAATCAGATTGTACTGTCTTGGAAAGGAAAACGGGGTCAACATTCTCAAATCGATTGATGAAGGACCGTATAGAGTTGAGACTACTAGAGACATAATTGATACAGCTGAAGATGGAACAATGATCTATGGAATAGACAGACCAAAGACGTATGATGAGCTCAATGATAAGGATAAGAAGAGATTCGATGCGGATATCAGGGCTTCTAACATCATATTGCAAGGTCTTCCAAAAGACATCTACAAGTTTATCAATCACAACACTGAAGCAAAGGCTGTATGTGATAATGTCAAGATGCTTCTTTCTGGTTCTGAATTAACCATGGAAGACATAGAATCACAACTCTATGATGAATTTGAGCACTTCAAGATGAAACCAGATGAGAGTGTCTATGAGTATTACGTGAGATTCCACAAGCTTGTTAATGACATGAGGAACATCAAAATGACTATGCCAAACATTCAGTTGAACTCAAAGTTTGTGAACAACATGAATCCCGAATGGCACAAGTTTGTCACCTCTGTGAAGCTAACCAAAGGATTGAAGAATACAAACTATGAGCAACTCTATGCCTTCCTTCTTCAGAATGAGAGACATGCCATGTTTGAAAAGAGGATTCTTGAACAATTCAAAACAAATCCAAGAGAAACAAGCTCATCAAATGATTCAACTGCCTTCTACTCAAACATTGGGATTACCACTAAAGCTTCACAAGTTATACCCATGGGTGATGGAACTCACAAACTCATTCCCGATCCAATGTTCAAACAAGCTGATGCTGATGCACACGTGGGTAACTTCATTAATCAACTGGCTCTCCTGATTAGTCAAAACATGAACTCTCTCCCACAAACCAACAATAACCTCAGAACAGCATCTAATCCACACAATCAAGCCACTGTCAGAGAAGGGAAGGTTATAGTACAACCAGTTCAAGAAAGGCAGTATGAACAAGGAAGACGTGGAGTTGGTAGAGGCTATGTGACAAATCAGAACAAGGGAAGGAATGGAAATCAGGGACAAGTCAAGACGATCAAGTGTTACAACTGTGGAGGTGAGGGACACATTGCAAGGAACTGCACATCGCCAAAACGCCCTCAGAATGCTGAATACTTCAGGGATAAGATGTTGCTTGTTCAAGCCCAGGATAATGGTGTAGCTTTGGATGAAGAAGAGTTGTTATTTCTTGCTGAGGGAAATGCCAAGACGTATGATGCAGATGTGGATGAGCAGCCAATTCAGGAGATAGGCCATAATCATCAGAATGCCTTTCAAGTAGCTGATTGTGATGCATACGACTCTGATGTTGATGATGGACCTACAGCACAAACAATTTTCATGGCTAGCATTTCTCCAATGGTCTCTCCTAAGGTCTCTTCTTCACCACAAGCTGGACCATCCAAAGACAAAATCATCTCAGACGTATTAAAATTATATGATGAAGTTGATTGATTCGCTCGGGAAACCAATTATAGAAGTTTGTAGTATATGGGTAACTCAAACGTGTTAGGTTTGAGCACCGAGATCGTCCGAACGAGGGTTGAATGCAATTTTCAACTCACGTCGCGATTATCGGGATTTGAATGGGAAAAGGGGATAATATGATGTTTTCTAAACTACGGGGCAAGGGAAGCATAAAAGGGAAATTACACTACGGGGAATCCTAAATACGCGAATAAAACTAAAATGTAATAAATGAAACGTAAATAAAATGCAACTACGTCTAATCTAAATCCTAAATATGATCTAAAATTATTTTTAAACTAAAAATCCAATTTGAAAATTGAATAAGAATTAAAACTAATTTTTATTATTTTTCTTGATTTATTTTGAATTAAAAACTAATTTAAGACATTTAAAATAGACTTGAAATACTAAAAATTAGGAAAACAAGCTAGAAAATTACAAAACTATTTTTCAAAAATCTTAAATAACCAAAAATAATTTTCAGAACTGAATCACATTTTTTTGACTTTTTCTCTATTTATTATGATTTTAATACTATTTAAAACTAATTAAATTCTAGAAAATACTAATTAAGCTAAGAAAATTATGGAAAAATACTTTTTATAACTATTTTATTTTTCTAAAACTGTGAATATTGAAATTTTATTTTTTAGACCTTTTTCTGAATTATTTGTATTAAATGCTAATTAAAAGTGCTTAAAACTTAATTTAAATGCAGAAAAATATCAAAAGAACATGCAAAAATATGAAAACTTCCAGAATAATATAAAATAATACTAAGATGCAGGGAAAAATAACAGAAATAACTTTGGAGATCAGGAACTATGATTTGGGCATACTACTTGCAAGAATATAAGCACTTGTAAATAAGCTAAAATCTAACCATAAGCTACCAGAAGCTCAAACTATCCTAAACTAACCAAAACTAGCCTACTGCAACTGGAATGGATCTATTTAGCACAGGATTAAAGCAATTAGCACTAAAACAGATTCTAACCATCCAATGCCAAACGACCCTAATGTACCTACTTTAAGCCCTTATTAAGCCAGCTTATAAAAATCACAAAAATAAACTAAAATCACCATATTACCAATCACCAGCCAAAGTGCTAGTTCCTAAAATTTTAGCTTCTAAGGACTTAATATGACGAAATTAAAAATCAAAACTAAAAGGAAATTAGGACTACTAGATTTTTAATGCAGAAACCAAACAGCCCCCTAATGGGCAACTTTGAGTACAAATTTAGCTTATATATAAAATTCCTAAAAATAAAATAAAAATAGCATGATGACAACCACCAACCAAAGAGCTAATAACCAGAATTTTAGCCTAAAAGGATCTAATATGAAGATTTTAAAAATATAAAAGTAGAAGCAATTTGCAAGTTAAAATGGATTTTTGACTTTTTTAGAAACTTGTTGTTTTGACTTTTATGAACTTGAACAGCTTATGATTTGCTTATAAATGTTGTTTTAAGCTAAAATTACACCTAATAATGCAACCTATAGTGATCCTATATCTAAATGCAAGTGAATCTAATCCTTGATCAAACTGATGTGCTAGTTAAACTTAATTAAGACTATATTTGACTATCAGTATGTTCTAGTGAAAAATAATGGTGCTAATGTCTTAATTGAACCTAAATGGACTTACTACACTTAATCTAACTATTGATACAACCTATAACTCAGCTAAGTTATCTGATCCAAACACCACTTTTTGTCACTGTTAAGGTATTTAGTTACTCAACTTACTAATCCAAGCAATAATCAAACCAAATACAGCTTCTAACTTCTAAATTATATCTAATGGGTGCAAAGAGAACAACCTATATCTACTTAAGCTATGATAAACAAAATCTGCAGTAAAACTCAGTAGTAACAGGAATATATTTCTAATGACAAAATCAAGCTAAAGCAGATGCAAGACTTAATCAAACAAGTGTAATCATGCAGGATTAAACTAAAACAAACACAGTTTTACTCGAAACTAAGTAGCCTACTCTACTGATTCAAAACTGGGAAATATTTTTAAGACTTACAAGAGGTCCTGCCACGATGGCATGCACTAAAATTCAAGTACCACTATCCTAAACCATTAACTAATCCAAATTCATCCCATATCCAGATCCATCACACCAATTCAGCAGATCAGCACCATTCAATCATATTGATTCTGAATTTGACTTATATTTACTGGGTGAAATTCAAGAGTAGATACTGAGTAGGTGTAAGATTAAGCTATCAGGAAACTTATAAAACTTAGAAAATCATTAATCAACAACTGAATTCAAGACTTAAAACAGAAATTTAACACAATGAGATATTAAGCTAAAATTACTTCATTAATGAAACTTGAGTACAAAGATGGAATGACTGAATTTAAACTAAAAACATTGAAAACATTTAAAAACTATTAAAAACTACACTACTACTCTACTCCTACTCTACATACATTTCTCTGTGAATGAAGGGCCTTTTTATAGGCGAGCTAAGGCCTTGGAAGGATCCAGAAGGCTGAGATATGTGCTTTCTCTGAGTCATTTATCACCATTAGATCAATCCCATTTGCAATCCTTTCATCTAAGCCCTTGGATAATTTAAGCCATGCACCCCAATCAGAAGCCAGGGAGAGATGTGGATTGCCAACCTGGCATTCCCATTGTGTCAGCATGTCAGATGCAAGTACAATTATACCCCTAATTAGTTAATTTTGATCAATTAGACTGAAGGGTATTTTAGGGTTCTAACTCTTGGGTTTGGGGATTTGGGGGTAAACTGATTTGGCGGGTGGGTTTTTTTTTAATGTATTTTGATTTGTTTTGACCCATTGACCGGGTTTATGTGGTAACCGGTTTTGGACCGGGTATGGTTTGGTTAGTGATTGGGCTTGGCTTATTTTGGGCCAAAGTATAGTTTAGGACTTAGGATATGATATGAACCCATGTAGAAATATAAGGACCAAAAGTGTACAAACTGAAATTCCAGGGGCCACAAGTGTAAATCTAAAAATGTGATCCAAGGGCTAATCTTGTCAATCTTCAATAATCCAAGGACTACTTGTGTAATTTTCTGACACTCAAGGGTAGATTCTGTCAAATGCTCAAAGTTGAGGGACTGATTTTGCCAATTCTCAAATATTGATCATATCTTTCACAAATCATCCTCTCAGCATAGAAATCTTCACAGATGCACAATTCTGACCTTCCAGCTCAGCTTTAGCACTCTTCGTCTCTCGTGCTCGGGTTTTTGTCTGATTTGGATAACTTTTGGGTGTTTTATCATATCCGTACCTGCACAAGAAAAAACTCAAGAAAACAGCAAATATTAGCAATAAACGGCTCTTTCTTGGTTATTTTGGTTCTGATTTGATAAAGAAATGATATGTGTTTTTGCACATATCAAAATACCCCAGACGAGACCATTGTCGTGTCCTCACGCAATGCAATCAACTCATGCTTCTAAAACTAAGGATTTCAATCTCTTTCTACTAAACCTATGAAGAAGTAGCAAAGATGTTGGATCGATATACTTTAATCAAACTATCTTAACTAGCTTGTCAAGGTTTAATAACCTCGGATAAATCCTAAGTTATTAACAAAGAAACACTGAGCAATCTTTATCAAGTACGCGGAATTTACTTAACAAAGCTAAGAAGAATAACCTTTTATTATAAACTCTAAATCTGCTTATTATGCAGATACTCTAATACAACTCTAAGATAATCGAACTTCTCTCTAAAACACTAATTAACTTGTGAATTCGTAAACTCTAAAACTCATAGACTCATACATCTAATGCCAATCTAGGAGTCCTTTTATAGGCTCAAGGATATCCTAGTCGGTTTTCAATTGATAGCCTTGTACGACAAGTAATCTAAACATAGAATACAATACTTTCCCTAAACGAATAAAAGTTCTTTTGTTCTTGCAGTACTTTGACTTTTAGGTGCAGTACTTTGACTTTGTCTTTAGCAGTACTTTGACTCTTTGACTTTTCCTAGTACTTTGCAGCTTACAGTACTTTCATATCTTCAGTACTTTCATGTCTTCAGCACTTTCATATCCCAACAAAAGATTCCTCAAAAGAGATTAAGAAACCCTTAATTCTAAAAACGCCCCGTTTACCTTTTATTTCACATATAGATATTACGATTAAGCACATTCCGATTATGAGTGACGGTTTGTTGAAGTTTCATGTCGATCAATAACTCCAACATTTTTCAAACGACACGTTAGGATCACGGAGTAGGAAACACAACCCAGCGTGAAGTGACCATACGGATAGAATACATCGTCCCTGATTTTTCACAAGCTCCCAAACTAAGCGTAAAATCGAAATCATTGTTAAATATGATTCTACATGCTAACACTACCCATGGAAGTTACTTGTGTAATTACCTTTTGCTCCCATTTTCCTATTTTCCTCTAGATTTTTTTATTTTTGTGAGAAATGAATTTCTTCAAATTTCTCGTTTCGATAATTTTTATTCCGATAAAGATATGAAGCTAAGTCGCTAATTAGTTATCCATCTTCCCTCGAAAACCGTTGCACACAAGAATGAGGTCCACATCAAGGTCCTAATTTAACACGATTTAGGGAGATATCTCCCGGATTCAAAGTTTGGCTTAACACTTATTTCAGCACATTTGCATTTTTGCAATTTAGGCCCTTGGTCTTTTCAACCACTAACTCAATGGGATTACCGTTTTATCAGAAGTCTTATTATGACTTTGGATTTTCCTCAACCTTTTTAGAAGTCCATGACAACGGGGGTACCGTCGGACATAGAAAACTTTTATGGCTTTGGATTTTTCAACTTTAATACATTTGGGCTTTATTTCATGTTAATTTTTGTGCCAAACTCCGAATCCTACGGCTTTTATAACAATAGAAACAATAGCAGCAAACTATCAGGAATCAGTTGTCTATTACACCGCAACACTGACAGTACCTTGATGTGTACCCAACTCTCATGGGCAAGGATTCTCTAAAGAAGAATAAAGAACTAACTATCGTCGAAAACTCAACATCTCTAATTATTTATTAACAAATATGGGGTGAAACAATCTTGTGGGAACAAAAAGTCATAAGTACCTTCGATGGGCTCTAAAGAGAACCATCTACTCCACGCTTAACATCTAAACTCATAAGTAACTCTATCATTCCTCGATCTCCACAAATTTAAAATCCTAAATAATGAGATCCCCGGATGCTTAGCCGATAATTTTTAGATTATCTATGGTTAAGGGAACAAGCTAGGGCTCAACACGCCCGGTCAAGTCAGAATTCCATTCCTACTCTCACCAGCGGAAAGTCAACAAGGTGTCAAAACATATATTAACTTAGCAAATGTTTCGTCAAATAATCTCAAGTCTCGCATTTTTAAAGTCACTTATTAGAAACTAGCAAATTCTTGTTTAAGCTTCGCATGTATAAAATCACTTAGAGAGACTTGCAAATTCTTGGCCTTGTGAGCTAGAATCGCATTTTATAGCCTCTTGTCTAAGCAATTAGCAAAGGCTATTTCAAGAAAAACGCATATTTAAAGTAACTTCTAAGAGACTAGCAAAACTTTTCGATCATAAAACTAACAAAAGCTTACAAAAAATTTTAAATTTTCTCATTTTTGCACAATTTTTTATTTTCTTAAGGAAAAACGGGGTTGCGAGAGAAACACGACAAAAAATAAGCAAGTGCGGTCAAATCAAATCGAAGATTACCCACCCCAGACTAAAACGAAACATTGTCCTCAATGTTTAAAGGCAAGGGTATCAACGAAAATCTAAAAGCCGTTTATTAAGTATGCTAGAAGATAAACGTTAGTCGATAAGATTAGGATATCGGATTTCCAGCAGCATCGATCATGAAACTCGAGTGGAGAAAAGACAAACTTCGAGCACGAGAGTCTTCATATCGATGAAATCCTAGACAAAACATCACAAACAACCAAACACGAGAAATCGAAAAGGCTAAACCCTTCAAGTAACTTATTAGACAAAATAGAAAGAAGATAGAGATAAGCATGGGGTGCCTCCCACGAAGCGCTACTGTTTTTGGTCACCGAGTCGCTAGCCTGACTCGTCCCCGAATTCATTTGTCCTTGGGGAAACAGGCGGAAGAGATACCAGGGTCAAAAACGGTATCCTCACTCCGGAGGGAAAGAGAATGGGTGGGTTGGGAGGGAAAGAAAATGTCGGGCTCCAGCACAAATGGTATAACATCTCCCAAACTCACATAAGGTGTATCAAGAAAGAGTGATCCATCATCCGGTGGTTTTGCGGGTGGACGTCGGAATGACGGATCAAAGAAAAATGACTCCATAGAAGAAGGGAGTCCATGGTATAGAGAATTGTTACTTGAAGATTCAAACATGAAGGCATCCAAAAGGGGATCCTTTTCTCGAATAACGGTTTTAGCATAAAGCTCATCTATGAATATCCCAGGTTTAAAAATTTTGTCTTCACATGTCGGCTTAATGGGATAGGTGATGGTGGACTCGTCAGAGAGAGGAGAGTCAAGAAAACCATCAAGAACAACCATATCCCCCACGGGATCATTAACAACATCCTCAATACCCGGTGGTATCAAGTCATCAAAAGCATCCTCAATGATCGAGTCACTTGTAGGAGTATCGGATATCTTGTTCAAAACTTTACTCATATCTCCATCGAAGTAGAATCGCTCAAGAATCGGAGGATAAACAACGGTAGTGGGACTGCCACTAATCTCTTCATCAAATCGGAAAGTCTCAAGCACGGGCGAGAAGTCACTATCTTTAACGGAGATAGGATGCGAACTTGAATTAGCATTTAAGGCTTCAATCTTAGAAATGAGAAGATAAACATTCGACAATGTTTCACGTAATGCTCCATCCTCGATCTGAATATCATCGGGCTCAATCTCTTCATCTTCTGGCTCAAAATCATTAACTTCTTCTATGTGAACAGGCTCAGAAGGTAAGTCGTCGACAAAATCGATGTCTCCATAAGAATCATTATCGGAATCGGAGAACACCTCAACATGATCATCAACCTCTTCCAAAAGAACGTCACTTCTCTCAACCGGCGTGAGTGAAGGGGAAGGGTCGGAAATGAAAGGCTCAGAAACGGGAATGGGATTATATTTTGAAGTTTCCGGAGGTGGGACAAGTGGTGTGCTCTTAGAGCTAGCAATTTCCACCACTTCCGTTGTGGTCTCCGTTTCTTTCTATTTAGAAATCATTTTAAGCTCATAATTTCGTTCTGTTTTGTTGTAACTTGACGAACTCGTAACGACGAATCGTGAAAGATAAGGATCGATTCTAGAATTCTTCGGATGAGAGTCGAGAGTACAAACGGGAGTCACCTCGGGTTCAGAAATATGTTCCATCTCTCTTACCGGAGAGGAAGTAGGAATTGAGGGTTCATCAAGCTTATATTTCAAAATTTTCGACAAGGCTTCAAATTTTTCAACGTTGTTAAGAAAAATACGACGTTCAAAGAAATCGTCTCCGTAATCCCCGGTGGGTTCTTCCAAAGGGCAACACATACAAGATTCGCGATAAAATCCACACCCTTTGCAAAAACAATGTTCACAAATTGAATCATCTTTTAATAAATCTCTACAATTAAAGCAATAAGGTTGAAAGAAATTTTGAGACTCCATGAGAATTAATCATAAAAGAGGGATAAAAGGAAAGAATTATCAAATCAGAGGGTAAAGAAGAATATTTTTGGGTTTTTAAAACAAATTTTGAAAAGGAAAATCTTTTTGGGTTTTTATAATTAAGAAATCTTTGAAAACACAATCTTTTTGTAACCTTCGCGTCAACCGGTGCTCGGTAGCTCCCAAAAGTACGCGCAGCGGAGCGGGAACGAAGAGTGGATCGTTCTTCAGTCTGCAATTTAATGTCAAGACTTCCGTTTACCCCGTGTATAGGTTGTACTTCTGAGGTGAGCCGACGTAACAATTGACGTTTCAGTTTCTTTTGTTGGTTTTTTAATTTTTTTGGTTTTGTAAACACTCTAGGAAGAATGTTTTGGTGTTTTCAGATGTTTTTGGGTTTTCGAAAAAGATTTATACACAAAAACGACGGTAACTTCACTCGGGGAAGGATCTTCAAATGCACGCGATTCGAGACGGAATACGAAAACTCACTGCATGCCCTCCCCGGCAGCGGCACCAAAAATGATTCTTAGGAAATAGATCAATAATAAGAGTTTGTAGTATATGGGTAACTTAAACGTGTTAGGTTTGAGCACCGAGATCGTTCCGAACGAGGGTTGAATGGAATTTTCAACTCACGTCGCGATTATCGGGATTTGAATGGGAAAAGGGGATAATATGATGTTTTCTAAAATACGGGGCAAGGGAAGCATAAAAGGGAAATTACACTACGGGGAATCCTAAATACGGGAATAAAACTAAAATGTAATAAATGAAACGTAAATAAAATGCAACTACGTCTAATCTAAATCCTAAATATGATCTAAAATTATTTTTAAACTAAAAATGCAATTTGAAAATTAAATAAGAATTGAAACTAATTTTTATGATTTTTCTTGATTTATTTTGAATTAAAAACTAGTTTAAGACATTTAAAATAGACTTGAAATACTAAAAATTAGGAAAACAAGCTCGAAAATTACAAAAATATTTTTAAAAAATCTTAAATAACCAAAAAGAATTTTCAGAACTGGAATCACATTTTTTTCACTTTTTCTCTACTTATTATGAATTTAATACTATTTAAAACTAATTAAAATTCTAGAAAATACTAATTAAGCTAAGAAAATTATGGAAAAATACTTTTTATAACTATTTTATTTTTCTAAAACTTTGAAAATTGAAATTTTATTTTTTAGACCTTTTTCTGAATTATTTGTATTAAATGCTAATTAAAAATGCTTAAAACTCAATTTAAATGTAGAAAAATATCAAAAGAACATGGAAAAATATGAAAACTTCCGGAATAATATAAAATAATACTAAGATGCAGGGAAAAAATAACATAAATAACTTTGGAGATCAGGAACTATGATTTGGGCACACTACTTGCAAGAATAAGCACTTGTAAATAAGCTAAAATCTAACCATTAGCTACCAGAAGCTCAAACTATCCTAAACTAACCAAAACTAGCGTACTGCAACTGGAATGGATCTATTTAGCACATGATTAAAGCAATTAGCACTAAAACAGATTCTAACCATCCAATGCCAAACGGCCCTAATGTACCAACTTTAAGCCCTTATTAAGCCAGCTTATAAAAATCACAAAAATAAACTAAAATCACCATATTACCAATCACCAGCCAAAGTGCTAGTTCCTAAAATTTTAGCTTCTATGGACTTAATATGACGAAATTAAAAATCAAAACTAAAAGGAACTTAGGACTACTAGATTTTTAATGCAGAAACCAAACAGCCCCCTAATGGGCAACTTTGAGTACAAATTTAGCTTATATAGAAAATTCCTAAAAATAAAATAAAAATAGCATGATGACAACCACCAACCAAAGAGCTAATAACCAGAATTTTAGCCTAAAAGGATCTAATATGAAGATTTTAAAAATATAAAAGTAGAAGCAATTTGCAAGTTAAAATGGATTTTTGACTTTTTTAGAAACTTGTTGTTTTGAATTTTATGAACTTGAACAGCTTATGATTTGCTTATAAATGTTGTTTTAAGCTAAAATTACACCTAATAATGCAACCTATAGTGATCCTATATCTAAATGCAAGTGAATCTAATCCTTGATCTAACTAATGTGCTAGTTAAACTTAATTAAGACTATATTTGACTATCAGTATGTTCTAGTGAAAAATAATGGTGCTAATGTCTTAATTGAACCTAAATGGACTTACTACACTTAATCTAACTATTGATTCAACCTATAACTCAGCTAACTTATCTGATCCAAACACCACTTTTTGTCACTATTAAGGTATTTAGTTACTCAAATTACTAATCCAACCAATAATCACACCAAATACAGCTTCTGTTACACCTCCAAATTTGGTTTAGTGGAAGTATACGTGTCATTTGGGAGCGTTACGAAAATTGGTGAATCATAACACAAGCAATAAAGAACGGAATACATTTTTCGTTTAATTTTATAAAATATTTTAAACATTTTCTTACAATATTGTTTAGATAAATGGGCACATCCCATAAGTTCAGTGGTCCCAATATAAAAACATCGTTTTTGTGTAAAAAAACTTCTTTAGAAATTACTACGACCATTTATCCGCCTCTTGCCTTGCATCCATGATCACAACTAAGCATCTGAGAAAATATGCTAAAAAGGTCATCTAAAAGCTGGTGAGTTCATAGGTTTAAGTTAAAATAGTAAGTTTGGACCAAAAGCAAAGTCATATAATCATTACAACGAATATAATGATATATGGATGAATGTCTATTACGTTAGCTCTAAGTTCATGCAACCGATACTACGACAGTTTCTGTATGCTAATAGATGTCATACAATATAGGGGCCCATAGCGAGTGTTTTGTCCCTCAACACTCGATTCCGACATGATATACGTTTCGCCTTGGCCTAAGCATGGCCAACCGAACGGAGGAGTCACCCTCAATAGATCTATTTATAACATTCGCGTTTCCCAATGGGGAATTGACGGTTCATGAAAAAGGGCATTCTCTAGGGACATAAGGGCTTAGGCTAAACCACGTAATAGTAATCATGTAATAGTTTAGGTCCATAAAAGGTTTTGCATATTTCTCACCCCAAAATGTATAAAACAATTTACCAAGTAAAAGAAGGGCTATGAAACTCACCTTAGCAAAAGTGCAATCGAAAAGTGGGATCAGTGATTGTTGTGAAGCGGCACCGACACGCGACCTAGATAAGGAGGGCAATGTTTTAGTTCATTGTTTTAAGTATTGCTTACTCAAAATAGTTTAATTGTATTAAAACTAAACTTTTGTTTGTAAAAGTTATAAAAATGATTTTACTAGTAAGTATATGAAATATATATACTTTTCATGTAGACACTATAATCTGATTTTGAGATTCAAGTTTTGATTTGAAAAATAATTACAACATTCCACTAGTAAGTATACAAACGTGTATATACTTATTCAAAGTTGACACAATTGGTTTTGTCAAAAGCAAATTATTAGTTTGTTTATTTTCTAATTTGTATTTAGAAAATACTTGAGTTAAGTTTGAAGAATTTTAAATTTAATACAAGATGAAATGATATAATGGTATCTATTTATTGATCACAGCTTGTTCTTAATATATAATCCTTTACGTGAGATTTTCTTGACATATATTTGTTTACTTATTGTCGTTAAACATTGTTGTAGACATTATTAAGTGTAGCATGTTCTAAGGCACTTGTTGTCGCATAAAATAACTTTGCACTTGTTTACTTGTTATCTTATATATGTATATGAGGTAGGAGGGTTCGGATGAGTGACTAATAAGTTGGGTTTTTATGGTTGATTTCTAGTTTCATGTTACATCGTTTTATTTTGTAAACTCGTTTACTACCATAAATTGAATACCCTGAAACTGACATGGGTTGTGGTCCGATGTTTAAAGTGATAGGGAAGCCGGATTGGGCCTAGGCCCGAAGTGGGTTTTGGACCAAGAAAAGCTTTAGCCTTTGATTAGCCCATTTCACCCTTATGGTAATTCATGGGCTGCGGCCCAAAGGTGGTACAGAAAACAAGGATTATAGCTAAAATGGACTTAAGATGAAGAAATTAAAAATCAAAACTAAAAGGGGATTGGGCATATGGGATTGATGCAACAGGTTATGGGACAGAAAAGGATTAATAGCAGACCTGAATAAAGCACTATATAAGCATCTAAGGGACCTAAAAAGCTAAAGAGGCAAAGAAGCAACCTAAGTATAGACCTAAAACAATAAATCAAATAAGCATTAAACTAGAATTAAAGGAACAAATAGCACTATGTGAAGGCTGTTAAGACAGCAGCTAAGGGACAGAAAAGCAGGCTTGAAATAAGCATCTAGATAAGCTACAATGGGCTTCTACAAGCTAAAACTAACCTTGGAGCTGTTTTTGACATAGAAAATTGACTGCAAATCAGACCTTCTTGGGATAGAATGACCAACTTAAAAAATCATATGCAACTCACAACTTGACTACAAAACTTGAACTATTGATTGCTAACTCTCTAATCACAACAACTGAAACTATAGCACTCAAATTCAAATGGACAGAATGATTAAATTACCGAAAACATACATTAGCCAAACACCCCTTTAAGACTTCAATATTGCAATTAACTCTTGAGATTTGTGGAAAAACTAAGCTGAGATGATTTGAAATAAGCAAAACAACTTAAAACTCAGCTACTACTTATATGAAAATCAGAAAATTTCTTAAAAACTGTTTGGCTTGGAACTTTGACTTTCGTTGATTTTTTAACTTTTGATTAAAATCTCAGATTAAGAACAAATAAAGGAAATAAAGGAAGTAAAGAACTTACATAAGCTTATACAAGCTTATGTGAGCTTATGTGAACAGTAAACAAGAGCTTATAGAGGACTGAACAAAAAATGGAAAATTGAGATTAACTATAAAACCAAAGCTTCATTAATAAATTTGAAATTACATTTATATAGTAAAACTACAACTAGTGATGAAATTAAGACATGGTAACAGCCTTCTAAATGCATGAAAAGCTGGACACTTTGTGCTATGTGAAGAAGTGGGCTTTTATAGCAGATGCCAAAGCTTCAGAAGCTCCTAGATGCTTAAATCATGGCCATTGATTAACTCCCTTGTCATCCATTCTATTCTGAGCCATTGGATTGTACTTGTGACATGTCTCCACCAATCAGGTTCTTTCATTTGTCCACCC
Source organism: Chrysanthemum makinoi (assembly GCA_910596185.1). NCBI lineage: Eukaryota > Viridiplantae > Streptophyta > Magnoliopsida > Asterales > Asteraceae > Chrysanthemum > Chrysanthemum makinoi. The sequence continues at coordinate 42,772,533 of OU343219.1, forward strand.
TGGCGATCCACAAGCGTGTACGCCTCTGACACGTTGTCAGATGCTTCTGGAAGCTATTAAACGTGGGTAGTTTTTAGGTGTGCAGGGTAATAGTAAAAGTTGGATAAACAGTAATTAGGTGGGTTTTTGGTGGGGTAAGGCTTTTGACCAGTGGTTGGTTTTTTAGTTCTTGTTTGACCGGGTCTAAAGGGGATTTGACCGGGAATGGTTTTGGGATAAACGGGTATACGGGGTAATATTACATGTGGTTGTGGGCTTTTTATTTTTGTTTTGGACTTGGATTTAAGGTGTATAAGTGTAATGGACTAATATTTAATCCGTGTATTACCACAAGGACTAATTTCGTCATTTCAGAAAATCCAGGGACCAGATATGTAATTCTGAAAATATCTTCCAAGGGTCTTTCTTGTCAATCTCAAAGAAACCAAGGACCAAATTTTCCAACTTTGAAAATTCCAAGGACCAAACATGATAATTCTGAATCTTCAGGGGCTAAAACTGCCATTTTGAAAATTGATTGTCCAAACTTGCAAATTCCTTTCCCAGTCTCGGCTTTTGCACTCTTCTTTCTCTCGTGCTCGGTTTTCTTCGGTTTTGGCTTTCTTTTGTCTGTTTTGTCATATCCGTACCTGCATATGCAAAAACTCAAGAAACACGCAAATATTACAATAAACGGCTCTTTCTTGGTTATTTTGGGTCAGTTTTGATAAACAAAAGATATGTGTTTTAGCACATATCAGTAGATATGCAGTTTTTAGTTTTAACATATTACACATCAAGGTTTTAATGTTGGTGTATCTATCTTGGACGCCAAAGGAAAAGTGGTTAAATACTTCAAGTAATACGCCGTTAACTCGAAGTCATGCTCAAACCAAAAGTGTCGTGATTGATGTGCTCGACACACATCTTGACCACTTGATTAGGCAATAATAATCCGGACGGTACTCGAGGCCAACATGTATATCTTAACATGTTAGATCAAAGGAAAACGATAAAACCATAATAGTTGAGTACTACTCAACATCGATTTCATCTCGACATCAATATGTAGGCTAATAATTCATGATTTTATTTTGTGACAACTACACTTAACTCATTTCATTTTCATACATATTCTAGTCTCGAATGGTTGCTAACAAGAATCAGAGGGGAGGTTTTCTTTAACGAGTGATTCGTAGACGGACAACCCATAGCATACACATCATCTTGTGTGAGTACCATAGCTCACAGTCGAGTCGATTTACAACTCGACACTAGACCAAGATGACATTTTATAACCGACGATTATGAATTCAAGTTGGTACAAGATACTAAGTTTTATACGCAAGTTTGAGCACTAGACGAGGATGTCAAAACTACTACTAGTTTTCCAGGTTTAATACTAAGTGTTACTAGTAAACTTATAAAACTCAACTTATCCAGTTTTCTTGTTTCATGCTTCTCGACAGAAAACCAACTCGACCCATTTGCTAATGACAACTTAACTTTCATGGCCACATATCAAGATTTATAGTATCCAAAAATCCTAGTTCTTTGGTTAACTTTTGTAAAAACTCAATTTTCCTAACTTCTTGATTTATACCACTCGACAAGAACAAAATTAACATAACAAATGAAAACTCAAATTTCAAACAACCAAACTCATAACTCGACTTGTAATCCAAGAACAAATAAAAATCAAAATGACCAACATATAACAATTCCATTGATAAAATTTTTCCAACATAATCTCTTAAAAAGAACATAAAAACATTACATCAAGAAAGATTATAACCTCAATTTGAAAATGATGGGTGAGGGACGAGAATGGCTTCGTGGGTTTCGAACCAAACAAGACTTGAATTAGCTCCAAAATACCTCCAATTGCAAAACCCCCAAATCAATTTTAGAAAACCCTAACTTTCACAAACCCTAGTTTTTTGGTAAAGTTGATGTTGAAACTTAGTTTGGGGCGTTGCATCTCTACTAGAGATAAAGAAGTATTTTGGGAAGAAGCTTGGCTAACTTTCTCTCCTTGTGTCTTGGTTTGAAGCCGAATTTGGCTAAATTCCAACCCTTAGAATGTTTTGGACTTTAGCTCAAGGTAGACACAAGTGAAGATATGATTCTCTTGAGTGATTTTGTCTTGATTCTCCTTGAATTCGTACGAGTAGTAGCAGGCGCATCAAGGAGAGATTTGAGAAGAAAAAACTTTCATGGTTTTGGTGACGAAAGATGAAGAATAATAAAAAGAGGTATGTTGGTTTACCATTTTGGGGAGATTCGACCTAGGTGAGATGCGCAGGTCTAGAGGGAGAAGAAGGAGATTTGATATCTTTTGTTTCTCTGCTTTTGTGTTTTGGTTTGTCGTGTGTGGAAGAGAAAGACAAAGAGATAATATATCTCAAAGTCTTATAAAACATTTTCTTTTAAATGTAATATAAGTAAAAGAAGGTAATGTAAGTAAAAGTGTGTGTATATGTAATGTATACTTATGATTTATTTTGTGTACATGTACTTGTGTTACACTTATATTTTAATTGTATTTGAGTCTTATAAAAGTTCATATTTAAGTGTAAGTGTGTTATATACTTTGTGTCCCGCGATATTAAATTGTGATCGAAGTATCGTTGTTTGATAACTTTTTATAACGTAGTATTTTATTGTTACGTGTCTGAAATATTTTTATCTTTGTAATATTCCATATCACGGACATTTGTCATTTGTTTTATCAAGCCCTTATCATAGTGTCGGTACGCGTGCAGTGTCGGTCACTGGGGAAAACGAGATAACCTCTCGTCTTACAATTTAAATCATAAGACAAAAATGCAATATTCATAAAATGATATGAATGAAAAAGTGATGCAATTATCTACGGTATGCGAGTTATCTACTCAAATGATCAGGAAAAGCTTATGCATGCTTAATGACTCATGCTTAGTAATAATAAATTACTAATTATCAGTTAAATTTTTGTGAAAATTTACCGTGTGTCACATCCTCCCCGCCTTAGAAGAGAAAACCGTCCTCGGTTTTCAGTTAGGATTACTTGCTGAAGTAGAGAAAAGGTGTGGGTATTTACGCTTGAATTGGTCTTCACGTTCCCACGTGTATTCTGGACCTCTTTGAGAGTTCCAACGGACTTTGACGATAGGAATGCGGCTTTGCTTAAGCCGTTTGATCTCTCTATCCATAATTTCAATGGGTTCCTCGACAAAATTCAATCTTTCGTCAACTTGGATTTCTTCCAAAGGAATAGCAAGAGTTTCGTCAGAAAGACATTTCTTCAAGTTGCATACGTGAAACACGTTGTGCACAGAGCTGAGTTCTTGTGGTAATTCAAGTCGGTATGCTACCGGTCCGATTCTTGCGAGAATTTTGAAAGGTCCAATGTAACGAGGATTTAATTTTCCACGTTTTCCGAAACGGATTACGCCCTTCCATGGCGTAACTTTGAGCATAACTTTATCTCCCACTTGAAACTCAAGTGGTTTCCTCCTTTTATCCGCGTAGCTCTTTTGACGGTCACGAGCTACTTGCAGTCGGTTTTTGATTTGTACAATCTTCTCAGTAGTTTCTTGAATTAACTCCAGACCAGTAAGTTGACTTTCTCCAACTTCGGCCCAACACATAGGTGATCTACAATTCTGACCATAGAGTGCTTCATATGGCGCAGCTTTGATGCTTGTGTGATAGCTGTTATTCTAAGAAAACTCGGTTAATGGCAAGTGCTTATCCCAGCCATTTCCAAAGTCTATCACACATGCCCTTAGCATATCCTCCAGTGTTTGAATGGTTCTCTCGCTTTGTCCATCAGTTTGAGGATGGTAAGCGGTGCTCATATCGAGGTTAGATCCTAAAGCATCTTGAAGCGATTTCCAGAAATTTGAGGTGAAACGGCTATCTCTGTCCGAGATGATGGAGATTGGTACACCATGACGTGCGATGATTTCCTTCAGGTATAGTTGTGCAAGTTTGTCCATTCCGTCACTTTCTTTCATCGGTAGAAAATGTGCTGACTTGGTGAGACGGTCAACTATTACCCAAATAGTGTCGTAACCTTTAGAAGTCTTAGGTAGCTTAGTGATAAAGTCCATTGTTATACGTTCCCATTTCCATTCGGGAATTTCGGGTTGTACTAGTAGACCTGAGGGTCTCTGATGTTCGGCTTTGACTTTTGAACAGGTTAAACATCGGCTGACATATGTTGCAATGTCAGCTTTCATGTTTGGCCACCAGTACAATTTCTTCAGATCGAGATACATCTTGTCAGATCATGGGTGGATGGAGTATTTAGACTTGTGGGATTCGTGCATAATGATATCGCGAATTCCCCCGTAGAGTGGTATCCAACTTCTCTCTTTGAAACACAAAATTCCATCCGACCTTTTCACGAATCCATTTTCGCTTTCTGGCATTCCATAAAGGTTCTCATTTGGACGATTTTCTTCCTTGAGTGCTTCCAATTGAGCCTCAAGAATCTTGGATGGAAGAGGTGAACTAATTGTCATACCCAAGGATCTGACTCTAAGAAGTTTTGGTCTCTCCTTTCTACTTAGAGCATCAGCAACTACATTCGCTTTACCCAGATGGTAACGAATCTCGCAGTCGTAATCACTGAGCAACTCCAACTATCGGCGTTGTCTCATGTTCAGTTCTTTTTTATCTAAAATATGTTGTAGACTCTTGTGATCGGTGTATACGACACACTTCGTGCCATATAAATAATGTCTCCAAATTCTAAGTGCGAACACAACTGATCCTAACTCCAAATGGTGCGTCGTGTAGTTTTTCTCATGAGTCTTCAACTGGCGGGAGGCGTATGCTATCACCTTTTCTCTTTGCATTAACACCGCTTGGTATGTGCTAAAACACATACCTTTTCATTATCAAAACTGACCCAAAATAACCAAGAAAGAGCCGTTTATTGCTAATATTTGTGGTTTTCTTGAGTTTGTGCTTGTGCAGGTATGGATATGTAAAAACACACAAAAAGGAACCAAATCAGACGTAAATCCGAGCACGAGAGATTAAGAGAGCTTTAGCTGAGCCAGAAGATCAAAATTGAGCATTTATGAAGATTTTATTCTCCGAGGATGATTTTTGGATGTTTTAATCAAGTTTGAAGAATTGGCAAAAATGGCCCCTCAAGTTTCTGCTTTTGGCAAAAATGACCCCTGAAGATTCAAAAGTTGCAAAATCAGCCTTGGTCTATTTAAGAATGACAAGAATGGTCCTTGGAAGATATTTTCAAAATTACAAGATTGGTCCTTGGAATTTCAGCATGTACATCTTTGGTCCCTATGGTTGCCTTTGGATCAATATACTAGTCCAAATTCAATCCTTTTATCCTAAGTCCAATAACATACACGGCCGAACATCATTTTTTACCCAAGTCCACACACCACCCAACCCATTTATTATAACCCGGTAAACACACCCGTTACCTACTATTATTACCCAAGTCAAACCACTAGACCCGGTCAAATACCACTTGAAATACAATAAAATAAACCCAAACCCAAACCAAACGCGCCTAAATACTGGAACCCCCCATTTACTGTTTAACCATACTCCTCCCAATTACCCACATGTCCCAATCATTTACCTCACTTAAGTGCTTCTAGAAGATCACTGACAACGTGTCAGTAAGATGTTGTCATAAGATTGCCACAGTGGACGATTGGAGCAATTTCATTGGTGGGAACACATCACCAATCCAATCCAAGGGCTGCAAATTGATGAGATGACAAGAGAACAGATGAATGGTTGAGATGGAGCTTCCAGAGCATTCTAAAGATCAAGACCCAAGGCCTCTCTCTACAGCTATATAAGCTCATTCATGTCACAAGTGAAAATCGTCCAATTCCTTAGGTCTTAGAGGAATTTTGATCATTTAATTTCTGTATTTTTATGTTTTCAAATAGTTAATTACATATAACCTGTAATCTCAGTTTTTATAATGCAAGTTTAATTTCCAACTTTTCATTAATTGTCTCAATTTCATTTTTAGTTACTTTGTTGTTAAAATGCTGTTTCTCAAGCCTCTATTCCTGTGCATTTAGTTCACATAAGCTTATTAGAGCTTATGTGAGCTGTTTGTAGCTTCATTGAGCTTTAATTTCAAGTTTTTGATAAAAGTCAAATAAAGTCAACAATAGTCAAACCTTCATGTGAAAATCAGATTTGGTACAATTTCTGATTTAAATCTGTTTTCTGGTTAAGTTTTATGCTTATGAGGTCAGTTCAATTCAGTTTCAGTAAGGATTATAAGTTCAAAGTGCATTTTGAAAGTTTGAAGGAGTGTTTGGTTTTGTTATGATTTTCAGTTTCAAGGGAATTTGGTCAGTCTAATCTGAATTAGCATAGTTTGAAAACTGTTTTTAAAGCTTTCTCAATCAATTTTCAAGTGTAACAAATTAGCTTTGTGGTTTTCACTTATCTGAATGTTTAGCAGCTCCTTTCATGGTTCTTATTCTGCCATTTAGTTCCTGTTTGTTGTCTGATATCAATTCTTTTCAGTCCATGTAAGTGAGATTTAATACATCTCTTATGCTCAGTTTAGATTAGAATTGTTGATCTACTTGTAGTATAGTATGTAGGTTATGTATTTCTGCTTTTAGTTGCACTCTAGAAGTTCATTTTTAGGATTATTTTAGGACTGAAGGTTGCCTTATTTCCTGTTGCTGCACTGCTTTGTCAAAGCTGATTTTCAGCTTATGATGTAGTGAGTTTGTTAGCTTATTGATTCATTAGATAGATAGTAGTATAGGTCCTGTAGGAATCTCCTTTAGAAGCTTATAGGTTAGCTTATTTAGCCTGAAAATTCTTTCCTGTCACTCCACTGTTCTGCACATCAGTTAGCCTATTGTCCAAATGGCCATTTAGTTTTTGATCTCTAACTTCTTCACCTTAAGTCCAAATTAGCTGAAAATTTGGATATGTAATCTCTGGTTGGTGGTCTACTGATTTCAACTTTTGGTTTTCGCTTTAGCTTATTGGATAAGCAATTGCAGCAGCTTAAAGTAGGGGGTCAGATAGCTTTTTGCTTAAGTAGCAGTTAGCTTATAAACTTAGTAGATCACTGATTAGAGGTTAGGAGTAGCTGGATTTAGTTGATATTAGTTAGTTTTAGCATTATTTACCTTCTGTAATCAGTTGGTGCTATTTAGAGCTTATTTGCTTATTTTAAAGTGCTTATTTTCATATCAGTTTGCACTACAGCTCTATTTTCTCTCACATAAGCCCATGTTTTTATATTTTTCATAGCTTTAGAATAATATTTTAGAATTTTTCTGAATTTTTCATAATTTTTAGCTACTGTTTACTATTTTTCTTAATTAAAAATAGTTTTTAGTCACTTTTAAATAGCTTTTATTGCAAATAATTAAGAAAAAGTTCCAAAAAATAATTTTTCAATTTTCCCAGTTAAGAAAAATATAAAAAGCATAAAAAAATATTTTTCCCTATTTTTTTCCCTTTAACTTGGTATTTTTCACAATTTAAATTAGATTTAAATAGATTTAAATTCATAGAAAATAGAAAAATAATCAGAAAAATAAAAAAAATAGTTTTGAAAATTCTCTCAGGATATTTTAGATTTTCTAAAAATAGTTTCATATTTTGCCCTTTGATTTTCATAATTTGTAGTATTTTAATTTAGTTTTAATAGTTAAAAATTAGTTTTTTTAATTTTAATAAAATCCAGAAAAATCCTAAAAATTAGTTTTAATTCATAATTAGTTTTCTAATATCATTTTTAGAGTAAAAGTAATTTTAGGCATTTTTAGGATCTAATTTAGACGTAGTTGCAATGTATTCGCGTTTTGTTTTAAACCCGTATTTGCATTTTAGTGTAGAATTGCGTAGTTTGCTATAATTCTTAGGTTTTCCCCATAGATTTTATTTCCATTTACTTTCCTTATCCCGTAGTTTAGGAAACTCCATTCAACCCTCGTTCGGAACGATCTCGGTGCTCAAACCTAATACGTTTGAGTTACCCGTATACTACACACTTCTCTATTATTGGTTTCCCGAGCGAATCACCGCTCCTAGCCCTTTATGTGAAGCGTCGCAATAAACAACGAATTCTTTGCTACCTTCAGGTAAGGCCAGAATAGGTGCACTACACAACTTTTCTTTAAGGAGTTGAAAAGCTTCTTCTTCTTTTTCTCCCCAGTCGAACTTGGTGTTTTTCTGGGTTAGCTTGGTTAAAGATTTGGCACTCTTTGAGAAACCTTCAATGAATCTTCTATAGTATCCAGCGAGTCCTAAGAATTGGCGTATTTCAGTAGGTGTTGTGGGTGTCGCCCAATCTCTTATTGACTCGATCTTAGCGGGATCTACATGAATGCCCTGGCTGTCAATTACATGACCTAGGAATTGCACAGTCGATATCCAAAACTCACACTTAGAGAACTTTGCATACAATTCTTCCTTCTTCAACAATTCCAAGATCAAGCTAAGATGCTCCTCGTGTTCTTTCGCGTTCTTGGAATAAATTAGGATATCGTCAATGAAAACGATCACAAATTTATCCAGGTAGGGTTTACACACTCGGTTCATGAGATCCATGAACACAGCTGGTGCGTTGGTTAACCCAAAAGCCATGACTTGAAACTCGTAATGCCCATAACGAGTTCTGAAGGCAGTTTTAGGAATGTCTTCTTCCCGAACTCTTAGTTGATGATATCCGAACCTTAAGTCGATTTTTGAATAAACACTTGAGCCTTGAAGTTGATCGAATAAGTCATCGATTCTCGGGAGAGGGTAACGGTTCTTAATGGTTAGTTTATTCAACTCACGATAGTCAATGCACATCCTAAAAGTTCCGTCTTTCTTTTTGACCAATAGGACTGGTGCTTCCCATGGTGATGAGGTCGGTCTAATGAATCCTTTTTCCCCAAGTTCCGAAAACTGGTTTGATAACTCCTGGAGTTCCGTTGGAGCTAATCGATAAGGTGCTCTTGCCACTGGTGTGGCACCGGGCACTAAATCGATTTGAAATTCAACCTGTCGGGTTGGCGGTAGTCCTGGCAAGTCTTCAGGAAAGACTTCAGGAAATTCTCTCACTATTGGTACGTCTTCCAAACGTTTTTCTCCCTTTTCTTTTTCGTCCTTTCCGGTGACTTGTGCTAGGAAGATGTGGCATCCTTCCTCGATACACACCAACACCTTGGTACAGGAAATGACATGCAGTCTTGAGGCATTTCTTCTGTTACTTCTGTCTCGTTCTATTGTTAGCACTTCATCTCCATAGGGTAATTGGACGAGCTTCTCGTCACAAATGATGGCAGCATGGTATTTTGATAACCAATCCATCCCGATGATGACGTCGAAACTACCCAATTCTACTGGTATTAAGTCGATATTGAATGGGTGGTTTAGCAGATTCAGGGTGCAACCACTTATGATGGTATCTACCCTTTCAATGTTACCATTAGCTAGTTCCACATTGTATGCATTGCCTAATGCAGTTGGAGCAATATCGAGTAGTGGACTAAATGCATTAGAAACAAAACTCCTATCGGCTCCCGTATCAAACAATATGGATGCATAACGGTTATTTATAAGGAACGTACCCGTCACAACATTTGGGTCTTCCTGAGCTTCCACTTTGGTCACAGCATAAACTCTTCCACGAGCTCCTTCGCCATTTCCCTGATTACTTGGTTGTCCAACATTTCCCTAAACCCTGCCATTTCCATGGCTTCCTGGATTTCCTCGGTTTCCTTGATTTCCTCCATTGCCCTGGTTCCTGGTCTTTCGGCATTCATTCTTATAATGCCCTTTCTCACCACAACCAAAGCAAGTTATAGCAGCTTTTGGGTCCTGTGTTGGTGCTGTTTGAACCGTCGCCAATGACTTGGACCTGCAGTTTCTAGTCAAGTGTCCGATTTTCTGACAGTTACGGCACTTGACTGTACACTGTCGTTTGTGATGCAGTGTGCATCGGTTACACAGTGGTGCAGTCCCTGCGTACGGTTTCCTTTCTTCAATCCCAGCTGCATATGCTCTAGCAACATTTTGCCTTTTGTTTTGATTGTTGCTGTTGTTTCCACTGTTGTTGCTATGATACCCATTGTTGTTGTAGCTTCGGGAGTGGTCATCCCATTTCCTCTTATTGTCAACCACTTTGTCCATGGAATCCTCAATCACTTGTTCCATGAGTTTGTTGGCTATTTCAATGGTTTCATGAAGATCAGCAGCCTTAGAAGTGGTGACATTGCCCTTGATAGATCGGGGCAGTCCTCCGATGTACCTCTCCAACAATCGGGTCTCAGTTTGAACCTTTTCAGGGCACAGTAAGGCTAGTTCTTGAAAACGCTGGTTATAAGTAGCCATATTGGTGTCTTGAACTTTGAGGTTCCAAAATTCATGCTCGAGTTTCTTGATCTCATTACGAGGATAGTACTTTCGAAGTACCATCTCCTTGAAGTTCTCCCATGGCATGGCATAGGCAACATCGATACTAGCAGATTTCAGAAAATTGTTCCACCAGGTCAAGGAAGCATCAGTGAAAGTGAATGATGCGTACTTAACGTTAGACTCTTCTTCACAATTGCAGATTTGGAACACAGTCTCGAGCTTCTCGATCCATCTAGTCAGACCGACAGCTCCTTCGGTTCCACTAAAGCCTCCAGTCATGGTCTTACGAAAGTCCTGGTAGGTACAAGTGTGGCTGTGGGTGGGTGGTCTCGAAGTTCCAGCATTAGTAGACGAGTGGTTTGCCGCAGCTAAAGCGGCGTTCACTCGCTCATTGACTAGTTGATCTATCATGGCTTGATTCATGGTAGGTTGGATTGGAGTAGCCCTAACAGGAGTAGTGGCTTCAGCAGTCTGGTCGCGTGTGACTCTGTTTGGAATAGCAGTGTTTGCAGCTTGGTTGCGAGTAACTCTCGCTGGAATAGGAGCATTGGGAGCTCCACCATGGTTGGTACGGTTTGATCTTCGTTTTGGTGGCATTTCTGCAGTAAGAAAGGTAATGAGATATAGAACCTTTTAAACAAGGTAAGTGCCAAGTAATTGTGTAAATATCGCAGATAGATCATATGAGCAATCTATGAAAGAAAGACAATTGGATAGGAAAATAAGTTTGACATAGATAGAACTTCGGTTACAAGGTTCCTAAAGTACATGATGAGATACTAGATGGAATACCATTGAAATACAATGGAAATACAACTGAAGTACAAGAGTAATAACTGAAACTAACTGTTATAAATCCAGTTTAGTGTGATACATCACGAAATCATATCTAAAGATGTCCACGCTCGGTACGTAGTCGCTCAATGGTAGCAACTAACTCTCGCTGCGTATCCTCCAAACTAGCTATGCGCCTCATCTGAGATGCTAACATGGACTCTAAACCTGTGGTCCTCTGCCATCCTTCTCTGGCAGTATCTCTCGCAATCCACTGGACGCGCTCTAGCTCCTCTAGTCGTCCGTGCATCTGGGCTTGACCTCTGCCCAAGGCTCGTGCTCTGCTGTCCAACTCTCTGACGTCCTCGACCTGAGCCTCAAATCTGAAACCCAGTCGAATCCTCTCGTGTCTCTCGAGCTCCATGCTCTCAAACAACACATCAGTGACTCGGTCTAAACCCTCAACACGCTGCTCGCAAGCCTGTAAGCGTACTGGGTCGACTCTCTCCAACTGGTCAGTATGGACCCCTAGCAAGGTCTCATGAGAATCTAACTGAATGAGCACTCTCTCTGTGAGGGTCAGCTCCTCATCATCTGGAGATCCTGACGGGTCTGGCACTGGCTGTGCCTCAACCGGTGCAGCTACCTCAATAGTCTCGAGCTGTCTAGTGGCGCGAGCAAGGCGCTCCATGTCTGATGCAGATGGTATGAATGAAGGTGATGATGGACTGTAGCTCGGACTCGCGACATGTGGTACAGAACTAATCAAGCAATCAATATCCCTCCAAGCAACCACATCACTCTCCTCCTGGCTGCGGAGGAAGGCAGCTCTCTGTCCTAACCCAAATGGTGCATCAATGTCCATGTCATCGCTCAATCTCTGAGCCATCCTGGAGCTCTGTCCTAACTCCTGAATGCTCTGGACAATCTCCAGACCCTGTGTACTCATATCTGCTGCTATGCTAACATGTCCAGGAACACTCTCAATCGGCATAGGCTCTGGTAGTTCCTCCTCAGGATCCTCTTCCGGATCTTCTTCCGGGTCTTCCTCTGAGTAGGAATCAGTAGCTCTCCTGAGTCGCTGGTGAGGTGGTGACTCAGTGGATGATGGTGTCAGTGACTCTGAAGTAGTGGAAGGACCCATGTAAGCAGCGCGAGTCATCCGAGAGGCTAGTGCAGGCATGAATGAATACCGCTCTCTGTATCCAGGTACTCTCACAATCATGCGGGGTTTTCGCCTGCGTGTCAACAAAGCTGATGGAGTGGTGGTAAGAGTCGGTACAGATGGAGTAGGTGCAATAACTGGTTGAGCTGCTAGAGTGGCCTGAATTTACGGATCTGTGGCCAAGTGTGCAAGCTGACAAATGGTAGGTGAGTGAGCTATTAGGATGTCCTCCTGAACATTGTGAAGGAAGGCTGGTGAAGGCATGGTCTGTGACAAGACGGTGCATATGTGTAAGTATGTGGAAAAATATACTCATGATGAATATGAAATAGTGTATAAGTAAATAGGAAATAAAATATGCAATCCTATTTAAATGAGTTCTAAGTAAAATGGCAAGTAAGGCAAGCGGCAATCGGCGGTCGTAGTATGGTGTTTTTGTAAAAAGTAGTTATAGTTTAGGATTTATATGTGCCTAGTTCTCTATAACCTTGGCTCTGATGCCAATCTGTAACACCCCCAAATTTGGTTTAGCGGAAGCATACGTGTCATTTGGGAGCGTTACGAAAATTGGTGAATCATAACACAAGCAATAAAGAACGGAATACATTTTCCGTTTAATTTTATAAAATATTTTAAACATTTTCTTACAATATTGTTTAGATAAATGGGCACATCCCATAAGTTCAGTGGTCCCAATATAAAAACATCATTTTTGTGTAAAAACACTTCTTTAGAAATTACTACAACCATTTATCCGCCTCTTGCCTTGCATCCATGATCACAACTAAGCACCTGAGAAAATATGCTAAAAAGGTCAGCTAAAAGCTGGTGAGTTCATAGGTTTAAGTTAAAATAATAAGTTTGGACCATAAGCAAAGTCATATAATCATTACAACGAATATAATGATATATGGATGAATGTCTATTACGTTAGCTCTAACTTCATGCAACCGATACTACGATAGTTTCTGTATGCTAAAAGATGTCATACAATATAGGGGCCCATAGTGAGTGTTTTCTCCCTCAACACTCGATTCCGACATGATATACGTTTCGCCTTGGCCTAAGCATGGCCAACCGAACGGAGGAGTCACCATCAATAGATCTATTTATAACATTCGCGTTTCCCAATGGGGAATTGACGGTTCATGAAAAAGGGCATTCTCTAGGGACATAAGGGCTTAGGCTAAACAACGTAATAGTAATCATGTAATAGTTTAGGTCCATAAAAGGTTTTGCATATTTCTCACCCCAAAATGTATAAAACAATTTACCAAGTAAAAGAGGGGCTATGAAACTCACCTTAGCAAAAGTGCAATCCAAAAGTGGGATCAGTGATTGTTGTGAAGCGGCACCGACACGCGACCTAGATAAGGAGGGCAATGTTTTAGTTCATTGTTTTAAGTATTGCTTACTCAAAATAGTTTAATTGTATTAAAACTAAACTTTTGTTTGTAAAAGTTATAAAAATGATTTTACTAGTAAGTATATGAAATATATATACTTTTCATGTAGACACTATAATATGATTTTGAGATTCAAGTTTTGATTTGAAAAATAATTACAACATTCCACTAGTAAGTATACAAACGTGTATATACTTATTCAAAGTTGACACAATTGGTTTTGTCAAAAGCAAATTATTAGTTTTTTTATTTTCTAATTTGTATTTAGAAAATACTTGAGTTAAGTTTGAAGACTTTTAAATTTAATACAAGATGAAATGATATAATGGTATCTATTTATTGATCACAGCTTGTTCTTAATATATAATCCTTTACGTGAGATTTTCTTGACATATATTTGTTTACTTATTGTCGTTAAACATTGTTGTAGACATTATTAAGTGTAGCATGTTCTAAGGCACTCGTTGTCGCATAAAATAACTTTGCACTTGTTTACTTGTTATCTTATATACGTATATGAGGTAGGAGGGTTCGGATGAGTGACTAATAAGTTGGGTTTTTATGGTTGATTTCTAGTTTCATGTTACATCGTTTTATTTTGTAAACTCGTTTAATACCATAAATCGAATACCCTGAAACTGACATGGGCTGTGGCCCGATGTTTAAAGTGATAGGGAAGCCGGATTGGGCCTAGGCCCGATGTGGGGTTTGGACCAAGAAAAGCTTTAGCCTTTGATTAGCCAATTTCACCCTTATGGTAATTCATGGGCTGCGGCCCAAAGGTGGTACAGAAAACAAGGAGTAGATATGCAGTTTTTAGTTTTAACATATTACACATCAAGGTTTTAATGTTGGTGTATCTATCTTTGACGCCAAAGGAAAAGTGGTTAAATACTTCAAGTAATACGCCGTTAACTCGGAGTCATGCTCAAACCAGAAGTGTCGTGATTGATGTGCTCGACACACATCTTGACCACTTGATTAGGCAATAATAATCCGGACGTTACTCGAGGCCAACATGTATATCTTAACATGTTAGATCAAAGGAAAACGATAAAACCATAATAGTTGAGTACTACTCAACATCGATTTCATCTCGACATCAATATGTAGGCTAATAAGTCATGATTTTATTTTGTGACAACTACACTTAACTCATTTCATTTTCATACATATTCTAGTCTCGAATGGTTGCTAACAAGAATCAGAGGGGAGGTTTTCTTTAACGAGTGGTTCGTAGACGGACAACCCATAGCATACACATCATCTTGTGTGAGTACCATAGCTCACAGTCGAGTCGATTTACAACTCGACACTAGACCAAGATGACATTTTATAACCGACGATTATGAATTCAAGTTGGTACAAGATACTAAGTTTTATACGCAAGTTTGAGCACTAGACGAGGATGTCACAACTACTACTAGTTTTCCAGGTTTAATACTAAGTGTTACTAGTAAACTTATAAAACTCAACTTATCCAGTTTTCGTGTTTCATGCTTCTCGACAGAAAACCAACTCGACCCATTTGCTAATGATAACTTAAGTTTCATGGTCACATATCAAGATTTATAGTATCCAAAAATCCTAGTTCTTCGGTTAACTTTTGTAAAAACTCAATTTTCCTAACTTCTTGATTTATACCACTCGACAAGAACAAAATTAACATAACAAATGAAAACTCAAATTTCAAACAACCAAACTCATAACTCGACTTGTAATCCAAGAACAAATAAAAATCGACATGACCAACATATAACAATTCCATTGATAAAATTTTTCCAACATAATCTCATAAAAAGAACATAAAAACATTACATCAAGAAAGATTATAACCGCAATTCAAAAATGATGGGTGAGGGACGAGAATGGCTTCGTGGGTATCGAACCAAACAAGACTTGAATTAGCTACAAAATACCTCCAATTCCAAAACCCCCAAATCAATTTTAGAAAACCCTAACGTTCACAAACCCTAGTTTTTTGGTAAAGTTGATGTTGAAACTTAGTTTGGGGCGTTGCATCTCTACTAGAGATAAAGAAGTATTTTGGGAAGAAGCTTGGCTAACTTTCTCTCCTTGTGTCTTGGTTTGAAGCCGAATTTGGCTAACTTCTAACCTTTAGAATGTTTTGGACTTTAGCTCAAGGTAGACAAAAGTGAAGATATGATTCTCTTGAGTGATTTTGTCTTGATTCTCCTTGAATTCGTACGAGTAGTAGCAGGCGCATCAAGGAGAGATTTGAGAAGCAAAAACTTTCATGGTTTTGGTGACGAAAGATGAAGAATAATAAAAAGAGGTATGTTGGTTTACCATTTTGGGGAGATTCGACCTAGGTGAGATGCGCAGGTCTAGAGGGAGAAGAAGGAGATTTGATATCTTTTGTTTCTCTGCTTTTGTGTTTTGGTTTGTCGTGTGTGGAAGAGAAAGACAAAGAGATAATATATCTCAAAGTCTTATAAAACATTTTCTTTTAAATGTAATATAAGTAAAAGAAGGTAATGTAAGTAAAAGTGTGTGTATATGTAATGTATACTTATGATTTATTTTGTGTACATGTACTTGTGTTACACTTATATTTTAATTGTATTTGAGTCTTATAAAAGTTCATATTTAAGTGTAAGTGTGTTATATACTTTGTGTCCCGCGATATTAAATTGTGATCGAAGTATCGTTGTTTGATAACTTTTTATAACGTAGTATTTTATTGTTACGTGTCTGAAATATTTTTATCTTTGTAATATTCCATATCACGGACATTTGTCATTTGTTTTATCAAGCCCTTATCATAGTGTCGGTACGCGTGCAGTGTCGGTCACTGGGGAAAACGAGATAGCCTCTCGTCTTACAATTTAAATCATAAGACAAAAATGCAATATTCATAAAATGATATGAATGAAAAAGTGGTGCAATTATCTACGGTATGCGAGTTATCTACTCAAATGATCAGGCAAAGCTTATGCATGCTTAATGACTCATGCTTAGTAATAATAAATTACTAATTATCAGTTAAATTTTAGTGGAAATTTACCGTGTGTCACAGCTTCTAACTTCTAAATTATATCTAATGGGTGCAAAGAGAACAACCTATATCTACTTAAGCTATGATAAACAAAATATGCAGTAAAACTTGTGACAACTCGTAATTTCAGGTCATTTTACAAACTTTAAAAGTTTCACTATTTCATCATTTATCGTAAACTACGTTTACGAGTATCAAATTCGCGTAATCTTAATGGTTTAGCTGCGAATTCATGAACATATCATCAAGGACATTTCATATAGACTAGATTTAGTCTACATAACATTAATAACATCATTTCATATCGGTTCATGCATGGATTTGCATTTATTCATTAAACTTTTATTTTTCTTATTAAATAAACGCTATCGCGTAAACATTATTTTGAAACATTGATCCGACACTTCCAAAAATAATCTTGATATATTTTTATACTCATTTTAAGACTATAAAAATTATATCATTAGTTTACCCGATGTTTTCAATTTATTTCGTATATAAATTGTTATATTTATATAATTACGACGGTTTTCTTAAAAACAACACGATAATTATTATTTCATTCAAATTTTGTAAGAAATATATTTTTATAATTTTTATGACTTCAATATATTTTATTTTGATCCGTTAAAATTTATTTTTAGCTAACGCTACCCTAAATGCTTAAATATGTACACAAGTTACCAATTCTCTTTAAATAACTACACATTTACTTCTACCTATACATTCTTAAGTATACAAAATACATTTAGTCATTTTATTTCCTATGTATGTCGACAAGGGAATGACTCAACCATATTGAGTACTAAATATCTTAGACATACACTTGCATACATAATATATTATTCACAAAATTACACATACAAAACATAATATCAAATTGTAAGAAACAAAATATCTCTCTTCTCCATAACCGGCCACATCAAGGACCAAGAAGAAGAACATAAAATTTTTCCTAGTCAAGCTCATCACAATCTAGACACACTTCTAAGTAAGGTTTTGAAATAAAAACCTTGGGTGTTTAGGATTAATCCTTTGTTCATAAACCTCATCAAGTTAACTAGTAAGCATCTCATATTCATTTTCATATTTCATATTTACTTTATGTTCATTTCATCATATTTGAGAAAAACATGCAAGTCTTATGGATGTTTATACCACTTTTTCATTGTTTTTAAGAGTTATATATACATATGTCATCCTATAATTACTCCTTGGAATATATCACTTTTGGTGATGTCTAGGAACCCATGACACCCTAAGAAGGTGTATGGTAGGATTAGAATAGCTTCGGAGTTGTTTTGAATTGGTTAGAATAGGTTTGGCGCGAGAAAAACTCATTTTGACAAGTTTAATTAAGGGTCTGTCCATATTTTTGAAATCTGGAAATTTCGACAGTTTGTAAAATATTTTGGGCTAGATATTCAGAAAATATACTTTAAAACGAAAACGTGGCCGCTTGAACGGGTTAAAACGGAGTTATAACGAAGAAGTTATGAATTTTCCAAGTTTGATGACGAAAACTAATTGTTTCAGAAAATTCAGCATGCTGTCTCGACTTTTTACGAGTCAAAAATGAGTCTTAAGCGTTGTTAAATGTGTCGACTTATTAAAAATATATTAGTATATGTTATCACGATTCCGTGGATATAAAGAACGTAGAAAACGGACTTATAACGACTAAGTTATTCACATTTTAAACAAGTTGCCGTAACTACTTTATTATAAGTAAAACTAATATATTTCTATTAGACAAATATTACGGCCACGAAGGACCATGTTGAGGGTCGTTTTTAACACGGATGTAATACTTTTTATAACATTATGTCTTCTAGTAAAAGTAAGTTCGCCAAGCATATTTTCCAAAATGTCTGACCGTTTGTCAAGCGGATTTGTAATGAATAAAATACGGTCACTCAAACTTTGCCGAAAACCACACTTAAACAATATTTTGTACAAAAGTACCATACTTTACCTACATTTTTCTCCGTAATCGAGACCTCTAGGATGGAAACTTAAACACTAAAACTTTGAGAAAATGATACAAGCTTCCCAAAATCGTTGAGTTCGTTTCCTAACACTCGACGTACACCATTTTACGACTAGATTTTCGAGGCCTTTTAGTCACTTTCATGAAAATTTTCAACGACATTATTTTACGACGGAAAGTTATAATTTCATAATAAATCATTAAATGATTATCGTAGGATATCATATCAACGTAAATACATGTAAAGTAATTTAAAAATGGTCAAGACATTATAAAGATTATTTTTCGACGATAAGTGTTATTTTCAAAAATTCTCAAGTGGTATAGATATCATCCGAATTGCATGCATAACATTACATCATAACTTATTATGTATCATATCATTCATAATAGGTCAAGTTTAGAGATTCACGCTACATTTCGGTGTATCCACTTTTGTCATCATAATCATTGCAACAGGTGAGTTTCATAGCCCCTACTCTTTTAATTGTTTTGAATTACTTTTGGGGGAGATACATGCTCAACTATTTTTATGACAATCATAATTATTTGCAAACTATATGTTTATCTGAACTGAATGTTTAGTCATATTCTATATCATAAATCATGGAGCTAAATGTCTTGGTATAATTATTGAGCTAAATGTCTTGGTATTATCATTGAGCTAAATGTCTGGGTATTATCATTGAGCTAAATGTCTTGGTATTATCATTGATCTAAATGTCTTGGTATTATCATTGAGCTAAATGTCTTGGTATAATCATTGAACAAAATGTCTTGGTATAATCATGAACTAATGGTCTTGGAATTATTTGAAACAACACTCATATGTGTTATATCAATTGAATATTGTTAGATTAAGTAATGTACTGAACATAAACTATACATATTTTGGCAATGGGTTGTAAACACACAAGCTGCAAATTTTGTATGGGCGGAACTTAGAACTGAGTGGATTTGCAATGCCTTTGCTGCATGAACATTCTTTAAAGGCTTTACATTTCAACGCAAACTCTATGAACTCACTCAACCTTTGTGTTGACACTTTTAGCATGTTTTATCTCAGGTATCTAAGGCATTCACTTCATGACATGCATATGGACATATCATAGAATCGCGGTGACGACGCGTCTCACTTGGGTTTTATGAACTTTAAAACATCGTTTGTCTTGTATCAAACTTAATTCCGCACATGTCTAATTTCATTTGGGACCTACACTTTGTAAACTCTGATTATTTTATTAAATCAAGCGATGTATTTTACAAACGACACTTTAGGTCGTTCAATATAACTGTGATTGTGATGCTATGACAGTCAACCCCCAGGAATTCCATTCCGCTGCAAAACAGGTAATTTGGGGGTGTGACAGATTGGCATCAGAGCTTCAGTTATAGAGAACTAGGTTGCATCATTGAACCTAGACTATAACTACATCATCATAGCATCTCATCATTTCGTCATGAGTGCATATTCACTTTACATGCGGATTCATATACATTTTATTTGAGTTATTTACTTTCATTTCAAATCGATTGTCACATAGATGCCTTTAGATACCCATCCCATCCCTTTGACATGGGGAATGCCCTGTCATTCCCTATCACAATTTTAACATCAGTTGACTCAACACCGATAACATCAAATGATGAGACTGAACCCTTTTAGGAGGACGAAGTTGCACCTACACCATCACGATCACCATTGATTCACTGTAAGATCAAGACAATTTTTATCATTATGTTGAGACAGATCATAACATTTGGTAGGACTTATAGGCTTAGTCCTAATGGACCTATTAGGATGCTTACTACAAGGAAGATAGTAGTATTTCATTCACCATCATCTCCTAACTTACCACTAGGATTTCCATCATCATCGTCATCATTATCATCTAGAGCATCATTCGTACCATCATATCTCATATACACTACTCATACATATGACTTGCCGCTTGGGAAGCGGGCATGATTTGACACACCACTACCATCTATCACTAAGACTACAGAAACTACACCATCTCATAGGTTTGAGGACTGTGAGAGTTCTAGGGCCATTGCCACTAGACCGCCTATTGCTTTTACACTTGAGACATGATTAGACTACCAACAAGAACAGATAATAAGCACCTTTCTAGCTAATGAAATCTTTACCATTTATTATCTCCACGATAATCACAACCTTTGTTTATTTCATTCCTTATTCCAATTGCCCAATTTTCAATCATTTTGCGACAATACATCACTATCTTACTAGGGGTTAGGCCAAATTTATTCTTGACCAATTAAGAGACTATTACCATTTTATGAGGTTCTCCCATGTATCCTACAAACCATTCAACAAATTTTATTTCAAGTTATTTTGCTATCATTTCATGAAATTATTTCACTTAATTTTATTACAAGCTATTCTACACTATCTTAGAAACATTGTTTCATAAAGTTTTAAAACAAGTTGTTTCGTTACCACCCTATCAATTGGTTTTCAGTCATTTTATCAACTATTTAATACCATCATGCGAAACGATTTTCAGGTTACTCTGAAAAATTATTGAGCCATTATCTTACAAAAAAAACGTTGAATACCATTTAAAACTTCGGAGGAACATAATACCATTTCATAAAAACCAAGCATCACATCATTTGTCCTCGATTATACATGGCCTGATCACCTATGTATAATTTAGGAAGAATAATGTCATGAAAACAATCTTCACTCAAAAGCAAAGACTTGTAATCAGATAAATTGTTCATAAACATTTCTTTTTGTTAACACTCTATAGAAGCCTACGCCATTCATCCCTCACTCAACCGATAAGTTAGAAATTGACGAGTGACCTTTTTAGGAAAGGCTTCCTATACCATCTATGAGGAGGATTCCTCGATACAAGAAAACAATGAAAGGATTTCAGATTTCCCCACAAGGACTAGAAGTAGGTAGCGAGATCTTTCAAAACCTAACAAAAACCTTAAGCCATCACGGGACAATCCGAACCACTATTTTTGGTTTAGAAGCCAAATTCTATCCTTTCAAAAGTACTAGTAAGACCAAGTTATAAGATTTAGTACGAAGCGAATACACACAAAGCAACACCATAAGGATAAACCAAGTCTTTTAACTGAGACTACAGAACATTTCACTAAACATGGCCTCAACAATATGTGAATTTCCCTACAATGAGTTTTCCTTAAAGGAAAATTGGGTTAAATGTAGGTTATCAATATAAACTTTCCCTAAGGCATTGTGTTCTCTAGAAATTACGGATAACCTCACTTTCATATTAAGAGATACAGCAGGTTTGAACATATCGGACAATCTATGACTCTCTATATACAAGTGAAATTAGAACAAACATTCTTCGACATGGTATGAGCTAATATCTATTTTCTGGCTAGCATGATAACAATCTAAGTGATGAAATATTTTAGAAGCACTCAATATCGGGACAAATCTTGAAAATAAATCACTACACCACATCACTTAAACATTTAAGGTTTTGTGACTTTACGATATAGAGCGTGGAAATATTTCGATAAGAGAAATTAAGAGAGTCATCATCAAACAATAAACATTTTAGTCATGAAGACTAAGCACCTTAGGCAAGTAAGACTCAAGTAATGACATTCGCTAGAACGAGAAACGCGAGGAATCACAACTGTTATCTATAATCTATTCTTTTCAATACGGTCCTTTTCGACAGATTTAACATTTTGAAATTTGGCATGAGACACGTGGTATCAATTTCAGTTGTACCTATTACAAGCTATTCGATTCACCTTAGACTTCTGACAATCATTTTAAGATTCCTTTGGAATTCACTAGGACATGATTACCGCTTATTATCCTCAGCTCAATGGTTAGAGCGAGAGAACAATTCCCACATTAGATGATATGCTCAAGCATGTGTGATTTCTAGAAATGATTAGGCAAATCATTCTTCATAGACAAGTTGCTTTGCAACAATAGTTATTACATGAACATATTGACTACACCATTTGAGGCACTCTATAGTTGAGGTGTCAATCATTTATTTACGGGAAAAAATCAGGAAAGTCCAACTCACTAGTCAATGACTCGTTCATGAAACAACAAAGTGATCGAACAGATCAAAAATTAGTTACAAGTAACAACATATAGCTAGATAAGCTATGTCGATATACGATGCAAAATATTGGAGGTATGTTCCATAAGTTGCAAACCATTAGAATTTCAAGTTGGCAACAGATTTATGTTCAAAGTCCCGTCTTGGAAAGGCGTGGTACGATTTAGAAAAACATTGGATGACCCAATGCGACTCAAATATCCTCATCTTTTCACAAGTAACATCGTAGAACCTAACATGGACTGAACTCAGGGACTGAATTCCTTTTTGGTTGGACGAATGTGACAACTCGTAATTTCAGGTCATTTTACAAACTTTAAAAGTTTCACTGTTTCATCATTTATCGTAAACTACGTTTACGAGTATCAAATTAGCGTAATCTTAATAGTTTAGCTGCGAATTCATGAACATATCATCAAGGACATTTCATATAGACTAGATTTAGTCTACATAACATTAATAACATCATTTCATATCGGTTCATGCATGGATTTGCATTTATTCATTAAACGTTTATTTTTCTTATTAAATAAACGCTATCGCGTAACATTATTTTGAAACATTGATCCGACACTTCCAAAAATAATCTTAATATATTTTTATACTCATTTTAAGACTATAAAAATTATATCATTAGTTTACCCGATGTTTTCAATTTATTTCGTATATAAATTGTTATATTTATATAATTACGACGGTTTTCTTAAAAACAACACGATAATTATTATTTCATTCAAATTTTGTAAGAAATGTATTTTTATAATTTTTATGACTTCAATATATTTTATTTTGATCCGTTAAAATTTATTTTTAGCTAACGCTACCCTAAATGCTTAAATATGTACACAAGTTACCAATTATCTTTAAATAACTACACATTTACTTCTACCTATACATTCTTAAGTATACAAAATACATTTAGTCATTTTATTTCCTATGTATGTCGACAAGGGAATGACTCAACCATATTGAGTACTAAATATCTTAGACATACACTTGCATACATAATATATTATTCACAAAATTACACATACAAAACATAATATCAAATTGTAAGAAACAAAATATCTCTCTTTCTCTCTTCTCCATAACCGGCCACATCAAGGACCAAGAAGAAGAACATAAAATTTTTCCTAGTCAAGCTCATCACAATCTAGACACACTTCTAAGTAAGGTTTTGAAATAAAAACCTTGGGTGTTTAGGATTAATCCTTTGTTCATAAACCTCATCAAGTTAACTAGTAAGCATCTCATATTCATTTTCATATTTCATATTTACTTTAAGTTCATTTCATCATATTTGAGAAAAACATGCAAGTCTTATGGATGTTTATACCACTTTTTCATTGTTTTTAAGAGTTATATATACATATGTCATCCTATAATTACTCCTTAGAATTTATCACTTTTGGTGATGTCTAGGAACCCATGACACCCTAAGAAGGTGTATGGTAGGATTAGAATAGCTTCGGAGTTGTTTTGAATTGGTTAGAATAGGTTTGGCGCGAGAAAAACTCATTTTGACAAGTTTAATTAAGGGTCTGTCCATTATTTTGAAATCTGGAAATTTCGACAGTTTGTAAAATATTTTGGGCTAGATATTCAGAAAATATACTTTAAAATGAAAACGTGGCCGCTTGAACGGGTTAAAACGGAGTTATAACGAAGAAGTTATGAATTTTCTAAGTTTGACGACGAAAACTAATTGTTTTAGAAAATTCAGCATGATGTCTCGATTTTTTACGAGTCAAAAATGAGTCTTAAGCGTTGTTAAATGTGTCGACTTATTAAAAATATATTAGTATATGTTATCACGATTCCGTGGATATAAAGAACGTAGAAAACGGACTTATAACGACTAAGTTATTCACATTTTAAACAAGTTGCCGTAACTACTTTATTATAAGTAAAACTAATATATTTCTATTAGACAAATATTACGGCCACGAAGGACCATGTTGAGGGTCGTTTTTAACACAGATGTAATACTTTTTATAACATGATGTCTTCCAAAATGTCCGACCGTTTGTCAAGCGGAGTTGTAATGAATAAAATACGGTCACTCAAACTTTGCCGAAAACCACCCTTAAACAATATTTTGGACAAAAGTACCATACTTTACCTACATTTTTCTCCGTAATCGAGACCTCTAGGATGGAAACTTAAACACTAAAACTTTGAGATAATGATACAAGCTTCCCAAAACCGTTGAGTTCGTTTCCTAACACTCGACGTACACCATTTTACGACTAGCGTTTCGAGGCCGTTTAGTCACTTTCATGAAAATTTTCAACGACATTATTTTACGACGAAAAGTTATAATTTCATAATAAATCATTAAATGATTATCGTAGGATATCATTTCAACGTAAATACATGTAAAGTAATTTAAAAATGGTCAAGACATTATAAAGATTATTTTTCGACGATAAGTGTTATTTTCAAAAATTCACAAGTGGTATAGATATCATCCGAATTGCATGCATAACATTACATCATAACTTATTATGTATCATATCATTCATAATAGGTCAAGTTTAGAGATTCACGCTACATTTCGGTGTATCCACTTTTGTCATCATAATCATTGCAACAGGTGAGTTTCATAGCCCCTACTCTTTTAATTGTTTTTAATTACTTTTGGGGGAGATACATGCTCAACTATTTTTATGACAATCATAATTATTTGCAAACTATATGTTTATCTGAACTGAATGTTTAGTCATATTCTATATCATAAATCATGGAGCTAAATGTCTTGGTATAATTATTGAGCTAAATGTCTTGGTATTATCATTGAGCTAAATGTCTTGGTATTATCATTGGTATTATCATTGAGCTAAATGTCTTGGTATAATCATTGAACTAAATGTCTTGGTATAATCATGAACTAATGGTCTTGGAATTATTTGAAACAACACTCAAATGTGTTATATCAATTTAATATTGTTAGATTAAGTAATGTACTGAACATAAACTATACATATTTTGGCAATGGGTTGTAAACACACAAGCTGCAAGTTTTGTATGGGCGGAACTTAGAACTGAGTGGATTTGCAATGCCTTTGCTGCATGAACATTCTTTAAAGGCTTTACATTTCAACGCAAACTCTATGAACTCACTCAACCTTTGTGTTGACACTTTTAGCATGTTTTATCTCAGGTATCTAAGGCATTCACTTCATGACATGCATGTGGACATATCATAGAGTCGCGGTGACGACGCGTCTCACTTGGGTTTTATGAACTTTAAAACATCGTTTGTCTTGTATCAAACTTAATTCCGCACATGTCTAATTTCATTTGGGACCTACACTTTGTAAACTCTGATTATTTTATTAAATCAAGCGATGTATTTTACAAACGACACTTTAGGTCGTTCAATATAACTGTGATTGTGATGCTATGACAGTCAACCCCCAGGAATTCCATTCCGCTGCAAAACAGGTAATTTGGGGGTGTGACAAAACTCAGTAGTAACAAGAATATATTTCTAATGACAAAATCAAGATAAAGTAGATGCAAGACTTAATCAAACAAGTGTAATCATGCAGGATTAAACTAAAACAAACACAGTTTTTACTCGAAACTAAGTAGCCTACTCTACTGATTCAAAACTGAGAAATATTTTTAAGACTTACAAGAGGTCCTGCCACGATGGCATGCACTGAAATTCAAGTACCACTATCCTAAACCATTAACTAATCCAAATTCATCCCATATCCAGATCCATCACACCAATTCAGCAGATCAGCACCATTCAATCATATTGATTCTGAATTTGATTTTTATTTACTGAGTGAAATTCAAGAGTAGATACTGAGTAGGTGTAAGATTAAGCTATCAGGAAACTTATAAAACTTTGAAAATCATTAATCAACAACTGAATTCAAGACTTAAAATAGAAATTTAACACAATGAGATATTAAGCTAAAATTACTTCATTAATGAAACTTGAGTATAAAGATGGAATGACTGAATTTAAACTAAAAACATTGAAAACATTTAAAAACTATTAAAAACTACACTACTACTCTACTCCTACTCTACATACAATTCTCTGTGAATGAAGGGCCTTTTTATAGGCGAGCTAAGGCCTTGGAAGGATCCAGAAGGCTGAGATATGTGCTTTCTCTGAGTCATTTATCACCATTAGATCAATCCCATTTGCAATCCTTTCATCTAAGCCCTTGGTTCATTTAAGCCACACATCAATAGCCAATCAGAAGCCAGGGAGAGATGTGGATTGCCAACCTGGCATTCCCATTGTGTCAGCATGTCAGATACAAGTACAATTATACCCCTAATTAGTTTATTTTGATCAATTAGATTGAAGGGTATTTTAGGGTTCTAACTCCTGGGTTTGGGGATTTGGGGGTAAAGCGATTTGGCGGGTGGGTTTTTTTTTAATGTATTTTGATTTGTTTTGACCCATTGACCGGGTTTATGTGGTAACCGGTTTTGGACTGGGTATGGTTTGGTTAGTGATTGGGCTTGGCTTATTTTGGGCCAAAGTATAGTTTAGGACTTAGGATATGATATGAACCCATGTAGAAATATAAGGACCAAAAGTGTACAAACTGAAATTCCAGGGGCCACAAGTGTAAATCTGAAAATGTGATCCAAGGGCTAATCTTGTCAATCTTCAATAATCCAAGGACTACTTGTGTAATTTTCTGACACTCAAGGGTAGATTCCACAAATGCTCAAAGTTGAGGGACTGATTTTGCCAATTCTCAAATATTGATCATATCTTTCACAAATCATCCTCTCAGCATAGAAATCTTCACAGATTCACAATTCTGACCTTCCGGCTCAGCTTTAGCACTCTTCGACTCTCGTGCTCGGGTTTTTGTCTGATTTGGTTATCTTTTGTGTGTTTTGACGTATCCGTACCTGCACAAGCACAAACTCAAGAAAACAACAAATATTAGCAATAAACGGCTCTTTCTTAGTTATTTTGGTTCTGATTTGATAAAGAAATGATATGTGTTTTTGCACATATCATTGATGTGCAAAAGATGCATAATGAAATACAATCAACTGAAATCATTGAGTCAGATATTGAAAATATGGGTAATATCAATGTTGTCCCATATGATCAATATGTTAAACAAAGTGAAAGTGTGATTGTATCAAGTGATGTATCTCCTGTAGTCAATAATTATTATGTCTGTGATGAATACACTACATGTGCCCTTGATAATTCTGTTATCTCTGAACTTAATGCCTATAAAGAAAGAGTTGCTATTTATGAACAACATGCTAAGTTTGAGTTAACCACTCGTGAGCCGGAAATGGATGACCAAATGCGTACAATCATTAGAAAAAGTAATTTTAAAAAAGAAGTGTTAAAACAAGAGTTAAATTCCTTACAAGAAAAGCTTTCAAAATGCAAGCAAAAACAAGAACTTCAAGAAAATGTTAAAGTTCTTAGCAGAATTTCATGCCAAGGAATCAAAACTTTTGAATGATTTTTCTAATCTAAAAACTTTGAAAAATAAGCTTGAAAATAAGTTATGCGTACAAGGGAATACCATTCAGATTTGCTCACATGGTCACTAAGCATAGAGTTTTAAGCTATAACCATAGTGTTCCCATTATAGATAAACCCAACCCCGAGCAGATGAAGTTAGCTAAGGCGGCTCAAAATGTAATTTATGATGGAAATGAGATTCTTAAACCTAGACAGAAACCTAGATGCGTTGAGTGCTCTGAGGAAAATAGAATATTAGATGATGCATCTAGGGTGAAAATGAATAAGAAGCTAGAAGATCCTGAATGCAAAAAGAATAACACCACGATCAAACCCCATGATTACAAGAAGGAAAACTGGATCTCCTTAAACAAATTTAAGCCTCAAACATTATTAACACCTGAACAAATTTTCTAGAAAAAGGATTTAGATAAGAAAAAAGCAGAGAACCCCCCCTTTAGGAAAATGCCTTCAGCGACTGTGTATCCTCCCAATACATCAATGCATTTAGTTCCTAGGACTATTGCCACTAAAAGCAAGACCTTAATTAGTCAATATGTTATTCTTCAACTATTTGTCGATTTTGAGAAAACTTGTAAGAAAAGGATCACACCCACTAGGATAAATGAAGGGGAAAGGGGTTTTGAGCAAACAAAAGAATGCTATCTAACTGAGGTCATGCCTTTCTTTAAACTACTAAAAGATCATTTTGAGAGTCTTAAAAAGGGGATAAATTCAGATATTAAAGGAATGGAAAAGGAATTTGATGCAATGATAGTTGAGGTTAGTGACCATGAGCGAGCATTAAAATATAATGAGATTGAGAGGAAGAACTTGCATACCTTGAATGAGAATCTTATTTCTGAATGTATTATTCAAGATGTGTTTTACATGCTACTTAATTGCTCCATTAATGCTTTTCAATTTCATGAATTATCGTTGCTCTGAAAGTCTCCCATGATCGTGTCATTGAGCTTGAAAAGATTAATTCGAAACATTATGAGAAAATTGATCGATGATCACATAATTTGGTAAAGCATCTTTCTAAACTAGAAGTTGAACATTTTGATTTACAACTAAAATATCAACATCTAAAAGAAAATGTTAAAACCTCAAACATCAAGACATCCTTGGATGTTCCTGAATTTGATGCAGTTTTTGAAATTAGCAAACATGATGAACATATTGAGGCTCATTGTAACACGATCAAAAGTTAAAAGCCCAAATCTCTCAATTAAAGGGTGAAAGAACAATGTGATCTGCATCCCAAATGCCTCCTCCTTTAGATTCTCGGTACTCTCAAACTTTTCATCTTCAAAACTTAGTTAATGCCTTACAAAAGGAAAACGAGAGTTTCTAGAAGAAAATGAAAAAGTTAAACGACACTTTAAAGAGTTATATGATTCAATGAAAGTCACTCGTGACCAAAACAACGAAAAAATAACGTCTTTACAAAAGGAAATTGAGAATCTAAGAAGTCAGGAAAATGGGAAACTGCCACTTGTTTTTAATAAGAATGTTGTTTCAAATTCACCCTTAGACTGCAAATACACTGTGACGGTTAAATATATTCTTCCTCATCTAAGGAATAATGAACCTGCGTTTCATGACTATTGTGCTCACCTTAAGGATAGTCTAGAATGTCTCCATGAGATTGTTGAAGAGGTTTTCATTAATAAACCTCTTGATAGAGAAATTAGGTTTTCTTGCCTCCAGGCCAAACGATCTCAAGAGCTGCTTGAATGTGTAATTGCAACATGTCCAAAATTCTTAGGTGCAAAAGGCAAAGCTGTGATGCCGTGTTCTATGCCTAGTGCCAAGCATGAAATCCGTTCTATGCCCAATGTTATGAATGTCAACCTTAGGGTGCCTTCAAGTAGTTCAAATTCTAGATATGTTAGTGCTAAGAAAGTGAATTTTAGTGTGCCTGCAAATAGCTCAAATCACAGTCTTAAGAAAGTAAACACTAGTGTGCCTTCTAGTAGTTCAAATCCTTGCACATCAAGTTCAGGAACGCAAAAATTAAATCAACCAACTAATGTTCCCATTCCCTCTACAGGAGTAATCAATGACATTAAAGCGAGCAGGTCAAAATATCAAGACAATACAAGGAATGATAGGACCTTGCAAGCTAAGAATGTGCATTGAAAGAGAGTAGAAGCCAATGTAGGAACTTTAAGTTTGGGTCAAATAAAACAAATCGTGTTGATTCTAGTATTAGCCATAGGCGTACTGTAATTAATTTGAATTCTGATACTATTTACAAACCTTGTAATGATGTCTCTTGAATTCTTTGCTAATCATGAATATGGTGTGAATGCTTTGTCTAATGCTGTCAAATGCCCAGTTAAAATTGTTAATGCTAATAATCGTGCAAAGAAGGCTAAAAGGAAAAGACAAAAGATTGTTAGAAAACATTGGAAACCCACCAGGGAAGAACATTTATAAAGATAGGTTATTATTGGATACCTTTTGGCCATAAGAATAATCAGTTTTGTCCTTAAACTGCTAAGACTATTCCCACTAGAAAATGGATGCCTATGGTAGAACTATTCCTTTAAGAAGTGAACATACTTTGAATAGGTCAAATACAGGAAACCAAGACTGCATCTATTCCCAATGATTCCATTGATTCTACTTCTGATATGGATGTTTCTATTTCTGATGTGGGTGTTCCAATTTCTGTGACTAACCAAGTGGAACCCATTCTTGCATAGGGATCCCAATTATCCAGTTATCCATTCTTGTCTGTGTTCAACTGCAGATCGTTCAAATCGTTTGGTGGTACTTGGACTCGGTGTTCCAAGTATATGATGGCGGAGATCGATCGGCTCATGAACTTGTGAGCAAATTCATCGGGACCGTTAGATTCGAAATGACCATTTGGAGCAATTATGGGTTATGGTGACTATGTAGTTGGCAAAAGTGTAATCTCCAAGGTATATTATGTGGAAGGTCTTGGTCATAATTTGTTCTCTGTTGGTCAATTATGTGATTTCGATCTAGAGGTGGCCTTTAGAAAACATACTTGCTTCGTTAGACAACTTGATGGTGTGGAATTATTAAGAGGTACTCGAGGTTCTAATCTATACACCATTTCTATCGAAGACATGATGAAGTCTTCTCCATCGCTTGCGTCAAAGGCTTCTAAAACAAAGTCATGGTTATGGCATCATCGTCTCAATCACTTGAACTTCGGCACCATAAACAACCTTTCCAGAAAGGATCTTTTCAGAGGCTTACCCAGTTAAAATATGAAAAGATCATCTTTGTTCACACGGGAAAAAGCACGAAATATGCCCAAAACCAAAACCGAAACTCTGTAATGGAAGTCCTTCATACCCTTCATATGGATCCTGTGCGCCCAATGAGAGTGCAAACTATTAATGGGAAGAGATATGTGTTAGTAGTGGCTGATGACTACTCCAGATTCACTTGGGTTAAGTTTTTGAGGACGAAGGATGTAACTCTAGATGTCATCATTAAACTCATTAAACAACTTGGGATCTCACACCACAAAATAGTTCGAATCGTCAAGATCTGACAATGGAACTGAGTTTGTTAATAAAGAACTCAATGAATTTTATGGAAATGTTGGAATCAGTTCCCAAAGAAGTGTCCCTCGAACTCCTCAACGAGCGGTGTAGTTGAAAGACTAAATCGAACTCTTGTAGAAGCTGCAAGGACAATGCTGATTTACTCAAAGGTTCAAATGTTTCTATGGGCTGAAGCTATTGCCACCGCTATTACACTCAAAATCGATCTCTAACTCACACTTTTCATGGAAAGACTCCTTATGAACTTGTCCACAATAGAAAACCTGATCTATCATACCTTCGTGTTGTTGGTGCTTTATGTTATCCAACTAATGAAGGTCAAGATTTAGGAAAACTAAGAGCTAAAGCGGACATTGGAGTTTTTGTAGGCTATGCACCAAACAGAAAAGGTTACCAAATCTATAACAAGAGAACCCGATATATCATGGAAACAATTCACGTCACGTTTGATGAGCTGACCGGTCAAATGGCTCTGGAAAATCCGGGGACCCGCACTTCAAAGCAATTCCCATTGGTTCATCTCTTGTACCAAACTCCTTATCAAGAACTCCATATGTACCTCCATCAGAAGATTATTTAAAGAAATTGTTTGATCCAATGTTTGATGAGCAATTTGAGCCAAGTAATAATGATATGACAATTCAATCAACGGTATTCTATCCCTGTCAATGAAATTAACCCTTCTACTTCTATGTCATTAAGCCAAAAGAAGCCTGCTGGCCAATCTGTTTCATCAACAAATCTTCAATCATCAAGTGTACATCATGGAAATGCTTCAGATTCACAGGATGAAGTTAATCCCTTTGCTACTCGAAGATGCTCCATTTGAAAACATATTTGCTCCTGAATCATCATCAGAACCATCTTCTTCAGGAGACATCGACTCTGCTACTTCAGTCCCTCAACAACAGCCACATGAATGTCACAATTCTCAAATTCCGGTAATTTATCATACTCCATATTCATCATTTCATAACGGTTCGTGCATGGTTTTGCATTTCACATTAAACGTTTATTTTCTTATTAAATAAACTATACGTAATTTATTTATTTTGAACAATTGACTCAATACTTCCAAAAATTATTCCAATATATTTTAATACTCATATTAAGATTATAAAAATAATAAAATGAGTCTACCCAGTGTTTTAAATTTATTTGGTATATAAATTGTTAAATTTATATTATTACGACGCTTTTCTTAAAAACTACACGATGATTATTATATCACTCAAATTTTACAGGAAATGTATTTTTATAAATTTTATGACCTAAATATATTTTATTTTGACCCGTGAAATTTATTTTATCTAACGCTACCTTAAATATTCAAATGTGTATACAACTTACTAATCTTATTTAACAATACTACAAGTTACTACTATCCTCAAATAACTTTACTTCTACTACATTTATACCTTTACATAATAATAATAAATATATGTATATGTATCATTAAATACATGATGATTTTTCAAGATTTGCAAGATCTTTCATTTAACTAGTCTTGCACTCAAAGACTTTTATACACATACTACAATAATTCAATTGAGATAGATCAAAATTCTCTTCCTCTTTTCTTCTCCACAAGATCCGGCCAACCATAAGGTGATCAAGGGGTGATCATCAAAAGTTTTCTAATCAAGTTCTACACAATCTAGTAACACTCTTTGTTTAGGTTTTGAAATAAAAACCTAGGGTGTTTAGGATAAATCCTTGATCATAAACCTCATCAAGCAATTTGTAAGCATGAAACTTTATCTTTTACCTTTTCATACATATTTTTCATACATTTTCTTGAAGTCCTCATGATCATAATTGCTCAAGTTGTAGTTTTTATTCATGTTTATCAAATGTTATCACCCATATGTGTCTTATTAATTTTTATAACAAGTATGTACTAGTTAGAAGTTTATAAAAATGAGAAGTTTGAAAAATGGATCATCAAAGTCTAGTTGTGGTTTTTAGAGGAAATGGTTACATAAACTTTATATATGTTTATTTAAGTTTGTATATATATTTTAGCCTCACAATGAATATTTATTTTGGTTATGATCAAATGAAGTTGTTTTACTAGTAGGATTGGTGATGAGTAGATTAAGGGAATATTGTGTTGTTGTTTGAGTTAGAATGATTAGAGAAAATGGTAATTTTAAAATGGGCGCGAGAGCTGTCGAAATTTATAAATTTTTTTCGAAAAGTTAGTCATTTTTATAAGTTTATTAAAGATTTAGAAAATAGATTTTTAGTTATGAACGTGGCCTTTTGAACGGACTAAAACGGAGTTATAACGAAAAAGATACGTGGTTTCCAAGTTACGATTTAAAAACTACAATTTTTCGGAAAATGTTTATACAGTCCGAGTTTTAACTGACCAAACAGTAGCCTAAAATTTCTGTGAAGTCTCCGAAGTTTAAAAATATATTAGTACTCTTGATTACCTTTGAGTGGATATAAAGAACTTGAAAAACGGACTTAAAGCAGGTGAGTTATGGTTAACGAACTTTGAGTCAAAACGTGCTGAAAACACTATTCACAGCGTTAGTAAGCTGTCAGAATTTTAATCAAGGTTTTTGGGGGCCTAAACGGACGTTTCGGGGGAAACGGACCTTAAAACGAATTAGTTTTCTCTATGTATATATTCGTCAAGTCCAATGTAAACCGATTTGTCAATTACTAAAACCATTACGTAGTTTTAACTACATTTTCACCATTAGCTCAAAAGTAATTATTTTTGACATGGAACCGTCACACATCCAAGTAACAATATTTTTATATAACTAGTTTTCAAGTAGCATATTGGGTGATACGTTTTCAAATCATGCATTCACGACAACACATCATAACTCATTAAGTATCATATCATCCATTTTAGGTCGCGGATAGTTTCCGAGCTTCATTTTCTTGCACTTCATTTTGTTAGCATATCAAGCACACCAGGTGAGTTCGTAGCCCCACTTTCTATTACTTATTTGTCTTACAAACTCTTTGGGGGAGATACATGCTCAAACTATTTTCATTAACTTTCACAAATATACTAAACTTTGACATACTCTTGTGAGTTCGTAGCCCACTTTCTATTACTTATTTGTCTTACAAACTCTTTGGGGGAGATACATGCTCAAACTATTTTCATTAACTTTCACAAATATTCTAAACTTTGACATACTACTGTGAGTTCATACCCCGCTTTTACTCGTTTAAATTCTTACAAACTATTTAGGGGAGATACATGCTTAAATACTTGTTTTTACTCTTTCGAATATTCAAACCATTTATACAATTGTGTTACACTATACTTCTTATACACTTTGGACATTTGTGTGGTTTATTGCGATCTTTGCCTTAATGTGTTAAACTTGTTTTCTATTATGCATCAACATACATACTTTAAAACTGAAAAGTTACTCTGTGGGAGCGGTCAAAACATTTAAACTCTTTTGCCAAACAACATTGCTTATACTTTAGAATTGGTGCGTGTGGTGACTAGACTTAAACAAACATCCCATCATTTATATGGTGGAAGGCCATTAATTTGGATCTGACCCAACGTGCGTCGTTGGAGGAACATCCCATCATTTATATGGTGGAAGGCCATTAATTTGGATACAGCCCAACGTGAGCGTTGGAGGAACATCCCAACATTTATATGTTGGAAGGCCATTTTTATGGATACATCCCAACACGAGTGTTGGAAGACCCTTGTGGTAACATTGATACTTTTAACTACTATGATATATGCATACAAGATTGACATACTATTTTTAGCAGTGGGTTGTAAACACACAGGTTGCAAGTTTTGGATGGGCGGGACTTGGCGAATTGGTTCACGATGCCTTTGCTGCGAACTATTCTATATGACCAAAAACTTTGCCTTTGTTTTATGAACGCTCTTTTAAAACTTTACTTGTTAATCAAACTCTATGAACTCACCAACCTTTGTGTTGACACTTTTTAGCATGTTTTATCTCAGGTATCTAAGGCATTCAATTCATGGCATGCATATGGACATATTATAGAGTCGTGGTGACGTCTCATGGGATTTATACACTTTAAAAACATCGTTTGGCTTGTATCAAACCTATTTTCGCATACATTGATTTTCATTTGGGACCTACATTTTGTAAACTCTGATTATTTTACTTAATCAAACGATGTATTTTCTAAACGACACTTGAGGTCGTTCGATATAATAGAAACTTTGATGCTATGACAGTCCTCCCCCAAGGTATTCAATTCCGCTGCAAAACACGAAATTTGGGGTGTGTGATTATTGGTATCGAGGCGTGTTATAGAGAACTAGGTTGCATCATTGACCCTAGACTATAACCACATCATCATAGCATCTCATCATATCATTATAAGTGCACATTCTTTATACATGTGGACTTTGACTCAACACCAAACATCATATGAGTCGATTAGTCTAAGCATTGCATAGTTACTCCTAAATTATACATAGCCTGATCACCTATGTCTAAATCAGGAAGAATCATGCAATGAAGGGAGTAGTAGTCTCATATGTGTAAGCAATTCCGTAATCAAGCCAAATTTTCAAAAGATTTTCTTTAAACCACTTGTTTCCAGTTTGATCCGAGTGACAGTTCTTGTTTGATGAGTTGCAAAGATCAGGCTAGAAACAAGTTGTTACCTAAACCGATTTAGCCTAATCGTATGACAGTTCTTGTTTGATGAGTTGTGGGATTAAGTAAAAATCGGTTACCAAAAAATCTTTTAAAAATTTTGCTTGAGAATGGGAAAGCTTGTCTCATCGAGCCTAATCATAAGAAAGCATGTATTTAGGATGGAATTGCTCACGATATGCAGGAACGTATCTTGTGGGACGAGTAACTCATATGCATGAGCATTGACATAATCATTTAGACCATACACGAGCATAAACTTTTAGAACCCTTGTCGCGGTTTGGGCCATAGTATCATTTCGAATCCGCGAGGACGTGATTCCGCTGACATGGGAAGAATGTCACAATTCTCAAATTCCGGTAATTTATCATACTCCATATTCATCATTTCATAACGGTTCGGTATGGTTTTGCATTTCACATTAAACGTTTATTTTCTTATTAAATAAACGCTATCGCGTAATTTATTTATTTTGAACAATTGACTCAATACTTCCAAAAATTATTCCAATATATTTTAATACTCATATTAAGATTATAAAAATAATAAAATGAGTCTACCCAATGTTTTAAATTTATTTGGTATATAAATTGTTAAATTTATATTATTACGACGCTTTTCTTAAAAACTACACGATGATTATTATATCACTCAAATTTTACAAGAAATGTATTTTTATAAATTTTATGACCTAAATATATTTTATTTTGACCCATGAAATTTATTTTATCTAGCATACCTTAAATATTCAAATGTGTATACAACTTACTAATCTTATTTAACAATACTACAAGTTACTACTATCCTCAAATAACTTTACTTCTACTACATTTATACCTTTACATAATAATAATAAATATATGTATATGTATCATTAAATACATGATGATTTTTCAAGATATGCAAGATCTTTCATTTACCTAGTCTTGCACTCAAAGACTTTTATACACATACTACAATAATTCAATTGAGATGATCAAAATTCTCTCTCCTCTTTTCTTCTCCACAAGATCCGCCAACCATAGGTGATCAAGGAAGGATCATCAAAAGTTTTCTAATCAAGTTCTATACAATCTAGTAACACTCTTTGTTTAGGTTTTGAAATAAAAACCTAGGGTGTTTAGGATAAATCCTTGATCATAAACCTCATCAAGCAATTTGTAAGCATGAAACTTTATCTTTTACCTTTTCATACATATTTTTCATACATTTTCTTGAAGTCCTCATGATCATATTTGCTCAAGTTGTAGTTTTATTCATGTTTATCAAATGTTATCACCCATATGTGTCCTATTAATTTTTATAACAAGTATGTACTAGTTAGAAGTTTATAAAAATGAGAAGTTTGAAAAATGGATCATCAAAGTCTAGTTGTGGTTTTTAGAGGAAATGGTTACATAAACTTTATATATGTTTATTTAAGTTTGTATATATATTTTAGCCTCACAATGAATATTTATTTTGGTTATGATCAAATGAAGTTGTTTTACTAGTAGGATTGGTGATGAGTAGATTAAGGGAATATTGTGGTGTTGTTTGAGTTAGAATGATTAGAGAAAGATGGTAATTTTAAAATGGTGAGAATTTAATAAGAAATTTATAATTTTTCGAAAAGTTAGTCATTTTTATAAGTTTATTAAAGATTTAGAAAATAGATTTTTAGTTATGAACGTGGCCTTTTGAACGGACTAAAACGGAGTTATAACGAAAAAGATACGTGGTTTTCAAGTTACGATTTAAAAACTACAATTTTTCGGAAAATGTTTATACAGTCCGAGTTTTAACTGACCAAACAGTAGCCTAAAAATTTCTGTGAAGTCTCCGAAGTTTAAAAATATATTAGTACTCTTGATTACCTTCGAGTGGATATAAAGAACTTGAAAACAGGACTTAAAGCGAGTGAGTTATGGTTAACCGAACTTTGAGTCAAAAACGTGCTGAAAACACTATTCACAGCGTTAGTAAGCTGTCAGAATTTTAATCAAGGTTTTTGGGGGCCTAAACGGACGTTTCGGAAAACGGACCTTAAAACAATTAGTTTTTCTATGTATATATTACGTCAAGTCCGATGTAAACCGATTTGTCAATTACTAAAACCATTACGTAGTTTTAACTACATTTTCACCATTAGCTCAAAAGTAATTATTTTGACATGGAACCGTCACACATCCAAGTAACAATATTTTTATATAACTAGTTTTCAAGTAGCATATTGGGTGATACGTTTTCAAATCATGCATTCACGACAACACATCATAACTCATTAAGTATCATATCATCCATTTTAGGTCGCGGATAGTTTCCGAGCTTCATTTTCTTGCACTTCATTTTGTTAGCATATCAAGCACACCAGGTGAGTTCGTAGCCCCACTTTCTATTACTTATTTGTCTTACAAACTCTTTGGGGGAGATACATGCTCAAACTATTTTCATTAACTTTCACAAATATTCTAAACTTTGACATACTACTGTGAGTTCGTAGCCCCACTTTCTATTACTTATTTGTCTTACAAACTCTTTGGGGGAGATACATGCTCAAACTATTTTCATTAACTTTCACAAATATTCTAAACTTTGACATACTACTGTGAGTTCATACCCGCTTTTACTCGTTTAAATTATTACAAACTCTTTGGGGGAGATACATGCTTAAATACTTGTTTTACTCTTTGAATATTCAAACCATTTATACAATTGTGTTACACTATACTTCTTATACACTTTGGACATTTGTGTGGTTTATTGCTATCTTTGCCTTAATGTGTTAAACTTGTTTTCTATTATGCATCAACATACATACTTTAAAACGGGTTAACTCTGCGGGAGCGGTCAAAACATTTAAACTCTTTTGCCAAACAACATTGCTTATACTTTAGAATTGGTGCGTGTGGTGACTAGACTTAAACAAACATCCCATCATTTATATGGTGGAAAGCCATTAATTTGGATACTGACCAACGTCGTCGTTGGAGGAACATCCCATCATTTATATGGTGGAAGGCCATTAATTTGGATACAGCCCAACGTGCGGCGTTGGAGGAACATCCCAGCATTTATATGTTGGAAGGCCATTTTTATGGATACATCCCAACACGAGTGTTGGAAGACCCTTGTGGTAACATTGATACTTTTAACTACTATGATACATGCATACATAATTGACATACTATTTTTAGCAGTGGGTTGTGAACATACAGGTTGCAAGTTTTGTATGGGCGGGACTTGGCTGAGGGATTTACGATGCCTTTGCTTTGCGAACTATTCTATATGACCAAAAACTTTGCCTTTGTTTTATGAACGCTCTTTTAAAGCTTTACTTGTTAACCAAACTCTATGAACTCACCAACCTTTGTGTTGACACTTTTTAGCATGTTTTATCTCAGGTATCTAAGGCATTCACTTCATGGCATGCATATGGGCACATCATAGAGTCGTGGTGACGGCGCGTCTCACATGGGATTTATACACTTTAAAAACATCGTTTGGCTTGTATCAAACCTATTTCCGCATACATTGATTTTTCATTTGGGACCTACATTTTGTAAACTCGATTATTTTACTTAATCAAACGATGTATTTTCTAAACGACACTTTAGGTCGTTCGATATATCTGTAACTTTGATGCTATGACAGTCCTCCCCAAGGTATTCAATTCGTGCAAAACACGAAATTTGGGGGTGTGACAGTTGGTATCGAGCGTCGGTTATAGAGAACTAGGTTGCATCATTGACCCTAGACTATAACCACATCATCATAGCATCTCATCATATCATTATAAGTGCACATTCTTTATACATGTGGACTTATGACTCAACACCAAACATCATATGAGTCGATTAGTCTAAGCATTGCATAGTTACTCCTAAATTATACATAGCCGATCACTATGTCTAATTGGGAAGAATCATGCAATGAAGGAGTAGTAGTCTCATATGTGTAAGCACTAGTAATCAAGCCAAATTTTCAAAAGATTTTCTTTAAACCACTTGTTTCAGTTTGATCCGTGGCAGTTCTTGTTTGATGAGTTGCAAAGATCGAGCTAGAAACAAGTTGTTACCTAAACCGATTTAGCCTAATCGTATGACAGTTCTTGTTTGATGAGTTGTGGGATTAAGTAAAAATCGGTTACCAAAATGTCTTTTAAAAATTTTTGCGAGAATGGGAAAGCTTGTCTCATCGAGCCTAATCATAAGAAAGCATGTATTTAGGATGGGAATTGCTCACGATAGCACAGGAACGTATCTTGTGGGACGAGTAACTCATATGCATGAGCATTGACATAATCATTTAGACCATACACGAGCATAAACTTTTAGAACCCTTGTCGCGTTTTGGGCCATAG
Source organism: Chrysanthemum makinoi (assembly GCA_910596185.1). Classification (NCBI taxonomy): domain Eukaryota; kingdom Viridiplantae; phylum Streptophyta; class Magnoliopsida; order Asterales; family Asteraceae; genus Chrysanthemum; species Chrysanthemum makinoi. The sequence continues at coordinate 42,813,353 of OU343219.1, forward strand.
TATCATTAATCGAATCACGAGGACGTGATTCCGCTGACATGGGAAGAATGTCACAATTCTCAAATTCCGGTAATTTATCATACTCCATATTCATCATTTCATAACGGTTCGTGCATGGTTTTGCATTTCACATTAAACGTTTATTTTCTTATTAAATAAACGCTATCGCGTAATTTATTTATTTTGAACAATTGACTCAATACTTCCAAAAATTATTCCAATATATTTTAATACTCATATTAAGATTATAAAAATAATAAAATGAGTCTACCCAGTGTTTTAAATTTATTTGGTATATAAATTGTTAAATTTATATTATTACGACGCTTTTCTTAAAAACTACACGATGATTATTATATCACTCAAATTTTACAAGAAATGTATTTTTATAAATTTTATGACCTAAATATATTTTATTTTGACCCGTGAAATTTATTTTATCTAACGCTACCTTAAATATTCAAATGTGTATACAACTTACTAATCTTATTTAACAATACTACAAGTTACTACTATCCTCAAATAACTTTACTTCTACTACATTTATACCTTTACATAATAATAATAAATATATGTATATGTATCATTAAATACATGATGATTTTTCAAGATATGCAAGATCTTTCATTTAACTAGTCTTGCACTCAAAGACTTTTATACACATACTACAATAATTCAATTGAGATAGATCAAAATTCTCTTCCTCTTTTCTTCTCCACAAGATCCGGCCAACCATAAGGTGATCAAGGGGTGATCATCAAAAGTTTTCTAATCAAGTTCTATACAATCTAGTAACACTCTTTGTTTAGGTTTTGAAATAAAAACCTAGGGTGTTTAGGATAAATCCTTGATCATAAACCTCATCAAGCAATTTGTAAGCATGAAACTTTATCTTTTACCTTTTCATACATATTTTTCATACATTTTCTTGAAGTCCTCATGATCATAATTGCTCAAGTTGTAGTTTTTATTCATGTTTATCAAATGTTATCACCCATATGTGTCCTATTAATTTTTATAACAAGTATGTACTAGTTAGAAGTTTATAAAAATGAGAAGTTTGAAAAATGGATCATCAAAGTCTAGTTGTGGTTTTTAGAGGAAATGGTTACATAAACTTTATATATGTTTATTTAAGTTTGTATATATATTTTAGCCTCACAATGAATATTTATTTTGGTTATGATCAAATGAAGTTGTTTTACTAGTAGGATTGGTGATGAGTAGATTAAGGGAATATTGTGGTGTTGTTTGAGTTAGAATGATTAGAGAAAAATGGTAATTTTAAAATGGGCGCGGAAGCGTTGTCGAAATTTATAATTTTTCCGAAAAGTTAGTCATTTTTATAAGTTTATTAAAGATTTAGAAAATAGATTTTAGTTATGAACGTGGCCTTTTGAACGGACTAAAACGGAGTTATAACGAAAAAGATACGTGGTTTTCAAGTTACGATTTAAAAACTACAATTTTCAGGAAAATGTTTATACAGTCCGAGTTTTAACTGACCAAACAGTAGCCTAAAAATTTCTGTGAAGTCTCCGAAGTTTAAAATATATTAGTACTCTTGATTACCTTCGAGTGGATATAAAGAACTTGAAAACAGGACTTAAAACGAGTGAGTTATGGTTAACGAACTTTGAGTCAAAACGTCTGAAAACACTATTCACAGCGTTAGTAAGCTGTCAGAATTTTAATCAAGGTTTTTGGGGGCCTAAACGGACGTTTCGGGGGAAACGGACCTTAAAAACGAATTAGTTTTTCAATGTATATATTACGTCAAGTCCGATGTAAACCGATTTGTCAATTACTAAAACCATTACGTAGTTTTAACTACATTTTCACCATTAGCTCAAAAGTAATTATTTTTGACATGGAACGTCACACATCAAGTAACAATATTTTTATATAACTAGTTTTCAAGTAGCATATTTGGGTGATCGTTTTCAAATCATGCATTCACGACAACACATCATAACTCATTAAGTATCATATCATCCATTTTAGGTCGCGGATAGTTTCCGAGCTTCATTTTCTTGCACTTCATTTTGTTAGCATATCAAGCACACCAGGTGAGTTCGTAGCCCCACTTTCTATTACTTATTTGTCTTACAAACTCTTTGGGGGAGATACATGCTCAAACTATTTTCATTAACTTTCATAAATATTCTAAACTTTGACACCTCTGTGAGTTCGGAGCCCCACTTTCTATTACTTATTTGTCTTACAAACTCTTTGGGGGAGATACATGCTCAAACTATTTTCATTAACTTTCACAAATATTCTAAACTTTGACATACTACTGTGAGTTCATACCCGCTTTTACTCGTTTAAATTCTTACAAACTATTTGCGGGAGATACATGCTTAAATACTTGTTTTTACTCTTTCGAATATTCAAACCATTTATACAATTGTGTTACACTATACTTCTTATACACTTTGGACATTTGTGTGGTTTATTGCGATCTTTGCCTTAATGTGTTAAACTTGTTTTCTATTATGCATCAACATACATACTTTAAAAACTGGTTAACTCTGCGGAGCCGGTCAAAACATTTAAACTCTTTTGCCAAACAACATTGCTTATACTTTAGACTTGGTGCGTGTGGTGACTAGACTTAAACAAACATCCCATCATTTATATGGTGGAAAGCCATTAATTTGGATACTGACCCAACGTCGTCGTTGGAGGAACATCCCATCATTTATATGGTGGAAGGCCATTAATTTGGATACTGACTAGCGTGATTGGAGGAACATCCCAGAATTTATATGTTGGAAGGCCATTTTTATGGATACATCCCAACACGAGTGTTGGAAGACCCTTGTGGTAACATTGATACTTTTAACTACTATGATACATGCATACAAGATTGACATACTATTTTTTAGCAGTGGGTTGTAAACACAGCGGGTTCTGGTTATATGGGGACTTGGGCGAGTGGATTTCTGATGCCTTTGCTTTCGAACTATTCTATATGACCAAAACTTTGCCTTTGTTTATGAACGCTCTTTTAAAGCTTTACTTGTTAACCAAACTCTATGAACTCACCAACCTTTGTGTTGACACTTTTAGCATGTTTTATCTCGGGTATCTAAGGCATTCACTTCATGGCATGCATATGGGCACATCATAGAGTCGTGGTGACGACGCGTCTCACATGGGATTTATACACTTTAAAACATCGTTTGGCTTGTATCAAACCTATTTCCGCATACATTGATTTTTCATTTGGGACCTACATTTTGTAAACTCTGATTATTTTACTTAATCAAACGATGTATTTTCTAACCGACACTTTAGGTCGCTTCGATATACTTGTAACTTTTGCTATGACAGTCCTCCCCAAGGTATTCAATTCGGCGCAAAACACGAAATTTGGGGGTGTGACAATGAATACCTCAGAAAATGGACTCACGATCATCCATTAGACAACATCATTGGAAATCCTCGTCGATTATCCACACATAAACAACTTGCAACCGATGCCTTATGGTGCTTTTCAACTCCGTACTCTCAAAGATCGAACCAAAAGATGTTAAAACCGCCATGAATGAAGACAAATGGTTCAATGCCATGCAAGAAGAAATTCATGAGTCTGATCGACTTGATGTATGGGAATTAGTGCCCGCTCAGTTGTGCTATGATCATTGCTCTTAAATGGATCTTCAAAGTGAAACTTGATGAACATGGTGATGTGTTAAAGAACAAGGCTCGATTGGTTGCTAAAGGATACCGTCAAGAGGAGGGCATAGACTTTAAAGAATCATTTGCTCGGTTGCTCGAATCGAGGCAATCGTAATATTCTTGGCTAATGCTTAAGTAAGAACATGGTAGTCTATCGGATGGATGTAAAGACGGCATTTCTGAACGGAGATCTTAAAGAAGTCGTCTACGTCCGGTCAACCGAAGGCTTTGTGAATCCAGAGCATCCTACTCATGTTTATCGTTTGAAGAAGGCTCTTTATGGTTTAAAGCAAGCTCCAAGGGCTTGGTATGATACGCTCTCAAAATTTCTTCGCCTCGGCCCGGCAAAGGAAGCGATTGATCTAACATTGTTCACCAGGAAGTCAGGCAAACACTTAATTCACGTTCAAATTTATGTTGATGATATCATCTTTGCCTCGACCGACCCCAATGAGTGTGACCGTTTTCAAATGAAATGGTTCTAAATTTCAAATGTCAATGATGGGACAAATGTCATTTTTCTTGGGATTACAAATTTCACAAAGTCCGGAGGCATTTTCATAAATCAATCTAAATATGCAAATGAGATTTTAAAGAAATTTGGATTTGATTCTAGTGACCCTGTTGACACTCCCATGATTGAGCGTACTAAAATGGATGAGGACCACTCAGGGATCATGGTAGACCAAACAAAATATCGTAGCATGATCGGATCCCGATGTACCTCACAGTAGTAGATATTACGTTACATATGCATGTGTGCTAGATACCAGGCTAAGCCTACCAAAAAGCACCTTGAAGCGGTTAAACGGGTCCTTCGGTACCTCCAAGGAACCATCAACATGGGACTTTGGTACCCGAAGGACACCGGTATGTCACTAACAGCATATGCAGATCAGATCATGCGAGTGTCAAGATACTTGTCCAAGTATGCTGAGGTGCTCATTTTTGGGTGATAAACTTGTGAGTTGGTCTTCAAAGAAGCAAATGAGTACTTCTATTTCTTCTACAGAGGCTGAATACATAGCCATGCCATCTTGTTGTGCTCAAATCCTATGGATGAGATCCCAATTATCTGACTATGGCTTTGTATTCAACAAAATCCCTCTATACTGTGATAATAAAAGTGCTATTGCTCTTTCTTGCAATAATGTTCAACACTCAAGGGCAAAGCATATCGAAATTCAATATCATTTCATCAGGGAACAAGTGGAAAAAGGTATGGTGGAACTCTATTTTGTGAGGTGAATACCGTTAGCGGACATCTTCACCAAAGCTCTTCCAAGAAACGTTTGAGTTTATTCTTCCGACTTGGCTTGAAAAGCCTTCAACCGAAAAAACTCAAACATCTTCAGGAGGAAGACGAGGAGTGAAGGTCTTTCTTCATCTATCTCTTTGTATATATTTTTTCCAAAAAAGAAAAATACAAAATTACAAAACATTCAAAAATCAAATAACCCGAAAATTATAAAACTTTCAAAATCCATAAAAATGTGAAAAATTCGAAAAATCCTCAAAAATATTGTCATTTTGTCATGCTTTTCTCGATTCGATAACATCTACGGTCTTAATGCTGTCTTTCAAAGAATGATACGGGACTTTAGATGTTGTTTGAATGTTAAAAAAAAAAAAAAAAAAATTGAGGCGAAGAAAAATGGTGGTTTATTGTCATTTCAGGCAGTAACACGTGTTAAAAAGAAAGAACAGAGTCATGATTTATCTTGTTTTTCAAATCTCATGCTCTGATTCTATAAAATAATTCTCACTATCCAATGAAAACGAATTGCTTTGAAAAATTACTCGGGCTCAATTTTTTGAAAATCATTTGTACTAAACGGTTGTTA